>OU343047.1:30857282-31474782 GCA_910593695.2 Ocypus olens
GGTAAATAAGTATATAAACAGTTACAAACATATTAAAACAGGTATCAAATACAACTAATGGCAATATAAGTTAAGAAGTAAAATAAGTTAACAAATAAAATTTAAATTAAAATGGCAAACATTAAAATAAATAAGTGTATAAAAACAATGGCAACAGAAGTTACTGTTGCCTATATAGTAAAATCAGTGTATATGTAAAACAAATGGAATATATCAAAACAGATACAACACATTAAAATTAGTGTTTAAATAAAACAAAATAAAAGGCTAAAGAAACATTAGAAAGTAAAACAACGATCGTTCAATATAAAAAAAAAAATATGTTAACAATATAAAACAAAATAAAGAATTTGACGAGAAATAAGACTAGTATACAGTACAGGTAAATAAATTAATGCATTCTATAACGGACCAATTTAGTTAAATAAATATGTCGCTAGAAAATTTTTCCATCAATTAAAAAAAAATCATCGATACTGTAAGGTGACACTTCAAGCAGAAATTCCATAATAGAATTTTTAAATTTGTCAAAAGGTAGATTACGTATATTATAAGACAATCTGTTAAAAAGTAGCGGGCCGTAATAATTTGTTCCCGTTTGTGATTTATTAATCTTAATTTGGAGTAACTTTATATCATTTCGATGTCTGGTAGAATACTCATGGTGTTCGTGCGTCATGTACGTGTGCAAGTTTTGTTTGACGTGACACAGACACTAAAATAAATAAGGCTGGTAATGTAAGAATATGCAGTTCCTTAAATTTTTCTCTATAGTCGTCTTGGTAGGCAAGTCCGCTAAAAACTCTAATGGCTTTACGCTGCAGGCCAAAGAGTCAGTGACGAGATGCCGAGTGACCCCACACCAAAATTCCGCATTGGAGATGGCAGTGGCAACACTCGTAATATATAGTATCCACCCAGACACTGAATTTGTAAGGCTTTTTAGCCGATAAATACCCCAAGACATTCGCTTTGCTATTTCAGCGCCATGCTGGTCCCACTTTAAAGTGTTGTCCAGTTGAATGCCCAAAAATTTTGTGCTCGCTGACTCTACTGCATCCGTTATATTAAGGGTAAAAACCATATTTACTGTTTTAGATGGATTACCAGTAAGCTTATTATCATTAAACCATTGTTCTGCCCGAAGAAGCGATGTTTTGTTCTGATCTTGGACATCAATCACTGAGTTTCCTTTATTGACAATTGTTGTGTCGTCCGCAAACAGAAAAATGTCACAATTGTTCAGGTGCAATGGAAAGTCGTTAATATATAATATAAATAATAATGGCCCCAGTACAGATGCTTAACTGATAGAAAATTGGATAACTCCCTCGAGTACATACTTTCTGTTTTGCGATCTGATAAGTATGACTGAATTAAATTGCAGTTTTTGAACTAATACAGTATGCTGAACTTTGGCAACGTGTACAGAGCTGGATAAAATGGGTCGACTCGATCCACCAAAACCATTTTGTGGTCTTTCTATTTTTTCGATTGGAGACCTCTCTTTGAGTGGGGGATAAATCCTCTCAAAGAGGACACATTTCGCTTTTGATTTCTCAAAAGATCGTCGAAGTCGTTTGGATAGAAGCTGAGTTATGGCCATTTGAAAATTACCTTAATTTTTATAAATTGCATGTGTTTCATTTTTTTCCGTCAGTATAATTTGTTTGTTTTTATTGGACGAATGGAAAAATCGACGAATGGTGGTGAGTTAGGCCCACATTTTTTCCGACCCTACAGAGATCGTTAAAGTGAGCCTTTTTTGACCTAAAATAAAGTTTTTTATTAATAGACTTCTAAGTTACAAAATGCGATATTCGTGATTTCGCGCAAATAATAAATTTTCATGCATACCTCAAAGAACATGCAAAGAAAATTTCATTCGACTTATGAGTCAAAAAACCACAAAATTCACTTTTTTTCAAACACTCATAACTTTGTGCCAAATCGACGTAGGAACTTCGTTATTTGAGCCCTGCGTAGGTAATTGAACACATTTCAATGCCCTTTTGGTGGATCGAGTCGACACATATTTTCCAACTCGGCACACGTTGCCAATGCTGGACGTTTCTTTTGTCCAAAAACGTGTTGTTCTTGTTCGGAGGTTGAAGGGTTCGAAAAGGAATAATTCCAATCTGAATTTACTCCCTTAAAGTAGAGCCTAAATGGGATTTTTCCCGAAAGAATCATCAAATTTGGTTGAAAAGTCACTGAGCTATGTGCGGAAAACCTCAAAAATCACTTTTTTCAAACACCCATAACGTGGTACCAAATCGTCGTAGGAACTTCGTTCTTTGAGTCCTGCATAAGGAATTGATCACATTTCAATGCCTTTATAAGGCGAGTTTATAAAAACGAGTCTATAAAATTTTTCCAACTCCGTAGACATCGTCAAAGTTGGACATGGTTTAAAGAAAAAAACTTTTTTTTTCACAGGGGCGCTAGAGGAGGGCGGAAGGGGTTACGCTTAATTTCGCATGCATGACTTTAAAGAAGATACTTCAAAGTTTATCGCTCTCAAAGATTCATTAAAATCGATTGAAAATACGCCGAGTTATGACGATTTGAATATGGTCGAAATTTCATGAATTTCAAATGTTTCATTTTTTTTTTCCTTCAGTATAAAGATGCAAATTTCTCAAAATTTTCATTGTTAAATTGCGTAAAAACGGTAGCTTAGGGTGAAAAAATTACGTCAAATTTGGATTCAGCACACCCAAATTAGGTTAGAACAAGTTCTTTTATCAATGCAACAAAAATTTTGTTGCCCAGTGTTATTTATTTCATTTATTATGAAATATAGTGTAGATATATACAGTATGTTTTTTTTGTCGTGAGCCATAGGGTTTTACATGCTAAAAATTATACCTTGTTTTAATGCATATTTTATCATGAAATTTTGAAGGAAATTTTAGTTAGTAATTAATCAATTATTTTTCTACATGATGCGCTGCATTAGAATAACTTAACCATGTTGTATTCTATTAAAAAATAAAATTATTTAATATAAATAACTGAGCAAAAATAATCAAAGTACCTTGAATTTACGAAATGTCAGATTGATTAATGAGGCGAGTAATCAAACGAATTTATACTAGAAAATGTCTGTTTATACTTTTGAAGAACGGGTGGTATTTGTAACGGCATTTATAAAAGGTTTGTCCAGCAGGGAAATAGTTCTATTTTTCCACAAGAAGCCAGGGAATTTTTATTTTAGGGAAATAGTTGACAACTTTTCTACAGCGTATCCCGATCGTCCGGTTTCGAGCAAAAGCACTTTTTAATAGAATAAAACATGTTTAATTTATTCTATTTAAGCGCATCATGTAGAAAAATAATTGATTTATATTACTAACTAAAATTTGCTTCAAAATTATATGATAAAATATACATTAACACAAGGTATAATTTTTAGAATGTAAAATCTTATGGCCCATGATAAAAAAAAACATACTGTATATGAATAAATTTGTTACAAATATAACTTTGTCAGTTTATATATACAATTGTACATTTATGGAAATACTATATTTTCCACATGGTATCAATACATTGTTAATTAACGAAAATACAGTTACAAAGCAATTAATTTAACCCAGTTGAATACATTTTATATATGTAACCAATAATAACTCTCACATACAATATGAGATTATTAAAGTATTGGTGGCATTATAATTGTACGATATTGATCATTATCTTATAATTAAATAAGTGCTTCATTCTATTAATAGGGTTGTTAATTGGTCGAATGGTCAATGAATTATATACAGTATTTTTTACTGTACTAAATTTGATAATTTATCAAGGAAATACATAATAAAATATTGATTTAGCTACCATATAACTTTTTCCAATTTAAAGGAATTCCAAATTGTGTGTAAAATTTCATGTAAATCTCTAAACTTACACACAAGAATCTATCAAAATAGTTATTTACAGTAAGAGTGAGGAAGGCAAAGCTTTCGTTCACGCGAATTGCGTGTTCGTCCACGGAACACAACTAAGTGGACGATGCAATTCAAGTGAACGAAAGTGGCCTTACTCTTTGTGCTGTATTTGAGTTTCTTCGATACCTCCCCACAAAGTCTGTAACTTTGTATTCAAAATTTTAAATAAAAATAAATCACATGTTCGGGTCATTTGTTGCCATGAAAAAGTTATGTAAAGTCAATAAAGTGGTTACGTGCAAATTGTGGAAATTGTGAAAATGGATAATGAAAAATTATATATTTCTGAGGATGTTACTGGTGATGTCCTGGAAGTCTCAAATGCCGTAAGGTACCAAATGTTGCATAAAAAAAATTAAAATCACGTTATCATAAAGAATTGGAAACATTTACAGAATGATTATTATGCGGGCATGAAAAACGGTGAGTGAAAGACAATGAAGTAAAAGAAAAAGGAACTTTCACCCACTAGTAGCTAATGGATACAGACTTCAGGCTAGGTATCGAACAAACATCGATTACCTCTCAAAACATATAGATCATCCAAATTGTACAAGAATTTTGTTCAGGAAATCATTTTAGTTGCAATTTTTAAGATAACGTAAGAAGGGGACCCTTCGCTGTTTTATGTCGAGTCGGAAGTTTTAATTGAATCCTGCTAATTTGCACACAAGTGGCACATATTTGTCAACTATGTTCGATCTGGACTCTTCGTTTAGCGAAGATCGATTATTTTCCATAATTTTCCACAAAATAAATAAACAAGTACTTACAAGAAACAATTCCCAATTACATGAAAACATATACAGGGCGTCTATAAAGTCCGGCCCCTGAACATTTTTTCGTAAACGGATGGGTAGACAAACTTTTTGAGTCAAACATTTTTGGTGTGTGACCTCCAGGGAGTTGGGGGCAGGGGTCAACTCAAAAATTTCAAATGAAAAGGCATGCCAAATTGTATGCCGTTCGATAGATTTGAATAAAAAGCGGTTATTAACGGTGGTCCCAGATCGATACAACCAACCAGTCATGAAAGGTTATGGAATAAAGAGGTTAAAGTTTGATTAAAAAACCCTTTACCAAAATTCCCCACACGCAAAAAATCCCGTGTGTGCTTGTTTCTATGGCTCCACATGCGCAGAGGCACACTCTCGACAAAAATGCACAGAACGGGTTTTAAAATAAATTTTTACCAGTCAGTCAGCCGTTACAGTTTAATTTGATTAATGGTAGATTGTTCATAATTAAGTTAGCATATTTAGTGGTTGGAGACCGCGCGGTTAATTTTAAAGTTAGAACTACGTAATTTTTGTTTAGTATCACTTAATTAAATTGACACCTATGCGTTACTTTCGAAAAAAATTGTAGATATTATGAGATTTGTAATAATTTAACTCATGTATAAAAATGTGCATTTAAAACAGCCGAGAAATCGGTTTTGTAAGCGGATAAAAAAAGTTAGTGTATAATAATTAATCACCATGACTACAATCTTTATATTTATAATTTTATTAAACATTGTTAGTTGAATCGTGACAGTTTGTAATAATTCTAAATAACTCTGCGTGAAATATAATTACAAATCGTTTCCGCGTCAAATTTTGTTATTCGGTACTATGTGCTACATAAGTCAATATTTTTCTTTCACCAATTATACATTTAACCATAAAATTTGATGTCGGCAAGAGCTGAAAGTGACCCGTGCAATTTCGTACTAAGGCTTAGTGACGTGAGATGGCGCAAGCCTGCAGTTAGCACTGCTACAAGTGACACATATCATACGGATGTTTTTCATTTCAATTCATTCTCAAAATTTGTATCGATATTCAATGGCCCGTGTAAAATAAAATTTATCTGTCTAAATTAAAAGCACTGGTGATATCTCCGGATAATATTCACGTTTGTTAAGTGCTCGTTTGTTTGTTCTGTTTTTTCTTTGTTTGGCATTGGGACTTATGAGTAATGAATTCCGCTATTTAACATTTTTTTAAAATTTGTTAAGGTAAGATAATTAAGTAAATTAATTTTATTCAAGAAGGTATGAATCCGATATCAGTCTATTTTGTGTAATTGCATTTTCTTTCTAAATCAATTTTAAATTGATTTTGCTCTTCACTCAAATTTTAAATTTTCAAATTCAAATTGTAAAGTTTCTGACATTTAATTTAATTTAAATTTAATTTGGTCGCTATAATAAGTATAATATTATTTAAATATATTAATTATGATTAATCATTCAAAAGCGTGTCCGCACGAAGATTCACTGTCGACCTGCCCCGTTACAGCTATCTATCATGACCTTTTAATTCAACTCGAAGCCAACAGTTCCCTCCAAAAGTAAGCTGCAAACTAATAACCACTAAATAAAATTTGAGGCAACCTCACTTGTTGCAGAAGCATTAAATAAATTTAATAAAACGAAATATAGCCTGAATATGTGAATATTCAACCTGTTCGTAACTCTGCAGACTTCATTTTGGTTTGCTGAGTTACGAACAGATTGAAAATTCACATATTCAGGCTATATTTCGTTTTATTAAATTTATCTAATAGTTACTCCGAGAAGAACAATCGACGAGGCGAGAACCATCCACGATAAGTGCAATCACTCACACAGCCGAGGAAGATACTGGTGATTCGGTAACCCGCAGCCCAGGTAAGCGTGAAAGAGGTGGTAAGGTCGACCGAAGACATTTTTGCAGTCGTGGGAGTGGTACGAAGATCCACGAATATAATACGAGTTATTTTTTTATTGTCAAGTCACATTTTAAATTATTTGCACAATTTTATCCATTTTCTAAGTTTACATGATGCTATTTTTTTATAGAGATGATTATATTTTAGTACTAGGTGTCAATTTAAACATTTTTCATTTCTTCAATTCCTTTTTTGTTACACTAATTGTGAGCGTCGCCTAATATTATAAGAACCCACTCCTTTACCCAAAACTGCCAGATACTGCATACAACTGTCCAGGGGGAACCTATGAAAGATCGTGGGACTGTTGACTGGACACTGTAACCTAAGAATGCACCTAAACAGAATGGGCCTGTGCCCGACTCCCAGCTGTAGGGGTTGTGAAGCTGAAGAGGAGACTGCTGAACACGTACTCCTACAGTGTACGGCTATCTCCTCAATAAGACAATCCATAATGGGAGAGGGATGTCTACAAACAGCAGACATCTAAAGAGTCCCTCTTGGTGCAGTCCTGACGTTCGCCAATACCGTGGGTCTCTGCCCTCCCTTCGGGACAATCCAGATCCATACCTTCGCATAGCATATCCACTAACCAAATGCTAATCGATTGTTTATATCCAGGTTTTCAAGGCGCGACCAAAGTGACAATAATCGAAAATATTTCAACATCAGAATACCACGATATACGATTTTTACCGAATCTTTCCAAGATTTCCATGTTGGGCTCTAGGAACTGGTATAAGACAGATATAATTGATGCGGACAAACGTACTACAAATAATCACCGAATTTATGTGTGGTTAGGACTTTCACAATGTTTTGTTTGATGAATTCTATGGAAAATTACACTTTTACTAATATACTTTTATGTTGATAATGCTGCTTCTTGAAAGGAAAAAAAAAGACGTTCCAAATTTTAGTTAATTTATTTTATGGTTGTATGAACCACCATGAAAAGGAGTAACGGATTCCAAAAACTATTTTCTTGAACACCTGCTGCTATATACTTGAAGACAATATATGTTCTTTTATTCATTCCAATGGACTGGCCAGTTTGATACTGTAAGCTAGCCCTAACACGCTAGATTTATTTTCAAGAATTGATTCAAACTAATCACTTTACCTTTATTTTAATTAAATTAATTAACACTACTGAACCGCAAACGATTTTAAAGATACATAGTTGCTGACATCCACAATAAGTATACCATTTAACAAGTGTATGAATAGGTAGTTCAAGATTTTATTAATTACTTATCAAAAAGTGAATTCATCAAAGTGGTAATTCCTCAGGGTAGTGTATTGGACCCTCTATTATTTATAATATACATATGTGCATGACTTGCAAACCGTATTGAATTCAGAAAACAACCACACAACTACTTTTGCTGATGATGCTTAGTAAATTCGCCTTTCCTAAATTTAACCATTTTACATTGTGACTCACTTTTCACATGTATTAAACAGTTAAAATTAAATAAAAGTAAAGACATATTTCTCTAAATCACTTGGACCATCAGCTTGTCGAGAATACAAAATTTCTAGGAATAATGAAAGATGAACATCTAAACTGGTTTTCACACATTGAATATTTACTAGAAAAATTAAATAAAGTCAGCTACACAATGCGTGTGCTGATGAGTTACGTAAATTTGGAGGCAAAGCGCATCGCATATTTTTTAAACTTTTACAGTTTATTAAACCTCCGTCTACAACATGGGCTCTCTAGCTAGACCCCAAGGCTACTGAAAAGCACATGTCCGGCCGCCATCATTGTTATAGTTGTTTAGATTGGGAGTATCTGTCAATTCAGTCTGTTTTCATATGTGCAAAGAGGAAGACACATGTTTGAGGTAAGATATCCATATTATTTGAAGTAGAAATATGAACAACGTGCTTGGGGTCGAAAGAGACCCCACGTTGTAATGTTCGTACATTTTTTTTTTACTAAATTTATTTTACTAATTTTTGAATAATTAAATACGAACTGACTATTGGTAAAATAAATTCGAAATATACTCATATAAAAAATACCCGCTGCCGGAATTCTGAAACGAAATTCTCTGTTTCTATTCTATAACTTTTTTACATTCCTTTCAATTTTTTTAGACATGGCGGAGCGACATTTTTTCACGAATGAAAATTTACTTTTGGAGTTTGAACGTTTGGAGCGAGGGGAAGATGAGCAAATCCTTTCTAATGAAATAGTCAGTGAGGATGAAGATGGGGTGCTTGTAAACGATGACATGGAGGAGGATGAATTTGATGTCTCTTCAGAAGAAAATTTACTTTCACATCATATTTTGTCAACGAGTACAAGTGCACCTTCAGAGTTGTCTTCGACATCAATAGATGAAAACCGAAATTTTCTGCTTGTAAAGGATTGTGAGACAATCTGAAGTGATAAAGACTTTGTAAGAAACTTAAGCTCGAAAGTTCCAAAGAAAAATATTATTACTCACCTTCCTGGAGCTAAAGGTTCAGCTCGAGATTTGGCAAACGAGGTTTCTTTCTTTGAATTATTTATCAACGACATTGTGATAGACAAACTTGTGCAATATACCAACGAGGGAATAACTAGGTCTCAAAATTTTGGGACTGAGCAGCGTTACATTGGGCCGACAGACGTAACTGAAATGAAAGCGTTAATTGGCCTAATGTATTTGAGTGGCTTATTGAGAAACTCAAATGTAAATGTGGCGGATATGTTTTCACAAACGTATGGAATCAATTTATTGCAAGCAGCAATGCCAATGAACCGATTTATATTCCTTGTCAGTGTGCTGAGATTCGATTGCAAAAACACACGCGCAGAAAGAAAACAAACTGACAACTTCGCAGCATTTCGCGAGTTTTGGGATATATTTTATCAAAATTGTGCCGATTACTATATTCCCTCGGCGTATCTCACAGTGGATGAAACAATTCTCAGTTTCAGGGGAAGATGTTCATTTAAAATGCACATCCCTTTGAAACCAGATCGGTATGGTTTGAAAATCGTATCTATTTGTGATGCTCGCATCTTTTATTTTTACGGTGGGATACCGTGCATTGGGAAAATACCATTCCAAAGCCTAGCAATCTTCCAGTCCCAACACGTTATGTTCTTCAGCTTACTAAAAATGTGAAAAATACTAATCGCAACATAACGGTTGACAACTGGTATTGAAGAAGCTAAAGCAACAAAAACTTACTTTGATTGGGACCATGCGTAAGAATAAAAAAACAGATCCCTCCCTTAATAGTTTCAGTTAAAGGCATACCGCTAGGCTCATCTAGATTTCTTTACCAAGATGACAAGATGCTGGTATCATTCAATAAAAAAAAATGTAATTTTCCTGTCTACAATGCACGATACTGGAACTGTGAATCAAGAAACAGGTAAACCAGACATTGTTGAGTTTTATAACTCTACTAAAGGAGGAGTGGATGTGTTTAATAAATTATGCCATGCCTATTCAACAAAAAGATCCACAAGACGGTGGCCACTGAGATTTTTTTATGGGATGCTAGATGCAGCTGGAGTAAACAGCTATGTGTTATATCACATGAGCAAGAATATGGTCAAAAAAAGCCTAACCTTTTGAAGGCATTGTCATTTTCTCTAACAGAACCACACATGAGAAAACGAATACTAAATGACAGGTTACCCAGGTCACTTCGTTGTGAAATAGGTGAGATTTTGGGACTGTTAGAACCTATCAGATCGGCCACTGCTGAAGAACCGCGGGCTAAGAAAGAGATAGAGACAGAAAAACTATGAATGTGTGCCAAAGATGTCGGAACCCCGTCTGCAAAGATCACGAAAAAGTCATTCGGAAGTGTGCAAACTGTTTGGGTGATACTGATGAAAAAATGTAATCATTTTGTAGTTCTTATATTATATTTTGGTATTTTAGCTTTTAGTTTTTTTACATAATTTTTCATACTTTAATTACATATTTAGGAAATTTATGCTTAACTTCCCTCTGGATAATTTATCTTTCATTTTTTCACAAAAACTAATGTACAATTTATTTCTTTACTTTTTTTTTACTTGAAAATGTATAAAGGATTATTAAAATATGAAATATGAAACTGTAGCATTGTGTGATTTTTCCGTTTTCATTAATAGAACCAACAAAATATGGATAGGGTCCGCTAAGACCCCACGCTGTAAAGTGAGTACCAGGAAGTCACGAAATGTAGCCTGAATATATGAATATTCAACCTGTTCGTTAATCTGCAAGCAAAAAATTAAGTCTAAGACCCGTTCAAACCTTTCATAATCTCCTCAGTCGTTTACGACGTCTTCACGTTCACGATCACCTTCACGTAAGTGTATTTTATTATTTAACATTCAATTTAAATGCGAAGCTGCACTGATGAGAGATTAATCTCGAAACGCGTCTGCAGATAGCCAATTACTTAATTTTCATATATTTTTTAATTCGGTGGTATTTTTAGTTATTATTAAATTTGTTTCATCTAGTAACACTAGATAAGTTTAGCACTGTGTGTCCTTGTCAAAATGTTTTCTGGTTTTTTTCATTTTAATAATAACATTTACAGTTTAAAGTTTCACATTTCATTTCAGAATAATTTTCTAAGTTAGTCTTGTATGTAGAAATAAACGATCTTAAACCAATGTTATTATCTAGTAGTACTAGTAATAACATGCAAATTTCTTTTGTATCATTCAATATCCGGCGTGGCACTAGCCAGGGAAGTAGTTGTTTCAATAAGTTATTTGTCTATAGTCTTAGTAAGACTTAATTTTTTGCTTGCAGATTAACGAACAGGTTGAATTTTCATATATTCAGGCTACATTTCGTTTTCTTGTATTTATCTAATGCTTTCTGCAACAAGTAAAGTTGTTTGAAAGTCACGTTGTAGACGGAGGGTTAAGGTACGGAATTATTTTTTGGGATGAGAGTCAATATGTTAGTAAAGTTTTCACTGCACAAAAACGGGCTGTCAGAATATTGTTTAATTTGGGTTATAGAGAATCATGCGGAACAATTTTTAAAAGGAATGGTTTACTTACTATCACAGGTATTTATGTTTAAGAAGCGATTATGTTCCTTAATAAAAACAAGCATCTCTTTAGTCACTTACAACTACAATTTACAAGAATAAACAATTATAATTACCCAATACATAAACTTAGATTGTATGAGAAAAGTTGCCATTACCCTTCAGTAAGATTCTACAATAAACTTCCCAGTGAGATTTAAAGTATCAATAATCCTAGAAAATTCAAGACTTCTTTATATAAATAACTACATCTGTGAAAAAGAACCATACTGCCTCCATTAATATTTGCATATGTGATCGTAGCGCTTCAACAGTTTAAATGTTGTACTAAACTGTAAGTAATTACTTTTATTTTATATTATACCTTGTTTGACCATATTTTTTTTACTGTAACAACAATATTTTGAAATAAATTTATTCTTATTCTTAATAAAAGACCATAGTACCATGCCCATACTATATTAACGTTAATAAGGTCAATTTTAAAAGTTTGATATGATTTTCTTTTTAAAATAATTTTTTTATAGAGTATAGATTGTAAATAATAGTTATTTATGTACCAAAGGCATTTGAATGATGTTTACGTGTATGCGCATACAAGGTCAACAAGCTTACAAAGCCGAGGACCTCTGGCCCAAGGATATGTAGGGTAGTTGAGCATAGTGCATACAAACTTGTGTCTTACTGTTTTTTTCTATAAAATCGCAGAAAGGTATGTACCACCTAACCTACCTTCTATCCCAGTAATAATGGCACAATAATGTAATAGTAAGACATAAAATGTTATTTTGAACGTCCTGTTTCTTAAGGGAGCCTTTTGATACTAATATAGTCTAGGTTAATTGCTTTATTAAGACCTATACAAGTTTCAGTTCAATTTTTTGCAACGAATTATGAATCACGCTATATAATTAAATATTTCTATTTGGTAAATTGTAACTAATTATAGTCCTTTGAACTTAAACGCGATCGCGTGTAAACGAAACGCTTTACAAATTGTATATTAAGCAAATATAATTATTATTCCAGCATATATCAAAGGTCGCCAATTAACGTACTAATTAATATTATAATTATAGTTAACTATATTTAATTAATACCCAAGTTCATTGTTTATGGAATTAGATTGAATTATCCGTGGTTATTAGCGCCAACGGTTTTCTGTACCAAGTGCTCTCTTTACAAATATAAATAATATTTAAGGTTAATAGGTAGACAAATTTACTCTCTATTAAGTAAGGTAGAGTTTAGTGAGTTATAATTATTATTTTCCATTCAGTCGTTTGACCTCTTCCTCTGAGATTATTACTCAAAAGATGTTAGAGTAAATATTCGTTGTGGAATACTATACTCCTTCTATAAACACTTATTTCTAGATATTAAATAGTAATGATTGTTTTTTGTTTATCATTGATGTTATTTATTTCTTTTCTTGAACTAGTACGTTTATTACTAAAGGTGGATCAATACCTATGCTTTCCAAAATATGGCAATTTATGCTTAAAATACAATTATGTTTTCTTAACATGTTGCCGATTTGTGAATGAGCATTGCAAAAAACTGTAAGCGATTTAAATGTTTTTGTTGGATTTGATTGTATTTTCAGAGTATAAATATTTTGTAAATTTTTTCATTCTGTGTTTTTTAATGAATATATCAATAGTATTTGGAGTATACATGATATTTTGTCATGGAAAAAAATAATTCTTGAGTATAAACAGCTTAAGTTAACAATGCTTTAAACTTTTACATTACTAAAGTCAAAATAGTCTCTTGTTACTTTGTTAAATTTTAATGTCAATAAATTGTTTTGCAAAGCCACCTTCGATTTTGATTTAGTAAAATAGCTATTAAAATGGTTGATAAAACGAGTTTTCTGCAAATAATTTTTAATTGGGATAGGGTTGTTATAAGGAAAAATGTTTGTTTTTTATTTCCGCATGGAATGACATAAAAATATACAGGGGCTCCAATTTAAAATAAGAAAAATTAAGTTATACAAAACAAAGTTGAAAGTGTTTTATTAAACAAATAAAGTGCTTTAAAGTTTGGAATGTTTGACACTAAATTTTGGACACCTTGTATAATGTATATCAATCAAACTTGGTTAACGGAACTATCAGACCTTATTCAATAAGGACCTTGTATGATTTTATTAACAAGGCACTATTTTTATTTTTTATTAATTTTTTAAACCTATGGTGCAGAACTGATTTTTTTAGTTTCTTTTTGCTGATATCACTAAATCGATTTTAATAAAATTGTAGGAGTATGTAGGCAACCATAAAAGGTATGCAAATAAGCAATAAAATATACAGCATGTAATCTAAAAAAAAAGATAATCATGACGACACACTTTTTTGGGACACCCTATATAATCAAAAATGTTTTTCTGAAATGTATTTTGTTCTGCAAAATATCAAAATTCCAACTTTATTGGTAAATGAGCTATAGAAGACGGGAGGTAAAATGCAGGACCCTGAAAATAAACTTTAATGTTATCAACAAACATAAGTTACAGTCAATAATTGTAGAGACACGATTAATATTTTATGACAAAAGGATTGGTTCAAGATTGGAACCTTAAGGAACCGCGTTTGCTGTATGAAGATCACATACTACCGCCAATTTCAACAACCTATTGGCGATTAGTTAAATATAGGGATTATTTGGTAAATAGATTAATTGATCATTTAATTAATCGATTAATCGATTACTCGATCATTTGATTATTTGATTAATTGATCATTTGATTATTTGAGTATTCAATTAATTGATTCATCGATTATTTTCATTAATTATGATCGAATATTAAATATAATCAATAATCGATTATTGATTTCCATAATCAATCACCCCTGCTATAGATACATATTGGAATATGAATAGTATTAATAAACCAAAAGGTGCTTAGAATTCTTAACACCGAAATAAATGAAATATATAGGCTGGGGCACCTCAGACGACGCCGTCATTTAATGGAAAACCATGCAACTTCGTGTAATTATTTTCAAATGGTTAGATGTAGGATCGGTGTATTATGTTTTTTTTTTTAATGGAACACCCTGTATTTTTTGACACTTTTTAATTCTAGGGACGAAATAAAGGTGAATTACTGCAATATTCCCCATACCTATCGTTTACTGTTTTCGAAATATTTAAATGAAATGCATAGAATAAATGAAATTTTATATTTGACCTAATGATTGACATTGAACCCTTACAAAAATTTCTATTGTTTGGTTGAAGGTTCGAACTATAGTGTCAACCATGATTCATTTAAAATATTATAAAGAGTAATAAGAAATGAGGTAGAAAATCCTAACTTATAAAGTTAAATACTTGTTTTTTTTTTGCAAATGGCACACCCTGTATTTAGTAACGTATTATTACAACTATTGAGATTAGGAGCAAAGAACCCTAACACAATCTAATAGATAATTGGATTCTACTTGAGAATAATTTTAATAACCGTTACGTACGACTTTAAAGTTGCAAAAATAATGAATAATGTTAAAGGTAGAAACGCCAAAGTGGCGGAATCAATTGCCTGAATGCTGTACTGAACCTGATCCGGGTGGCTTTAACACCGACAAGGTATGGGCATTGCCAGCGGCGGCAAATATAACAATAATGTTAGTTTTTATATCAATACAATCCACAAATATGTTGTACTCACTCGAAAAGAATATTTGTTTTTATATACTACTTTACCTGACATATTCAGGCACTAACTTTATATTACCGTCAATATTATGTTCACTTTTACGAGAACTTTCGAAGTAACTCCCGGCACCATTAAGGATGCCTTTGTTTCAGAAAGCTCTCTAAGAATTAAATTTATTCCTTGTCTCCTTGTGGAAGTAGGGCATTGGATAATACCGACGGCTCCATTAAGCAGATAACAAAAAGAGATTTATATTTTTTATTCCATTCTCTTTGCAATTGTAGCCGAATCAATACTAAACTCGCTCAGGTCATACTAGAAAAAAGTGTATTAGGGTGCCCTTCCAGCAAATGGAGTTTCTGAAAGTTTCTATAGGTATATAATGTCATTTTCTTATTTTAAAATCGAATATAAAATCATATTTCAGTTCGCTATAAATTCTACA
This sequence comes from Ocypus olens, assembly GCA_910593695.2. NCBI lineage: Eukaryota > Metazoa > Arthropoda > Insecta > Coleoptera > Staphylinidae > Ocypus > Ocypus olens. Next base: position 30,873,061 of record OU343047.1, read on the forward strand.
AATATTTTATAAATATGTTGGTTGGAAAAGTATCGTAAAAGTTATGATAAGATGTATGGAATTACAAATTTAAGTTTGAAATTAAAATACAGTAAATATTTCCCGTGCTAAATTATTAATGAAGCATATAATTAATTCACAGTCTATGGTTTTGCACTTAACCATATTTTCCATTATTATATTTTCAGTTTCTTGACACAGATTTCGAAAATTGTTTTGTCTTGCAACACTGTAAGAAAGTGTCCAATAGCGCACAAAATAGAAGAAAAGAGGTATTTATACTAAACGAATGATCTTATAGTTATAATTATTACAATAACTATGTCCTATTAATTTAGGATAAATACCTGTTTTCTTCTATTTTGTGCGCAAGTTTCATACAGTGTTGCAAGACTAAGCATTTTTTTTTTAAATATGTGCCATTAAACTGAAAATATAACTCACGAGTCACATGGTACATTTTCGGTGGACGATGAAGTACGAGAATACATTAACGGTAGAGTACTTATATATTTCATCAAAATCGTTATAAAAATGATGTGGAAATTATAGACGTCAAAGCTGACATTTACGATCTTTAAGCCGAGAGCGAGGCATTTATTTATAGGTATATTAACGTTCGTTGTATTCTCTCCCCAAATATAACTCATGCTATGATTAATCCACGATGATACCACTCGTTAAAGCCATCAGAAAATTATACTCGTACTGCGCCGTCGTTCAATTTTCATTGGCTTTAATTCGGTGCTATCACTGATAATAATCATAGCACTTGTTATATTACCCTCAAAAATACAATCATGCAAAATAGAATGTGTGTTTATAGATATTATTAAATAATAACAATAATAATAGAGCCTTTATAAGAAAAATGGGTTAGGTTAGGTTAGGTAGTCAGGGAGTGCCGTTGCCAGAAGCCATAAACTGGAAGCAGTAAAAATAACAATAAATGTGTCAAAAATCCCGTATAAACGACCTCAGGTGGGTTCCGGCATGGCCGGGAATTCCCACTTTACTTCGGTGGACAACCCCTTGTATTCTAAAGTGGCAACAATTCAATGCAAGTAGTTGATGGCGAGGAGACGATTTCGTCCGTACCTGCCAGGAAAGATGGAGGGAGTATGGAGCTCGAGTATAACTCCTTCGCAAAAAGGGGACTAGCTCGCTCACCGGTGCGGCAAAGGACTTATTCCAGGTCAGACGCGCAGCCACTCCGACTACGTTTCGTAGTATCAATCTGGCGTAGCGTAGGGGTGAAGCTGCTGGACCTGTCTAGTCTACGACCAACGGGCCCCACAGACACAAGTACGGATAGCATCGCTAGTAGCACGTCATCAATCAGAAATACTGGATAGGATGGAGGCGGGAAAATTGACAAAGCCGGGGGTGGGCACCAGTCGATAAATATATCCAGCGGCCAGCCTTCTCCGGCGAGCAATTGACAGGCAATTGTTAGGCAGCAACGCGGAAAGGAAAAGGCGAAGAAAAGGAGGAGGCAGAAGCAGGCTTCAAGAATCGGAATGGAGCAGGATAGGCTCCAGGAGGAACGGCTGCCCTAAACAGATTAAATAAACTGAACGAGGAGATCGTAAAGGCGATGATAACGCTCAACAGGGGTATCTCTAACAATACGAAGACCGAGCTAAAGAACTAAGCCACTAGACTGGGCTGGCCAGGAAACTGGCAGTAACTAACCTTAAGAAGATGGTCGACAATGCACCGAGGCAGATTGCAGCGGCTCCCACAGCAACTGAGGTAAACAAGGTGGCGTAAGCAAGGCAGGCATTGGGCCAGGTAGGAGTGGACCTGAGGGACGGCCGGTAAACCTGGCCATGAAGGTTGATAATATCACGGATCTGATCAACCAACAACAACCTAGGAGGCAAGCCCCAGGCAAAGCCCAAGCGGCCCGCAGTGCGGCACCGCCTAGAGAAGCTAGCCCCTCTGGCAAAACAGAAGGCCCAGAGCAGGAAAAGCAAGGCATTCCATCCGCTTCATTGAATAAAGTGGTAGGTATGGATGCGACGGCCAGAGCATCGCAGGAGGGCAATAAGGCACCGCAACCGATGAGGGCTAGCAAGAAGAAGAACACCCTGATTAAGAGGAAGCCAATCCGAATCATGGTCGATATGGTGGACTCTGCTTACAATAACGTACTGGAGAACCTGAAGCAGGAGATGGGAGAAAAAGTAGAGTCAGTGAAGTTGGCCAGTCGAAGTCGGGAAACCTGGTTGGTTGTTGAGCTGGCCAGCGGCGTAAATCCAGACAGAATACTAGGAGAGATTGCCGAGATCGTAGCAAAGGCTAGGGTGACCGAAGGTAGCAAGGATCAACTGGAGATAAAGGGGTTGGAGGAGGACGTAAGAGCGAAAGATGTGCTGCGGGAGATAGAAGAGCATCTAGGAACTAAAGGATGGGTGGAGATAATATACCGGGTGACCCAGGGATCTGTAAAAGCCCCTTAACTTATTTCCTATTTGAGATATCGACTTCTAGTTTTCCTGAACTGGTACCGACACTTATTCTACATATTTGAAAAATATGTATGTTTTTGTACAGGGTGTCCCAATATACATAACAGACCAAAGTTATGTATTTTTAAATGGAACACCCTATATTTTATACTTTATTTTCAACCCTCTTGAGAAGCTGATAAAACTAATATAAGATAGTATGGGTCTCTAATGGACGATTGGTTAGTTATGGGCAATTTTGAGGCAAAAACAAGGACACATTGAAAAAATTGCAGAAGCGCTCCTAGCAAAGCTATCGTCATTTTTTATACACTGAAGAATTTTCCACATCATGAAGAATCATACAAATCGGCATTGGTTCTTTTTTGTTCATACTGCTATACAGGGTGTCAACATACGCAAAATATTGGATAACTATTTTTTTTCAAATGGAACACCCTATATATCTTGCCGCTGGTGCATGGAATTTTTAATAAGCTTTCCAATGATGTACAATTTGTATAATGAAATATTAAGGATTCTTGAGATTTATCCATAAAAACATTTTTCTTATGTCACCTCCTGCTCATTTTTGGATTTTCAGCCAAAACCATGCATTTTCTGAAAAAATAATAAGACACCAAAGTTGTAGAATGGAAAATTTTCGATCGATATAGGTCTTTTGACTTATCCAATAATGCGTGCATTGCCCGCCAGAGTGCGCAAAATCGTGGCCGTATATGCATTTTAGCGTTTTTCTCAAATTTTTTGTTAATTAATTGCACTATACTTTATTTTCCACGTCCTCTAGCAGAAAACCGGGTAATTATAGAATTATTCAAATGACCTACATCGATTGAAAAAATTCCGCCCTACAACTCTTAAAAGAAGCATTTTTTGCCCAAAATGCATAGTTTTCGCTAAAAATACAAAAAACCATTGAAAAACGCAAAAATTGATACATACATTTTCAATTTGCATTTTAGGGAAAACTATGCATTTTTGGCAAAAATTGCTTCTTTTAAGAGTTGTAGAGCGGAACAATTTCAATCGATATGGGCCATTTTAATTTCCCTATAATTTCCCGTTTTTCCCCTAGAGGGTGCGGAAAAAAAAGTATAATGCAATTTATTAATAAAAAACGCTAAAATGCATATACGGTCACGATTTTGCGCGCTCTGGCCGGTAATGCACGCATTATCTTAAAAGTTAAAAGACCCACATCGATCGGAAATTTTTCGCTCTACAACTTTGGTCTCTTTTTCATTTTTCATGAAAATGGATAGTTTTGGCTGAAAATCCAAAAATCTGCGGAAGGTGGCAAAAGAAATATGTTTTTATTGATAAATCTCAAGAATCTTTAATATTTTGTTATACAAACTGTATATCGTTAGAAAACTTTTTAAAAATGCCATAGATTGGTGGCAACTTATACAGGGTGTGGCACTTAAGACGCCTCGGACCATAGCTCCTTTACGATAAAAGCTATCGAAAAAAATCTAAGAACAAAGTGATGCATAGTTACCGTCGCTATGTTTCAAAAATATTTCTAATCATCAGTGGCGTGCCGTACTCCAGTGGCGTACCAAACTTATGTTTTTTTAAATGGAATGCCCTATTTTTTATTGCAGATTTGGAAAGTGCTCGACGAGTACTTATTTTTTTATCTAACATATTATACCCTTCACTTTAGCGGTTTCGCTGTTATAACCCCTTCTTTCAAAATTGCGCCCCATTTTTGAGATTTTTTTGTAGAGAAACTAATTGACGCCGGCGCCTAAATTTTGAATAGAGGTACAGGTTAAGACCTCGTATACCTTCATATAATTTTTTTTCGGGTAATTTATGGAAAAAAAAATAATTTTTGATTGATCTTCGCATGTTGTCATTTTTTCCGAAAATTTCAAATGGCACCCCCCTAAAAAAATTACGGCGTTATACAGCCAAAACTCTAAATTTTTCATTGGTGTAAAAAAAATTACACATTGCATAACCAAATTTCTGAGAAAAAAGGAATTTCATCGCAAATGTCGGGAAACGTTTTCCGTTCCCAAGTGTGCCATGAGAAAACAAATACACAAATACGGTCAACATAATAGTATAATAAATAGGTACTTATTCAACATGATATGAAAAATGCAGATAAAGAAAATTTAACAACTTAAACTAAATGTTCGAAATGACGACCTTCCTGCTGGAGGCATAACCGCAACTTCGACTCACAGGCTCTAGACACTGCCCTAAGGACTTCTGGTGATATACCGCGGAAAGCCGCGCGGATTCTCTCCCTCATATCCTCGACAGTAGTTGGTACCGTCCTGTAAACCTCGTCTTTGATATAGCCCCAAAGGAAGAAGTCAAGGGGAGTGAGGTCTGGTGATCTTGGCGGCCACCTCACAGGACCCCCACGATCAATCCAGGAGTCCGGAAACGTTTCATCGAGAAATTCCCGAACGACACAGCTATTATGTGCAGGAGCTCCATCGTGCTGGAAAACTATCTGTCGAAGAGCGGCTAGAGGGACATTTTCCAAGAGATCATCCAAGTCGTCGCGAAGGAACCTCAAATAACTGTTGCCGTTCAGGTGCCCTTCGATGAAATAAGGACCCAAAAGGTGTTCTTCAAATTATGCCTCCCCAAACATTCAGCGACCATCTTTGCTGGTGGTTTATCATTCGCATGGCTTGTGGGTTTTCATCGGCGTAATAATGGTAGTTGTGGCGATTGACATGGCCATTTCTATGGAACGTTGCTTCATCAGAAAATAATACGCGCATAAGAAATGATTCCTCCTGCTCAATTTTGTTGATAGCCCACATGCAGAAATCTTGCCTCGCATGAAAATCTTGAGGTTGCAATTCTTGGTGCAGTTGAATCTTAAATGGACGGAATTTGTACTTTTTAAGAACACGATGTACGGATCGCGTTGAAATATCGTGATTCCTACTAATATCACGGATACTGGTATGAGGATCTTCAATAACTGCCTCCAGAACCTGCAGTTCATTATTTTCGGTAATAACTGCCTTCTTTCTAACTCTCCTTGGCTGTTTCACAGTTCCCGTAGTAGTAAATCTCTCCAACACTTTTTGAAACGCACGTTCATTTGGATGTGTCCTGTGCGGATATCTCCCAGCGTACACTCGTGATGCCAAGAAACAATTCATGTTACATTCTCCAAGAATAAATATCATGTCAACCATTTCCTCTTGAGTTCGGAACATTTTTAGAACGTTTATCAAAAATGACTTATGGCTGCTACTGACGTCTAATAATTTACTTTGACAATTACCAATCTTTTGTTTTCTCATGGCACACTTGGGAACGGAAAATGTTTCCCGACATTTGCGATGAAATTCCTTTTTTCTCCAAAATTTTGTTATGCAATGTGTAATTTTTTTTACACCAATGAAAAATTTAGAGTTTTGTCTGTAAAACGCCGTAATTTTTTTAGGGGGGTGCCATTTGAAATTTTCGGAAAAAATGACAACATGCGAAGATCAATCAAAAATTATTTTTTTTCCATAAATTACCCGAAAAAAAATTATGTGAAGGTATACGAGGTCTTAACCTGTACCTCTATTCAAAATTTAGGCGCCGGCGTCAATTAGTTTCTCTACAAAAAAATCTCAAAAATGGGGCGCAATTTTGAAAGAAGGGGTTATAACAGCGAAACCGCTAAAGTGAAGGGTATAACATGTTAGATAAAAAAATAAGTACTCGTCGAGCACTTTCCAAATCTGCAATAAAAAATAGGGCATTCCATTTAAAAAAACATAAGTTTGGTACGCCACTGGAGTACGGCACGCCACTGATGATTAGAAATATTTTTGAAACATAGCGACGGTAACTATGCACCACTTTGTTCTTAGATTTTTTTCGATAGCTTTTATCGTAAAGGAGCTATGGTCCGAGGCGTCTTAAGTGCCACACCCGGTATAGGGTGTTCCATTTGAAAAAAAATAGTTATCCATTGTTTTGCGTATGTTGACACCCTGTATATCACTATGATTAAAAGAGAACCAAAGCCGATGTGTATTATTCTTTATGATGTGGGAAATTTTCTAGTGTATAAATAATGATGCTTTCTTTGCAAGGAACGCTTCTGCAATGTTTTTAATGTGTACTTGTTTTTGCCACAAATTTGCCCATAACTAGCCAACCATCCATAATAGACCCATACTATCTTATACTATTTTTATCAGCTTCTCAAGAGGGTTGAAAATAAAGTATAAAATATAGGGTGTTCCATTTAAAAAAACATAACTTTGTACTGTTATGTATATTGGGACACCCTGTACAAAAACATACATATTTTTAAAATATGTAGAATAAGTGTGGGTATCAGTTCAAGAAAACTAGAAGTCCATATCTCAAATAGCAAACAAGTTACGGAGCTTTTACAGATCCCTGGGTCACCCGGTATATCAGGGGACAGGCGATAGGGTGAAGAGTCTTCTCGATCTGAGAATAATCAGAATCACATGGTTAAGGTGCAAGATCCTGGAGAGGCCAAGTAAAACAGTGGCATGCTATCGTTGTGGGAGATACGGTTTACATGGCAGCAGTATACAATGGGCAAGATAGGAAGGTTGCCTGCCGAAAGTGTTGTCAAGAGGGACACCTGGAGGCAGATTGTAAGGAGGAGAGTATTCCCTGCGGGGACCTGGGTATGTCGAGAGGACACTACACAGGCAGCAAGGAGTGCCACGCCCTCAGACTGGCCCTCAGAAAAAGAACACGGCGAGCGGGGCCAGTAGCAGGGCAACGGTAGGGAAGAGTGGGCCTACCAGGATCGTATGACGGGGGAGCAAGAGGTTGAGGTGTTTTTAGTGAGCGAGTTCAATGGAGCTAGGATCGGCCCCGGCTGGTACAGAGATTTGGAGGAGTGGGATCTGACCATCCAACTAAGAGAGAGGGTTAGGCATCTGGCGATGGTCTCGGGGAACCCCGGTAAGGGAAAAGAGTGAGTCAGGCTGGCAGAGATAGTGATTTTCTTCTTCTACACGTCCCAAAATAAGGAACTGGAGGAGTTCCAGAAGTAGCCGGAGGACCAGGTCGCATGCGTAAGAAAGTCCGGGGAGTACGTCATCATGGGGGAGACTGTTGAAGTCTCCCCCACGATGACGTGGCCCACCAAAATGGAGAAACCGGGGAGGACAGAAGCGGAGAGATGCTCCCAGAAGTCATGGTCCTCGACCTGAGTATATCTAACGAGGGCAGCGAGCCAACCTAACCTTGGTCAGGGTATGGTGGGGATGAGAGGGAGCTAAAAAGTGAAGACCGAGAGGGAGAGTTTCAGCGATCATTGACACATCTTCTTCGACGTCGCGAAGAAGAGGAAGGACGTCATGAGGTGTAGACGAGCCAGAGGGGACCTGGGGATACTGGAGCAGGCATGCGTCGAGGCCAAAGAGGCACTACGGTTGTCCATAAAGCAAAGCAAGGAGGCTGTGGCAGCAGCTCAGGGAGGAGTTTGAGGACGACAGATAGCGGCTGCCATACAAAATCGTGGCTGAGAAGTTCGGCGTTGGACTCTCTAACATGGGAGCACTGCTCCCAGGGGGTACCCGAAAGGTAGTGCGATGTTGTTTCTGGCAGTTGAAACAGTGGAACTTCCGGGACGGTGGAAAGACCAGATGAGGACCAGCTGTTCACCAGAAAAAAAGTTAAGGCTGCGCGGCAAGGACACTGCTCTGAAATAAGGCTCCATGCCCGGTGTGGATTCCCAACGAGGCCATTAAGATGGTTGTCAGGGATGATTAAGAGCAACTGACGACGTACTTAATGGCTGTTTTGTGGGGGGATCTTCCCTAGAATATACAGGAGAGAAAGGCTGGTCCTCATACCCAAATATGGAATGCCGACCAAGGCGGGGGCTTACCGCCCGGTTTGCCTAATAGACGGCGATGGTAAGGTACTAGAACGGCTATTAGCGGAAAGGGCTAAGGAGGTAATAGAGGCGAAAGGCGGACTATCGGATAGGTAATATGGTTTTAGGAGGGGCAGATAGACGGTGCGGAGAATCACTGAGGAGACTAACAGCAGACTGCATAGCCATTGCTTTGGATGTCTAAAATGCGTTTAAGTCCCTCCCATAGCAGGTGGTTCTCAAGTCACTCGTGGAGAGACAGATGCTTCCATACTTGTTACGCGTGCGTAGAATCTAAAAGGAATGTGGAAAGGCTGGGTCGGACGATGTGGCCCGCTGCTCTCGGAATCACACGGGGTTATCGAACCACGTCAACGGTGGCGGCGGAGGTATTGGCGTCGTAGCAACCAAAATGACCAGCTGGATACAACTAAAGGAGCAGTGGCAGGCAATGTGGAGTGGGGCCGACAAGGGTACATGGATCCGCAGGCTAATCACTGACTTGCGACCGTGGATCGGGAGACATGGGTAGGTGGACTACTTACCCTGCCAGCTACTAAACTGAACATGGGGAGTTCCAGGCGTGCCTCGTCCGGATTGGTAAGGCAGAGGAAGGCACATGGAGGTTCTGCCACAACGGGGTGGACACGGCCGAGCACACCTTAGTGGACCGCACGGCATGGGCCGAGCGCATGGTAACCGTCCTCATGAAAAAGGTAACATAAATTGTACGTGGGGGTAGGAAGTGGAAGGAAAGGCAGGTGAAGAATACGCAGTGCTACCACTGGCGTCCCGTTTCTGAGGGGCCACTGCTGGTCGTGCGCGGCCAGTACGCCCCCTCCCTCCAAACAAGGTTAGGTTAGGTCTTTATAAGAAAAATAGGTTTCGCAACAAAATAATATTTTTATGAGAACAAAATAAGATCAATTGGTTGTAAACAAGTATTACCACTCATCAACTTAACCTGTTAATCTTACCAAATTATTCAGCTTAATAAACTTAATAATTAATGTGAGAAGATCGATATTGTCGAATAATTAGGGGAGCCAGTATTAACACATTTTAAATTTTGCATGTAATGAGGATAAGGCATAAAGACCTTTGGTCTATAGCCATTTAACTGGCTAACAATAATTAAGTTACATACTATTGTAGAACTATTAACCCTGTGGCAGGCTTTAGAATTCATCATAACGTATATTCTTCGAAGGATGAAAACCAATATTGAGATTCAACCCTACGGTATGCCGCGGTTAAGAAACTTGCGGACACTATCAGATATACTAATGCTAGTTTGTGTTTCGACAGGTTTTTTACTAGTACGTTTAAAGCTAATGAATAATTTACCAGTGCGAACTACAATTTTTATAAGTAAAACCTGCCCCAGTCTGTGATAGAGAAAAAACGTAATAGAGGGGCAGCTTTTATGAAAACAGTACGGGATTTGTGCGGTGTCATGAAACGATATTATTGAGGTAAAGATATTGTCCAACTGCCATCTGGAGCAAATAGAAAGGCAAAATGCAGTGGTAAAGTAAAAATGTCTTGTTCAAGTATGATCGATTATAAGCATATGGGCGGAGTTGATCTATCAGATCAACTAATAGGATCCTATAAGACGAAGAAGTAGTAAGTGGTGGAAAAGGGTATTTTGCAGTTTACTTTTGAGCGCAGCACTAAATTCCCGGATCGTTTTTCGCGAAATGAAAGGAAGGAAAAGCAAGAAAGTAACATTTTTTGATTTTGCGTCTCCTCTTTCCAAATTTATAATAAATTATGGTAGGCAGCATGTCCTTCGTAAACGTGAATATGGTAGACAATTTCCCTGTTACAAGACCCACAAGAAGAAAGTATTACAACTGTACCAAATAGGAGAAGGAATCAAGTACTACAATACGTTATGTGCCATATGATACTGATATTTCCAACGTTAAAATTATGATGCAAATAACAAATTACACTTCAAATTTTAATAATCTTTAGCGTCAATTTACTCAAAAACAAATAAGATTTCGAAAATATCGTATTCTTTAAGAGTTGTTTATTTGAGCATTTTCTACAATTTTCATTAATATGAATTTGATTTAACTTCATATTATCTCTTCATAATTACAGACCAAACATAATAAATATTTTCAATTAATATCATTTGCGAAAAGCAATCATAGTATGAAAAATATTTTTCAACAAATGATTATTTTGTTATCTTCAATCTTTGTTTAAATGTTTTTGTAATATTTTTTTATATTTAAAAGGTTATAAAAAAAGCAATAAACGGTTGAAGTAAACACCTACTTCCGGTATACGAAATTTTAGCAAAAGCTTTTCTCGAAATTTTTCGAATATCTATGTTCATTCCTCTATTAAATTTTAAGATATAGACACAGACTGTTTTTTTTTTCAGATATCGTCGAAATTGCTTCTAGGGACAACAAAATGGATATTCCCGTTAAAAAATCACTACTTCCCGTACTTTACCTTCCTCAAAAGAATACAAGAGAATACAAAATTATAGTTAACGTTAAAACTAATACATGATTAAATAGTATAAAGCCAACTAATATTTTTGAGACATGTAATCAAACAAAAATATTTTCTGAAACTAGTCCAGAACGAAAAAACACAAGATATTTCTGAATAGAAGAGATAAACAAAGAAGCAGATACAGAAAGTCTGACATGGGCAAGGATACAACGGCTGATGCCAGGTCAAAATGAATTGAGAAATATATACAATCTGAATAAAAAGGACGTTATAACTTACGGTAGAAAGGTTTAGGAGCCTAATTAAAAAAAAAATATAGGATTGGCAAGGATTTAAAAAATATGTACTAAGGATAATATCATATTTATTAGGCGGCAAAGATTGATACTAATTAATTGTATCTAATTGTAATAAAATAAAATTACGATTAAATTTTAATGACAAATATCCGGCCGGGTTTATAATTACATGGCATATCCATTAGAGTTCGATAAATTGAAATTAAGGCTAAAACAAGATATAATTGGGTTTTAATAACAGGCGGGGCACATGGTAGAAACGATAATTACTGAAGTATTGATTGGTGTTCAATTCTCGTTATTAAGTCAAACCACGCAAAACCCTTTTAAGCAGAATATAAACGTGTGCTCAGTGTACAATACAATTAAAATAAGGGATGTTTTGGGAGTAAATACAGTGTTTACTAAGTAGGTTGATGCATACTCCAAATTATTATTTTGAAATTTTGGTGCTAAAATGTGTATTTAGAGCCGGTGTTTACGTTTTCATCGATTTTTAGTGTCTATGTTAATCGCAAACACCTCGTACTTATATCGGAAATTGAATATAAAAAAGTTCATCTACCGCGCAGGCATCAGGAAATCCCTGATTGTTTTCTCTCGCTCTTTCCCCTTACCAGAGTAGAGTCCGTATAACGTGCTGTTACACTCGAGGGTGTGTGGTAAACAAATCGTACACGTAAAGAACTAAACAAAAAAAAGAAAATATCACATACGATAACTGTACAACCCTCAGTGAACTTATCGTACTAGCAACAAATGTGTGGAGAGCATGAACACGTTCAAAAGAAAAAAAGAAAACTAAATTATAAATAAGTAATTGTGGAGGCTTTCACTTCGTGATACATTTTGAATAATTCAAATAAAACGAATAACTTTGTTAGTATCACTTTATTAATAAAGTGATACTAACAAAGTTATTCGTTTTATTTGAACTAAATTATAAATAAAAAAAAGAAATCCACTTATTAACTTGTTAACTGTCAGTTTAATCTTCTCGTTCCGCACTCACAATTACCGGACTAAAATAAAAGAATAAAAAAAAACATCTTATGAACATTTAACTTATAATAATCAAAAATATAAAGAATCAAACAAACAGAAAAAAAGGACAATCTGAAAACACTATGACGAAAAATAGAAATATAAAAATAAAGTAACACAAGCTGAATAATAAAAACAATAACGAGATGAACTACTAACAAAAAATTGGCACTGGCCAAATAAAAAATAAAAAACTAACTGGCTGCATTAGCAGCTTCGCGATGGAGTAAAATAGACGACTGCTTCTTGTCGAGGAACAGGATGAACTGATCTTTTTTATTTTTCCGAAATTCCTTATCGCGTGATTGGAAGGGTGGCTACTTGGTTCTTCCACCCTCTATTAGATCACCCGATAAGAAATTTCAGAAACATAATAAAAGATCAGTTTATCCTGTTTCTCCACAAGAAGCAGTCAACTTTTTTTACTTCGTCGCGAAGCTGCCAGTGCAGCCAGTTAGTTTTTTTTTAATTCGGCCAGTGCCAAATTTTTCGTTAGTTGTTCATCTCGTTATTGTTTTTATTATTCAGCTTGTGTTATTTTATTTTTGTATTTCTATTTTTCGTCATACTGTTTTTAGATTGTCCTTTTCTTTCTGTTTCTTTTATTCTTTATATTTTTGATTAATATAAGTTAAATTTGATATGATGTTTTTCTTTTTAATTCTATTTTTTTACTCCAGTAATTGTGAGTGCGGAACGAGAAGATTAAACCGATAGTTAAACCTTGTTAAAGGTAAATGGATTTCTTTTTTTTAAATTTATAATTTAGTTTTCTTTTTTTCTTTTGTACGTGTTGTGTTTTTACGATTTGTTTACCACACACACTCGAGTGTAATAAGTGGCCCCCAAGTGTCGTCCAACTCGAGGCCGAGTCTACGCCTACGACCCGAGGACGCCGGCTACAAGGACAAGGAGATGTAGAGATGAACTTCGACGAAGCGATCGCCTCTATGAAGCAGAGGTTTGAAGAGCAGGCGTGCCACCTTCTAGTCAAGAGTGAAATTCTGTTGATCCGGGCGGAATGAGACGAAATTCGCCGCGCATCTGAGCAGCTTCGTTATGGCTTTCCGGAGAAGACTGGAGACGTTGGCACCACCATTATAGGTCTGCATCGATTCCACTAGAATACTCCACGAGCCTACGAAGAAGTGACGCTCCTCGCCCCGGACCATCCAGTTGTTGCTGCAGCAACAACCACCATCGTGCCGCCGCCTCTCGAGAGTATAGCCCCAGCAGTCACCACTACAGCTATCACTATCACAGCCGTTATCGTGACTGTACCGCCACCGACACCGACTCTAGCAGCCGAGCCTCCACCAAATGAGGAATCGCCAGGGCCGTGCCACCACGTGACCACACCACCGAAACGACGTCTGCCAGCGGTGCCAAAATCGCCCGCCAAACGACACCAACCGACCAAGCTGCCACCCACCACGACGCCGCATCTCCGACCAGCCTCAGTTCCTCGTCTCTCTTTGGCCTCAAAGAGGGACTTGCCGGGGCCGTCCGATTTGACAGCAACCGTCTTTGCACTCATATGGAAGCACACAGCTCCGTCCGATGCCCTTGCCAGCAGACGACGCCTGAAGAAGCGCCGCCTGCTGGTCCAATATGACGCCCACAGACACCGCGTCCAATGATGCCGCACCAGTCGTCTAAATCCGAGATGCCGCAGCTCCTTCGGACGCCGCAAGCAGCGACCGTCCTGCCTACGAAACTCGGACAACCGCGACCACCACCAGGACTACGGGACACGAATCGTAACCGCGAATGACCGTTTCCGCGGCCGCGACCAATAACAATTAGACATAGTGTAGTTGCGAAAAGACGCAACAAAAACAGTTTAGTGTTAAGTACCCTCATGAACGACGCAGGCACCACTAAGGTAGGTGTCGTGACGCCACCCCCGACCAACAGTGGCGCCCAGAAATCCGATTGACGATATCAACATGTTCTACCAGACCATCTCCAGCTCCAGCCGCCCCAAGGACTGGAGAGAGAAACCTAACGTCTTGGTACCCGCCGTGCCAGTGCACATCAGGATGGAAGCTCATCTGCGGCCGGACCAGACATGATTGCTCCTAGGATGCGGCAACCCCAGGCATCCAGTGATGCCGAGATCCGGTGTGGGATGTCCGAATCTCCTCACACCTCACCCTCGGAAGGATCTCCAAGGATCAGTGTCCCGGCCAGCATCCTAGGACCCAGGCATCCAGCGATGCCGAGATCCGGTGTCGAGATGACCGAATCTCCTCACACCACTACCGCGGAAGGATCTCCCCAAGGACCAGTATCCTGACCAGCGTCGACAGTAGCCAGTGCTGCCTCCCCAAGACGTCCAACTGCAGTTCCCAGTGGAACTTGGATCCGATGTGTAAAGACCGAATCCCCTCACACCTCAACCTCGGAAGCATCCACCTTCGTGATGACACACCCACGACAACGACTCCAACTGGCAGCTATCATATGTAGATTCTTTTCTACGCACTTCAAAATTCTCTCGTTTTCTGGGGCCGTTTGTTATGGGCGCTTAGTTTATCTACGCGTCTTAACAAATGCGTAATTATCGTAATTTGCATTTTATGAGCTAACCATTGCTCCTTTTCAATATTAACATAAATTCCGCATTACTGAAATTTCCAAACGAGATAATTTTCGAAGAAGTACAGCTGCCAGTATCAATACAATGAAGGGATAAGCCTCCACCGCGGTGCATCTTCCCATCGAGGACGTCGTTAAGACATTTCGCAGAATTATTAGTGGAAATGTGCAGCTGCCAGTGCCAACACAATGGACTGTTGATCCGCCCCCCAGCTGCCTGCGTACGTGCCCAATCCGTCTTAAACCTAAATTGTTCTGAGAAGTGTAATTTGCTGGTTTGAAATGCTCCCGTCGCACCCTACCACCACCATCACCCGCAACCCGGGGAAGAGTAGGGCGTGGGCCCCGTAAAAGGCCGTGGAGAGCTCCCCAGATAATCAGATGAAACACAAACATTCAGTTCATCATTCGTCACAACACCAAGTCGCCGCCACAATGAGCCGAGGCGCCGTCGATCCACCGACGCCGCGGCCGCCGCTTCCGTTGCCGCCCAGCCGCCGGTCATTCATCCGCGAACTCGCCGGGTAGATGCCGTGCTTCACAAACGGTTTAGTGAAGTGTTGGTGACTATACTTTTCGTGACTGTTTCTTTTTTTTGTGACTTTATTTTATTGATTTTCCCGCGTGTATATATTTTATTATTTTCTTGAACTTTGAACATTTTATTGTAAATTTTGGCCGTGTGTAAATAATAGCGATTGTTATTGCGCCAATAAGCCTTTTTCTACCTACGCCCCATCCTTGTGTGTTTCTTGTGCTGTTTCATAACGACACCGACCCCATGGATCTATGAGCTAGCAGGAGGTCAACGAGGGCGGTTTCCACCCCGCGCGGCGACCCCCCCATGACAGTGCTTTCACATTTATGTAGTTTGCCACCAATTCTGCTTAGAGAAACTTAATTTAAAAATGTAATTTTTGTGAATGCAATTCAGTGTACTTGTAACTTTTATTATACAAATAAAGACGTTTAAGCTAGAATGTTTTATTGTGTTATATCGTACCTACAATTACAGTTAATTTTAGTGAGTATTTATGTGTTAATGTTTTAGCAATTTTGCTTTTATTTGAAGTAGCAAAGAGTTCAAATACATATTACTTATCACTATTTGAATAAATTTAACCGATGGACTACCAGCAACGGCTTTATTGTGCCATTTATTTCCGGGGAAAAGCAGAGGATATTCTAAATTTTATTCACAATTTAATAATAAGCTATGAAGCCCATTTCCAACTACTTGGCTTCGGAAACAAGCAAAGCTGCAGGATATGAGCTTCGGAAAATCCAAGAGCAGTTGTCACATCAGTGACAGATACATCCATTTAAGTGTACTTGTTAGTGGGATGTTTCATCCGAAAGAATCATTGACCCATATTTCTTTAAAAATGAAGATGGTGTCGCAGCTTCCATCAATGGTGCATAATATCGGACGATGTTGGAAATTTTTGTAAAGCTAGTTGTGGAGAACTTTCCAACCCTTTGGATCCAACTAGATGGAGCCGCAGTCTATACTATTAAGGACTAAATGGCTCTGTTAATGGATCTTTTTGGCGAATGGATTATTTCGTGCAGAAGTGATTTCAATTAGGCTCCGCGTTCACCAGATTTAATATTTGAATAAGCTAATAAGCCAAAAACAACTTTCGCAATGAAATTGAGGCGAAATATTGTGGAAAATAATTGGGAAAGAGCACGAATTTGCGAAGCAGAAAAGGCCACCACTTGCGAGACATTATGTTCGGTATTAACCGTTATTAAATTTTGTTTTTTGAAAACGAAAATGATAATTTTTGTGTGAGAACGTAACTAACTAAAATTAAAAATTTCGTTTTCGTCCTGATCAGAAACGAACAAAATATACTGAAGGAATAATATGAAACACATCAAAATCGTGAAATTTCGACCCTTTTCAAATCGCCATAACTCGTGAGAGCTAAAAACTTTGAAGGGTCTTCTCTAAAGTCATGCATGCGAACTTAAGCGTAACCCCATCATACCAAGTTATGGGTGTTTAAAAAAAGTGCATTTTGAGGTTTTTCGCACATAACTCAGTTACTTTTCAACCAAATTTGATGATTATTTGGGGAAAAAATCGCATTTTGGCTCTACTTTAAGGGGCTAAACTCAAATTGCAATGATCCCTTTTCGAACCTTTCAACCCCCGAACAAAAAACACGTTTTGGGCCGAAAACGTCCAACTTTGGCAATGTGTACCGAGTTGGAAAAAATGTGTCGACTTGATCCACAAAAGAAGCATTAAAATGTGTTCAATTACCTGTGCAGGACTCAAAAAACGAAGTTCCTACAGCGATTTGACACAAAGTTATGGGTGTTTGAAAAAATTGGCGCTAGAGGGGGGCGGAAGGGGTTACGCATAAGTTCGCATGCATGACTTCAAAGAAGAAACTACAAAGTTTTTCGCTCTCGAAGATTCATCAAAATCTATTGAAAATACGCGTTATGGCGGTTTGAAAATGGTAGAAATTTCTCGAATTTCAAGTGTTAAATTTTGTTTCCTTCAGTATATTATAGATAGTTTTGATCTCATGATCTTCTTAGAAATACCTTCAAATTGCATTAACATTAACAATTAAATGTAGTTTTTATTTTTTATTAAAATAGCAAATGGCTTAGTTAAATTCGTTAATTAGTTTTGTAAGAGACCCTTAAAAAGTTTTTAATTATATGCTTTTGTTAACAACTAATATATTGTTTGATCGAGCAGATCGCCTGAAAGTAAGAGTGCTCGATCTTTTCAAGCCGTTCGATCTTTTCCAGCTGCTCGATCTTGACTAGCCGCTCGATCATTTCAAGCCGCTCAATCTTTTGATCGATCAACGTTGCTCGATATTCTTACGCCGTTTGATCTTTTTATCGATCTTTTGATCGATCAACGCGACTCGATCTTCAAACGCCGCTCGATCTTTTCGAGCCGCTCGATCTTTTGATCGATCAAAGCTGCTCGATCTTTTAGTCGATCAAAGCTGCTAGATCTTTACGAGCCGCTCGATCTTCACAAGCCGCTCGAGCATATCGAGCGGCTCGATACATCAACTGATTGATCACTGATTGATCTATCTTTGAGATACTCGATCTTGCCCATCACTAATATTTACCATGTGGTGAGAGTTTGAACCAACAAAAACCAACAAATAGCGGCCACAATAATTTTATACAATTTAATAAATTATGATCTCATTGTAGCACAATACTGTGTTGAATGCCAATCAAAGGGTACTTGATCTTATTATTTGTAGGCCAAATTTAAAATGTGATATTTATTACGATTCCTTTAATAAAGATTTCCATCATCTTGCATTAGTTTAGTGATTTAAAGTCCTACTGAAAACAGTTCTAATTTTACTTAACTTATTACAAATTACTTATGATTTCTCCAAAGCGGATCTAAGAATATTATACAGTGAAATATCCTTAATAAATTGGAACGCTGTCATGAACTTGCATTATTTTTTTATGAGTTACTTACTAAAATGCTTTCTAAATTGTTGCCACCCGAAAAAGTAATTCAAAAACTAAAACTAGAAAAAAAGGCTAATTTCGGGAATTTTTTTCAAGAGTATAGTAAAAGCATTGAAAAATTCATTTAAGGTTATTTATTAAACACACATTCAAGTGTAAGAAAAAAAAAACCTTATTTGTTTTTGTTTCAAAATCGCGGCTACAGAACCCAATATTGCAAGGCACTTTTTATGCGAGGCCTTAAATGGGCGAAACGATTGCTCCCGCAGATTTCAAACTAGAACAAAAATCCAACATTGTTTAAGTAATATATGCCATAAGCTACTGGATGGTGTACGAAAATTTGAAAGAAACCGTTTTCTTGAAAAATTGGGCCCAAAAATTTGACCGAAAAATTGTTCATAAAAAAGAAAGTTAATAACTTATTACAAAATCCGTAGGCTATCCATTAGATAATGTACCTTAAAAGTTACCCTCAAAAGTTCAAGATAATCGATAAAGATTTGTAGGAGTTATCGTTTCGCCCAATTTGAAATCCAAGCGCGCTGTATCGGCCCAAAAGCGCTTGGAGACCGTAGCGGGGTGCTTGGGCAAAACCTTCTAAAACGACCTCTTTGAGATTTTTCCGGGCTATGAAATATGTGTTTTCTTATTCTGAAGGCTTTATCCCATTACTAGCCACAACTCTATTAGGGACAAACAAGTTAAATTTTCATTCGAAATAATTTAAGTGCATCTTCACGA
Organism: Ocypus olens; assembly: GCA_910593695.2. Classification (NCBI taxonomy): domain Eukaryota; kingdom Metazoa; phylum Arthropoda; class Insecta; order Coleoptera; family Staphylinidae; genus Ocypus; species Ocypus olens. The sequence goes on from OU343047.1 coordinate 30,892,038, forward strand.
AGCAGCTCTGAAAACTTTCAGGCCAAAAATATAAGAGCTTCTGAGAAAAGGGCCGTCCCATTTTTTGGACGATGATTGAAAATAAGAAATATTATCCTTTTTGAATGACCAATAATGATTCAAATGACTTACACCTTTAAGTGTATTACAAAAATAAACTATTTAGCAACATATTTCAATTGGCCGTATCGCAATTCACACAAAAAATACATTTTATACACGAATTTTCAAAATGAAATTTTATTGAAAATCGACAACTTGCCAAACCTGTCATCGCCAGTTTTTTTTTTGTTTTTTGCGCCTCCTAGTGATAAATACTGTAAATATATGTTAATTTTACAAATATTTTGGGTAGGTATTTCAGTTTCTCAATTTACTCATAAAGCTATCTAGAGACAAAGTTACGTCCCATTAATGGGACGATAGCTGATAATGGGTTAAGACAACATATTAATAAACAAAAAACGATAATTTGAAAATTTTGCAGTGGCCTTAAGTCAAATACTATTTCCAAATATAGGTACAGTTACACCTATATTTAAGAGCGGCCATAAATCAGATATTTTTAATTATCGGCCTATTACTGAAGCTAACAATTTTTCGAAATTATTTTAAATTATGATTTGCAAAATTATGTAAAATCGCTTATTTGTTACAACTCGTCAGCGTGGTTTTGTAAAGAAAATTGTATCAAAATTGCCAAATATCTCAAACTATGTATCCCATCACCTTGATCGTAAACAAGTTGTTATTACAGAGGGGTCCAAAAGAATGTATAAACTCTTTGTCAGTGAAGGCTCCATCAACTTAGCCCCCCGAAGTTCGACTTTTTTGAAAAACCCTATTGCGCCAGAAGGGCCTTAGCTAGCGCCACCTAGCGCCACAAAATTTTAAGCTAGTGCCCCTAAGGCGGGAAAGTTACGGGGGTTTGAAATTTCGGGGGGCCAAGTCGACGGTTGCCCCCCGAACTTTGATTTTTTAAGTTTTTTCACTTGATTCGGATTCCCCTGAGCTAGCGCCACATAGCGCCTCCAATTTTAAAGCTAGCGCCACCCCCACAACCCTAGAAAATAAAAAATAAAATTTGGCCCCAGCCCCCCAAAATCGGATTTTTTTACTGAAATTGGGCGGAAATAATAGCTTAGAGCTAGCGCCAACCGAATAAAAATTGTCTCAAAAAAATCTAGTAAAGAATTATTCACATCCAAATTTTGATACAAGAGCTTTCAGATCCCGTATGCGTATGCTGAATTTCTTCGTATCGTATTCGAAAAATTCAATGTAAATAATGGAAAACAAATATATGTGCATACTCTTTTGGCACTGTAATTACTGAATTATTGTTCAGTGGTAATAATCATCACATGGGTCGCTTAAGACGGAGCACAATAGGGGATTAATTTTAAAGCCATAAATAATATTAAACGGATCATATTGGTATATGGCAAGTAATGACTGCCAGCGCTTACTGAAACATGGTTGAAGAAGAGTGTTCGTAATTCGGAAATATTTACTCCGGAATACAATGTGTATAGGGATGATCGCAAAATTCGGAGGGGAGGAGGAGCACTTCTCGCCATTCACTCGGAGTATAATAGCGCTAAATATTCTGATCTTGATGTCCAAATTGTTTGTGCTTATGCTATATTTGGCGGAGTTAAAATATGTTTTATATGTTTATACATTCCACCTTCCCAAGGCCTACATGTTTACTTGGAAATATTTAATATTATTGATAGCGTCATTGTAAATTTTGAACATGTTCTCATATGTGGTGATTTTAACATACCCACTTTTCTTAATTCGACCATAAATAATCAGATCACTACTGAGGTCAAGAATTTTATATCGTCAAATAACTTAAGTCAACTTAATAACGTATTAAACGCTAATAATCGACTTTTAGACTTGGTTATTTCGTCGTCGGATCTTACGTGCAGATGCACGCATGATTTGATATTACTTCCTGATGATTCTCATCACCCGCTATTAACCATAGATATCAATATTGCTCCAAAATCTAGTTGTTTCTTTAACCCTAATAGTAATAATGCAGCTTATAAGCTGACTTCACAAGTTTATATGCATCTGTTTTAAATTGCGATTGGTCACCTGTATTAGCTTGCAATAATTTTAATGCTGCATGTGAGACATTTTACACTTTACTGCATCATTTTTTTTTCCTTGTATGTTCCGAAACGCAAACAATTGCCATCCCGGAAATATCCCGTTTGGTTTACCAAGGAAGTTATCAAACTAATTAAAACTAAACAGCATCTTAGAAAACTGTACAAAAAAACCAAACGCAATTTTTACAACACGCGAGTAATAAGTCTGCGGGGTGAAATCAAGCGAAAGCTACAACGGGATCATAAATCATTCATCGCCGATTCTGAAAATTCAATTGCAAAGGATCCAAAAAAGCTATGGTCCTATATAAACGCTAAAAAAGGTCAAACAAGAATACCCGGTATTATGCTTTTAGGGGACAAATTACTTGATTCGTCACAAAAAAATTGTAGACGGCTTCGCATCTTATTTCGAATCTGTTTACTCTACTCAATTGAATCAGCCGTTTACTGATAATGGTCAGAATAGCCTTAATTTCGCGTTCCACAAGATTGAGGAACAAGACATATACGATGCCGCTAAACAACTTAAGAATAACTTTACTACAGGTGGTATACCAAGTTTTATTGTGAAAGATTGTACTCAATGCTTCATGCCTGTTTTACTTCATATTTTCAACCTTGCCTTCACGTCTAATACTTTTCCTAATCTCTGGAAAGTATCGAGAATAACCCCTGTGCTTAGGGCAGGTAATTCAGGTATGGTAGATAAATACAGACCCATTTCTGTCATTAATAACTTCGCTAAATTACTTGAGATAGTAATATGTTTGCAGATCAATAGACATGTGAGTAACCAGATCTCATTTAAACAACATGGTTTTGTTAAGTATAGATCTACAACTTCGAACCTCTTAACTTTTACTCATTCAATTTCGGAAGTTCTTGACTGTAGAGGTCAAGTTGATGTTGTCTACACATACCTGCAAAAAGCGTTTGATTCCATTAATCACAATTTACTGATTTCCAAATTATCAACTTTTGGATTTTCGAAAAACCCTGCTCAATTTATAAGATCATATTTGCGAGACAGAAAACAATATGTTGAACATAAAGGACACAAATCATACACTTTTATGCCTTCCAGCGGTGTGCCGCAAGGTTCAAATTTGGGTCCTCTGTTGTTTATTATTTTTCTAAATGACCTGGTAACCGATATTTCTTCTAATGTCTTGATGTATGCAGATGGCGTAAAATTATTTCGGAACATCGAAAGTATAAATGACTGTATAACTTTACAAAATGATCTTATTCGTGTTGATAATTGGTGTCGGGATAATTTTCTTATCTTGAATGCAAAAAATGTAAGTGTATGTCTCACACACGAAGACAATCTCCAATTACATATAATTACAACCTGAAATGTATCCCACTTGCGAGGTGTGTTATTATTAAAGATCTTGGAGTCACATTCGACTGCGAGCTAACATTTTCAGATCATATTGGGAATATTTGCTCTGAATCTTTCAAAATGTTAGGTTTTATAAAACGCTCATGTCGTTCTTTTGATAGCCCGGTTGTTTTAAAATTGTTGTACTATACATTCGTTCGCTCTAAAGTAGAATATTGTTGTCAAATTTGGTCACCGTACCAGCAAGTGTATATCACTGCAATTGAAAGGATACAAAAACATTTTTTACGCTTTCTATATTATAAAACAATGTATGTGTATCCTGATTATTCTGTCTCCTATGGTGATTTACTATCATTCTTTGATGTTAGATTATTATCTACCCGTAGAAATATTTTCAAACTGACATATCTATATTAGTTGGTGAACTATAAATGTGATAGTCCTGATTTATTAACGTGCGTGAATATTTACACACCTAGAAATAATTACAAAAATGCGCCATTATTTCGTAATTATATCTGCAAGACAAATGCGCACCATAATTCACCATTGATCTCCATGAAACGGCTCTACAATTCCATCCTTTATTCCGTTGATATCTTTGGAAATAGTTTAAGTGAATTTTCTGCATTATTGCAAAAATTACTGTAACTTCTGTGTTTCTTCTTCTTTATAAAAAAGATTATAAAAAAAGATTATTAATATTGTCACGGTTTATTTAGTTATTGTAGTTATCTTTAGATTAATTTTAATTTTAGGTATTTATGTTATACTTTAGCTTTATTTTGTATTTTCCCTGTAACTAGGTTTAATCTGTTGGGAAATAATTGATTATTATTATTATTATTATAAATGATTATTATTATAAGCAAAACAACAAACGATGTCAAAATTTTTCTTGCATTATAACAATGTCTTCAGTTTTACTTATCACGATCAAGTATAATAAAGACCAGATTTCAAAAAACTTTACAGCGTTATAAAGGCATTCACACTGCTAATTGACATGAGTAATTAGAAAGCGAGCGCCAATAAGGCAGAGGCGTACGGAGCGATTGATTTTTTACCAACGAATAATTTAAATTGTTCTAACTTGATAAATAAACCACCGATTTCAAAAAACTTTACAGCGTTATAAAGGCCTTAATACTACTAACTGACATGAGTAATTAGAAAGCTAGCGCCAGTAAGGCAGGGGCGTACGTTGCGATTGATTTTTTACCAACGAATAATTTAAATTGTTCTGACTTGACAAATAAACCACCGATTTCAAAAAACTTCACAGCGCTATAAAGGCCTTCATACTGCTAATTGACATGAGTAATTAGAAAGCTAGCGCCAGTAAAGCAGGGGCGTTCCTTGCGATTGATTTTTTACCCTCGAATAATTTAAATTGTTCTAACTTGACAAATGAACCACCGATTTGAAAAAACTTTACAGCGTTATAAAGGCCTTCATTCTGTTAATTGACATGAGTAATTAAAAAGCTAGCGCCAGTAAGGCAGGGGCGTATGTTGCGATTGATTTTTTACCAACGAATAATTTAAATTGTTCTAACTTGACAAATGAACCACCGATTTCAAAAAACTATACAGCGTTATAAAGGCCTTCATTCTGCTAATTGACATGAGTAATTAAAAAGCTAGCGCCAGTAAGGCAGGGGCGTATGTTGCGATTGATTTTTTACCAACGAATAATTTAAATTGTTATGACTTGACAAATAAACCACCGATTTCAAAAAACTTTACAATGTTATAAAGGCATTCACACTGCTAATTGACATGAGTAATTAGAAAGCGAGCGCCAATAAGGCAGAGGCGTACGGAGCGATTGATTTTTTACCAACGAATAATTTAAATTGTTCTAACTTGACAAATGAACCACCGATTTCAAAAAACTATACAGCGTTATAAAGGCCATCATACTGCTAATTGACATGAGTAATTAGAAAGCTAGCGCCAGTAAGGCAGGGGCGTATGTTGCGATTGATTTTTTACCAACGAATAATTTAAATTGTTCTAACTTGACAAATGAACCACCGATTTCAAAAAACTATACAGCGTTATAAAGGCCTTCATTCTGCTAATTGACATGAGTAATTAGAAAGCTAGCGCCAGTAAGGCAGAGGCATACGGAGCGATTGACTTTTTACCCTCGAATAATTTAAATTGTTCTAACTTGACAAATGAACCACCGATTTCAAAAAACTTTACAGCGTTATAAAGGCATTCACACTGCTAATTGACATGAGTAATTAGAAAGCTAGCGCCAATAAGGCAGAGTCGTACGGAGCGATTGATTTTTTACCAACGAATAATTTAAATTGTTCTAACTTGACAAATGAACCACCGATTTCAAAAAACTTTACAGCGTTATAAAGGCCTTCATACTGCTAATTGATATAAGTAATTACAAAGCTAGCGCCAGTAAGGCAGTAAGGCAGGGGCGTACGTTGCGACGTGATTTTGCTCTCGTGAAATGAATAAACAACAAAGTTATCGTGAAAAATTTCGAAGTTTTTCCGGAAAAAATAAACCTCTTGTGGTTTTACTTATGAGAAAATTTTGTTCATATTCGATTGGCGCGAGCTCTAAGCTATTATTTCCACCCAATTTCAGTAAAAAAATCCGATTTCGGGGGGCTGGGGTCAAACAGGGTCAACAGGGTTGTGGGGGTGGCGCTAGCTTTTGAATTGGTGGCGCTAGGTGGTGCTAGCTCAGGGGAATAAGAATCAAGTAAAAAAACTTAAAAAATCAAAGTTCGGGGGGCAACCGTCGACTTGGCCCCCCGAAATTTCAAACCCCCGTAACTTTCTCGCCTTAGGGGCGATAGCTCTAAATTTTGTGGCGCTAGGTGGCGCTAGCTAAGGCCCTTCTGGCGCAATAGGTTTTTTCAAAAAAGTCGAACTTCGAGGGGCTAAGTTGATGGAGCCGTCAGTGAATATATTTGGAACCATGTTTTATCATCAGATGGAGAGGCGAGAATGAAACGTTTGCAAGTAATGTTATCTGGTCTGACGAGCGAGGTTTGATTGGCCCCTTCTTCTTCGAAGGTATCTTAACCGGTAAGGTATATCTTAATATGCTTCAAACGTCGATTTTGCCTGCCAGCAGAGAGCTGTTTGGAGATCAACCATTTTACTTTTAACAAGATGACGCCCCGCCTCACTGCCCCAGAGATGTCATTGCTTACTTGAATACCACTCTACCTGCCCGATGGATAGATCGAAGAGGTGCTGTTGAATACCCACTATGCTTACCAGACCTACACCGCTCGACTTCTACCAACAAGGTACCTTGAAAAATGGAGTTTATTGACAGAAGCCAACTAATCTGAACATGCTACAAGAAACCATCCGAGGCCTCGTGTCCTGCGTGTAATTGCTGCACACGACATTAGTGACACTAACAACCCTAGTTCAGCCAGCAATTCAGCGGCATCGACGTAGGAGTCACTTTCAACTAAAAAACGCTCTCACGGAATAAACAATAAACAAATAACAGCTGATCCAGGTTATGTGCGCCTAACGTACGTCGTCGAAACAACTGCACTTGCTCGCTAATTCATGATCGCGAGTAAGATGTCGTGCTAGGAATGAATGCAGAATAAAACGACGAGGGTATAAAGCGGCACGTTGTACATATTTGCTTCATAGGTGTACTAGGACACGTATGTCTATATTGATATCTACTTATACAAAATCACTGCTTTCAACACACGTAATCGTAAGTACATGTAACAAAACATTGAATTGAAATAGCAAGCAACAATCATAGCTGTATGTCTCTTTGTTCCAAATATATTCACTGTCAAAGAGTGTATACATTTTTTGACCCCTCTGTATATACATTTATTTTCAAAAAGTGTTTGATACAGTTAATCTTAATATTACTGCTAGAAAATTGGGTTTTTATGGTTTCACTGATCAAACTGTTTCTTTAATCTGTTATATTTTCACAACCCACAACATTTTATACAGTACAAGGGTCATACATGCGCCGCTCCTAGTGGTGTTTCGCAAGGATATAACCTGGGACCACTGTTGTTTATAATTTTTACCAATGGCATTGTAGATACTCTTCAGTCTAAAGTTTATCTATATGCGGTTGACATGAAAATATACGCCATCGAGTCTGTGCAAGATTACCTTGCAAAATGATATTTTTAAAATTCATTGGTGTGGGACAAGTAGATTATCTTTGAATGAGTCGAAATGTAAGAGTTGACTATTCTCACGAAAGAGGGAACCAGTAAGGTATAATTCAAGTAGCAAAATATCTGCTTTAAACGCCAGGATACTATTAGAGATTCAGGAGTAACCATTTGATTGTTGATTAAATTTTGTTGAGCATAATAACATTTGTTCCAAAAATTTTAGAATTTATTCACCGCATATGAAAGGATTTTGAATACATAAAAGTTAGTAGAAAATTATATTCCTTATATGATCGGTCTTGAATTTGCTTCTGTTATCTGGTCACCTCATTTTTGTATTCACATAAATCGTTCGAGAAAAGTTTCCTCGAATTTCATCTCTCCTATAAAAATGATGGTCAGAGTATATAATGGATATTAACAGTGGGCCAAAAAAAATCGGTAAATTGTAAATATTCATATTTTCAATAATAATTAACGTATAAAATATTGCTTTGAAAAACAAAATATCTACACTTATTGTTAGTGGATTTTATAAATCATTCATTGATTTTTTGGAAAGTTTTTGTATCGAGGATATTTCACATTAATGAAGGCTCTGCAAAAATGGGAGTTTATAATGCACCTTTCAGGAATTCGTTCTGTACGTGGTCTTCCACTTATTTGTTTGCGATTATTGTTACCGTAAGTTCTGAGTTTAATTATTAATCACTGAATACTTGTAACCGACCAACCCTTTTGTGGGTATTTGTTCACAATATTTTGTGCAGCTAAATTGTCAAAGTGAAACAAATGTTTATGAATATTTTATCTTCTTTACTTATGTAAACAATTTTTGTGATAACAACTAAAATGACTGACAGAAGTGACAGCTAATGTCTGAGATTCATTAGAAAAAGAAAACAAGTAATAGCCCACTAATTTTGAAACCTTTGCAGCGCCTTCATTAATCTGACATATCTTCCATAGGAAAACTTTTCAAAAATCCAATTAATAATAAGTGTAAATATTGTGTTTTTCAAAGCAATATTTAATGCGATATTTATTATTGAAGATATGAATATTTAAAATTTGTAACTTTTTTTGGCCCACTGTATATAGTCGCGAAAAATGTTATTGAATAATATTTCGGTGTTATAGTATTATTAATTTTTTTTAGTTGAGCTTTGTAAATTAATTTAATTTGTGAATATATATTTTTTAATGTATTATTATAATTAGTTTTGTTATTTTAATTTTTTGTATTTGTATAATATTATTTATTGTTTTAAAATATCTATTAAGTTATTACTTTCCCGGTAATAAAATCCAATTGGATTTTATGTCGGTTGTAAAAATAAATATATAAATAAATAAATAAACAAAATGTCAGTCTAAATTATGAAATTATAATAAGTGCATTACATACCGTGCGCGCCTAAAGTATGGAATATAGTCAGTAAAATCGAAATAAAATATTTTTGGAAAAAATCCTCAAACACGTCGATTTTCTTTTATAAAAATACACATTTTTGCATGAAAGTCGATTTTCAGTCGTCATTTGTTTTTGAGTAATGCCGTCATCCATTTTGTTTTTAAATGGCAACCCCCTATTTTTGTTCTTGATTTTAAGAGATCTTTTTATTGTCGAACTGACAGTATAAAAATATTGGCATCTTACATAAGACATTCTTCGAGTAAATGAATATTGAAGGTGAGAACTTGATATCTAGAGTTTTTGCAAAATGAACTTGTTCCAGCCAAACAAACAACAAAAACAACAAAAATGATCTTGACCTTCCATACATACAATATGGTTTCAGCAAGACGGCGCAACCACGCACTATGCGCGTTTTTTGACAATTGCATTACGAATAGGTGGATTGGCAGGCGATGACCGATAGAATAGCCCACGAAAGAGATGAATATGCAGAATTAGCCTGGAAAATATTCAAAATATTCAAGAAGAATTTCTACATGTTCGAAAACAAAAAAAAAACAAAAACAAAAAAAAAACAAGAACAAACGCGCATAGTGGGGGCATGCGCCGTCTTGCTGAAACCATATTGTACTATATGGATGGTCAAGATCAATATTGTTTGGAAAAATTGCTACAAGCGCTGGAATAAGGTCATTTTGAAAAAAATTCTAAATATCGGGTTCTCACCTTCAATTGTTATTTTCGCGAAAAATTTCTTATGTAAGATGGCAACATTTTTATACTTCCAGTTCGACAATGAAAAAATCTCTCAAAATCAAGAATAAAAATAGGGGGTTGCCATTTAAAAACAAAATGGCGGACGTCATAACTCAAAAACAAATGACGACTGAAAATTGACTTTCATGTAAAAATGTGTATTTTTATAAAAGAAAATCGACGTGTTCCAGGATTTTTTCCAAAAATATTTTATTTCGATTTTACTGACTATATTCCATACTTTAGGCGCTCACTGTATAAATTCAAAATAAAAACATTGATGATTATCTGAAAGAAATTGATCTGCGCTCTGTCTGAAAAATGAAGTATATTTTACAGCCTATAATTGGAGAGAGTAGCATATTACCCACATTAATATTTTATTATATAATTAATTCCAAATAGAGTCATCTTAATTTATTACGGAAATAAACAAATCCCACAAATGAAATATTAATGACAAGAAATTATGCTACAGGTTTACGTATGCTCGAGGGAGGAAAGTGGAAAAGCAAAATTACATTAGGTAGCCGAGACCGGAAATAATTCAGGAAAGCTCTAGAGATGCCTTAATAATATCATAAAGTTTCAGCGAGGCAGCCGCTTTCTGTATTTCAATTGCGAATAAATTTAGCTGCTAATACTGAAACGTACATGGTATATGCAAATAGGCTGAAATAAATTAAGCTATCATTTAATACAACAGTTTCTGCCAGGGCGAACTGATAAAGTATTGTGGATGGAAATTAAAAATCTGCATAGTATTTATTTCAGGGAATGCCAGATTGTACTAAAAAATATATTCAATGTGTACAAACTTGGATTATTTTAGTGTTCAGTTAATTTATAGTAGGTACATAGTTCAACAATTTTTAATTTCCACTTTTCATTTGCATTGACCTTAAAGATTACAGTTAATTATTAAAGAGCTTCATACAAATAAACAAATTAATTATGCTATTTCTTAATTAAAATTCCGTAGGTAAAACAAAATAGACTACTTACTTTTAAAAAGCATTGTAAATGAAAATATTTTATAAACACGATATCTCTTGAAAAATTTTCAAACTAGAAAAGCAAAACATGATTCCTGAATATGCGACACATATCGTCAAAATAAGTAACTGAAGGGCTCACTAACTCTGCTTGTATAGGCACCTCTTGCTTAGGCATTACTGATTAACATTTAATAATACATGCTTTATTGTTATGGACATACTGATGAGTTTATATAGCAAAGATTATTTAATATTCATATACTACAGGCATAAAACAATATTTAGTAATAATACAGAATCTCATTGTTGTATCTAAATCTTTAATACATCTCACAGTTGTTTTGTTACGTAATTATTTTGCGCCAGAGTACTGTACACCTTTGTTGTGAATATTAAGCGCGACACCCTCGTCATCTCGCATAGTGCACGGCATGAATATTTCATATACGGTCGCAATGAATAAAAACCATGGATTTACCTTGCGCGGTGCCTGCCTGTGGCGCCTCTGGAGCTGACAGCAGAGGCCCCTGGATATGTCGCATTCGCTCGACATATTGCAGGGCTCCGAATACTGCTTGTCCTGCTGAACGGGCGGTCTGCACACCCTGGTCGAAACACCCTGCTCGGCTTCAGCGCAAACCAGTCCGGACTCGCAGTCGCTGTCCCTTCTGCAGAGCTCACCCACTCTTCTGCCGTAAGCGAACAAACATGATCCAACTACTGAAACAATTACAGGATTATATGACCTTATTCCCGTCTAGGCTACGTGTAAGTATCATTGGCGGATTAATGGACAGGAGTAAATTCGATCACGTACCATGGTTACGGTTGTATAAGTTAATGAAAAATACCATTGTATTCTGAGAACAACCATTTAGAATATAAATTAAATCTCTCACATAAGAAAGATTATCTTACCTCTATTTATTATCTCAAATTTGTATATAACTGTTAATTAGAACCATAATATGATAAAACAACTCTACTACAAAATAGTAAGACAGTTCTTAGTTCTTCTCAAAAGAATTTTCTTTTATTTAGATACAAAACTCGTTTTCTATTTGTCATATTTCTACTCTTTAAAATATGAAATAGTAGTGTCCTAATATCAAAACTATTCAAATCTATATCATCAATGGTTGATGCAAGGAGGATTTCTTATTATACGACTGGAAAGTATCATTTATTTTATTTCCAAAATTTATTAACTCAATTTTCTTATAAATGCCGTAACATAGTTTTTAGATTTGAGGTTAGCTCAATTTGCTGTAGACCACCTAGTTAATCCCAAGTTAGAGTATTGTCAAATATTTTTTGCCAAGGCAGTGCAGAGTCGTATCTAGGGTACGACAAAGATGGCGATTGCCATAGGCAGATGAGAAACCAAGGCACCACGCTAAATTAATAGTGTTCAAAGAAAAAAATAAAGGGATATCTCAGGAACTTAGTGCTGGCCTTAGCGCCTAACTAGCATTAATTAGACAAAATATGTGATTAACTAAAAACACTTTGAATCTTACAAAAAATATGATCATTAAAAGTATATGTCGTAGACTAATTGAAAAATGCGGCTTATTGCAGATCCCCGCCATATTACAAAGTGCCCGGCCAATTGGAAAATTATTGAGCACTTTCTTAGCAGCCTGATCTTTGTAATTATTTCCAGTCTGCCAAAATATCGCACTACGAGCAAGTCCAAACGTGTTAGTTGCATAGTTATTTACGTATAGCTTTTTCTTTATTTAGTTATTTAGGGTGCTCGCTGAACACGAATCTGGTGCCTAATTTTAGGAAAAGCGAATGTTTTTAGAAAGGGTACCTACGGTTAAGGTAGTCAAAATGCCTCTATCCCTAGATTTTTGAATTTAAGAGGATATTTTGAGGTGTAAAAATAAGGTTCCCATGATTAGTGGTCCGAGAACCCACTTTGCCCTCTCAGCGGGTTAAAGAATGGGTTTTTCTGAACATTATTTTTTTACTGGCGAACGAGTGAATGAAAATGTCGCCTGTTGCCAGAAAGTGTTGACATATATGTCCACGAAAAATGGTAAAAACCCTTAAAAAAGTTGAAAAATGTATTTTTCAAGATGCCGCAGCATGATATAAATATGTCTTGAAACATATTTTAATATATTTTTTAACGGGGTAAAAATGTTGAAATGTCAAAAACCGGGTACAAGAGGGCGTTGTAGGTTAAACATTGATTTTAAAACTTTTGGAGTTTTTTAAGGGTCTAAATGACCTTGAATACCCTTGGGAAAAAATTGGTCAAATAGGTATTTGGGTAGACTATTTTCATGATTTTTGTGAAAAATGTTTATTTACTCGTTCATCAGTAAAAAAATATAATTTAGAAAAACCCATTTTTTAACACCCAGAGGGGGGTTCTCGGCCCACTGCCCACGGGGACCTTATTTTTACATCTTAAAACACCCTCTTATCGGGTAAATTAAAAAATATAGGGATAGGGGCATTTTGATTATCTTAACCGTAGGTACCCTTTGAAAAAAAATTAAGCGACATATTGTGGCAATTTGATTATTCAGTTTTACATAGTACGAGTATATGAGTCAAGTTTGAGTAAAAAAACTATGTGAGCTTCAAATAATAAGGTATAATTGACTGAAAACCTGTTAATACTTTGAAAATAAAACCAAAAAAGTCGTTTTTAAAAGTGGCGTTTAGCGGGCAAAAATATATCCAAAATAACTATTTGCACTTATAAAAAAAAATGCTGAACGTAATATAAATGCCGGACTCACGCAAACAGTGTTTTTGATTTTAACTATGTCTCACTGAGGCGAAAAACAAAAAATTGACAAAGTGGATTTCAAAGGTAAAATAGTTGGTGTTGTACGAGCTGAGTGGGTTCGATTACCAGCCCTGGCGGATCATTTCTCCGATCGCGGAATATCCGCTCCGGACAGGAATCGCTGCGGTTGTCGATCTATTATTAATTTATTCATTTATTTTCTAATATACAGGGTGTCCCAGACCACCCGTATTAGGCTTTTTTGAGAAAACGGCTAGTCGGAGAGAGTTGGGACAAAATACAAAGAATCGAATGATGATATTGTTATTCCCAAAAACGGTTGGCATCCATGATAGCTTGCCAAAAGTGTCACCAGAAGAGCTCAACAATTCGTATAAGTGAATGGAAGACAATTTTTTAACTATCATTTGAAATGCAAACTTTTAAAATAAGTTAGCAATGGAAAATTGAAATTAATTAAAGTTATTAGATATTATTCAAAATGGGTGCCAGTAACAAAATTATGTTTATGTTCGACTGTATGAAAATAGTAACTTTGACGGTCTCTTTTTAGGCCAAAATGGCGTACATTTCGTACTAGTCCCATAATTGATAAAGTAAATTGGACTCTTCTATGGCAGTGTCAGAAATGACAGAATTTAATTTTGGTTAGAACACCCAATAAATACAATACAAACTACTAATGAAAAAGAGACATCAACTTTGGTATCATCAAGTGGTTTATAGCGATAGTACTTTCTATTATTAATTATATTTACTCCTGACGAAGTTTGCAAGATTTGGACGTTTATTGTGAGAGTTAGATTGTTTAACCTAATAATCCATTTTCTATGAAATATACAATGAATGACATTAGTGTGGCAGCAAATGCACACTATGATTAAAATGTATATAAATAAATTGCTTCAGTTTGTATTTAAAAAGTATTTTATGTCGAACATAAAGCTTTGTATGTAACTCGTCCACAATAGCACATCATGGAGTCGTCTCCATTATTGGCCGAGCGAGCGAAGCTCTCATCCAAGAAAGTGCCATATTGTGGACTTGTTACATAAATAGCTATTATCACAAAAGTTGCTTGTTTTTTAAAGACCCTTTAAATGATACCACTTTCGACCTATCGCGCCATTTAAAAATCTGGTGTTCTTGACAAACTCTTAGGAATGCCAACCATAAACTCATTAACTTTACATAAATTAATAAGTAAATGTTCTTAAAATTGACTTTCTAGGAATAAGTTACTTTAACAATGTTCTATTCCTAAAATAAAAACGGAGATCTTTTTCTCAACATATACAGCCTAAATACCATGATTCGTCATCCGTTTTACATCACCAATCCGAATACTATTTAAATTTATGTATAATTTTAAGCCGTACATACATTCAATTACAAAAAAATTCTTTTTTTTTCTTTCTTTACTTTTTTTTACTTTACCGAGATGGTTCGGGTTTTCACTACAGTTGAGAGTTAATTTTAAAGAAAAGCATTGATTTACAATTACAGCATCATTTCTTACTGGAGTCTCACTTAAACTGCATGAATAGTCGCACGATATGGTCAGTCATAGCAGTATTCTTTGGCATGTTGGCACACTTTAAACACACTAATAGCACTATAGCACATTGAGCACAAATGGAAATACCAGTAGCAATTACCAGAACGTAAATAAAAGAGGTCTCAAACAAATTAGTAAACTTATTGAGACTGTGTGCGATTCAGATAGAAATCGCTGAAGAGGAGCCGCTAAAAATGTCCAGAGTAGGCGGCATGGCCCTTGGGTTTATTGCGGTCGGTAATAATCACCAGATGGTTGTAAAAATGTCAAACTTGCGGGCACGTGCCCACCGAATCGAATTTTAAATTTTTGGCCCAAGCAGGTAGTGAGCCCTTTTTTGGGGTGTGTTATAATAAGCCGTGTATTCATGTCTAACTGGTTGATCACCCCAAGATGAAGATGAAATAATTAAGAAATAGAATACTTTTCCTTTTAATGATCGGTAATATTTGACGCATTAGGGATATTACATATGAAAATTAAATTGTCAATAATTTTTATTTTAACTTTGATAATAAATGCACATAAAAGTACAGAATTACAAGTTATCCTTATTTTAAACCAGTAAAGGTATGATTGTAGCTTAAGTATAGTACATAACTCGAGTTATAAAGTAATTGCGCACTAGTGAAACTGTGTAATACAAAAATTATTTTAATTATTAATAAATTTACTGGGTGATGTAAAAATTCGTTTCATATTCATTTTTATTTTTTGCTCTCGAGTGTTCGTCATTGAGAAAAACACATTTTCAAAAATTCGTAGCCCGACGGAAAATTGCTGCAGATAATAATTTTGGCTTTTGTCAAAATTATTTTGAAATATCGACGTCTTGTGAAGTAAATTGAATTTTTGTAGTATTTTATCCTTGCGTTTCATATTAATGTTGCATCGAGTGTTGGTCATCAAAAATTCATAACTCGACTGAAAATTGCTGCACATTCAAAAACCAAAATTATTTTGAAAGATCGACGGCTTGTGAAGTAATCTGAATTTTTGTAGGTTTTTATTATTCTGTTTTATATTAATTTTTAATTTTTTGCACTCGAGTTTTCGTTGAAAAAAAAATACATTTTCAAAAACTCATAATAATAATAATATTGTCTTTATTCACATATATACAGTTTAGTTATAATTTAAGGGACAAATTATTATACGTGAATCCGTAGGCGGGATTCAGTTGAGATCCAAGTAGATTTCAAACTGTTCTTCCATCCAAACCTACATAATTATGAACAAAATTTGAGTTGTTATTGGGTAATATTAATTGATATTCTAATTAAACTTTAACTTTATATAAAAAATATTTATATAAAAAAAATAAATATAACATTATGAAATTTAATCTAAATTACAAATGACACTAGTGCAGAAGTTAAAATTAGGGTTAATTTTTTTTTAACTCGACTGAAAATTGCTGCACATTCAAAAACCAAAATGATTTTAATTTTTAAATGTACTTAAAACATATAATACATATCAATTTTGTTATCAAGTAATAAATATTATTACTTTGAAATATATGTAAAAATAAGAAAATCATCGAATATGTTTTTAATTTTAAAAATGAAAATAGTATTGGACAAATAAATATATGTAATATATACTAGAATTTATATATACATAATCTCTATTAACAGTCTTTTGACAAGATTACATTTTTTACATATTTTTCAAAAAAACCAGACTGTCACATGGGCTATCCACCTAATGTCTTTCGTCCCTAGAATGTGTATATACTTGAATTAGATTAATTTATTGTATGTTGGTTTGAATAGGATTTTCCGGAGATACTGAATATAAATATAATTTCATTGATCCATGTAGTGACTGCAGTTTCGATCAAATAATGACCATTATCAAACTATAAGTTAAGTTCATCGAAACTGCAGTCACTAATAAATAAACAGTGTGATATTAGCTAAGTAAACGTGTGTTTTATTTAATTAAAAATGTATCACGAAGTAAGTGTCGCCAACCTCAATCAGTTAAAAGTTTTGAATTTGATAATTTCCGTTTAGATTGATAGAGGAGGTGTAATGTGAATTAAATATGAGTTAATTTTATTCAGCGTATGTTAGTTTGGAACGGATATTGAGTTGTGTAGCACTCATTTAAACGAAATCCTTCTAAAATTTAAAGAGAAGGTCGAACGCAGGTACTAGGGGTGAAGAATGGAAACATCTGGCAAACATAAAAGCCAAGGTTGCCAGCCCGTTAAATATTAAAAAATTGATTTTCATAGTTTCTGTTAAAATTAATAAGTTTTCGCGGTACTATTATTACTACTATCGTAGCTTGTTATATATTAACGGTCTTATTTTCAAAAGAGGACACTTGAATTTCTTTGTTCTTTTACTTCTGCGATTTAGTCGATGTATAATTTAAATGAGCTCTTACTTTTTTAGGTAACGAGAAAACTTAATTGTGTGATTTCACAAATTTTACAAGTAGATATTTCAAATTTTCCATTGACTGATTAGCAACAATACGAATAATATAAATGCAGATTACATATTTTATTTGGTTTATTTCATCTGGGTCTGCGGGATGAATATGTGGGGTCCTAAAACAAATACTCCCCCCGTTTTGACTTTAGCACTACCCAGATACGATCTTTTTCTACATCTTAGATATAAATTTCCATTTTGTGTCATATTTTCTGATATATAAACATATCGTGGACATACAAATTTTTCGTAGAGTCGCAGATAACTTTCATCTTCTTACTTAGAATACTGTCACAGTACTGTTCAACTTTCAATGATTTCTTCACCAGAACATTCAATTTACATATTTGATATAATCCAAAATTTCCAGATTAGCAGTGCAATATAAAACTTCCATACAACTCCTTAGAAAGAGCTTATTTTATTTTAATACTCAAATACTTTTGAAGTTACAGTTTTAATATTTCGTTCAACATCACTTTAAGATAGTTCTTCAAAAAACTGCTGATTTGTTGTCAACATATATCACCATTAGGTAACCGTTTTATTAACCAATTATTCTTGCTCATAGCTTTATATTAATTAATCAATAAGAAAGTGTCAATTTTTCAATAAATTACTTAATATATTAAGGCACACACTAACAAGTTGAAAAATTAGAAATAAGTGGTGCCACCTATTTTTTCAAATTAAAGAATTTATAGAAAAGTTAAGAATATTGTTCGGTTTTCTAATTACGAAAATGTATGTTTGTAATGTAATCGTTAAAATAACCATACGCTTTTAGTGGCAGTAAGTTACACAAATTTTGGAAACATTTATTATCCAAAACAGCTGTTTTTTTAGCATGAATGTCCTACTAAAATTAAAATTCTAGGCACCTTTGATTTGCATACATAAATACACCGTGATTTTCAATAGCATATCAATTTTATTACAAAATATTTTAGGAATACAGTAAAACTGAGTAATTTAATGTTCATTGCCCACAGTACAGTACAGTAATAATTCGATTGTATTATAATCTTCGTAATGATATCAGCTTTAATTTTCCTATTTCCTATTCATAATTGTACATTTTATTACCCCACTTTACTCGGATGTCTTTTTGGAAGCTTGTCCAGACCTCCTCTCTAGCAGGTAGAAAAGGTTCGAATATGGTCATAAATTACAATTTCTATACCATTATGTTGAGAATAGAATCCCTAATCGTCGGTAGTAAACAACCCGCAAATTGTACCCCTTGTTCATGCCGACTCTGGCCAAAAAACTATGGTCGCAAATGAAGTACATAATAATTTAAATAGTTGTTAACTATGTATTATAGGCCATAAGAGATTTTTGTGCAAATTCATTAGATGAGCATAAAAATATATTTAAAGAATTCAATCCAGAAGATGAAAGAGTACACATAGAAGTTGAAGACACTATAAATGTGTGACACTGAAGTACACATACTATCCAAAAAATCCTATTGGAGCCAAAATAGAATACAGGCAAGTTCGTAACTGCCATTACTTTAAATGGAATAAATAACGAAATATTTCAATATAATAGTACAATATTTGACAAGTTTAATAACAGGGTATATTGTGGCACGAGTGGGATTGGAGCACGACTCGCGAGCGAGTGACCCTCAATGCCTCTCAATAAACAAGTATAATATGCTATTTTATTTACTTTGGTTTTAGTTAGGGATGTATTTGTAAAATAAAATATATACTTTAACGTAGTGAGTTTTATCTGCAATACGTCGCAAAAAAAAATTTTTTTTTTTTGTTTCGCACTAATTTAATATTTCCAAGGCCATTTCAATGGTGTGTTTTAAAACATAATGAATCTCAAAAATTTCTTACATACCTCCAGAAATAAGGTAAATTGCTAAGAGTGCGATAAATACACGATTTCCACGTAAGTTGAAACCAATTTAAACTTATAGAATGCAACATACTTGCTTAAATGTTAATAGAAACCTAAGGTTGTGTTTACATTTGTTTCTCGTTTCTCATGTAAGGCATCCATCGACACTAATGAAAAATCCACACCGAATAAACACCGACAGAAGCGGCACTTTTTCGCCGCGAATAAAACATACATTGTACCCTCGGTGTTTCATCCGTGCAATGCGTTTTGCAACCTAAGTGATAATATAATAAATTATACACTTTTCGCCAGTGTATGTTGTGTTGCCGTATAATGTCGTCGCCGAGCACTGGGTGAATTCATGCGTCCAAAATCGCAATTTTAAATCTTCAAAATTTTGAAACGTCTAATTTTGACGTTTTACGTTGCTTTCACGAAAACATTGAATGACGTTATTTTCAAAATCGGACAATGCCTTTGGCAGTTGTGCAATTTTAAAACCCATATTCACGATTTTGAAATCCAACTTAAAAAATGGTGATGAGGCCATCATGTTACTTTATCCGATTTAATGATATAATAGTTATTTATATTTATACTTTCATTGTTTATTTTTAAGTAAAATAATATTTTTAATCTCCATCAAGCAGTTTGTAGGATCGGATGATACTGAAGTTTGAAACTTCAATATTTTAAAAGATGGAAATTAAAAATTGTACTTCAAATTATAATAGTCAGTTTACTCAAAAACTAAAGAGATTTCGAAAAGAACTTATTCTTTATAAGTTATTAATTTTGCAATTCTCTATAATTGTTATTAATATTAATTTATTATCGTTTTATAATTATAAACCAAAAATGGAAAAATAAATTATATTTTTTTTCTTTCTCGAAACCAATGATTTTATGAAAAATGATTTCAAACAAAAGATGTCCATTTCTTAGTTATCATATCTGATGAAAAACTTTAAAAAAATTAATGGAGCACCCTATATACCGGGTGACCCAGCGATCTGTAAAAGCCCTATAACTTATTTGCTATTTGAGATATCGTCTTCTAGTTTTCTTGAACTGGTACCCACACTTATTCTACATATTTTAAAAATATATATGTTTTTGTACAGGGTGTCCCAGTATACATAACAGAACAAAGTTATGTTTTTTTTTTAATGGAACACCCTATATTTTATACTTTATTTTCAACCCTCTTAAAAAGCTGATCAAAATAGTATAAGATACCATGGGTCTATTATGGACGGTTGGTTAGTTATGGGCAAATTTGTGGCAAAAACCAGGACACATTGAAAATATTGCAGAAGCGCTCCTAGCAACGCTAGCGTCATTTTTTATACATTAGAAAATTTTCCACATCATGAAGAATAATACAAATCGGCTTTGGTTCTTTTTTGTTCATATTGCTATACAGGGTGTCAACATACGCAAAACAATGGATAACTATTTTTTTTCAAATGGAATACCCTATATATCTTGCTACCAATGCATGGAATTTTTGATAAGCTTTCCAATGATATACCGGGTGACCCAGCGATCTGTAAAAGCCCCATAACTTATTTGCTATTTGAGATATCGACTTCTAGTTTTCTTGAACTGGTACCCACACTTATTCTGCATATTTTAAAAATATATATGTTTTTATACAGGGTGTCCCAGTGTTCATTACAGACCAAAGTTATGTTTTTTTAAATGGAACACCCTATATTTTATACTTTATTTTCAACCCTCTTGAGAAACTGATAAAAATAGTATCAGATACCATGGGTCTATAATAGACGGTTGGTTAGTTATGGGCAAATTTGTGACAAAAACAAGGACACATTGAAAAAATTGCAGAAGCGCTCCTAGCAAAGCTAGCGTCATTTTTTATACACTAAAGAATTTTCCACATCATGAAGAATTATACAAATCGGCTTTGGTTCTTTTTTGTTCATACTGCTATACAGGGTGTCAACATACGCAAAACAATGGATAACTATTTTTTTTCAAATGGAACACCCTGTATATCTTGCCACCAATGCATGGAATTTTTGATAAGCTTTTCAATGATGTACAATTTGTATAATGAAATATTAAGGATTTTTGAGATTTATCCATAAAAACATTTTTCTTTTGTCACCTCCTGCTCATTTTTGGATTTTCAGCCAAAACTATCCATTTTCTGAAAAAGTAATAGGAGACCAAAGTTGTAGAGCGGAAAATTTTCGATCGACATCGGTCTTTCGACTTTTCCAATAATTCGTGCATTGCCCGCCAGAGTGCGCAAAATCGTGACCGTATATGCATTTTAGCGTTTTTTTCAAATTGTTTATTAATTAATTGCACTATACTTTATTTTCCACGCCCTCTAGCGGAAAAACGAGTAATTTTAGAATAATTCAAATGACCTACATCGATTGAAAATGTTCCGCTCTACAATTCTTAATAGCAGCAATTTTTGCTCTAAATGCATAGTTTTCGCTGAAAATTCAAAAACCATTCAAAAACGCGAAAATTGATACAAACATTTTGAATTTGCATTTTTAGCGAAAACTATGCATTTTGGGCAAAAATTGCTTCTATTAAGACTTGTAGAGGGGAACATTTTCAATCGATATTGGTCATTTAAATTTCCCTATAATTTCCCGTTTTTTCCGCTAGAGGGTGCGGAAAATAAAGTATAGTGCAATTTATGAATAAAAAATTTGAAAATATGCATATACGGTCACGATTTTGCGCGCTCTGGCGGGCAATGTACGCATTATCTGAAAAGTTGAAAGATCCATATCGATCAGAAATTTTCCGCTCTACAACTTTGGTCTCCTATTACTTTTTCAGAAAATGGATACTTTTGGCTGAAAATCCCAAAATGTGCAGGAGGTGACAAAAGAAAAATGTTTTTATGGATAAATCTCAAGAATCCTTAATATTTTGTTATAAAAACTGTATATCATTAGAAAGCTTATTAAAAATGCCATAGATTGGTGGCAACGTATATAGGGTGTTCCGTTTGAAAAAAAATAGTTATCCGTTGTTTTGCGTATGTTGACACCCTGTATAGCAGTATGAACAAAACAGACCAAAGTCAATGTGTATTATTCTTCATGACGTGGAAAATTTTCTAGTGTATAAAAAATGATGCTATCTTTGCTAGAAACGCTTCTGCAATGTTTTCAATGTGTACATGTTTTTGCCACAAATATGCTCATAACTGACCAACCGTATATAATAGACCAATAGTATCTCATACTATTTTTATCAGATTATTAAGGGGATTAAAAATAAAGTATAAAATATAGGGTGTTCCATTTAAAAAAAACATAACTTTGATCTGTTATTTATACTGGGACACCCTGTACAAAAACATGCATATTTTTAAAATATATAGAGTAGGTGTGGGTACCAGTTTATGGAAATTAGAAGTCGATATCTCAAATAGCAAATAAGTTATGGGGCTTTTACAGATCGCTGGGTCACCCGGTATAATTTGTATAATGAAATATTAAGGATTCTTGAGATGTATCCATAAAAACATTTTTATTTTGTCACCATTTTCTGTAAAAATAATGTAGAGCGGAAAATTTTCGATCGATATAGGTCTTTCGACTTTTCCAATAATGCATGCATTGCCCGCCAGAGTGCGCAAAATAGTGACCGTATATACATTTTAGCGTTTTTTTTCAAATTGTTAATTAATTACTTGCACTACACTTTATTTGCCACGCCCTCTACCGGTAAAACGGGAAATTGTATGAAAATTCGATTGAAAATGTTCCGCTCTACAATTCTTAATAGAGGCAATTTTTGCTCTAAATGCATAGTTATCGCTGAAATTCAAAAACCATTCAAAAACTCGAAAATTGATACAAACATTTTCAATTTGCATTTTGATCAAAAACTATGCATTTTGGGCAAAAATGGCTTCTATTAAGAGTTGTAGAGCGGAACATTTTCAATCGATATCGGTCATTTGAATTTCCCTATAATTTCCCGGTTTTCCGCTGGAGGGAGCGCAAAATAAAGTATAGTTCAATTTATTAATAAAAAATTTGAAAAGAAAACGCTAAAATGCATATACGATCACGATTTTGCGCACTCTGGCGGACAATGCACCTATTATCTGAAAAGTTAAAAAGAAGAAAATGCAAAGTTTTGGATGAAAATCTAATAATCAGCAGAAGGTGACAAAAGAAATATGTTTTTATTGATAAATCTCAAGAATCCTTTATATTTTGTTATACAAACTGTATATCATTAGAAAGCTTATTAAAAATGCCATGGATTGGTGGCAACGTATATAGGGTGTTCCATTTGAAAAAAAAATAGTTATCTATTGTTTTGCATTTGTTAACACCCTGTATAGCAGTATGAACAAAAAAGGATCAAAGCCGATGTGTATTATTCTTCATGACGTGGAAAATGTTTTAGTGTATAAAAAATGATGCTATTTTTGATAGGAACGCTTCTGCAATGTTTACAATGTGTACATGTTTTTGCCATAAATTTGCCCATAACTAACCAACCCCCCATAATAGACCCATAGTATCTTATACTATTTTTATCAGCTTCTTAAGGGGATTAAAAATAAAGTATAAAATATGGGGTGTTCCGTTTAAAAAAACATAACTTTGATCTGTTATTTATACTGGGACACCCTGTACAAAAACCTACATATTTTTAAAATATGTAGAATAAGTGTGGGTACCAATTCAAGAAAACTAGAAGTCGATATCTCAAATAGCAAATAAGTTATGGGGCTTTTACAGATCGCTGGGTCACCCGGTATTTCTACATTTTCGCATTTAGAGAACATTTAGTGACTTGAACTTTATTTGATTTTTGATTTCGATACGGTATATCTGGGTTATTGGTATTTGGAGAGAAAATAAAGAAAACAGAGGTTCACAGAAAAAAAATTCATTCTGATTTAAAATTTAAGAAAAAATAATTTTCCTATGGTTAGTGATAAGTACTGGCTATGTACTAGTATTCAAACTTTTCACTTTTTAAGAACATTGTCTTTGTTTCAGCCACCCCATTTTCTATGCTTTCAAATTATTGTAACCCTTTGTATTAAATAGAGTCACATATTTGTTTTATTGTATTGTATTCTGCCATTAATTTGTCTCAAAAATGACTAAGCATACTCAATACCTTAAAGGGATATTTTTCAAGTATAAAAGAATTTATATTTCAAACGGTTCTTGAATATAAATATAAATCAACATTAGGAAAAATAACTTCATACGTAATTCCGAAATATTTTACAACATGCTCAAACTGGCCTCTATTCTCCTGGTAACAAATTTCCACTCGACGTAGAAAGAAACTGCTTACATTTTTTAACCTATTTGTTTACTTCATCTAAATAACTAACATCGCGAGTAATGTGAGCAGGTGCCCCATCCTGCTGAAACCAGGTCATCAACCATCTCTTAGAATTCATTTGTAGAAAATGCGGATACATATTGCCATTTAAATTTCCATTAAAATAGAATGGCCCTATGAAGGTATCACTTTCCTGCCCAAACATTTACTGATCTACGGGTGTAATAAATAATAGTTTCTCAGTATCATAATAACGGAAATTATGGCGATTAACGCAGCGATTTTTGTAAAAAGTTACTTCATTGGAAAATAAAACAAAATCAAAAAGTTAATATTTTCTCTGCGCTTTAAAGCAGCCCAATGGCAAAAATCAAGCTTTCGTTGGCAGTCACGTTCATCTAATTCCTGCATTATTTGCACAAAGTCTTGCTTAAATTGAACTCACGGCAAATTTCTCTCTTACTTTTTTCAACTATAGTACAGGGTGGTCTATCTATCGGTTGTTGCTTTTTGAACTATCGATTATTTCGGCTTTGACAGCTCGAATGACGTTGCCAATGTGTCAAAAATTTAGTGAAAAGTTTGCGGTTTACGAAATGGTTAAGTTTACGCTCGAAGAAAATTGGGAAATATTGAAAACTTACTTCCAAAATGGTGAGTCCTCAACCGAAACTGCAAGAAAAATACGCACAAAATTCGGGAAAAATAAAGCGCCTTCCAGACAAAGCAACGCGTTCCCCTGAACGCTTGATGGAAGATGAGCATTTTTATCGAAACATCATCTTTTCAGATGAAGCTCATTTCCACCTCGGTGGTTATATCAATAAGGAAAACTGCCGCATTTGGGGCTCAGAAAATCCACACGTAATCATGGAAAAGTCACTGCACCCACAAAGAGTGACTGTTTGGTGCGGTATGTGGTCCGGCGGCATCATTGGTCCGTTTTTCTTCGAAAACGAAGCAGCAGCCGCCGTAACTGCCAATGGTGAGCGCTATCGCGGCATGTTGGAAAATTTTTCCTTTCCCCGAATGGAAGAGGAAGACATCGGCGGCATTTGGTTTCAGCAGGACGGCGCCACGTGCCACACAGCCCACGTTACAGTCTAATTTTTGCGCGGTTCATTCGAAAATCGCATAATTAGCCGAAACGGCGATGTCAATTGGCCGCCTCGCAGCTGCGATTTGACCCCGTTGGATTATTTTTTGTGGGGAGCCGTTAAGGATAAGTGCTACGCCAACCATCCAGAGACGAATGACGACATAAAGCACGAGATTGAAGTCGCCATTTCAGCCACTGAGGGCCACACCATCGAAAATGTCATGAAAAATTGGGTCGACAGAATGGGCTACTGCAAAGCCAGATGGGGCAGCCATATGAATGAAGTGGTCTTCCAATATTAAACCGCAATGTTGGGGCTATTCAATAAAAAAAAATTGAAAAATATCGACCCGTCTTTTTTTATAGCAATTTTAAAATGCAATTTTTTCGTGGGACACCCTATAGTTCATATTCAATGTTTCTATCCATTTTAAACCTTTCTTTCAGTCTCTCAAAAGCAGTTGGTGTAAGTTTAGGACTATCTGACAATGAGTAGCGCTGAGCATAAATTCTTGAGGCTACAAACAATTACTTTCACTTCTCCAATAGCATATATCAAATCATTAAATCTTCATTTAAAAATTGCATTTTTAATAATCGCAACATATAATGCAAATATACACGTAATTAATTAATTGACATTTGAAATATAAACACTTTATCTTGAAAAATATCACTTTTAGGTGATAATTAACTGCAGAATACAATAAAAGTAAAAAAAAAAATAATATGTGACTCCATTAAAACAAAGAGTTACAACAAATAGAATACTAGTTCATAATCAGTACTTATGACTAACTATAAGAAAATGTTTTTATTTTTAATTTTTAAATAGAGCGTCAGAATGATTTTTTTTGCAAACTTCCGTTTTCACATTTTTTTGTTAAGAAAACTTACAATAACTGAAAAATACTGCATCGAAATTAAAAAACAAAGGTTCAAGTCACAAAATATAGTCTAAACGTGAAAATGTAGAAATGACTCCTACCTGTATGCAACACTCTGTAAATGTATTTCAAAATAATTTTAAAACTTTTGTTTGATTTTTTTTGTTTTTCCTTTTTGAATGAGATATCCTCCAATTTCGCGCTGTTGGAACACTCTGTATACAAATATAAATTCACGACTTTTCAACGAAATCAAGTTAATAAAATGGCGGAGATTTTCTGTTCTACAATCCAAATAGTTAACAGCCAGAATTTTTGCTAGAGAAACACCATCATTTCTAGTTTCATTTATTTATGCATAGTAAAGTTTCGATATTGATTTAACTGGTTGGATTGGGTGAGCCCTTTTCTTTAATCCAAACAATTGAACAAAAGAAGGGCCAGAAGAGGCAATGAAACAATTAAATAAATACATAGCAGATTGCTTGCATAATTCATTTGTGTTAAATACAAGAAGTAGATACTGATATTAGTACCTTACCCTGACATGGTTTTCAATTTTTATATGTTAGACAACAAATTTGTGTTTCATCAAATTTCCGTACGTTAAAAGAAAGGCACACGAATTACCAACAGTATTTAAAAACGAGTTATTTACTTTATTTTATAATACAATTTATAGTTACTAATTATGACAAGTATAATGATCAATAAGATATTTATAATATCTGATTTGGTTGTTGCGGATACATTCGAGTATAAAAACAACCTGTCGGCCTCCACATTTCCGATTTGGACGTGACAGATTAAAAAAATATTCATTTATTTCGGCATACATTAATAATTAACTTTGATTTAAATGGAATTAATTTTAGACTAATATGAGTTTCATTGTAATTATAATTACTATTTATATCTAAAATAAAAACCAATTTTATCAAACCAGCGCAATTGAAATTAGATCCTACCTGTTGTAATAAATTCTATTAAATGCATATTTTCCACTTTATATTTCGATTTACATAAGAATATCGAGCACGCAATTCATTACTTATTTCAAAGTCGACCTGGAATACATTTATATTATCTTGATTGAAAAGTTTCCGTAGTTTACCTCATTCACTTAAAATAAAATACAATACAATTCCTGGTAAAAATAGGAAAAATCGATTGAAGAAAATTCATAATACATATTCATATTTTCCATTCAGATGTATAAAAATATATAGGTTGTTTGTGTTTGTTTCTACTGTATATAATTTATACTCATAAGACGCAATTGTGTGGTGTGTAAAAGCTGCAATTATAAACGGTTGTGTGTCTTCCTGTTCATATTACTCATTATCTGTTTAAAATAGTAATTTACGTAATCTATAAAGGAAGCAAAGAAAAACATGAAAAAAACTAAAATTTAGGTTTTGGAAGATGCAAGAAGTTAAATAAACGGAATTAATTGTTTCTGATTCTATTGCTATTCTGACAGATTCTATAAAAATATCCTGCAATAAAGCCTAGGTATCCTTAACAAAGAATAACCAAAAATATATGACAGTAAATATTATTAAAACATCTTTAGGAACGATAATCAAAAACAACGGTAAGATTGGAAAAAATGAGAAAGGCTACGAACCAATCACGAAGAAGGTAGACCGACAATTCGTGTTGTTAGATTTTGTGTGTCAAAAAAATAAAAAAATCGTAAACTTGACAGAGGAAATAATCCGTTCGTGTTTAAATCGGCAACGTAATTTAATGTGCAGAACAAGTCAGTTATAATATTTTTTCGCCAGTAAAGTCGAAACGAGTTATCTCATGATAGTAAGGCAAGTGGTTAAATATTTTTTTCGCGGATTGATATGAAATGTAAGATTTTTCGGACTGCTTTTAGTCCGTGAAATATCACTTTTGCGGTCTAAGCTTTAAAAATGCTTATTTATGCCTGGACTGTAAAAGTAATGAGCCAAGGTGAGACTACGTCATGTTATTTCGCCAATCAGATGAGACACCGCGTCGACCAATAGAAGCCGCCCGGAAATTTGTTTGACAATGTATTTTTCGCTTAATTGAGAGTTGCCTTCGAATTTCCCGTACCAAAAAGGCCAGAGACAGGTTCCCCGAAGTTTTAATAACACCGCGTGTGTTTTTCCCGACCTCCATGCGAGTTTCTAACTTATCCACTCACAAAAATCGAGTCGCCGTACGGTGGCGAAATTTGTTTGCCGTGACCGGCTCCTGGTGGCCCGGCATTTCACGTTTAAACGTCGCCGACCGGCGCACTTATTTCCTGGCACAGTAAAACGAGAGAATTTTCTTCAGATGTTGCCTGTGAAAGAAGCCCAATAATGGCTTCTGCGAAGTATTAACAACCCCGCGTAAGTTTTCTCCGAGCACCGTGTGCTTACCTAACTTTCCCACGTAATTGAACCCGAGCACCAATCAGAAAAATGATCGAAAAAGATTTGGAGGTTACGTATTATGTAAGTTTTATTTTAATTTAATCATTGAACAATAATATGAACATAATGACTTTAATATCCTTAGTCGCATATAAATGTGTGTGATACCAATAAGTGCATTTGATTGAAAAGTTCCTGAATTCCTGAATCAAAATGTATCACAAAGCAATGGCTTCCACCATCAACCATATGTAAAAAAATGTAATGAAGAATTTTACTCGAAATAATTATACGATCCGTCTGATTTAAATATGCATTGCATGTCACTTACGAAATCATGATTATTATGATTATAAATGATTACACCACACACACCGTCAAAATGCGGACACCACAATATCTATTATAAATGTCAATTTTTGTTTTACTTGGGTACCTACGAAATTTTTACAAAGCTATCTGTGATATGTTGATAGAATTAAATATATT
This sequence comes from Ocypus olens, assembly GCA_910593695.2. NCBI lineage: Eukaryota > Metazoa > Arthropoda > Insecta > Coleoptera > Staphylinidae > Ocypus > Ocypus olens. The sequence goes on from OU343047.1 coordinate 30,921,687, forward strand.
GAAAATTATTGCATTGCAAGTTATTACTAATTTCTCCTGAACAATCCGCGAAAAAATGATGTGTTTAACTCGGCAATAAAACAAATTTCCTGACTTGGCTGGATCCACAGCCTCGCTCACAAGCTCGCTCGGCGGTGAAACTCCAGCCCCATCCGTAAATCTGTCACTTTATTGCCTTGTTAAACAAATAACTATTTATTGGAATAAAACTTTGACTATATAAATATCAGCAAATCCATGAATTATGCGCCGATATAGCGACCGGATTTTGATTTAAGAAAATACGAGGAGCACACCCTTCCAAGTCGATTCTTCCGTTAGTTGGACCCGTAAGAGACACCTCAAGCCAATGAACCAAGGAAAACGCACTGCTGCAATAGCTTTTTTCAGCCTTTTTTGTCGAAAAGAACGACTAAAAAATTCAGACATATTTCAGGTTATTCAATGTTTTCGCATGTATTTAACGGACTCTTCTATTATGGGGGTAGTCTCCAGAGCAGAGCAGGAGTTATTTTCAAGTGTGAACGGAACCAAAATTTAGCCACCTGGCAGAAAATCGCAATTTTCGATCATTGATTTTTCGCATTGATAGCTGTATAGATCCTTATTGGCCTAAGGAGGCCTAGGTTGGGATTTCTGGCCTAGCAAATGCGAGTAAAGAGGTTTAAAATAGTGTGTGAGATAAAGAAGAGAACAATTATATACCCCAAAAGGTCATGGACCAAATCTAGAGGCGGCTAAATGGCCAAAAATCAGTCATTATGATTTGTTTGAAGTTCTGTAAAGGGGAGCAAGAACTTTCTGTACTAGTTGAAAAAACTTAACTGAAATAACTTTTAGTTTGAAAATATTAAAAAAAATGTCTTAAAAGAAGATTTTTCAGAGCCTTCACTTGAAAACGTCGGATTCTTGCCAAAAATGCTATGAAACTACTAAAATAACTCTAAAAACAGACAACCAACTAACTCCCCAAAAAAATATATTAGGCATACACATTGAAAAACAATGTAACGACGCAATTCAAAAAAAATATCCCTCCAATTATGCAAAAAAACCCTCAACACAGCAGAGAGGACAAGATGATCCAAGATGGCCATTTTCGGACATGTATGCGTCTTTTGAGTTTGGCCAAATGTGTGGGGGCAATATTTCGACATTTTCTGGCTCCTTAAACCATTAAGGATCTATACAGCTAGCTATCAATGCGAAAAATCGATGATCAGTCTTTTGTCGAAAATGGCGATTTTCTGCCAGGTGGCCAAATTTTGGTTCCGTTCACACATGAATTGGATTTTTTTCTTGGATCATTGGCTTGAGGTGTCTCCTAAGGGTCCAAACTAAGGGAAGAATCGACTTGGAAGGTGTGCTCCTCGTTTTTTTTTTCAATCAAAATCGCTCTATCGGGCGCATAATTAATGGATTTGCTGATATGGACTGCTAACGCCAACTTTATGTGTGTCTCCAAGCAACAGTGGCGCGACGAGAAACTAAGTGGTTAAAGTATGTTACTAAACTGGTTGCCATTTTGTGTCTATGACATATGATTCGATGAGCTCGCGACTTAGTAGTGTACTTTGTTGTGTTTTGATTCCTTCAATATTGTGATACTGTGAAATGTATTAATACCTTGAAGGCGATTATGTATGCCACCGACGCGATAATAATACTCGTTGGGCGATGTGCGGTTAAGTTAATTTTTAACCAAAAATGTTGCCAACCTAACGATAACTAAATTGTTTAAAGGACAATAAATAAAACTATTTTTATATTACCCGATTTCTTTACACCCCGTGGTATAAACTTAAAATAATTTCACTGTATTTTCTGGATTGTAAGATCAATTACTTTATACATTGTAAGGATTCTGCTTTCCAGTTTTTTAATTACCCGCCATTTTATGCCCTGGGTGAGACTTATATAGGGTTCTAGCTCACGGACATATATTTGAGCAGTGATCATATGGGAAATGGAGGGGACTAGCAGTCCATGTTTATATAGTCAAAGGAATAAAACATATACAGTGAGATCAGAAAGTCGAAAATAGTTGGCACCACATTTTCTGTAAATCTCTACAATAATTCAAGTAAACAAGTAAAATTATATTGTCTGTCTCGAATTCTCCAAAGCAGTGCAGTCAGGGGCGGCTCGTTATATAGAGCTAAGGAGCCATGGCACTACCTGTAGTTTCAAGCTAAGCAAGAATTTTTAATTAATTCTTAAAAACACTTTTTCGTCAGTTACCTTGGTCTAGGAAGATAAATCGTTCTTCAAAAAAGAGGGGGAGCGGGCATATTGTATATGTGGCTCTACCATCAACATGATTCACGAGCCGCCGCTGAGTGCAGTTTACATTTTGTTTTACATCTTGCGATTTTTTAAGGTTACTTGTTTTAAAAATAGTTTTGTGTGTTTCATCTGCCGATTTTGTGTATTTTAAACATGAGCATTTATTTTTAGAACTGATCATCACTGTTAATAATACATTTACGATTCATAATCTAGCTGTTTAAATTTCAGGATTTCCATGCCAAAATTCCTATTCTTAGTGACACTACTGAACTTCTGTTAGGTCGGTTATGTTTTAAGGGCTGCCAACTATTTTCGACTTTTTGATCTCATGGTACAATTTAACCAACTGAAGGGAATTTATGGGTGTGAAGTTAGCCATAGATTTCAGCTATAGATTTCGGCTTCTCATATTATCGACCTTTAACTATACCGGGTGTAACTGAATTCTTGTAGACCCCAAATATCATTTACATTTTTACTTATATCTTTATGAAATTTAATATGGTGTTTTTAGGGAATAAAATGTATCGACATATCTACTTTTAATAAAAATTCCACTTCCGGTTTAACCGGAAATGACCATAACTTTTCTATTTCAAATAGAACACCCAGTATATTTTTACATAAATAAATTCGTCACTAAATTCTGAGTTCAGAGATGTATCATAAGTGACCTTCTGGTCATTAATTTTTTGTTTAATTTCAATTTAAATTTTATTTTTGTTTAAATTTAATTTAAATTTAAACAATAAACTAACAACCAAAAGGTCACTTATGATATATTTCTAAACTCAGAATTTAGAGACGAATTAAATTACGTAAAAATATATAGAGTGTTCCATTTGAAATAGAAAAGTTATAGTCATTTCCGGTTAAATCGGAAGTGTCATTTTTACTAAAAGTAGACATATCGACGCACTTTATTCCTTAAAAATACCATACTAAATTTCATTAAGATATATCTTGAAATAAAAATTATAGCTATTTTGTGTCTATGACATATGACTCTATGAGCTCGCATTGTATATTGTGATACCCTGCAATTTATTCACACCTTTGAATATATCAACATTTATATTGTCAAATATTCACACCATGTCAAAATATTGTTATGCGAAAGGCTGCAATACGTCCACGTATATATGCCAACGCGGTTATAATACTCGTCAGCTGATGTAGACGTCAGTTGACTTTTGACTTATAACCTAAAATTCTGTATTAGATTTCCATCAAATCCGGAACTTTGCAAATTATGGGTTGATGCTTTGCTTGTAAAGAACAGGCAGGAAAGTATACCTGAGTTGCCGAAATATGCTTGCATTTGCATTCTCCACGTTGCTGATGAATACATCGAGAATTTTTTTTTTGTTTTCCGCTTTTTAAATTACGCTCCATTTTCGGCTCCGGGGCGGGACTTATATCGGGCTCCTGCTAGTGGGCAACTTGGATCAGTGATCATATGGGAAATGGAGGGGGAATAGCAGTCCATTAGTTTATAGTCAAAGATTCGAACAATTTTCCGTCGAATAATATATTGTCCAACGCATTGATGGGAAGGAAGTACTGGTAAGGCATGGCGAGGAGTTTATTATGTCGGTTAGCTTTATAACAAATTTGTTGTAATCTGAGATTAAAATGTCACTGTCATTTTTGATATTTAAAGACGAGCAGACGAATGAAGGGGAACTCGGCGGACGTTAATTGAAATTGGCTAATAAGTATATAATAAAGTGAGATCAGAAAGTATAAAATAGTTGGGACTATATCCCGCCAAACGTAGCATGCCGAAATTCGAATGAATTAGAACCAATCAGATTCTATATAACTTCTATTTTCAGGAAACATATCATGTAGAGTTCGAATGCGGCTTTGTGATTAGTTCTCTACTCGCATTATGTTTCGGCACATGATTGGTTTCAAGAAAAACAACGTTCAATGTCAAACGTCAGTTTGCTGGTAGAACGCTATTAAAATTAGTGAAATCTCCGCATTGGAAGTGTTTCTCTTGAAGTAAGTCAAGAAAAAGGGAAAGAGGCCCAACAAAAAAGTTTGGGCGGAGTCACTAACATGACCTGTACTCGGGAAGTCATTTCTACAATATTGGAAAACGGGGCACATAACGTGCGAAACGCAAACGGTACGTACTGTAAAGAAAATGTAAACTCCATATGGAATACCAGTGCTAAGTTAGTGCAAGAGAAGTACATTTCTGATTTTCAAATTTTGTTTGATCCGTTTAAAAATGTAATATTCAAACCGGCACGACACGCCCGCGATGACAGTAAATGTCATTCTATTTTGTTGTAATATTTTTGTTGGGATATAGTCTGATAAATTGCTCACGTGCATTGTAAATTATCGCAAGTTTGCACTCTTTCTACAAACTCAGTCGCATTGTTTTAGGCAACAGCCCCTCGCCCTTCCGGGCTCGGGACTGTTGCCAAACAATACGACTTTGTTTGTCGAAATCGCACAAACTTGTTACCGATAATTTCCAATGCACTTGTGCAATTACTGTTGAGCATATTTTCTGAAAATAGAGATAATAATTTGCATAAAATTATGTTGGCTGCCTGGATCAGTGCAGCACATAAGAATTTTGTCTATTTTGATGACTTGTGGTTTTGTGAGGTTATTTGTTTTAAAGATAGTTTTTAAAATAAGTAACTTCAAAAATGATAAGACGTCAAAATAAATAAAATGCACATGCACTGCACTGAAATAATTCAGGCAGTCAATGTCAGATTACTTTAATTATTATAGGGATTTTCAGAAAATGTGCTGCCATCTATTTTCGACTTTCTGATCTCACTGCATAGCGTAATACTTGTAGTATTGTTATAGTAGTATTATAACTTATGTATTACATCTTACATTTATACAGGGTGGAAACTTTAACCGGAGCAAATTCGGTATTTATGAATACACGACACGTCGATTTTTGTTTTTTATTGCGCACTTTTCAGCGTCTTTAAAAATAGTATTCTGTCACGTATGTCATAGACATTTTCTTTTAAATGGAAACCAAGTTTAATTGAGTGTTAAACCAGTTTGTTTATTTGTAAGAATGTTATGTTTATGAAGCTGTTGTTTTCAGAATTATGCTTCATATTAATATCATTTTGTTTATTAGTAACAAATTATACGGTGGGTATCAGCCAAATGGAATAAATTCAATAATAAACAAATGGGGGCGTGTTCGAAAAAACGCTCGGATACGTTAATTGGTATTTTTAGTTGCACATTTTTTTCAACAAAAACTTTTTATACAGGGTGTGTCATGTAATAGAGGCCAATACCAACTTTCTTAAATGCAACACCCTGTATATTTCATATACCATGTCCTATACCTATCTTTAACTGTTTAGGAAACAAACACACACAGACACATTTTACATAGGCAACCAAATTTTCCTCATTTGTAAAAGCAAGTAATGACTCTTTTTATAATTGTTAGAGAAGCATGCGTCCTGGATTTTTCAGAACGATGACATAATTTGCAATGCGTATAAGGGAATCGGAAATCTTTATGTAATCGTTAACAACCCTCGTATTTGCCAGTTATATGTATAGATACAGTTTATCTGTATTATTTTTATATCATTGTTTATTTAAAGTTCTATAAAGCAATATCATTTGTAGGATTTATCTTAAAAGTTGGTTGTCGGATTGTAGAAGAAATTGTAAAACGCGATAGCAACGCAATACTTCTGTATTGTACTATTCGTTATACAGGGTGTATTTGAAATAACGAACAGGCGTTTAAGGGCACATACTCAAAATATTTGTAAACCCATTTCCGTCAAAATTTATTCGAAAAAAAAATTTGAATTTTCCTAATTTTTAGAGGTTTTTTGAACATTTTGAGAACCGATGCTTTTCTCATTTGATTAGGTCTACAAGGAATGTGTGTTTGTTTATTTAAAACGCGAGATACGATTTCTTGCCTCCGAAACTTTAAGTGTTATCGCAACGTTTTTTTTTTTGTAAAAGATAAACAGTCCTCAAGTTCATTGACGTCTAAAGAGCACTCAGATATTTTCTACGCGCTAATTGTAATTAGATATCTAAAGCCGTTGCCGTTTAAAAATTAGGTCACATTACCACTGCCCCCAAACATGTTGCGTATTTTCACTCATTAACTTTAATAATTAATTGCGGGCTTTTTGTTACAGTTATAAAAAAGATAATTGCGAATATTGTTTAAAAATAATATAATCTCTTTGTGGTTGCGAGCCTGTTCGTTATTTCAAATACACCATGTATACGGTGGAGAAGAACTTGGGCATCAACGGCTTTCTATTTAAAACACAAGGTTTGTACGTACTATATTAATAATTATTAACCTTTACATGGTTATTTCGGAATTTGCAATTCCGTTGGGTTGTTGCCAATATATTAGACAGGTTTCGAAAAAAATATTTTTTGCAGACCTTATTAATTCATATTGTTTGTGGTGGAGGGAGGCTTCTACTTCGTTATACATGTTGTAAATATAATAAAAAACACTTTTACTTTGTTGGTATAGCACGGACATCCTTAATAATTAATATCTGGAGGTTGTAGGTTCGATTCCTGTCGGAGGCATATTCACACTTTTCATCCAGTTATATACGGATAATCTTCTGCATTATTTGTTTACAAATAATATAAATATTATTATCTTATTAATTAACTCCACGCGAGTAGTATCGTTCTAATAAATGCTACGCAAGACCATGAAATAAATATCTTTCAGATTGTCAACCCATTCATGACTTTAGCTACTTCTACTGATCGATCTCAAGAATATGCAACTGACAATGAGAGTTCACTCGTGTTGACCGAGTTGCATAGCATAAACCCCATAGCTATTAATTTCCAATCTATAATTTTGTTTACGTTACAATTTTATTTGTACTCACGTGTTAGATTTGAGCGCTTCCTGTGCATAGTTTTATTAATTCAGTAATGAATATTAGTAACATTTTGCAGAAATTATTAGACTCTTCTCCGATAAACATATTCAGTAGGAGGAAAAGCAAATTATGAATGCGGATAGCTATAACAAATACAATAATTTTACGAACATTATTCTTCGAGTGAATGTGAAGATGCTGTTCTTTTAGACGATGCCAATCAATCGAGTGATAATAAAGAAGAATATATACCAATTCGTGCTGCCAATGCACCAAAGCGTTATTCCTGGCCCAAAAATATTTTTACCCCTCGGCGGGGCAAGGAAAGTTAGGCGGATAAACCCGAAGACTCTTAATTTGAAAATAATCAGTTTAAAACAGTTGAATTTAAGACCCAAATACGCTATAATGGGCTAGACTTTTGACGCATTAGATTTAAGGGTTTACAAGTGATTTTTTGCTTGATTTTAGAGCAGCGTAGCTACATTGAAAGTGTTTACCCACACTGCAGAGGGCCACGCCAAGTGAAACATCGGAAATCATCGCCGTTTCATGGGTAGTAGGGATGGATGGAATTTGCGGGCGTTTTAAATTTTTTGGCCAGAGAGGGTCGACCCTCAATACATCTCGAAGAGAATTTTCCATTCCAAGAATTTATTTAGAAATTTAATGAAGCATTTATTTTTTATTCGAGTATATCTGTAGTTACACCAAATTCACATTAGCAACAGAATCTTCAGAATATGAATATGTTCAACTATTTTAAATGAATCAAATAGTCACTGACACAAATATTTACGCCATCAAAGACTATTAAAGAAAACATTGAGACACTATTTTTTTTACAAAATTATTTACCAGTGGTAGATATTTGAACTTGCTTTCTAGCCCGCCCTTTATGGACAATACTAAATCAAATCAAGACAGCTAAGAAGAATTAGTTACCTACATCTTCGATGGTGCACTGATTTATCCATTTCAAGTCCTAAAGTCTTATAATACGGAAAGAGAGACTATCCTTTAAACAATAAATTCCGCCTAAACGGCATCAAATTGAAGCCTGTGGTGCTGAAACTGGTAATATTCTGAACATATAATAATTATTTGTACAGGTTAAAAAACTGAATTGGACGAAGATTATATAACTTTTGAAAAAGTAACTAGTTAATGACTACTCGTCAATATCTGGAAGCGTATTAGCAAATAAATGTTTTGCTAACACTCGGTATATAAACGTCTTGGGGGGCTCAAGCCCAATAGCCACCCCTGGGTGCGAGCCTGTTCATACATCTTACAGCATTATAATTTTAAAATTCGTCACCCTACTTTTACTAATTGGAAATAATTATATGTAATTTCTCAATGCTATCAAATCTATTTTCTTGATGTGAGTCTATACCGAATACAAAAATAAACACAAATGTGAGTACGCCCATTTGTTGCATTGCATAGTTATCAAAAAAGAATAATTGATGCTTCACTTCTTATTTCTTTCACAATATTGTTGGTAGGCGGAAAGAATAGCATGTATCCCGTAGGAAGAAACGCTTTAGCAGCCCTTAGTTCTTTAGTTCTTAGCCAAACACCGCGAGCTGATAAAGCATAATTTCTTCCCTTGTTGAACAGTATACTATATGTCTTACCGCCCCGTCTCAAAATTAAAGCCTTATTAATAAATTAAGACACCCTAACAATCCCTCTAATACACTACTACACTACCAAAAAAACGCACGTAATCCCCATTGAAAGCCGTCTACTACAAAGTCTTGCTACAAAGTTTGCCACTAACCCAGATATCCATGACATCCTGCAACACGTATGTTTACCTCACAATCCTTTAATTAATCCTAGAATCAAACAATTTATCAATTCATCACATCTCTTCATGATTCACATTCAACCTCACCAACATATTCACAATCATGATCGTAATTACTGACGACTATTAATTCCAGGCAGAAAAACTGCTGGATTTTAGCCGTATAAACGAAAATTCACGATATTTTGTAAATCTGTAGGTAAAAATAATTAAATAAAAATGTTTTCTCTCTATCCTTATTAATAGAACATTCTTTAATTTTTTTCTCTGCGAAAATCACAATTAATAGATCCATTTTATATAGATCAGTTTGTATTCCACCATTTTTTTTGTAATGAGTTCTTTCAATGCGGGCTTATTCCTTTTAAACATACATAATAATTTAAAGTAATAATAATAAAGTTCCCTCGAAGAGTAATGAAATAAGTGTGCTATATATAGAACTCGTGAATAGGTATTTACATGAAGATTTGTGTCGACAGCAACAAGGGGTTTTGAAGTCAATTTTCATTATCACCAGGGGCGCGGTTTGGCACCTGCTTTCGGTGCGTGGGTTTGAGCGCCACGCTCGGCGGTAGCACTTATTAACATAAATTTACTGTTCCATAGTTGTTTAGTGGTTGTCCTATTTCATTAAATAGAAAACGTAAACAATCGGTTGTGGTAGAAAAATTAAAAACAGTATTGAAAGAATGGCAAGATATCAAGTTGATATATTTTACAAAATTAAAACTATTATATACAATAAATTTTATAAAAATAGCCTCATGATATGAAATTTAACAATTTTAACAAAAACAAATAATACTCAAACTCAATTGAAAAAATCATTATGTTTTAACCACAACTAAAAAATATGAAATACCGTGAGAAACAGTCATATTATACAAATATAAACTAATATTCACGATTTGGGGTTCGACTAGAAATCGGAACTCATGAGTGAGTCGATAAAAAGAGACGACTCTTCAAGGTATCTTTGAATTTTTTTTAGCTCATCAAATATTTTCTTCACGACGAGTCAACTCTTTGACAGAAAGTGTCATTTCACCCGTCTCTAGTTTCGACGTATTACCGTCATTATCAATGATTGAATTTATACTAATATTATAGAGTGTTGCGAGTTACCTGTCGATAGTTATTTGTGGATTTTGACAGAAATGATAAGCCAGAAAGAGTGGTCATAAAAATAAGTCGGTTTGCTCGTTAAGGGGATTTACTGAAGGATTATGGCTCTTCTTGAAAATTTCTAATGAGTCCAGGAGATTATGCTTAGTGCTTTTGTTGTAATTATGCAAAATTTTAAGATTATCTGTGCCCGGGATTTGATTTTTATATTTTAAACAACAATGGTTTGAAAATGAATTTTGATTAAGGCAACATGCACGAAAATCTTCTGAGAAACGAATTAAAGCACTTTGCCCTGTCTGACCCACATACACGCTATTCCATTCAGAACAACGGATTTCGTTAACAACCGATTTTGCATTTAATCTAATATATAAAATTTTCGTGTCACAGTGTTTGTAACAAAACTCCTTCGAAACGGCTTGACCGATTCTTATGAAATTTTGTGTGTATATTGAGCAGGTCTGAGAATAGGACGTAAACTATTTTTATTACCCCTAAATGATAAGGGTAGTCCACCGCAAATTTTTAATTTTTATTTTTTGGACAAAATTTTTTATTTTTATTTTTTTATGATTCGGCATTAAAAACACATACAACCCTAAATTTTCACCCTTCTACCACTAACCCCTATTTTTTAATAGTGATTTTAGTACTTTAATAGTTTTCTACTCTCGGCGATCGACCGCTCGATCAGTTATTCCTTTTCCATTGTTTGCGCCGACGGTTATTAATGGGTTTTAATGGGCTTACCCTGTAGATTCGTATCGATAAATGTAAATAAATAAGTAGCTGAAATTATAAAAAAACATATAAACAAAATATTAACAGCAAATGCTGCACTGAGCTCAATTGCAATACTTGCATCCGATGAACAATTAAGTCGGCTTTAAATACATAAATTGGTGATAACGATTGATTTATAATACGCGCGCCATCTCTTGGTGGTTGGAATGTCGCTCGCGGTGGTGTTACGAATTAAAATATTTTGCGGAAGATTCTATGCGCGGTTGAGAATTTTTTTAATAACTCTGCTATTTAGTTCAAATTCGTTGATTATTAAAAAAAAATTATGAATTTTTGAAGCAATAATTGCACGTTAAAGCGATTATGAATTTCAAAAATTCCAAAAAAATATTTCAACTCGCGATACATGTTTTTATTAGTAACAATACACTTCTTACATTCTTTAACTTTAATGATTTTGTTATTTAGTTCAAATCCGTTGATTATTAAAAAAGTTATGAATTTTTGAAGCAATAATTGCACGTTAAAGCGATCATGAATTTCAAAAATTCTAAAAAAATATTTCAACTAGCGAAATATGTTTTTATTAGTAACAATACACTTCTTACATTCTTTAACTTCAATTATTTTGTTATTTAGTTCAAATCCGTTGATTATTAAAAAAGTTATGAATTTTTGAAGCAATAATTGCACGTTAAAGCAATCATGAATTTTAAAAATTCTAAAAAAAATATTTCAACTGCCGATACATGTTTTTATTAGTAACAATACACTTCTTACATTCTTTAACTTGAATAATTTTGTTATTTAGTTCAAATCCGTTGATTATTAAAAAAGTTATGAATTTTTGAAGCAATAATTGCACGTTAAAGCGATTATGAATTTCAAAAATTCTAAAAAAATATTTCAACTCGCGATACATGTTTTTATTAGTAACAATACACTTCCTACATTCTTTAACTTTAATGATTTTGTTATTTAGTTCAAATCCGTTGATTATTAAAAAAGTTATGAATTTTTGAAGCAATAATTGCACGTTAAAGCGATCATGAATTTCAAAAATTCGAAAAAAAATATTTCAACTGGCGATAGATGTTTTTATTATTAACAATACACTTCTTACATTCTTAAGCTTTAATAATTTTGTTATTTAGTTCAAATCCGTTGATTATTAAAAAAGTTATGAATTTTTGAAGCAATAATTGCACGTTAAAGCGATCATGAATTTTAAAAATTCTAAAAAAAATATTTCAACTGCCGATACATGTTTTTATTAGTAACAATCCCTTCTTACATTCTTTAACTTTAATAATTTTGTTATTTAGTTCAAATCCGTTGATTATTAAAAAAGTTATGAATTTTTGAAGCAATAATTGCACGTTAAAGCGATTATGAATTTCAAAAATTCTAAAAAAATATTTCAACTCGCGATACATATTTTTATTAGTAACAATACACTTCTTACTTTCTTTAACTTTAATAATTTTGTTATTTAGTTTAGATCCGTTGATTATTAAAAAAGTTATAAATTTTTGAAGCAATAATTGCACGTTAAAGCGATTATGAATTTCAAAAATTCTAAAAAAATATTTCAACTCGCGATACATATTTTTATTAGTAACAATACACTTCTTACATTCTTTAACTTTAATAATTTTGTTATTTAGTTCAAATTCGTTGATTATTAAAAAAGTTATGAATTTTTGAAGCAATAATTGCACGTTAAAGCAATCATGAATTTTAAAAATTCTAAAAAAAATATTTCAACTGCCGATACATGTTTTTATTAGTAACAATACACTTTTTACATTACATTCTTTAATTTTAATAATTTTGTTATTTAGTTCAAATCCGTTGATTATTAAAAAAGTTATGAATTTTTGAAGCAATAATTGCACGTTAAAGCGATCATGAATTTTAAAAATTCTAAAAAAAAAATTTCAACTGCCGATACATGTTTTTATTAGTAACAATACACTTTTTACATTACATTCTTTAATTTTAATAATTTTGTTATTTAGTTCAAATCCGTTGATTATTAAAAAAGTTATGAATTTTTGAAGCAATAATTGCACGTTGAAGCGATCATGAATTTTAAAAATTCTAAAAAAAATATTTCAACTGCCGATACATGTTTTTATTAGTAACAATACACTTCTTACATTCTTTAACTTTAATAATTTTGTTATTTAGTTCAAATCCGCTGATTATTAAAAAAGTTATGAATTTTTGAAGCAATAATTGCAAGTTAAAGCGATTAAGAATTTCAAAAATTCTAAAAATATATTTCAACTCGCGATACATGTTTTTATTAGTAACAATACACTTCTTACATTCTTTAACTTTAATGATTTTGTTATTTAGTTCAAATCCGTTGATTATTAAAAAAGTTATGAATTTTTGAAGCAATAATTGCACGTTAAAGCGATCATGAATTTCAAAAATTCGAAAAAAAATATTTCAACTGGCGATAGATGTTTTTATTATTAACAATACACTTCTTACATTCTTAAGCTTTAATAATTTTGTTATTTAGTTCAAATCCGTTGATTATTAAAAAAAAAATTAATTTTTGAAGCAATAATTGCACGTTAAAGCGATCGTGAATTTCAAAAATTAGAGCCTAAACCGTTTTCGGCCATTATCGTCACCACTTTATTTGCTTAATTTCAATGGGCCAAACACGGACGACGGCGTAGCGCAGTGGAGCCGTCGTTCGTCACCAGTAATAAGCCACGTATTGACGACGACGCAGCGCAGCGGAGCCGTCGTTCGTCACCAGTTACCTTTCTTAATTTTTATGGGTTACGCACGGACGACGGCGCAGCGCAGCGGAGCCGTCGTTCGTCACCAGTTTATTTGCTTAATTTTAATGAGCGTCACCAGTAATAAGCTACATATTGACGACGGCGCTTCACAACGGAGCCGTCGTTCGTCACCAGTTACCTTGCTTAATTTTGAAGGGCTACGCACGGACGACGGCGCAGCGCAGCGGAGCCGTCGTCTGTCACCAGTTATCTGCCTTAATATATATGGGCCATTCGCGGTCGACGGCGCAGCGTAGCGGAGCCGTAGTTCGTCACCCTTGCTTAATTTTTAAGGTTTACGCAGTTTATTTGCTTAATTTCAATGGGCCACACACGGACGTCGTCAGTCACCAGTTATCTGCCTTAATATATATAAATATATATATGGACCATGCACGGACGACAGCGCAGCGCAGCGGAGCCGTCGTTCGTCACCAGTTACCTTGCTTGATTTTAAAGGACTACGCACGGACGACGGCGCAGCGCAGTAGTTACTTTGCTCAATTCATGATTATGGTATCGATTTTAATACGTTGGCAGAAAATAAAACGAAGAATGTTGTGTATCATAGAGCATTACAATAATAAACACTATGTTTTTGAATAATTTTTTTTTATAAATTATACCAATTCGAATTCAATATTCATAGTTAAGACAGGACAACGTCTGTCGGGTCAGCTAGTAGTATATAAAATTTTAACAATCTGCTAAATTAGTTCTATAATCTAACTCTAGGAATAATATCAGTGGCTTACACTTTAAAAGTGATCGCAATGTGAGACAAAGAGAATATTTTAAAAAGATTAAGCCCCAACTTGTATCAAGAATTGAGAACGAGGAGAAATGATATACCCTTTATACAGAGTTTGAAAAAAGTCCCGGATGAGTCAATTATTTCGGAAATTGTGCACTATACAAAAAAGCTTCCAATATAAAAATTGTAGGACTTGAAGCAATCTATCAAGCTAGACTCTTGCAATTATACAGGGTGTCCCAAAAAGTCGTGGTAAACAAAACTTCCCTTTTTTTAAATAGAATGACCCTTTTTAAATCGCATTTCCTGATTCCGCTAAACATTATAAACAACAATTATTTAACATATCATATGGCTAAACCGATCAGTTTCAGAAATAATTTGAATTGAAAGACATAAAGCTATGTGTTTAGTGCCGATTGGCGATAAACGATATTATTTACATTTTGTATTTTGACAAGCTGGTACCAGAATGTTTTGCGTCACTGTCAAATTAGAAAAGTCTGAAAATGTCTCTTAGCGAAAGGGAACGTATAACTTTATTAATTAATTGATTTATTTATTTATTTATTAAATAAACGGTACAACACCTTTTTACAAAATAATCAATTGTTGTAATAATTCAAGTAACATTCAATTCATATATAAAACCATGTCTTAATAACTAACTAAAGTAACTGCGAAAATATGTATAATTATAATATTTACATTTGAGTAGCGAATATGCCGGTTAGTTTGCGCCTTAGCTGGTTTAGGTTAACATTAAACATATCTATTTTTCCGTTAGAGCAATATTCGTTCCAGAGGGACATTAGACGTGACAACGAGTTTTGGAAACAAAGGGTCGTTTTATGTGTTTCTAAGTAAAATAGCTGATTTTGGCGAGTTCTTCTACTAGGTACGGAAAATGATACATCTCCAAGTAGTAAGGGTGAATTCAAGGACGCATTTATAATTTCATGGAGAGTGCATAAATCAGCTATTTTTCGACGATTCTCCAGAGATATTATATTAAGATCCTGCATAATTGTGTCATAATTTCCCTTATCGTGTCGCACACCTTGTTTAAATTCCATGCATCGAAGAAATTTTTTCTGAACTGATTCAATTGAATTTATATTAGTTGCTGTTGATGGTGTCCAAATACAAGAACCAAATTCAAGGTGGCAACGCACTAACGAACAGTACAATGTTTTCAAGCATTCAATGTCCAAATCTTTGCCACTACGCCATACAAAACCCCACATTTTTAACGCCTTATTAGTTATTGTTGTAATGTGAGAGGTGAAAGATAGTTTGGTATCAAAAGTGATCCCTAAATCTTTCATTGTGTCAACACGATTGATTGAAGAGTTACCAATTCTGTAGTCGAAATCTACTTTCGATCGACGTGTAGTGGTGGACATCGAATAACATTTTTGAACATTTAGATATAAATTGTTTTTTGAACACCATTCATTGAGCCGGTTCAAATCTTCCTGAATCAATTGGCAGTCACTGGCACTATTAATAATTTTAAATAATTTCAAATCATCAGCGTACATTAGAAAGTTACAATGCTTGAGAGTGTCATGTATATCATTAATAAACAGAATGAATAGTATGGGTCCACAGTGGGACCCTTGTGGAACACCAGAAGTAACAGGTATTGCTTTTGATTTGAAATTATTTATTCGAACATATTGCACCCTGTCTGACAAAAAAGAAGACATCCATTTTATAGTGCCATGATTAAAGCCAATAACCTTCAATTTGTCCAACAGAAGATTACAGTCAACTCGATCAAAGGCCTTGGAAAAATCAGTGTAAATTGTATCCACTTGCGATTGTAATTCCGCAGGCACTCGATATAAACTGTTTGTATTCAAGAAGATTTGAAGTAATGGAACGGTTAGCCATAAACCAATGTTGTTTATTAATTATGATTTGACGGGAATGCCATTGTAATTGACACGCCACCAATTCGTCAAGAAGTTTAGGTATTACGGACTGGATGGCCACCCCTCTGTAATTATCAATGACATTCTTTGGACCTTTTTTGTGGATAGGTACAACATAGCTAGATTTCCAGTTTAGTGGTACAATGCCAGACTTAAGTGATTTAACGAATAATGAGTGAATAGGGCGACATAATGACTATATGCAATTTTGAAGGAAATAGCTAGATATACCGTCAGGACCATGGTTGTGTGATGGCTTAAGTCTTAAAATAGAGTTGAAAACTTCCTCGATGCTAACTGTTAATATATCGTCTTCAACTGGATATTCAAAAGTGCATGCCTCATTCGAGTAGGAATTGTAATCTAAGTTGGTGTAAACTGACGAAAAATAATCCGAAAATAAGTCAACAATATCGGCACCTGTATTCGCACTAATATTATTATACAACATTTCGGCAGGATAACCGTCTTCTTTTTTAAGATCTTTTATATATCTCCAGAAAAACTTCGGATTCAATTTAAGAGAACAATTAACCGTAATACGTAATTACTATAATTCAAACTAGATAAGTTTTTGCATTGTTTACGAATATTAGAAAAATGATAATAATCAGTCTGCAAACCACTAGATTTAAAATTCGCGTGAGCTAGTTTCTTCTCCTTTATCAAAGATTTCAGTTCATTCGTCATCCAACGGGGATACGTGTTATTATTATTGGTACATACAAATTTAAAAGGAATAAACTCTTCCATAACAGTGTGGATGATCGAATAAAATGAGTCCACATCGTGATTAATATCATCATTTGATAAAACAAGATCCCAGTTAACAGCGTTCAGGTATGAGTTGATAATATCATAATTAGCTAAATGAAACATATATTTTTTTTCAAAAGTAGAAATGGTTTTTAAGCAAGTAAGCGAAAACATAATAACATATGAACAGTGATGCACGCTAGTTGACAAAAGCGGGTCATCATTAATAGAAATAGATGCATTAGTTATAGTGGTAAAACATAAATCCAAAAAAACGCCGCGTGAATTAGGAATAGTGTTAATCTGATGAGCATTTAAAAAATTATAACAGTTAAGCAGAACATTGGTGATAGCGCATGGGGTTACATTAGTCATATTGTCCCATTTTATGTGAGGTAAATTATAATCACCACAAATTAAGAGATTGCTACAATTATAATGCTCGCATAGAGCTTCTAACTGATTACAATGACGTTGGTATTTATCAAATGACGAAGCTGGAGGAATATAAACAACGCCCACAATGTATAAAATATTATTAAGTTTTAACGAAACAAACAAGTTTTCAATAGTGTTATCAGATGAAATAAGAGAAGATGTAAAGCATTTTTTAATTGCAATCAAGATTCCACCACCTCTAATATCGCCGCTTATGGAACGTTCGCATCTATAAATGTTATAATTATAAAGTTGAAGTTGACTATTTAAGATATTTTCGTACAACCATGTTTCAATAATAATAATTAAATCGTAGTCTGAAGTATTAACATTAATTACAAATTCTTTTAATTTTGTTCTAATACCGCTGCAGTTCTGAAAGTAAATGCTCAGTTTTTTTGGAGTTGATTAGAGTTGCTAGTTACAGTTATATAAGGTGTTCCGTTGCGATATGCAATACGCAAATTAGTTTCTCCTTCGCTCTTCCTTCTATCCAGTTCACTTTTGAGATTTTTGTAGTATTCCACCTGTTTTTTAGTGCGATCAGATTGAAATAAGTAACGATCCTCGGGTCCTTTAGTAGAGTTGCTTCTAAGAACTTCCTTCGCTTCCTCTTGCGACTTAAAGATGATTTTTAATGGCCTAGGACTCTTAACATTTAACTTTTTCCCTAATCTGATCATTTTAATCGGTTTAGTGTCCATATTGCGCGACACAAGTATGTTGCTGACTGCCTTAAAATCGTGATTAATGCATTCGTGTTTATCTGAAGACGAAGATTCAACAAGATCAAAGAGGATAGTATTAAACAATCTGATACGCCTATCTTCTAATTCCGCCAAAATGTCTTCGTGATTCTCCACGGGCCCACTTTTTATTGCAGATAACTGCGATTCATAATCAGTATGCCTGCTTTCGAGGACTATTAGACGCGATTCGATGTTATCAAATCTGCTTGTGATGGATATTTTTAATTCATTTAATTCAGCTCTAAATATATTAAATTGATCAGTTATTAACTTATACAAAGAATCAATCGATACGGACGGCTCGGCCGTTGAGCCCGGAGTACATTTTTTGCAACACCATTTAGATTTGGAAAAAATAATATTGGAGAATTCCGATGCGCTCAACTCGGTGCATTTACTATGAATATGTTTGCAACATACACCGTTGCATTTAATGTATGGTGTGTTAGGAGTGACCGCTTTATCACAAATTTACCATTTTGGTTATTTAATTTAGTATATAAAAAAAAAATAAAAATTACTAAATATATGTAATTATAATAACAATGGGGAAATGATTGCACAGGGATACACTCTTCACACCCACGCGGTCTTTCGTGGTGACTAATTAAGAGACGAACAGGGAAAAATAGACCACGGAAAGGTGACAAGAAATGTAAACAAAGGTAAAGACAATTAAAAATTCCTCGTGCGATTAACCTCTAAATCGAATAGGTGCGGGTAATCTATTTGAGGTTGATAGTGAATTATTTTAAATAGAGTATAATTACTTACTATTTATATACCGGGTGACCCAGCGATCTGTAAAAGCCTCATAACTTATTTGCTATTTGAGATATCGACTTCTAATTTTCTTGAACTGGTACCCACACTTATTTTACATATTTTAAAAATATGTACGTTTTTGTACAGGGTGTCCCAATATACATAACAGACCAAAGTTATGTTTTTTAAATGGAACACCTTATATTGTATACTTTATTTTCAACCCTCTTGAGAAGCTGATAAAAATAGTATAAGATAGTGTGGGTCTATTATGGACGATTGATTAGTTATGGGCAAATTTGTGGCAAAAACATGAACACATTGAAAACATTGCAGAAGCGTTCCTAGCAAAGATAGCATCATTATTTATACACTAGAAAATTTTACACATCATGAAGAATAATACACATCGGCTTTGGTTCTCTTTTATTCATAGTGCTATACAGGGTGTCAACATACGCAAAACAATGGATAACTATTGTTTTTCAAATGGAACACCCTATATAAGTTGCCACTAATCTATGGCATTTTTAATAAGCTTTCCAATGATATACAGTTTGTATAACAAAATATTAATAATTCTTGAGATTTATCAATAAAAACATATTTGTTTTTTGTCTGCTGATTTTTGAATTTTCAGCCAAAATTGTTTATTTTCAGGAAAAATTATAAGAGACCAAAGTTGTAGAGCGGAAAATTTTCGATCGATATAGATCTTTCAACTTTTCCAATAATGCGTGCATTGCCCGCCATAGGGCGCAAAATCGTGACCGTATATGCATTTTAGCGTTTTCTTTTCAATTTTTTTATTAAAAAATTGCACTATACTTTATTTTCCGCACCCTCTAGCGGAAAAACGGGAAATTATAGGGAAATATCGATTGAAAATGTTCCGCTCTACAACTCTTAATAGAAGCAATTTTTGCCAAAAATGCATAGTTTTCCCTAAAAATGCAAATTGAAAATGTATATATCAATTATTGCGTTTTCAATGGTTTTTTCCATTTTTAGCGAAAACTATGCATTTTGGGCAAAAATTGCTCCTTTTAAGAGTTGTAGAGCGGAATATTTTCAATCGATGTTAGTCATTTAATTAAATCTATAATTACCAGTTTTTCTGTTAGAGGACGTGGAAAATAAGGTATAGTGCAATTAATTAACAAAGAATTTGAGAAAAAAGCTAAAATGCATATACGGTCACGATTTTGCGCACTCTGGCGAGCAATTCACGCATTATTGGAAAAGTCGAAAGATCTATATCGATCGAAAATTTTCCGCTCTACAACTTTGGTCTTTTATTATTTTTTCAGAAAATGCATACTTTTAGCTGAAAATCCAAAAATGAGCAGGAGGTGACAAAAGAAAAATGTTTTTATGGATAAATCTTAAGAATCCTTAATATTTCATTATACAAATTGTACATCATTGGAAAGCTTATTAAAAATGCCATAGATTGGTGGCAAGGTATATAGGGTTAGTTATCCATTGTTTTGCGTATGTTGACACCCTGTATAGCAGTATGAACAAAAAAGAACTAAATCCGATTTTTCTTATTCTTCATGATGTGGAAAATTCTTTAGTGTATAAAAAACGGCGCTAGCATTGCTAGGAGCGCTTCTGCAACTTTTTGAATGTCTCCTTGTTTTTGCCAGAAATTTGCCCATAACTAACCAATCGTCCATAATAGACCCATACTATCTGATACTATTTTTATCAGCTTCTCAAGAGGGTTGAAAATAAAGTGTAAAATATAGGGTGTTCCATTAAAAAAAACATAACTTTGGTCTGTTATGTATATTGGGACACCCTGTACAAAAACATACATATTTTTAAAATATGTAGAATAAGTGTCGGCACCAGTTCAGGAAAACTAGAAGTCGATATCTCAAATAGCAATTAAGTTATGGGGCTTTTACAGATCCCTGGGTCACCCGGTATATACTGATATACGAAGTAGTCACTACAGTTACTATAGCGGAGGTTATTAAGCAATGATGCAATTATTCACCGAAATACAACACTTTAGATTGTTTATGACCTGTTCACGCAGAGTTTACATATTTTGCTTGAGAGAGGTTTTGGAGACCGACAAAGAACAGTTAGCGAAACAAAGGAATTATTTAATACTACTTTTCCAAACCGACGGCCCATATCAAAATTTACAGTTGTGAGGACAGTTCAAAGATTTCAGGAAACTGGGTCTTGCAGTGATAAAGTTCGTTCAGGAAGACCAAAGTCGGCAACAACTGATGAAAAAAAATTGGATACATTACTGCATTTTGTTCAGGATCCACATTTATCACTGAGGAAAGCTGCTACCCAAGTTGATGTTTGCTTTAAATCAATTGAAAATATTTTGAAAACCAGTAATTTTCACCCATATAAAATAAATCTTGTCCAGGAATTAACAGAAGATGATTTCGATCGTAGATTGGAGTTTTGCGAAGTAATGATGCAAAAACATGAAGAAAACAACAATTTTTTAAATCAAATAGTTTTTTCGGATGAGGCAACTTTTATGTTGAACGGGACTTTGAATCGACATAATTGTCGTTACTGGGCTGATCAGAATCCACATTGGATGAGTGAAACACATACTCAACACCCCCAGAAAGTAAATGTCTGGGCTGGCATTATTGGCAACAGATTAGTGGGACCTTTCTTCATAGAGGGGAATTTGAATGCCGAAATGTATCTTCACATGCTGCAAAATGAAATTGTACCAGCAATAACGAATGCTGTAGGACCACTATTACTATTATTATTATTATTATTATTGTCAAACTGTAGGAGGAGGACATTTTCATCATTTAATTAAATAACCTCATACACTCAATTTTTGATTATCGGTTATTCTTATTAATTTTTACTGCTGTTTTAAAGTTATGGTTAATTTTAATGTAAATATTTAATAATTTAGTTGAATAATTCTTGAGTGAGGTGCATTTAACACAGATTCAATGTTTTTTTAAGGTATAACATGGAACATTTTGATTTGACTGGAAATAATGCAAAATGTTGGTAATATTCCTATAGCATTCGTTCTATTAAATATTTTTTATTTCTGAAACTAATGAGTTTAGCCATATGATATGTTAAATAATTGTTGTTTATAATGTTTAGCGGAATCAGGAAATGCTATTTAAAAAGGGTCATTCTATTTAAAAAAACGGAAGTTTTGTTTACTACGACTTTTTGGGACACCCTGTATAATTGCAAGAGTTCTAGCTTGATAGATTGCTTTAAGTCCTACAACTTTTATATTGGAAGCTTTTTTGTATTGTGCACAATTTCCGAAATAATTGACTGATCCGGGACTTTTTACACACTCTGTATATACCATAACTCATACAGGCAGCTCAGAGGTTCCAAAAAAACTTTTAGTCTATTATCATAACGTGGCAAGTACGCGGACCAAGTTAAAGGAATACGTGTTAAATGTTTTTAACAGTATTTATGACGTTATTATTTAAATTGACACTTGGTTGTTTTCAAAATTAACATAAATTCCGTATTATTTAAATTACCAAACGAGATTATTTTCGAAGTAAAGCTTTCAGTAAGAACATAATAGAGAAATCAGCCTCCATCGCTGTGCATCTTCGTATCGAGAACAACATTAGGACCCAGTCACGCAACAATTAGTGGAAAAGTGGAGCTGCCAGGGCAACACGATGGACTGCTGATCCGGTTCCCGCTGCCTGCCTACGTGCAATTCGTCTTGTACCTAAGCTGTTCTCGGAACTACATTTGCCGGTTCGAACATGTGCCGACCTCGACGCTTCCGTTGCACGCTACCAGGAGGACCATATAAAGCCGATAGAACACTCCGCAAATATAATTTCCTTGCCAATATCGCCAGGCTCGAAGCACTAGGCCCAATCCTCGCCACACTAGGCAAACTGAATTTCGACAGCCTTTCGGATAATAAGATAGTTACCTCAGACGCGTGCAGAATATACACGTGTAATGCTAATGGCCTTTCAAATAAAACTTCTGAACTCGAGCAGTTCATGCGTCTTCTCGATATAAATACAAGTTAGAGTTATTAGCGCTTATCAATCTCCGTCGAGACCATTCATAGTCCAAGACTATGAAAATGTTCTCTCTGACGATATTCCAACCATAATTGGGGGCGACTTCAATGCCAAGCACTCGTGGTCGTAATATGTTTAACGACTCCGATTCCCACTTGAAATATTCAGTCAAACTGAACCAACTTTCCACAATTCTTCTGGTTATCATCCTGACATTCTTGAATTCTTTATCGTCAATAATAATAATATATTTATTTGCAACCAAAATATATAATATCTACAAATCAATAGAAAAGAAAATAGAGAAAAGTACATTTTGATTAAGCAAATAGGACTAAAAACAACTAAAGATTAGTTTTAGCCCCAGGAATACGATAGAATTACATTATATTCGTTTTACATAAATAATAATTCCAAAACAAGACTCAAGAACATACATTTTGCAGCTCCAGTAACTCTTTTGTAGATTTTACTATAATGATTCTAGTTTATACCCGGCAGAAATATATAAGTTAGCTTGAATATTAAGCAAATTTGATCTAACGGCATTTTTAGAACATTTGACGTTCAGAGTTTTATGACTTGTTGGTACAATATTGTAAAGTTTGTATATCTTAAATGTAAAGTTTCTCCTGAAAAACGTGGATTTATGTATTGGAGGTGACAGTAAATTCAGTTCGGAATGTTAACCTGCAATACAAATACGATGGTTTACCCGATATTTGATACAAAGCCATGCAATGCAAAAAACGTCTGTTCCATGCTTAACCACTTCACGTCTTTTAATTTATGAGATACGTTATCATATTTAAGTATACCTTAAACAAATCCTAAATATGACTTTTGTACTTATTCTATACGAATTTGTGTGTCTCTATCAAGACATGGACCATAAACAGCATCGCAGTAATTAAAGTGACTTAACACTAAAAGGTCACAATGTTTAAGTTTATTATTTTCGGAGAGGATATGACGGCTTGGATATAAAAGTTTTAAATTCATATATGCGGCTGAGAATACATTTATTCACATGCTTCTTAAACCGAAGATCAGAATCGATCACTAGGCCCAGATTCTTCGTCGTATCGACACATTCAATTCCTGAACCTTTAATTAGAATTTAGATTTTATTTTTAACTTCAATTTTCTTCTTTCCAAAAATGATAACCGATGACTTTAAAGCATTTATTTTTAGGTGATGTCTCTCAGACATTTTAATTAATTTCTCTAGGTCTTAATGGCATTGGCGTGTTCTACTTCATTGGAGTCAAATGAAAAATACAACTGAGTATCATCAGCATACAGATGAGTTTTACAATATTGCACACATTTTGTTACAAGGTAACAAGTATACAACGTAAATAAAATTGGACCGATTAGATTACGACACTGAGGTTTGGGCATCAGCTGAACTGCACTTAGATCATAATCATGGCATCAGGGATATTCACACTAAAATACCTAGAAATAAGAAAACAACCTGGGCCAAATTCAAAGACATTGTTCAAGGACTCGTAACACCAATTCCCGTGATGCGAAACCAAAACGAAATCGATGAGGGTGTAAAATCCCTCACAGTGGCTATTCTCAAAGCCATCGATGAATCCACGACTGAAAAGTCTGTTTTTCATAGCGATCTGCTCAATATTGCTCGAAATGTTCTCGATAAATTTAGGGGAAAAAATTATGTCCGTAGAATATCGCACTCGCTGTTGAAAAAAAACATCTAAATCATCTTCAAAACGAAATCCAAAAAGATCTTAAAACTCTTCGTAATGAATGCTGGAATAGGCTCATCGGCAAAGTCTCCTGGCATAAACTTCAACTTTGGAAGCTCACTAAGACTTTCACTAGAATAAGAAAGGCGACTTCGGCAATCCAGGGCGTTGTGTACCTTACGGAAGACAAGGGCGAAGCCTTCACGGAGAGCCTAGAGTCGCAGTTCTCGCCAAACCCTCTCACTACCAGTGATGAGGTAAGGATATTTCCCACAAGCATGGAAACATGCGACTTTAACCGAAAAAATACGCAAAATTTCCATAAAATCATCGCCCTATTAGTTTGCTATGCGTCATGGGAAAACTACTCGAGAAAATCATACACACACGCCTAAGTGAATAATCTGACGATCACAAAATCGTTCCCAAAACTCAGCACGACTTCATCAAAGACCTCTCGTGTAATCATCAATTAGTCAGAACCCGTGATTTTATAGTCGAAGGTTTTAATCGTAAACAAAGCACACTAGTTATCTTTCTCAATGGCTCCTAAGCGTTCGATCGTATTTGATTTTTAAACTGCTTAAACTAATTTGCCCAATTTATTTGGTCAAACTCAACCAACAGTTTATCACCAAACGCACTTTCTCCGTTCTCTATGAATTTGCAATTTCTGACCCGCGCGTAATGACCGCCGGGGTGCCGCAGGGCTCAATTGTCTCTCCGACATTGTACAATATCTATGTACATGATCTACCCATTCCTAGCAACATTCTCACTGCTCAATATGCAGATGTACAGCATATTTGTATCGTGGCAAATATATTCCTCACATGATGAATAAAATTCAGTCCGCTCTCAACGAGCTCCTGGACACAGGAATGGTGAATTTTCATCAACCCTGATTAAAGACAAGCTATTTTCGTCTCTTTGGGTCGCTCTTTGCCCACTAATAATCTCACCTTCAGTGACCAGTCCATCCCGTGAGTAGAGAATGTACGTTATCTTAGCCTTATTATGGACCGTAAACTTAATTGGATCAAGCATGTCCAATATGCATACCAGAGCAAACACCGCGTTTGCACAATTTAAATCCCTTCTCCTTAATGGCAACAAACTATTACTATCTAGTAAAACCCGCTTATACAAGGCAATCATAAGTCCCAAAAATGGCGTATGGATGCACTGCATTTATCACCCTTTCCATCGCTCAGATGCGTAAGCTGGAGGCAGAGCCGCATGAACCGCCGGATCGTAGACTTTCCGTGGTTTATCAGATATGCGCAACTGCGATTAGAAACCAGGGACTTCATCCATCAGTTGGCCTTAAAATTCGACGTGAACTTTTTTCAAGACCATCTCGAATCTCAACATAATCCGCTCATGGGAAAAAAAGCACCACCACATCTGGGCCAGTTAATTCATTCAATTCAAATCAACATCCATCAACTTATTCCACATTTTTCCAAATTTTTGGCCATAAACAAACATTTACTCAACACATCCATATCACTATGAAAAATTTCTTTAAACTTTAATTTCTTGATTAATGATTTATTGCAATTAGTAAGGTCACACATACGTCAATTATAATATTCCCACGATTCACTACGTTATTGTATAAAAAAATTCTCAAAGTTTTAAATTTGAAATACAAAAGGGTTGTGTTAGTTGGTATGCTATGCGCTCTTTATAGAGAGGAATCCAATACTACGCCACCAAAGAAAAAAAAAACGGTTATAATTCAAATTCAATTCGATTCAGAAGAATCAACAATATCGGTCACAAGTCACAACACCGCAGTCGACACAGAAGTTCTAACAGTCTGAACGCCGGGCCGCCACGATACCGATCCAACGCCGTTGCCGTTGCCACCGTTGCCACCGCTGCCGTTGCCACCGAGCCGCCCAGGTCACCCATCCGCGTACTTATCGGTCATCCCAGTGCTTTGCGAAGGTGAAGTGTTGGTGATTATTCTTTTTCGTGACTTTTAATTTTGTGCCGTAACTTTATTTTACTGAGTTTTTCCGCGTGTAAATAATTTCTTGCATTGAACATTTCATGTCACTGTGTGTGTAAATAATCGTGAAAATAATAAGCGATTGTTATTGCGCCAATATGCTTTTATCTACCTTCTTCTCATGTGATGATGCCGATTCCATGAGCTAGCTCGGGATCAACGAGTGTGATTTCATCCCCTCGTGCAAAGCCCCCCGTGCCAGGCTGACACAATTATTGACTGATATAATTTCTTAAATTTAAATCAAATTAATTTTGTACCGAACTCAAGAGGGGTCTTTTTCGATTTATTTTTTACGGACTCTTTGCCCGCCGATATTTTACTCAGCACTTGCCATCACCATTTCGCATACACTATTATTTCCTCTGAATTCATTTAAAGAATCAATTAATACACAGGAGATGGTTTATCAATTTAAACATGCAGTTCACTTGGGCAGAGGCAGATGGACACCGCCGCGGGCCTGGGTTCGAAATAAATGTTCGTTGAGATTATTTAAGTACCCAGCTTTTAATTCTGTGGGTAAAAATGCATATACATGTTCCACAAAATCAAAGAAATTTCTGATTTCTTATATCCCTTTGACGGAATCAATAACTAAATTTAAATTATGCGCCGCACAGTGTACAAACGGGGCATTAGGACACTGACTAAAAAATTTTGCTTGAACGCCATTAGAAATTCCACTCATATTGAGGGCCCTATCGTAGCCCTGGCACCGTAGTTTATCTAAGGGTGAGCCAAGTTCTGCAAGAGATTCTGAATAGTATTTGCATATGTTGTAATCTTGCATTTATTTACATTTCCTTTTAATTTGTTTTCATGTCCTTATTTGTACTTTGATTGTTGCTTTTTATCTATGCTTTAATGTACTCTAGCTTTAAGTAGCCGTCCTATACATTCATAATTTTGTGTTCTGGCCTGTGTAAATTCGCACCAATAAATTATTATTATTATTATTATTATATTGCAGAATCCAGTTGAAACGTCAAAATTATGAAAACAAACGATGTAAGGCAGCGATTTTGATAGACAATTACCCTCATTTACTTATTAACCAATGAAATCGAATAATGTTGATGACATGATCCAATAAAATTCTAATTACGATGCGTAACAGACCACGCTGCACGTTATGCATGGCAATTCACCCTGGGTGGTATCTAATCAGATAATCTCTCATGTTGCCTAGCAACGCGTTACTACATGTTCAATAACGTATAAAACGTCAGTTGTTGCCGGACCGTTTGCTCCTGAATTCGATCTGTTTGTATTTTCGGGTTGTGGTGGTGCTTTCACGAGTAATAGTATTCATGGGCATTTCTTAAAATCTTGGTAAGCTCATTTTTACTACAATTATTGTGGCGCCGATTAATACACGTCTGACACTTGGTATCAATAAATTTAATTCTTCAAATTATGAAGTGTAAACTATCTGTTCGGCCAATTGTCTTCTCGAATCTAACTCGTGATTGATTTTTCCTAGGCAATTATTAGCGTCTGGATCACTCTTGCTTGTTGCTTCTAGAAACAAGCAATCGTGATCCTGCTGCTAATAATTGCCGGCCAAAACAAAGGCACTCGTTAGATTACTGTTAAAAATTCCCGAGAAACTAGTGATAACCTATTTATGAATTTTTTGTTTGTTTTATAGCTCATATGTCTGGAATATTTTGGGAACATTTTATTTAAATTCATCAAGAGGTTTTCGAGAAAACTAGGAAACTATTTTCGAAAGTTAGAATTTTGCAAGGCAGCCTTTTTTGGATTTTTGTTTTGTTTTACAGTTCCATATGTCTGGAATATTTTGTGAAAATTTTATTTAAATTCATCGAGGAGGCTACTGGGAAAATTAGGGAAATAAAGACGAAATTACGAATTTTGCGAAGCAGCGATTTTGATGAGAAATATCGGAAAAACTACTGATAACCTATTTTCAGATTTTTCTTTCCTTTTAAAGCTCCGCATGTCTGGAATATTTTATAAATTTGTATTTAATTTCTTCTAGGGTTTTCTAGGGAAATATATTAGAATTTTATAAGGCAGCAAAATTTGAAAAAAAAAGTAGTGAAAACCTAGCCATAAATTTCAGCCAGGAATCTTGCGCCTTATTTTCGTTTAAATAATGTTTATTTAAACTTAACACTATTAGGAAATATGGACAATTTAAAAAAAAATCAAAAGTCATTTGTAGGCATAGTTTAGGTACGATATTTTTGGACACGAATGTTCTAACGGGCTTTGTTAATAATAAAAATGTTTTCTGATGATTGATTTTCAATTGAATTGAAACCTAAAAATGACTCATTTATTTTAATTTCAGTGGAAAAGTTCTTTTCGTATTTTATTTCAATATATCGACAAATAATACTTATTTGAACTACTTTTGAAAAGAGATCTTGGGTAGTTTCAATAATAATTCAAAAAATGGTGATGTGGCCAACATGTTACTTTCTCCGACTTTATATTTACGTTTTCATGGATTTATTTTCAATTGAAATCATGTTTTAAATGTACATCGAGCGTTGCGTAAACTCGGATGAAACTGACGTTTAAAACGTCAAAATCATGAAAGATGTAAAAATTATACTTCAAATTCAAAAACTCGGTTTACTCAAAAACTAACGAGATTTCGAAAAAAACTTATTCTTTAGAAGTTGTTCATTTTGGCATTCTCTACAATTATTATTCACATAATTTTTCTGTAACTATTATCGTTTTATAATTATAAACCAAAAATTAAAAAAATAATAATAATTTTTTTTCTCGAATAAAAATGATTTTATGAAAAATGTTTTCAAGCAAAAGCTGTTCATTTCTTTGTTGTCTTCAAAGTTTGTTTGAATATTTTTGTGATATTTTTCATATTTAAGAAAATATTGGCAAAAAACAAAAAACAGTTAAGGTAAACGCCCACTTCCGGTGTACGAAATTTTACCAAAAGCTTTTCAGTTCTTCAGATTATCAAATAAGATGGATGTTCAAAGTTTCATATCAATTGCTCTATTAGTTTTTGAGATACAGCGCACACAGACAGACACACACACACACACAGACACACACACAGACACACACACACACACACACACACACAGACACAAAAATTTTTTTTCCAAAAATTGTTGAAATGGCATCTAGGGACCCCAAAACGGATATTTCCGTAAAAAAAATTTTTGAAAAAAAAATCACGATCACAATACTTTCTCGTACTTCGTAACGGAGAAAGTAAAAAAGGGACTGACTTTATTTTATGAATTAAATGATTTTTAATTCTTTTCCTAGCAAATTTATCATCTCATTCTGAATAAAGGCGCTCAAATATGTAACTGAATGTTTATTTCTATTTTATAATCTATTGCCCAAGATTGGATCGTACTTTGATCTTAATTTAATAATTCATATGAAAACATCTGGATTTTGTGAGTTCATGTTCTCATCTTCACCACGAAATGAAAGTTTTCAGGACACCAAAGTAAGAGTTACCCCAATAACACGTTTCAAAATTTGACCTCAAAGTGAAACTTCTTTTCGAATTATTGCTTCGGATTCATTTTCTATTGTTCTATTTGCACGCCATTTATCATAAATAATGCATGATTTTATATCTGTTGTAGATATTAACTTTTTGCAGTAGATTACTTCTACAAGACTTTGTATGTAGGTATGAAAGAAAAAAACATTCTTAATTTTCTGCTCAAAAAGAGAGAATGGAGAGCGGGTACTGGATCACTCCGACTCCCATGATCCTATAAGGAGCAGGAGTCACTGCGAGTCACTCATTTATTTATTTATTATTATACGGGTTAACCTATTTACATCAACTGAACAAAAATATAAAATAAAAATACATAACTTAAAAAATATATAAACATTAAAAATAAAACTCATCAAAAATTAATATATAACGAGGGATTTAACAATTTTAGTTTCGTTATGAAGGTATGATACGAAACACCAAAAAGCTTGAAATAAGGAGAGGTAGCTAATTTTGTCATACGATTTAACGCATTGTTTTTAGAAAAATTACTACGACTAAAGTTTTCACGGAAAATTATTTGAGATCGTGTTCTCGATGGAATTATGAAATGTAAATCGCAAGTAATTCACTACAATTTATTACTCCATTTACAATTTTATAAAGAATGTACAAGTCAGTAAAGTGACGCCTCTCCTTCAAAGCAGTCATATTTAAAGACGATAACATGAGAGTACGGCTATAATTAATTCTATTAACTCCAGTTAATCATGATATATATATAAAAGAAATTTATTTTGAACACGTTCAATTTGATCAATTTTATTTTTATAGTACGGTGTCCAAATATAAGTTACATATTCTAATTGCGATCGCACCAATGATATAAATAGATATTTCTGAGTGTTAATTGAAAAATATTTTCCAAATCGAGTAATGAAACCAAGTGTTTGCATTGCCTTACAACAAATCGTATCAACATGCTTTGAGAAAGATAATGTTCGATCAAATATTACGCCTAAATCTTTAACATAAGGGACGGATAATAATTTTATATTATTAATTTCATAATTGTTTTCAATAATTTGACCTTGACCAAAAGAGATAGATACACATTTATCATAATTAAAATATAACTAGTGGTCACAACACCATTTATAAATGTTAGTCAAATCTTGCTGCAAATAACTACAGACATTAATATTATTTATTATTCTAAAAATCTTAAGATCATCAGCAAACAAAAGAAATGTGCAATTACTAACATAACACTTAAGGTCATTTATAAAGAAAAGGAACAAAAAAGATCCGCAGTGCGATCCTTGAGGAACACCCGACGACACGTTTATTACATTAGATATAAAATTATTTATTTTTACATACTGAAGCCTATTACATAAATAACTACGTAGCCAATTTGTAATTTGTACACCAAAGCCCAACCGCTCTAATTTATTTAACAAGATAATATGTGAAACACGATCAAAAGCTTTTGAGAAAGCCGTGTACACTGCATCCACTTGGCAATTACTTTCTAAGGCATTTAAAATATAGAACTCATAAACCAACAAATTTGTAAGGGTCGATCTACAGAAAAAAAACCCATGTTGCTCCTCACAAATAATGAGTTTGCATTGAAACATTAGTTGATCTGCAACTAATTTATCAAAAATTTTAGGAATTAGGAATAGTAGACTGAATAGATACTGCTCTACAGTTCTCCATGTTTTCTCAATTACCACTTTTAAAGATAGGCGTCACAAAACTACTTTTCCAGACCCATTTGCAGAGAAGCATTAAATATTATATGCAGAGGTGTACGCAGTGAGTAAATGCATTGTTTAATAAAAAATGCTGGAATGCCATCAGGGCCCGGATTACATGAGTTAGGTAATAAGTTTATTGCATTGAATGTGTTGCCAATGTTGATAGGTAATTTGCAAATATTAATGCAATTATTATATGTTGCGTCTGATTGAGGTAAATCATTATCATTAGTAGCGTAAATACCAGAAATATATTCAGCAAATAAATTTACACATTCATCAACTTTCCTGGATTCACTAATAAAGCCCCAAAATGATCTGGGGTTGCTACAAATATTTAATTCCATTTTATTAATGTAATTTCTAAATAATTGCTCACCAAGCAATTTTCATTGAGAGCGGTAAAATTTAAATTGCTCATAGTCGTTAATGGAGCCACTTTTTTTAAATAGAAAATGAGCTTTTTTTTATTACAAACTAATTTTATCATAGTTGAATTAAACCATTTTGGGTATGAAGATGATTTAACAAGTTTCATAGGCACAAATTTCTGAATTACATAATTACAAACATCATAGAATTTAACAAGTATCTCATCGACAGTGGAATTAAAAAAATACTCTTTCCATGATATATCGGATAAAAACAAATTAATATCATTATATTTAGCGGCCTTAAAATTATATACATAATTAACAAAGTTAAGAGACTCATTGACATTATTAACATTAATTGCAATGGTGTAGGATATATGGTGCACACTATCAGTAAAAATGGGATCATCTGATTTTGAGATAGTGATATGGTCCATATTTGAAAAACATAAATCTAAAAATATTCCACGATTATTAGGTGTTTGATTTATTTGACGCAAGTAATTAAGTTCGAGTATCTCAGCTAATATTTGTGCATACCATGTAATATTCCATTTAGACGTCATTCCCAAGTAAATATTCCCAAGGACGTCACCAGCATTTCTATCTAAATATTCCCAGGACAATCATTCGTTAATAAATCAATTAATCATCATCAATCGATAATCAATAATCCTCATCCCCACCCCCGCGAGCTCAATGAAATACGATCCCGACGGAATATACCGTACCTACAAGACTAAATACATAACATCAATATAAACGGAATATATACTTGTTTTATTACAATTACAGCCAGTATACCTCAAAACAGCAACGCTGCAAGATATCGAATTATGCAAGGTGTTGAAACGTGTTGACACGAGTTTTTTTTACATTTTATTTACATGATTTCATTTTTGGAGATGGCGTCCGGTTTTCACAAGATATCAAATTATGCAGAGCGTTGAAATAAGCTCAGACCTAAGCAAACATGACCCAATTTCAGGGAATATCACCCGTTTTCGCAATGCTCCAAGATATTGAATTACTCAAAGTAATGAAGTTCTGACAAGAGCGATTTACATGTACTTAAATGAATAGGCCATCGACGCTAAACATCAGTTTTTAAACATAATTCAGCTCTCGTCCTGCACGTCTCTTTATAACGTTTCCCTGCGAAATTTGCACCTTGGCGTTCACCCTACGACGCAACATGAAGCATGCGAGGAAGTATCACCCCAAACCAGCACCAACTCAGCCGCTAGATGAAGCCCCAGGGCCCTCCAGTGCCGTTCCTACACAGAAACGAGCAGCGGACGCTCCCCAGCTAGAGCTTGCAAAAAATGTTAAACCGATCCCACAACCATTGAAATGTGACGCATACCAGGAGGAGTTTGCGAACCCCCAACTCCTAACAGGTCACATAAAGGTTCAAGCACGATAGCCACCCCCCTGGGTGCGCGCCTGCTCTCCACATAGGAGAGATCACAGTCCCAGCAAGGAATATTCTAAATGACAATATTTTATATGTGGTTCAAACATCTCAGTGGCTCAAATCACGCATGATCCAGTACAGGAGCGACTACAGACTGGACAAGAAATTATGTGCACTCTTTAGAGAAGTAACTTCGTCAAACTGTAAATGTAGGGAGAAGTTATTGGGTGTGGTCATGGCTGGGGCTTGTAGAATAAAACGGTTTTATTTAGTTCCAATAATTCACCATTTATTTTGATGGCTTGATCGGGGATGACTAAAATGAATACATTTGTGTAAACATGTATTAAGTGATAAAATGACCTACGATATATGTTCCAAAACTAAAGATAAACATGGCAAATCGTCGGCTAATTGTCAAAACATGATTATTTGCACAGTAATAAACATCTCTTGGTATAAAAATTGGGTTTTAAAGTGATAAAAGCTAAAAAAAAAATTGAAATTGTAAAAGTTAAGGTCACAAAACTGACAATGAATTTTTATAATATTATTATTTGCCATTGCTCCTCTATTCTCTTGGATGAGTAAAGCTCCAAAGTTAATGTTACTGAAGATTTTCTTAACAAAATTCAAAGAACAAAAGGGGTACTGAAGGTACAATTAGTGCGAGAGAAAGGGAGTGTCATTCGTCTATACCCATATTTTATGACCTTCTTGGTCTTAAAATCTTTAAAATGTAGAAGAATTTTGCCGAAATTATATTTTGGATTCAGGCTAATTAATGGACTTCATGACTGCCACTACTTGCTATCTCATATGCATTTTAAGTTTTGTAAAAATAAACGGTTGAAACTAATATTTCGTTTACCACCCCCATTTCACAAACGATGGTATTACAACCCCATTACGAGGATTATGAGATATCGGAATATTTTAAATGTAAATGACAACTTCCACATTTTTGACAGTACTTTCTTAAGATTCAAACGCGGTTTACATAATTTGGATTTGCTCATTTGTTTCTAAAATGTTTCTGTTGATTCTGTAATTTAACTCTTTCATTGTGTACTTGTATCTACATAATTGTGTAATCTTAGTCAGGTAACCAACCCATTATGAATTATTATGTCGTATGTTATATTTATTTAGGATATACCTAAGTTGATATTTTTTTTTTAGATTATAGTACCTAATTGTATTTTTTGTAACAAGGTGATTTCCGCTCAATAAAGATTAAATGTTCTAAAGATATTTATACAGGGTGTTCTATTTTTAAGTTATACAACAAAGTTTTATTTTTTAAATATAAAATCCAGTATTTTATTCAATATTTAGAAAGACCACCCCAAAAGCAATAAATTGCTATAAGATACTAGGAGATTTAATCGTCAATTGTTTAGTTATTTACTCTTTTATATGAAAACTCAAATTTAAAGAGTCACACCTTCGCCATTTTCAAAGTATCAATTTCTTTTATTCGGTTAGAATTTTTTTTATCACAGCTTTTAATGAGTTGTCATTTTGAAGCAATGTTGTGGTCACTTTATACAAGGTGTTCCAAAACGTAAAAATATACATTTTCTTTATTACATACACTGGTGGAGAAAAAAAATGAAACGCTTGAAATTCGTGAAATTTTGACCATTTTTAAACCGCCATAACTCGGCGTATTTTCAATAGATTTTGATGAATCTTTGAGTGCGAAAAACTTTGAAGTGTCTTCTTTAAAGTCATGCATGCGAACTTAAGCGTAACCCCTTCCGCTTCCCTCTAGTGCCCCTGTGAAAAAAAAGTTTTTTCTGGAATCCATGTCCAATTTGGACGATGTCTACGGAGTTGGAACAATTTTGTCTACTCGATCCACCATAAAGGCATTAAAATTTGATCAATTCCCTATGCAGGACTCAAAGTACGAACTTCCTAGGATGATTTGGCACCAAGTTATGGGTGTTTGAAAAAAAGTGCATTTTTTTCGCACACAACTCAGTGACTTTTTAACCAAATTTGATGATTCTTTCGGGAAAAGATCCCATATTGGCTCTACTTTAAGGGCATAAAATCAGATTGGAATGATCCCTTTTCAAACCGTTCAACCCCCGAACAAAAAAAAAACACATTTATACTTCCCCGAAACGTGAATCATGAGAATCAAGCCTCGCACTTTGATCATTTAACAAAGATACATGCAGTAATCTTCCAGTTACTAATACTAATGAATGGACTGAAGTAAACGCAACAACTTCAGGGCAATATTTGCGACGTTGCCGGATTTCTTATCTCACTAACGTAAAATAAAATCAAAAATTATTAAACTACTGCGGGTACAACTACCAGTCGGTCCAGGGGTGGGGGTAACGGAACTTAAACTAACCCTAACCTAAGCATAAACACCTATTATTGTAAATGAA
This sequence comes from Ocypus olens, assembly GCA_910593695.2. Lineage (NCBI taxonomy): Eukaryota > Metazoa > Arthropoda > Insecta > Coleoptera > Staphylinidae > Ocypus > Ocypus olens. Next base: position 30,957,995 of record OU343047.1, read on the forward strand.
ATTGACTAAAAACACCCCGATTAAAATAAGTAGACGTGACAACGTACCATACCGTTCGCACGATTTTCGCGCATGCGTATTGTTGAAAATTATCAAAACTTGATACCCGCAAAAGTATTGAGAGGCATTTTAGCTTTCTTCATCTTCAAGACCTATTTTTCATATTTTATTTGAAGTTCATAGAAAAAAATTCCCGAATATTCTGCCTCTATTCTGCGCCGTTCTTTAATTTTAAATTTGCGGCACGTGAGTCTTTTGGGTATAGGTCATTCAGCGCTGTGAACGGGGAATCCCAAGAATTTGTCCATGAATGGTGTGGACGAAGGTTCGCTATCTGCGCAGGGCTTGGCAGTGACGCGGCGATGCTCGTAAATATTGAGTTTAATGGGTCTGCTGACAGTTTTATTGCTGTTTGCGGTGAGCGGCATTGCCTTTGTTCGGGATTTTTATAGGTTAAGGGCAGGCCCTGTCCAATATCTGGTTCAGAGGCCTGCATGGGCCGGGCCGTATCTTTCAAACTCCGGACCCGGCCGCGCCGGGCCAGGCTTTCCGATGGATAATTTAACCCGGGCTGGGCATGGGCTTGTATAAATTTATTTTTATTATATTTTGGAAAGCAACAACTAAGTGAATTGAAACAAAAATGTTATTAACACGAATTCAATGTATGTATTTTAAGAATTTTAAGGAATGCATGGGTCCAGTAATTTTATTTATTTAATTTAACATTTTTCAGGAACGGGAACACATTTTCGTTTCATCGGGCCGGGCCGAGTCGGGTTTTAAATTTTCACTGTCGGGCCGGACAGCTAAAGATTATCTTGTCATAATATTGGCTTAGAAGTTAATGAGTTTCATGGGCAGTAGCCCCATCGTGCTGAAAGAAACGATTTTGTAGTTCATCATCGTGTAATTTCTCAATGAAAGGGCTTAAGATATTTTTCCTGTATCTTTCAGCTAATACGGTCTCTTAAAAATATGGTCCAATATATTTTTTCTCCGAAACATTGCAACCCATACACCAACTTTCTGGGGATGTAAAGGTGAAACCATGCCTCGTCTGAGAAAAATGTCAAATCAAGTACATCATCATTATTGAGGCTATTTGAAAACCTCTGAAAGTATACAAGATATCGGTTAATATCTGGTGGCACCAATCCATGACAGGCCTGCATTTTGTTGGGATGCATATCGAAGTCCTTCAAAAATTTTTAGCAGGTTCCCTAAGACATTCCAATTTCCTTAGCCAAGTAACGTGTTACGGGATGGAATCACCTCCGTCAATTCTTCCCATTTTTCTTCTTTGATTTTAATTAATTACCTCATTGTATGCAACCTTAGTAACACCTGCGCGCTGATCGAATTCGCCATTATGTTGGGGCATTTCTTGTTCGATCGCCGCCGTAATTTCTTCATTAGTATTTTATCCGCCGCTTCACTAATTCCGTTGTCGTCATCTCTTCCCTATTGCATATTTCGGCGGAGTAAAATCCGTTGCTAGTTGGTAATCCTGCAGACTCGCGCTCGCGCAGGATATCGACTTTTCATTAGTACTTTAATTAATGAGCGAGAAGAGGGAAGAAATATATCTCCATCGAACATGTTCTAATTCTCCTGTCTTCCATTTCCGGATTCAATTTCGTGAGTGGCGTGGAATCGGGTGCATCGAGTACGTATATTTTCGTAAGAAAGTGGGCTGTGTAGTAGCTGTCTCTGAGTACATGTGCATCCAACCTCGTCAGCTGTGTTGTGTTAAATGCGAGAGTATTGGAACTGCGGGGAAAGCTGCGCGGCATCGCCGACGGCGGATTCAGAATTCCACGCGAAGCCACTCACCGTCATCTTATATTTTTATCGGAGAAGTCAGGAGAGGTTAGTCCACCTGGCTTCTTCGATGTAAGCATCTTCTTCCATGGCTACCATTTTTCTTCCAGGACATTTCCTTAGATGACATCTTTTTTTGTGACCTTCACGTGCCCATCGTGTCATCAGGTTGTCATTAAGAGCTGTCAAGGCCCAGGACTCCTAGTCGAGGGAGAGCGAGAGCAAAAGGGAATTAAGGACGCCTAGACATCGGAACATCAGGCCTTTTGAGATTATCCACCGGAGGGAAAAGCCAACGGAGGAATCCTGCTTTACGATTTATATTATTGATTTCTCTCCCCATTTATTTGAGATGTGACTGAGGAATTAACCTCATATATGTAGTGCGTGGGCGTACCATTAGCCAATCTATAGTCTATTTTTTGTAAGATTACAGTCTAGGAAAGATAGGACCAATTTGACATTGTTCAGTGATTGGTTGAAAAGTCACACCGGACACATTCTATTCTTCATCTTTATTTTGTCTAGTGATCTTTGTCGTTTTGATAGTTGGCATAAGCGTAACATTCTGTCTGTCTGCATCCGTCGTTATATCCATTCACGTGTTGCTGTTTTGTGTTGTTTCGTGTTTTTTCTTATTGTTCTGTGTTGTCTTGACTTTTGTATTTGTACCATGTCCGATAACGAGGTTCCGTCGACGAGTGCAACGAAAGTTATTAAAAACCCGCAGGGAAAATCTATTCGAAGTGGGCAGCGATTAATGGCCTACGACATTTATTTAAAATATAAATCCGGTTCAATGAAAACTGAAGCCATACGGCTTGCCTCTACAGACGTAGGAATTTCAGAGAAAACCATCTTTCAAATTGTTTCTAAGATGGATAAGACGGGAATTCTGAAATCACACAATTTGTTTGGAAGAAAAGGGACAGAGGTAAAAATAGTATGCTAATTGAAAAGGATGAAATTATTGATTGGAGAAGAAAGTATTTAACTAAAATAAAACAATTTAGACAAGAGGGACGCGTCATCTATTATTTAGACGAGACTTGGGTGAATGCAGGCCATATAACAAATAACATTTGGAAGGATACTACAGTATATAGCACACGTCAGGAATTTGTGGAAAATTTATCTGTAGGATTAAAAAGCCCCTCAGGAAAGGGTAGTCGTCTAATAATTTGCCACATCGGGAATGAAAATGGGTTTGTAGAAGATGGGTTATTATTATTTTAATCTAAAAACACAGGCGACTACCACGATGAAATGAATTCAACACAATTCGACGAATGGCTAATAAATATTTTGCCACGTTCAGAGGATAATGCGGTTATTGTAATGGACAACGCGCCATACCACTCCGTTAAATTTGAGAAGGTTTCAACAAGTGCTTGGACCAAAAATAATATAAAAACATATTTGCTGAAAAAAGGGATCGAAATAGATGAAGACATATTAAAAATTCAATTGTTAATTGCTGTCAAAAAATATGTTAGTAACCATTCTGTGCCCCATAGAATTGATGAAATTGTTAAAAACACAAACCGACAAATTTTACGATTGCCACCCTACCACTGCCAATTAAATCCCATTGAGCTTGTATGGGCACAAGTAAAAGGGTATGTGGCAAAAAATAATCAAACTGTTAAATTGCCAGATCTACAAAATATTTTTCATGAAGGTTTGCGGCTAGTAACACCAGAAAAATGGGGTAAATGACACATAAAAAAGAAGAGATAGAATTGTACAAATTAGACAATATTGTTGAAGAAATGCAATTACAATTCAATGTGAACACCGGATCATCTAATGAAGAAGATTTTTCTGATACAGAATAAAAAATGTTGTGTAATAAATATATATTTAAAATGTGTATTATTTTCATTAAATTCCAAAATTAAACATTACTGCATTTTTATTACCATTTCGTCATAGTACACAGTACAGGAAGCATAACATACTTGAAAAACACTTTAATTACATGAAATTTTAAAAGGTAAGTACGTTTTTGCTTTTATCATATCAACACAACTCATATCACTGTAAATTAATTTGATATTCACACATGTGTATGACATGAAATTAGTGTTGCATTTTTTCAATCAAATTTATCAACTTCAAAACAAATATTTTTTTCTATATCCGTTATAAAATTAATAATTTTTACATTATACATGTAATCCACTAGATTTGAATTTGGCACCAATATTCGTCACCAGATTCACATATTTTAATGGTGTAAATCAGTCTTCTATAATAATAATAATAATAATAATAAGTATTTATTGTCATTGAATGATTACAGTGTTTGTAATTACATTTTAGACACGTCAAAGAAAATTAATATTAATTATTTAACTAAAACTAATTACATAGATAATCGCCTAAACTATAGTATACATTTTCAGATAAATATTTTCGAAGAGCTCTTTTAAACAAGTATAAAGTTGATAACATTTTTATATTATCAGGTAATTTATTAAATACTGTAGGGCCTAGTATTTCTGGGGAGTTGCAAGATAATTTTAATCGACGATGCTGTATATAAAGGTTATCCTTTTGCCTTGTTGAATAAGCATGTATGTCGTTAATTTTAGTGAAACTAGTACGGTTTTTGTATATGTGTATACAAAGTTCAAATATAAACAGGCATGGTAGAGGTAATATATTCATAGTTTTGAAATGCGGTTTGCATGAATTTCTGGGTGTAATATATGTCATACATCGGATTATTCTTTTTTGTGCAATAAAAATGGATTGGAATGAGCTTGAGTTGCCCCAGAAACATATTCCATATACCAGTCGTGATTGAACGGTAGCAAAATAAAATGTTTTAAGTTGGCTTGCTGTTAGGATCGATCTTAGCACTCGGATTTGATAGCACGACTTATAGAGCATTTGAACTAAACTTTGACAGTGGATGTGCCAGTCAAGATGTTGATCAATGTTTATACCCAAAAATTTAATTGTTCTAGTTACTTTAATCTTAAAAAAATAGACTATAGTTTCAAATTAATTGAAATATTAGTTTATTCAACTGGTTAATTTAATAGTAATTCAAATATTAGGTTATTTGATGGAATATTAATTCCAATTTTAGTTTGTCATTGGAATCCTAATTAAAATATTAGTTTGTTTGTTAGAATATTAATTCAAAAATTAGTTCGTTTATTGGAACATTACTTCAAGATTAGTTAATTTATTTGATTCCAAATATTATTGTGTTTCACTAGCTAAGTGAATATTAATTTAACGCTTTAGTTTTCTTGATAATTTACCACATAATAATGGATGCGATAACAGAAAATCGATAATTAATGGGGTAGCTTGACATTAGAACAATGTTTTGCATTGTCATAATCGATAACAGAAAAACGGTAATTAGGTGAGTAGCATTTGAAATTATAAAAACATGATGTTCATGACATTATGACACTCACATTAAGTATTAATTTTTACAATCACTATTCTAGTAAACCAAACTATTCAACTTGTAATAAACCATAACTTTTCCTGTTCCTTATTATTATTTCATTTGGTAAATTATCTACCCAAATATACCGCGAGCTTGGATGAATTATCAAAAAATATTTCTTTCGGACCTGTTACCTTTTAGTAATTCATCTCGACATAACATTTGTTGTTAACTGGTTATTAGCCTCGAGCTGAAGCTCTCGGTTAATAACCAGACAACAAATGTTATTGTCTCGTTAAATTGCTAGGTAACAAGGTACTCAAAAAACGATTTTTTGATAATTAACCTCGATCTAGATATATTACTACGGAATATTAATTACCGAATTTGCACTCTGTCAAAGTACTGCTTTAAGAATACCCATGGTAGGTCTCGTGTATTTGTGTAGCTCTGTTACAGATATTATTTCTTGCATCGAATCGTCGTTGGTGGGCCCACCCTGCGTTTTGACATAAACACGTATAACTTCATGCCATCCCGTACGACTTGTAGACCTAGCAGGTGCCCTTATTAACGTTGCTTGTTTCTTTACGAGGAACTGCCCTTCAGACAGCCCTTGTTGCAGTTTAATAGTCATAATTTAAAGTTTATTATTATTATTTATTATTTTAAATATAAATTTATTTATAGTTATAGTTCCATAGTGTTGACAACTAGGTCCAGGTTAACATTATCAATAATCACTGTATACTGACACTTAACTTATTAAAGTTTGCGATTGGTTTCAACCTGATGTATTAACTGTTTTATTACTCAGCAACCCGGTTTCGAGCTTTTACCTAAGAACCTTTCTGAATGTAAAGTTTCAAATTATAAGCTCGTGGCGCTCCTTTACATCTTTCAACCCAGCCTCTCTATCGGCTGGAAGCAGGGTAGGTTTTACATTTGGAAAGGACGTTGTATCCCATACAGTTATTGTTATCTTATTGGACGAGTTATTTTTTTTAATAAGGTAAAGGCTGCGTCAGCACCAACCATTACTTGGCCATCGATCAGCTCATGAAGCCGGAGTTAACGGTGTAACAAACGCAAAGGAGTTTATAGATTATTTTTCATTTGTCGGTTAAAATTTGCTATGGCATCTGGGTTACGTTCTGTTGGCCCTTTCCTTATGGGGGTATTACCGTTGGTGAACTTGAAAAAATCACTTTTGTAATTTTTGTATTTTTCGATACCTTATAATGTGTACTTTAATGCCCCGAAGCCATTTGATCATCGGCGAAGTTTTTCGCATGTTTAAGAATGCAATGCACCAGCCCGAAAAGGACCCGAGCGCGTAGCTGTGCAGTCGGGCTGATAATGCGCCGCAGGTATAATAGTTTCTGTCACATCGACTTACCGAAGTTTTTAGTGACTTGTAAGGATTCATAGAGAGCGCCACTAGCAACTTTTATCAGTCGGTAGGAGGCACTTCTTATTATGTGAGTCCGCATTCTTAAACGCTTATAAATCGCGATTCGAGTCAGTTGTCACGTAATTCGGTCCGGCGTGCATTCTTAACCTTGAAAATGCCGCGAAAAGGCACGAACGTTTCCAGCGGTTTCGTAAATAGGAAAAGAAGGCGGTATTTGGCGAACCAGCGCACACTGGAAAAAGACACTTCCTACATGAGCACGTCGGCGGAAAAGTTACGCGATACCGAGGACGATATTTCGGTGGACCCCAGCAGTTCCTACGTGCTGCTGAACTTTTTGTTGGTGTTCAACTTCTTGTCACTCCACCTGAAGTGCAAATACTGCGATGGTAACGTATCTTTCTCTCAGACTGCAACGCGAGGCCTCGGATTCAAGTTAGCAATCATCTGCAAGTGCCCCCGGAATTTCTGTTCTGTGGCGTCTTGTGCCTTGGTTAACAGCGCGTATGAAGTCAATCGACGTCTGATGTTCGTGATGCGTCTTCTTGGCTTAAGACAGCGAGGAGTCAACATTTTCTGCGGGCTGATGGACTTATCAACAGACTTCGGCAATTCCACATACTACGCGTTTCTGGAGAATCTCTATTCCGCGTCGGAGGCCGTCTTAGACTACGCTCGCAGCAAAGCAGTCCGAGAAGAAATCGTGAAGTCAGTGTCAGGCAACGGCTCGTGAAAAAAGCGCGGCTTCTCATCATTGTACGGCATTTGCTCACGCATAGGGATTTATTCCAAGAAAGTTGTCGATGTCGTCGTCAAACCAGCATTTTGCCAGGGGTGCAATTTGAAAAAATGCGCTGTGGGTTCACCTGAGTACGAAAAATGGCTGGAGACTCATCAGGAAATATGTTCGATCAATCATTAAGAGAATTCAGGAAAAATGGAAATCGACGCGGTTCGGGAGATGTTTGGCAGTTCCGAAGAGTTACATGGAGTCAAGTACAGGTACTACATTGGTGACGGAGACACAAAGACTTTCAAATCTCTCTTGGATATGGATCCTTATCCCGACTTCACTGTAGAGAAGAGAGTGTGTGTCGGGCACCTCCAAAACCGAATGGGAACCAGACTACGTGCGGCCAAAAAGCAGAACAGAGGCGTTGGCGGAAAAGGACCAGGTAAACTGACGGACGGTTTGATCAAGCAACTCACGATATATTACGGCTTAGCTATTCGACGTCATCCAAATTCCGCAGGTGACATGAATAATGCAGTTTGGGCTACGTTTCTGCACAAATGTTCTACCGACCAAAACCCGCAATATGACAATTGCCCAGCAGACAGCGACAGCTGGTGTCAGTGGCAGGTGGCAAAGGCTAACCTTTTCCAAAGGTGAACTGGAGAAATTTAAACACGCTCCTCCGCTCGCAGACAAAGTTCAAGAGATTTTTCGCCCGATCTATGAATTACTCTCAAATGATGATTTGTGGAAACCGGTGCCTTGGTGGAAACACCCAGAATAGTAATGAAAGTTTGAATGAGTGCGTATGGAAGCTAACTCCGAAACACGTCAACTGCGGTGCCAAGACCGTGGCTGTGGCGACCTTCCTGGCCACCAGCGTCTTTAATGAAGGTTTCACAGCAGTGTTGAAGACAATAACGACGCTGGGGATCCGGGTCGGTCTCCAATGCAGGGCTTTTGCTGCCCAGACTGACGCAGAGCGCGAGAAGAGGGCAGAGCTGCGCTTGTCTCCCGCGGCGATTGAGGCTCTGCAGCGACACCGGAGCGACAGACTTCTTCAAGACGCCTTCTACGAGGGGGAGGGGAAGGCCTGATGTACGGGCACGGCATCGCAGACTGAAGGTAAGACACCGGAAACCAGTTCAAAATCGTTTGAAAACTTCAAACGTGTTTTTCTCGAAATCCTATTTTTCCTGCGCTGGCCGGAACGGTTTTTTTTCCCAATGGGACGGATCGACTTGGGCTTTGGGGTTTAGATTAAGAACATTATTACTCTGGGATTGGACCACTCTGAAGCCAATTAATCGATATTAAGTATTTTTCCGGCAGCCTCAAAGTCGAAAAAAAAGTGGTGAGAAAAACCACTTGTTTTCAGATGGCTACCATTTTGTCAATTTTCAATATTTTGAAGCCAAACTGGTTCCATCCCAAGACAATTTAATATAGATTAAAGGACCGAAACTCAATTTGTGTTTCAGATAACTCGCACGAAAAATCGTTTCCGGCCGTGGACCAATTCCCGGAAAACATTGGTCCAGTTGACCCGACTTTTCTCAGAACCCAGTCGCCGGAAGAGTATGTGAAATTCACATTTTGTAGTTCAATATTGACTGAATAAAACCAAAAAAACACAGTCTTGTCGGTGTTTAATTAGCCCCGGAAAAAAATGTTGGAAAATGCCTAAAAACAGGGTCCACCAACGGTAATACCCCCTTAAGTTCTACACTTTCGTTTCACGAAACACTCTAACCGTATTTTTCAGAACATTCAAGAAATCTGCCTCCAAGAAGGCAAAATTTGGAAATTTTGGCCGAAACTCAGCCAAGCAGGCAACAGCTCTGTGTGTCCATTATCCGTGATTAAAAACACAATTACGAAAGTAAGATTCAATGATGAATGTTTTATGTTCTCAAGTAAAAAACGTTTTAGCTTTAAAATTTGATTAAGAGTGATAATTATTTGACGTTTATTAGTAGAAGTTATCGAAGATATAAAAAATCAGACGCTGACCCAGTCATAGCCTCATCTTTACTAAGTAATTGTTGATCGCATAGTATATTGTTTAATAAGTGTTACAATTTAACAAATATTGAGTGTGTATAAATTGGCTACACGTGGCGATATTCTTCCTAAAATTCTGAATAGAAAATGTCGATGCAAAAATGTATCATGCCTCAAAGGCCATCAGAAGCCATTTAAAAGAAATGTACATTTGGCAACATAGCATTCACGAGCTGTCTGGTTTTTGAATAATCTCATGATTAATTATGTTGGCTGGGTCAGAGTTGAAGAGTAATAATGAATTTATTTACATATGTATGTGCAAGGTAAAACAGATTGTGTCGAGAAAAGTCTATTTTGACAAGCGGGAACTAATACAAACCGATAATAACCAGGAAAGCAGAATTTACACAAAATTGGAACTCGTAAGTTTGAATGAATTCCTTGTCTCAAGGACATAAGCTTTTTGATGAAAATTCACTAATTAAGAAGTGTTAAAAATACACGTTTGAGATAGAAAGATAGCACACACTGACAAATAATTTTTAAACTAGTTCCGCTGCGAAAATTGCAGGGTTTTCTGTAAATTAATATCGAAAAATAACCCATATTTAATGACTGGATGTTCAAAGTTTGATGACCTCGCGAAGGCTTAGGAAGCATGGTACAACATTTTAGAATTAATATATACTGCTTAGAATTACTGGAAGAATATCGTCACGTGTAGATTATCCGCCAATGTATACACACCCGATATTATGTGAGTGCAAGCAACCTAACATTCAAATATGTCATTGTGTATCAGGTTATGACAGCAGATGTACAAAGTATCATTTTGTATATCTGAAAACAGTGCTACCATTATAGGATCCGAAAGAAAATTCCACAAATAAAGGAGTATAATTCAAATAATATAATACAACCAATAGCTAAATAATTATAAAAGTTATTTTAATATAACTCTAATACAGAATATAACGGTTATATATTGTTTAAAATCCCAACGGATTACTATGATATAATCCACCATTTTCACAAATAACTTTAGCAATCTTAGTCTTTCGTTTGAAATTGGAGAAATGCTTGCCTCCATTTATACAGTTCAAATGGTATTTAATCTTGTAATAGGAATCAAAGCAAAATGCTTCAGTTAATGCCTTCTCGTGCTCAGCAGTCGGCAAATTTTTATTTAGTGCAGCTGATGCTCTTGAAAGTACTGCAACACTGCCATAAATCCACATTACACTATTAGCCAAATGCGTAAGTATGCTTTGCTGGTGAATTATATTCTTGTTGAACTGCATTAATACCCTTTCCACTTCAATAGAAAAGTGGTTAATTGATTTAGCGGTGTATTTACTAGCAGGTATCAGTGAGGAATGAACGAGGCCATCGAAATTTTTTGTGGGATTTAAGCCAAACTTTTTGACCACTCGCCTTGTTGCGAAGTTAATAAATACATCGCTTCGAACTAGAGGGTTCTTTAATACCTTCTGCAACTCCTTCAGTTGGCCTCCAGCATATTTAATTCCGTTAAGAGCTATGAACAATTTAAGAATATCATTAGCTCCTTCGAATATTCGAAATATTCGCAAATCCCTCAATATTAATTCTAGTCCAGTTTCCCGCATATATCCCATTCCGCCCATAACTTGTATCGCTTCATCGCACACGTACCAAGCTGCTTCTGAAGAGAAACATTTTGAAACAGCAGCTTCAATGTGATAATGTTTTGAACCGTCATCCATATTTCCTGCTATCAAATATGCCATAGATTCCGTTGCGTATTGAAGCGTTGCCATTGTACTTATTTTATCTTGAATACCTTGGAAATTTTGTAATTTTTCATTAAATTGTACTCGATTTATTGCAAAGTCGACTGCTTTCTGTATACAAGTTCTCATTGTTCCTGCCAGTGCGGAAGCCATACCAAATCTTCCGTTATTCAAAACAGACATAGCTACTTTAAACCCATTCCCCATGCCACCTAACACATTCTCTACAGGTATTTTTACATTTTCATAGAATATTTCTGTGGTGTTACTGGATTTAATTCCCATTTTTTTTTCAGGCGGTCCGCTTGTAATACCACCAAAAGATCTTTCTACGATAAATGCTGTTATTTTATCCTTATTGCCAACCGGTGTTTTGGCAAACACAGTCATTATATCTGCAAAGCCTCCATTAGTAATCCAAAGTTTTGATCCATTTAAAACAAAATGTTTCTTGTCATCCGATGGTACAGCTTTTGATTTAATTCCTCCGGCATCGGAACCAGCATTGGCTTCTGTTAAACAAAAAGCGGCGTATTCTCCACCTGAAACGCGCGGTAAGTACTTCTCCTTTTGTTCTTTTGTGCCAAATAAAAGAATTCCCTTAAAACCTATGGATTGGTGAGCACCAAGTGTAATTCCTAAACTTAAATCATATCCTCCGATAATCTGGACTAATCTTGTGTACTGAGTGTTAGAAAGGCCCAACCCTCCTAATTCTGCAGGTACCTGTAATGCGAACAATCCTAATTCCCATAACTTATTTAGTACTTCTTTTGGAACTTCACCAGTTTCATCATACTTGAGAGGGTTTCCGAGTTCTGCCAAAAATTTATCCACTGGATCCACTAATAGTTCCAAAAGATGCCTAGATTCACTGTTTAATACATCTGGAAATGGAAACGCTTGGTCTGGTAGTATTTGTCCTCTGAATGTGTTTATTACAAATGATAGCTCAGTTTCTCTATCGGTTATGTTTCTCACACAGAATGCACGTTTGGTAAATAAACATTTTTTCAAAATTAGCCCCCGTAATAGATGTGGCTTAAATATGGACATCTTTATATGCTTACTAATTTACACACGTCATATTGAGGGATGTCAAAACTGACTATTCAAGGTTTGCTGCAATAAATTATCAGAATCCCGAATGCTTTGTGTACTTTTAATATAACTTAAATTAAGCTATTTACACAAAAAAATTTACGTACCTACAATCAATTCGTGCATTTTGTAACTTTCAGTTATGTGATAAATTATATTTTTATAATCATACAAGCGAGTGCCCGGCATGCGTTGCAATGCCACTCAAAGAAAAACAATGTTTGTATTTTAATTCTGTTCATTGGTGCATTGTACCTTTCGTGTTGACCGACAGGTGCTCGAAGTACAAAGTAGTCATGCTTCCATTTGTTCAAGGGCAGTTCTGAACAATCGAATTAATTCGTTGTGTTGTTTGTTACGCAGCTACAGTTTCTCGTTTAGATGCCATATTCAATCGACAATATTAATCGATTTATTCCTCAGAGTTTCCCAGAGTTTCTGCGTTCGGCAGTTGTGGTAGTGATCATGCCTGATGATAACTTTGTCCTTGCACTTTGTATGTTGCCATTCTCTCCATAGCGCTGCGGAAGCGGGTCTTTGAAAACCTGTCCCGGCCCGATGACAAGAAAATGTGCTGCAGGCCCGTTCCAGCCCGGCAAATGCACTTGGAAAAAACAATGCGACTAGTGTCGACCGGCAATTAGCATTTCACAATTAACACCACTTATGTCAGATACGAATTGAAATGTCGCTGTTTGTATTTCATTCAATTCAATTCTGTCAAGCGTGCGCACTCATACACCGAAAACACGCGAACTGCCGTTAAACTATATGAAACTTTGACTATATACTAATAGACTGCTATTCCCCCTCCATTTCTCATATGATCAGTTGTCCACGAGCTGGAGCCCGATATAAGTCCCGCCCTGGAGCCGAAAACGGAGCGTAATTTAAAAACCGGAAAGCAAAAAAAATATTTCTCGATGTATTCATCAGCAACGTGGAGAATGCAAATGCGAGCATATTTCGGCAACTGTGGTCCACTTTCCTGCCTGTTCTTTACAAGCAAAGCATCAACCCATAATTTTCGAAGTTCCGGATTTGATGGAAATCTAATACAGAATTTTAGGTTATAAGTCAGAAGTCAACTGACGTGTACATCAGCTGACGAGTATTATAACCGCGTTGGCATATATACGTGGACATATTGCAGCCTTTCGCATAGCAATATTTTGATATAGTGTGAATATTTGACAATATAAATGTTTATATATTCAAAGGTGTGAATAAATTGCAGGGTATCACAATATGCAATGCGAGCTCATAGAGTCATATGTCATAGACACAAAATAGCTACCAATTTGGTAACATACCGCAACCATTTAGGGTCCCGCCGCGCGCCACCGTTGCTTGGAGACACACATGAAGCGGCGCTAGCAGTCCAATAGTATATAGTCAAAGATATGAAATACATTCATTCGTTGAAATGATTCGCGCGCCATCAATGTTTTACAATAGGTGAGAAATCTTCAGGGCGTGCGCTCAACAACTTGGCAAAGTTTCATCGCAATCGTTTAAATGGAACAGGAACGCTACATAACCACTATTATTTCGAATATTTCCTCACTATTTTAAGCAATATTTCATATTAAATAAAAGAGAAAATAAAAATAAAACTTCAAAAATAATTCTAGTACGTAAAGGAATGATTCTAATTTTATTCTGACCTTTTAAATTCAATATCAGGGATATAAACCGATATTGAAAATCTTACATGGGAATTCGATTAACTTTTTGTTTAATTTGACGTTAACTTAATTGACGGCGCTACCTCAATTAAGTCCCTGATTAAAGTGAAAATGAAAAGAAAAACTTATAAACAACAAAAATTTGGCAAGTTATCAATTAATAAAAGGTAAGTAATTGATGAAACACGTATTTGTTATCCGAATATTGTTAGTACAGGCGTCATAAATTTATGTACATATGTATAAGGCAAGCCAAAACATTCTTTGGCTGTGTAAAAATAAAGAAGTAGAGGAACCTATTTCATAGCATCACAAGATGTTATACAAATTTATTTAACAGCGGAAAAGGTAATTAATTCAAATGATATCGTCAAAATCAAACAAATTAATCTAAAACTGTGCAATACTGTACTACACTATAGTATATGACTAGTGCAAACATGCATTTAATACATACGTCATGGCACAGCATATCTCTGAACAAACGTTCTTGGACAATGATAAGGTCCAGTTAATTATATTAATAATTACTAACAAAAAAAACTACATAGGAACATATTGTTCCCACATGTATAAAAATTTTCCCGCATTAAAGAACATCCTCTTGATTCATTTGTATTATTTTATATAACCTTTTACAAAAGCAAACGCACCAGCAGAGAACAGCAGATCGTTTAAACATCATCGACCGCCATACTATCAACACATGCGCACTTATTCGTGGAGACAGATTGGTGACAGACTATTTAATTTATAGGTTATGTTAAACGGCGTGAAGTTAGCCGCTGACGTCTCGCGCCGTACCAACCGCGATTAAAATCGCCTTAATTGAAATTAACTAATAGCGTTGTTAATTTCGACAAAAGAGTATCTCTAAACCGCGATTAATTTGATGGCGCTATTAAATTGATTGCGCGATTAACTTAATTTCGAATTAAAAAATGTACTGTAAACCCACCCCTAGACTTTTATCAAAAACAAGTGGAAAAAACTGATTGTTTAAATGTTGTTTATTTTGGCATTTTTTCCAACTTATGTTTATGTAAAATACATTTTCCAGTTAAAATAATAATAGTGATTATTAAATGAATATTATTTGTAAACAAATAATGGAGGAAATTCTCTGTAAAATAACTGGATCAATGGGGAAATAATTTCATATACTTAAACGCGCGAAGGCGAATTAGTTCCCGAAAACACCGACTTGGAAACGACAATGGCTGGATTGGAAGTGTGTGATGTCCTCGTAGTGTAGTAGTCAAGTTCCAGGCGCTGTACGAACTTCATGTACTGAATACACATCTTGATCTTCGGGTTCCCTACTTTCACCTCGCTATCAAACTAGAAATAAACGATCTTAAACCAATGTTATTATCTAGTAGTGGTCTCTTTGTTTGTAGTCTTAGTCAACTTAATGTTGCAGAGTCACGAACAGGCTGAATATTCATATATTTAGGCTATTTTTCGTCTTTATTATTTGTATTTAATAAATCCGCAATAAGTGAGGTTGTCTCAAGTTAATTTACTAAAATCTGCTTAAAAATATGTAAGACAGTTTGACCTCTGCTTTGATATCTGCCCCCCGAATATCCCCTCGAACCAAAGGGGATTGTTGGGTGGATTAGGGGATATCCTCGAGGCGTTTTTCTAAAAACATGCGTGGCACTGTCTAACAGAGAGTAGTCTTGGGGGCAGTAAACCCTACATATCCCCAAAAAATACACCCTTTGCACTGTGCCCATCATGGCCAGTATAGAAGTATCCCCCATCTCCAGCCTCCAGTCTGATGATGAGGAGGAAGACATGGAGGTAGCCTCGGCCTCCGATGCACTCAGCGTCCACAGCGATTCGTCTACCACTAAGGTGGACAGTATTCAGAACCAAAACGGTTTTATCGCGGCGCTGCAAGGCTCACTATATGAGCTTAATTTGACGGTTCCTAACTTGCACAGAACCATCGAAAGTCACCAAAAAGTCAACGAAAAACTCGGGCACAAATTCGTCACCATCTACAACGTTACTAACTTGGTCGCTCCTTCGACCAGTCAGATAAAGCCTTTGAACGGGATCGACGAAATCCCGAGCAATAGCTAGCTTAAGCGCCTTAAAAGGCGCAAACAGAGGCCGACCTTAAGGACTAGGAGGCCTCTGCCAAAATGTGATGCGAAAATAACGACGATAGGGAGCCTCACCGTACCAGTTCCGGAAAAAGGGCGGCATCGTCGGATTCGCCCGCTGAACCCTCCAAAAAACCAACTGGTCTGGCTCCGGTTAAAATGTTCACCCACTTTTTCGGTAGTCAAGCCGTCCAAGCCCGACTCTCTTCTTCTCAGAGACCCCAGGACTCGAGCTCGTGGTTCTGAAAATCCATCCACCCATCCGTGTACGTCTACCCGAGCTTGACTTGGCGATCGACCGATGTCGGGCCGGCAGCCTCTGCCTTCTCTAATAATGTCCCTAAAGGCTACAAATATGCCCCCAGCTGCCTTCTTGCGATTTAAAACGCAGTGGGTAAATCCTACACAAGGAATGAACCATTATTAAGCGTATTAATATCGTAAAATCTGCCTCTGTAATAGACATCAGGGTGCAAGTCGAGTCACCCACCGACGTCCGAAAGCTAACTGCCCACTCAGATATTAAGAGCGTCTCGTACCATACTTTCCAGTTGGACGAGGAGAAAAATTTTAAGGAAGTGCTACGCACAGTACCTGTCGAGGTTACTGTCGAAGAGGAGGATGAGGGCCTCAGGGAAAGGCGATTGCCTGTGACTTCGGTCACCAGGATGACCAGTCATCAAGGTCCAATCCCCCTCATATATGTCCAGGTTGAAAAGACCGATAAGGGTCGTAAGATCTTCAATCTAAAAAGCATGGCAGGCTTTTCCAATAAGGTCCAGGCCAAATACAAGGTTTCGGGCTGCAATCAATTCCACTGTTGCCAGCGCGTACGGCACTCTCAGACCCGCCGTACAGCCTCTGCGCCCATCTTCAAAATGTACGGTCTCAAAAGACGGCCGCCATGTCGCCAGCGTGGTTGCCCGGTTTTTGCAGGATCCCGGAGGCAAAAACCTTCCACTGGGCCTCCTCTGACTCCTCTTCGTCATTCCACTAGGGTCGAAGGCGTATCCCACGCAAGCGCCACCTAGAGCCCGGCGCCTTCTCTAGGAAGGGCGACTCCTACCACCCCGCCACCTTTACCTGCTAGCGCTCCGCCGCCGCAGATTAACTCATCCGCAGATCAAAGTCTGCAGATCTCAATTACCCTACGTCGTATGACGAGTCTGGCATCCACAAAGGCGGAGAAGGAACTCTTCGCCGATGCTTTCGCTAGGCTATTAGTTCTCATAGACTAGACCAACACTCCCTCTCATCTCTCCCATCGATTTCATTCGCATCGCCTTCTGGAATGCGAACGGGCTATCCAACAAGATACTGAAGCTGGAATATTTCGTTCGCCGACACGACATTCAAGTCGTATTGTAAGCAAGACTACTCAGTGCACGCCGGATACCAAAAATCAACGTTTATCAGCAATACCTCACCAATATTGCCACTGGGCGTAGCACAGCCATCTTTAACCAAAGGAGACTCGACCATTCTCACCTCCCAATCAACGGCCTATCTGACATCGAGGTTATGTTCGCCCCCAAACTATATAAAAGATATATACAGGGTGACACATAGGTAACGGACGTTTTTCAAATGAAAATATACTTAGTTCATTTAGGTGAAAAAAGTAAATTAAAATCAACACCTACCATTTGATTTAACATTGTTAGGTCTGAAAAATTATTTCACTAAGGTGGCGGCCATCCTCTTGAATACACACTTCAAGTCTGTGCCGGAAGTTTTCCATAACTTTCGTTAACAGCTCTCGTTCAATCAAATGCACCTCTTCTGTAATGGCATCTTTCAACTCCATCAAAGTACGGGGTTTGTAAACAACAACACGTTTTTTTAACTAACCCCACAGGAAAAAATCCGGTCCGGTGATCTTGGAGGCCAGGGCACGTCACCGAAACGCGAAATGAGGCGTTCAGGGAACATGTTCCTTACAACCGCCATCGATGCGTTGGCAGTGTGCGCTGTGGCACTATCTTGCTGAAAATAAACATTTCTTATGTCTTTAAAGTTCTCGACGAAAAAACGTATTCAACATGTGGACGTAACGATTCGAGTTCACAGTCACAGTAACGTCGTTCTCCTCGAAAAAATACGGTCCTATTACACCAAAAAGGGCAACTGCACACCAAACTGTCATACGCTCAGAGTGGAGGGGTTTTCATTGATGTTGCGAGGATTGTCAAGGGCCCAATAGCGTTTATTTACCGAACCATTTAAGTTAAAATGAGCTTTATCGCTCACTACTGCATCTGGGTCTTCTTCAAACAACGCTTGCATACGCACAGCGAAGTTCTGTCGTAGTCCATCACATTGAGCTGCTGAACCACCTGCATTTTGAATGGATGGAGTTTTAAATCAAAACGGAAAATTTTTCTCACAGATTCACGGTTTATCTGTAACTCGCGTGCATATTGACGTGCCGATCACCTGGAGCTCCTCATGATTGCCTCTGTCACTCTGGCGATGTTTTCTGGTGTCCTCACACTTTTTCTAGGGCGTGGTGGCTTTTTCTTTGAAATGTTTCCTGTTGATCTTAAAGCTTCAACCCATCGTAGGATCGTATTGCGGCTTGGAACTGCGTCATTCCGACCGATGTTAAAGTGTCGATGAAACATCCGCTGTGTTGCAATAACAAATAACAGACTCACCGTTTAGCACGAACGTATCGTATGCGAACATGCGTTGTTATATCGTCCACTGTTCCATTGTAACTAAAATGGTAAGCCACTTCGAAGCGAATATAACCCACCGCATCTCGCTACCATCACTTACAGCTGTACACTGGCCATTCTAAAATCGTCCGTTTCCCATATGTCACCCTGTAGAAGGCTCACTAACATGTGCTGGTGGAGATTGCGTTCAGCGCCTCTTGCCTCACAATTAACAAAGATCAACACATAGGCAACCGAATTTACAAGTCGTTTATACGAGAAAATACAATAATAAGTATATCCATTTCAAAATGTAAAATGTTTCGACTCGTATATAATTTATTCTAATACGCCCCTCTCAACTAATAAATATATGCTCTTCACTCTTCACTCTACTTCGCACTTCAACTAAATTTTAATATTGGATTTTGTAATCAATATTTGATCAAACTGTGCAGTGTTCATACAATTTTAATTAAAACACTTTGAATTATTATGTAAACTTAAAAAAATAATTTCACGTTAATTAATTTTAAATATTTTCTTTCGATTAAATCGTCTCCTGGATATTCCTTGCGTACTAGCTATCGACATTTTATTGAATTAAAAATTTATTTCCACCTACAATCTATGTAATATAATTTCCTGTGCATGCTGAAATTGTAAATTGTACAATGTATTATTGCCAACAGTAATAACGTATTTGCAATATTTTCATTGTGATTTAAAACACTATTAAAAAAAAACGTGCATTTGCAAATATGTCTGATATTTTGCGAAAATAAAAGTTGCATAATGTGTAAACTCTTGCCTACTATGGCACGAGTGTTCCAATGGAGTGCCAAAATGCCTCGTATAATATACTATTTTTCTACGTTGGATTTAGCAATGCAATTGTTTTTAAATTAAAAAAAAAATAATTTTAATATCTGGTGAGTTTTGATTCTAATGTGACGCAGCTCTGAAAACAATTATTTGTTACAAACAAATTAAAATTTAGACTTAAGAGAATATATCTAAGGAGATTTCACTAGTCTATTAAAACAGAACAACTCAAACATTTCAAGCACACCTCCAGAAATAACAGAAATTGTTAAGGATGCGATGAATAAATTACTTCCAAGTAAGCCAAAACCAAATTATGCTTATAGTATCCCACGTGCTTGCTTAAATATTTATAAAAACTTGGAGGTTATGTTTACAGTTCACACATAATGTATATGTACATATGGATAGATTTTTTAACCTCATGGCTTTTTGAAATGGGCAAAAAGAATAATGAATTTTGTTAAAAGAAAAAATCAAATTAATGAAAACTTACCCCCGGTAGACTAAAAAAGGGAAAACTAAATGAACAGTAATTGTAATAAAATAGAAAACTAAAAATATCGAATTGTACCATTTTCACCGATGTTTGCTATGTTTTCATTCATCTTCTTTTTTTGCCAATATTAATCATTTTTGCGCCCTTTCCGAAAATCAATTTTGCCCATATGTTACTGATCAATTTTCATTCGTAACGCATTGGAGTGTTCCCATGACGATCCTATGAATTATCGTTAACCGTAATTTTACATTTTGATGTCGACATCTGTCATGTTCTAAGTATCGCCAATGGTGAGAAGTAAAATTTTACCATTATCAATTTAACACTGACGCTCATTATTAAACAGTTTTTCGTGTAACAATAAGTCTATTATGTGACCAAAGTAGAAAGAGTCGTTATAAGTTCCCTTCGCATTTAATCAAGCCACTCCCAACTTCTAAAAGTATTAAGTGAAGATAAACACTTACAAACTCATTATTGAACGTTTGTTCCCTTTTATGTTTAATAATATGTAGTTTATAAACTTTGTATAACTACATTCGACTCAACATATATTGTATATTCATCCA
Source organism: Ocypus olens (assembly GCA_910593695.2). NCBI lineage: Eukaryota > Metazoa > Arthropoda > Insecta > Coleoptera > Staphylinidae > Ocypus > Ocypus olens. The sequence continues at coordinate 30,978,625 of OU343047.1, forward strand.
ATCTGTTCTGGTATATAGTGAAGTTTATTACTTGCGCAGAATTATTACCAACTTCATTGTCAGTTGAAGGACCATAAACATCAATGAACGGTCCCTACAGGATATACTATGGAAATAAATTTATCACGTTACGGTCGTAATAATCACTCATCTAATTTGGTTGCGAAATTCGAATGTAAATGATTTATCGCAGTAGTATTGGTAATTAAATCAGTTAATTCATATTAAAATTAAATTGTTGAATAGGTTAATTACTTAAAGGGACTATACACCTGCGCTATTGGGTACTATAACACAGTATTATAGATGCAAAACATATATTTTTTTAATATATACAATGAGTTTATAATGTTATCTAGTAATGAGCAATTACGACTATACATCATTTAATAATCAAATTATTGCCGCCAAAATACGTTGTTGTGATTGGCCAAAGGGCCGCCGTTTTTACACAGGCCAAAATTGCTAAAAATAGTAATGGCGGTTGTTATAATCAGCTGATCCATCACTGTTACTTGCGTCTTACCGGTTTCGTATGTTTCGTTCAGTTTTTGTGTTTTCTACCAGTTATTTCTCCCGTTGGTAGTGTAAAAAATCAGTTCTTTTAAGAGCTTATCCCGTGATTGTATTGGAAAGTTATTTTGTTTATAACTATGGATGCTGTACCCGGCACCAGTTCGGCGTCGATTTCGCCCCCCAAGAAACAGAAGAGTTTGGTTTAGGGAGCTTTAACCCCAGTGGAAAAGCCGTCCATATTGAACTTATATAAAGTCTTGATACAAGAGGGTTTAAAACCTACTGCCGTTGTACAAAAAATTGTCGATTCATTAGGTAAGTGTAGAGAAAGTTGTTGCAATTGGAATCAAATCGTAAACAAGCATTATTTTTCGGATTGGCTAGAAGTACGGTGTATCGCACAATTAGGGAGTATAAGGAGATTGGAGCTTTAACAAGTCCTTAACGTCTTGGAGGACGTCCGGTGACCGAAGATGTTCACAATGAAATTACGAAATATGGTGTGCGGAGAATTATACATACTTTTCTCTTTAAAAATGAAATCCCTACATTGGATAAAATTTTAATTGAATTGAAGGATAGAGATGACCTGCCAAATATGTCCCGTTCAACATTATATTCATTAATGAAAGAAATTAATTTTAAGTAAGTTACAAATAATAATATACTTATAAACAGAATTATTTTAAAGCTATTCGTTACTACAGTCTATTAAATATAACAATAAATAAACCTCGCTCAGTCGTTTTGTTTGCAACCAATAAAAAAATAATGTTCATAACTCGGGCAAAACTGCGACATCATATTGCTCGTGTGTTTTCCTCAAACTTTACACGTGCTAGCTATTTACCAGTTTTGGCCCTTGTTATGAAATATACTATTTGATGCGGCTCGTGCTACACTACTTGCTCATATACAGGAACGAAAGATTCCGTTGCTTTTTCGGTCAAATTTTCTTCCGTTGCCTCACCGCCGAACATCCACGAGCCGCCGCTGCCTTATTCGTTTCATTGGTAACTAACGGTAGACCGGGCAAATATATTCTTACATTTAATAGACTATGGAAATTAACTAAAATATTTGTATATAGGGTACATGTTTGCAGATTTCTGAAAAGAAACAGTAAAAGCATTTAAATAGAACGGGAAGATGTGATCATTTGGAGACGAAAGTACTTAAACATAGAAAGGCAGGTAAATGAATATATTATCTTGATGAAACGTAGCTGAACGAAGGTCACAAGAAAGACAAAGTGTGGACAGACACAACTATAAAGCGTAAAAGGGATACCTTCATTGAAGGTTTAAGTACAGGCCTTAAAAATCCATCGGGGAAAGGAAGGCGATTAATAATATTACATGTTGGTTCGGAATTGGGGTTCGTTGATGGACATCTGTTAGTTTTTTAAGGTAAGAGGTCTGGAGACTACCATGAAGAGATGAATGTAGCTGTCTTTGAAAAATGGTTTGAAGGTTTACTAAAAACTTTACCCGATAACGCAGTGATTGTCATGGACATCCTACCACAGTAGAAAACTTGAAAAAATTCCAACCACCTGCATAAGGAAGAGGGATATGCAAGATTGGTTAAGATCCAAAAATATTCAATTTGAAGAAGAAATGGTGAAAATGGAGTTACTGCAAATTATTAGAATGCACAGAAACAACTACGACAGATATGTTGTCGATGAAAAGGCTGCAAAATATAACAAAACCGTGTTACGATTACCGCCGTACCACTGTGAACTCAATCCTATAGAATTGATTTGGGCTCAAATTAAAAATGAAGTAGCTTCAAAGATTAAAATATTTAAATTAGTAGATCTAAAAAATTAATGCTTGAAGCAGTAGCAAATGTCACAGTTGTTGACTGGAAAAAGTGTATTGGACATATTGTCAAGGAGGAAGAGAAAATGTATACACTTGATGGAATTATTGATGAAATATTAGAGCCGTTAGTAATATCTTTAGGAGAATCTGACAGCGATGAAGATTATCTTGATGAGTAGCCTTGTGGTTGTAACTTTAATATTTATTGTTAGGTGTGAGCTACTGAATTTTGTTGCTGAGATCTGATATCTCACAGCCAATTCTGAATGACAATTGCCCTCATTTACTTATTAACCAATGAAATCGAATAAAGTCGATGAGATGAGCCAATAAAATTCTAATTACGATGCGTAACAGACCACGCTCCATGTTATGCATGGCAATTAACCCTGGGTGGTATCTAATCAGATAATCTCTCATGTTGGTATTGCCTAGCAACGCGTTAGTATATTTTCTATACTATATGAAACGTCAGCTATTGCCGGACTTTTAAGCAGTTTGCTCCTGAATTTGATCTGTTTGTATTTTCGGGTGAAGTGTTAGTGCTTTTATAAGTAATAGTATTCATAGGCATTTCTCAAAATCTTGGTAAGCTCATTTTTACTACAATTATTGTGGCGCAGATTAATACACGGCTGACACTTGGTGTCACTAAATTTAACTTTTCAAATTATGAAGTGTGAACTTTCTGTTCGGCCAATTGTCTTCTCGAATCTAACTCGTGACTGATTTTTCCTAGGCAATTATTAGCGTCTGGATCACTCTTGCTTGTTGCTTCTAGAAAATCGGCACTCCTGCTTCGCATTCGTGATTTTCGTCGCAACAAGCAATCGTGTTCCTACCGCTAATAATTGCCGGCAAAATCATAGGCACTCGTTATATTACTGTTGAAAATCTTGTGGCTCGCTCGATATAATGTATGTAGTGTATATAGTGTGTTTCTTAGTCAATTTAATTACAGCCCAGCAAATCTCTTGAAACTTGAAGGTGTACGCATTAGCAAAGTGGAGATCTCATTTGACGATACAGTCTGTTGTAAAATTTTCTAAATACACCGTATTAAATGGATCTCAATCACAAAGACGTCTGGCTCTTCATATAAATTATGTCACCGACTGTATGAGACTGTAAACAGTTGTAACCCCGCCTTTTTGGCTCACGAGATATTTGTCGGGAAAAGTACATTACTGTTATTATTATATGTTTTTAAATAGCAAATTTACTTAATTTAATAAAATTCTACTTTCCGACAATCTAGTATTTATTTCAGAATCATATGTATTTTTACTTTCTCCGTTACGAAGTATGGGAAAATATTTGTTTGTAAGTGTGTGTATGTGTCTGCCTGTGTGCGCTGTATAAAACGAATACAGCAATTTCCATGAAGCTTTGTTCGTTTTATTTGATAATCCGAAGAGCTGAAAAGGTAACATTTCTTATACCCCGAGGTGGGTGTTTACCTTAGCTGTTTTTGTTTTTTCAGATAATTTTTTGATAAGAAAAATATTGCAAAAACATTTAAATAAATATTGAAGATAAGTTAACAGCTTGTTTTCTTTTTCATAAAATCAATTTTTTGAAAAAATAATTTGGTCTATAATTATAAAATTATAATGTTACATTAAATTTATTGATAATAATTGTAGAGAATGCCAAAATAAACAACTTATAGGGAATACTTTTTTTTAAATTCATTAATTTTTGCATAAACTCATGATAAAGATTATTAGAATTTAAAGTATACATATTTTAAATAATATTTTAATATTATATACTAAATTATTGACTATATAATCAAGAAAGTTTCACTAGAATAAACATATGGGTTGGTATAATTTTTGAATAAATGTTGTGTGTAAAATTATTTTAAATAAATTTATTTCTACCGCCAAAATATTTTTGGTTACTTTTCTAGTGATTTTTTCTAGTGTAAATGTGGCTTTCGCGTTTAGTCCGCCTGGTTATTAAATAAGGTATAGTAACCTGCTAAGCGAGTGTAGTAAATCATGCAAGTAACTTAATAGCCATTATAAATACCGTGCTTTTAATAATTCACCGAACATAGGGAACACACGAGATCAAATATCATTCCAAGATAATTAGACAGTGAGGGACTAACTCTAGAGTTGGAAATAGAAATTGATGGCGAATAAGAACTAATGCGGTGATATGGAATTAATATTTGGGATTAATCGCCATTTAGAGAACCAAAATTGGGTGGGTTTATAAGGGATTAAAGATAATCTATTGTGGATTTCAGGGTGGATGGTAACTAAAGCGGTGTCATCGGTAAATTACAAGATAAATTAGGACGGGTTGAACATTTTTGGGTTAGAATTTGTATTTGTCATAGCAGAATATATTGTACAGGAGCGGGGATAGTGGAGACAATGGCGTAGCGAGCTTAACTCGCGCCCGGGGCACAATACCTTTTTAGCGCCCTAAATTGGGAGTTTTATTTATGTGACATTTGTGCAACAATGCCAAACGCTTTCTTAACGGTAGGGTAGCTCTCAGAAGTACGTAAAACTGTCGCCCAGAGGGGGATTAAATCAAATTAGTGTGATTATAGGCAACACACACCTTACTTTCTCGGGTAATATTTCGGGTCTATTCGGTTTTAAAGGTTTTCGCTTCTAAACAATACGCTCCCCACAATGTAAAATAACATTTTCATATGTAATTTCTTTTATCTTCATATGATTCACACACCGTCAAACAAGATCCATACGATATCCATTCGAAGGTCTTCGATAGTTCCGTTGGGCGATTTATATAATTACTGCCGATATGTTGTTCCCCTCACGCGCCTCCAGTGACGCATGAATCATGCATTGAAAGATGCCGTGATGTACTTTTCAACTGACGTAATATGCTACTGATGCGGTTTGTGAATCCACGCCAAATCCGTGCGAAAGAAATTCGCATTGCTTTTTATCTCCGAAATACCAATCATGGAAATCGCCCGGAAATGCGATATTATATATCGTATATTTGAGTGAAATATATACATTACACAAATAAGACAACAGTTACAATAACATAAAATTAGATAAATATTTTAATAAAATAATAAGTTAAATTTTGATAAATGTTTATTATAGCATCTATAGCATGTAATGATTTGAATCCCGGTGTTATATACATTTATAATTTATATTATTTTAAGTTGTGTTGTGTAGTAACTCTTTTAGTTTGTTGTTAGTGAGTGCCGTGTCTATGTTTCCTGTGGGGCAAAGAAAAAGACTGGGAAAAAAGTACAAAAGAAAAAATAAAAGAAGAGGATGAGTCTACTAATAAGTTAATTATCACTTCATTCTTATCAAAATGTGATTCACAAAAAGTTTCTGCAATGTTTTCAATGTGTACATGTTTTTGCCACAAATTTGCCTATAACTAACCAACCATCCATAATAGACCCATACTATCTTATACTATTTTTATCAGCTTCTCAAGAGGGTTGAAAATAAAGTATAAAACATAGGGTATTCCATTTAAAAAAAACATAACTTTGTTCTGTTATGTATATTGGGACACCATGTACAAAAACATACATATTTTTAAAATATGCAGAATAAGTGTGGGTACCAGTTTAAGAAAACTAGAAGTCGATATCTTAAATAGCAAATAAGTTATGGGGCTTTTACAAATCCCTGGGTCACCCGGTATATGCATGATTACTTCTTAAATAAATATTTCCTATATCGTCAATGGCTAAACCCAATGTTTTTTTTTCAGTAATAGCTTCCTTCATTTTTCTGTTTCTAATAGAAAATAAACACTTCACTTCAACAATGGCATTGCTATCAATTACTCCATCTGGACTTGCACCTAAAAATCATGGGTATTTTTAATAAACAGTCCATATTCTTTTACCTTGAAATTCATTTATTATTCGAATAGTTCTATTCCTTTTTTTTTCATTATCAAGCCCATATAATACTGCGAGACTTTGTAAAGCACAGTTTTTAAAAAATACTTCTTTTAATACATTATCTGTGGGGGTGTCTGATCTCCGCTTGCACATTTTACCAAATACCGATGCTGTAATTCTGTCTCTCTGCCATCTAAACCAATTAATGTTTTCTCTCTGTCCAACTGTTTCATTCTGAATACTAACAATGTCAACGTTATTGATGGATTTCAAAAATAATTCTTTAGCTATATTAAATTTATCTTGATCCATATCTGGTTGTGCTGCTTTAGGACCACAATCAGCATCGTCATATTGTACATTCCTTTTTGTTATATATTTCTTTACATTACATATTAATTTTGTTTTTTTCAAACAATAGTTATTTAAATATGATTTATTTTCCTCAGAATGTTTGTGAAATTGTGGTCCTGCATTGTAGGCTAAACCTGCACCATAACACCTACCCTCGTACGTACCCCTCTGAATTAAATTTGTTCTTTTACCTCCGGTGAATTTGGCAACTACTGACATGTATCTTTCAGCAAAATTGGTTGATATATTTCCAATTAACCTATCCGCTTTTCCCTTAATTATTTCAATTATATTTACAATATCTTGCCACATATTGTTATTTCTCATCAAATTAAAATAAAAAGAATCCTTTGGATCAAAACATGGTTGACCAATACATTTGCTATGATTGCCAAAAATATGATAAGGTGCATTGGTTAAATTAAGTTTAAGACTATCTGCACTCTTAATAAAAAATATTGAAACTATTTTATAGAGAATTTTCTGTTATTCAACGATGTAATCATCGGTTATACCGGAAGTCAACGCCAACTTCCTTATTTTAAATAGAAAGTTATATTTTTTATTGCATGTCTGGATTCTACATAAATTTCTTTTCAATCAAATTTTTGGCAATACATGGCGTAACAGAAAAGTAATGTCGGATACAACTTTGTTTTTTTTTTAATGACACTTGCAGTATTTTATCTTTTGACTTTTACAAATAATTCTGTATTTTTTTATATATGTTACGGTAGTAAAAACTTGGTTAGTTTATGAACTAACTAAATGATTTATTTTATTAGAAAATAAACATTCCATCAAAATAACTGTCGCATCTAGTTAGTTTGTATACTATCCATCAAGTTTATAAACTAACCATCAATCAGATTAATTTATGATAAATATTTAATAACAAAAAATACAGACAATATAGCTGCCTTATTTTAATATATTTTTATATTTTCCAAATTTTACACTGTTGTAAATTTAAAAAAATCGTAACTTTTAATAAAAATATTAAGACAATATGAAAAACACTCATTTTTCACATTTCTAAATTTTAACATTTTATATATTTATGTTATTAAACACGTTTAATTTGACAAGTAAAATATACTCCTGCAGTAGCGAGCCACATTTTTGTTACATGCTGTATATATTTATATAATGATTCAATGTTCATATTTTCACTGTCTTCAATATGTCCACAATAATACAATCACTTACTTGTCAAAATATTGCAGATGGGCATCTTCGGAAACATTAACATTCCCACTGTTTAATTGTTGCAATACCCCTCAGTATGAAGCGATTCCTAGCTTTAGCACGTTTATCTGTTTCTTAGGTCTGCTATTTTTAAACAATTTTAGTTTTACTAAAAACATGATAAAAAATGGAAACTAAACTAAAATTTTAGTTTAGTTTCCATTTTTTATCATGTTTTTAGTCATCTCTACAATAATTCATTTATTATAACGCAAATTTTAATTTTAATTCTGATTTCAACACATTAATACAACACCCCCCCCCCCCCCCCCCACCCTCAACGTTTGTTCCCAATTTTTTAGTATATAAGCGGTAATTGTAAAATGTAAAACCATTATTTTTCATCTACCTGATGAAGCCACTGTGTGGTGAAACAATTGTCGTAGAACAATCAGGTTAATTTGAAACCATACACTGTGTTAGTGTTTTATTAAATGATACCATGGAGTTTCAACAAGTAACAGCCTCATCCATCCAATATAGGAATATAGGATGGTAGGTGATTGGGGAACAGTTTGTGTTTGGTTTATGTATACATACAATGATTCCTTTTTCCAGATGGACCATTGCGTAATTATAGATCCGAACCGTACAACTAAATTCGATGCATCAGAATTGTTATATCGAAAACTATAAGAGATTGAAAAATTTTGCATTTTAATGTTGAATAATTTGTTAAAAAGAAATTTACAATATTGCGATTACTTTCGGAGACGTTTGATAAAAACCGAAAAAGTCAATTTTGGTTTTTGGACTTTATTACTGACTATTTTGAAAAACCAAGAGCACTTACTTAAAACACTGTTATAAGCTCTTTTATAAAATAATTTTAATTTTCATATACGACGTTTCTTTATTTAGATACACATTACCTTTTTTTTTAATACAGTACTTTTGAGTAGCTTAGGGCTATTCCGGTTAACGGTCAATTAAAGAATTTCATTAAAATTATGGGTTGGGTTGATTGCATAAATGTAGTTATGTCTTATTGTCTGTCTACGCCTCCATTTTTAAAGTCCATCACAAAGTCTGGTAGGGAAGGAATATTATTTAGAGTAATTTAGAGGTCAAACTGAATGGTGAAGTGGTCAGATTCAAGGTCAGGAATAGGTGAGAGGGAGAGATTAGCGGCTAAGGTTAGAACTGCATAAAAGGATATCAGGAGTAGTACTTTGTATATCTGACATTATAAATTGGAGCGGTATTCATTGTGAAAGAAAGGTGTTCGGCTGCTTTAACTTGGTGTTATTGTTTTGTTAAAGTCACCTATAATTACGCAATGGTCGTAGATGGATATCTTTGTAAATATCGTTTCATCGATTCGGAAATGGGGGTGAATGTAAACAACTAACACATGCAAGGTTAACTATTGAAATGACAAGCTAAAATATAATGCTTCGCATTATTATTTTTGGCGGGTTAGCTTTGCCGATGGGATTAGAAGGATGGGTCATGACGAGAGAGGCTGGAGGATCATTTTGGGTTAAGTATGTCAAACGTATACGATTCATTGCTTATGATTAAGTACCCTTGATAAAAGAAAAAGGGAGGGGGGTGGGGGGTAGTCTCAGGGTGCTTGAGGTCAAGCATGACGATGCAAATACTGATATACATGTATCAATTTGATATGATTCGATGACTCGTTGCTATTTTAGTGTATTGATGAATTAAGTTCAGCTACGCAAAATTGTGGCCAAATAGTAGAAGACAATTGTAATGTAGTGCGTGACTTTTTCCAATTCATTAATGTTGTTACGGTTCAAAATTGACACCCTGTAAATTTTTGCATTATCTAATTAATATTAAATTCAGGGCAGAAAGACCTAAGGCCGATAGCCCAGACAGAGACATACTAACAAACTTGTATATAAATAAAACGTTACTGTGTATACTATATATGTAAGTGTCTGAATAAAGATGTTGATGTATGTATTAAATTCAAATGTGGGAATTCATGGTAAACAACCCAGCTCACGCAAAGTCGTTCCGAAAAAGTGGCCGCATATCTATGAAAGCGGAGGGTGGGGACAATGAATTTTCGAAGATTGGCAATATTGGGTTTTGAATCGTGACAGCTTCTTTAATTTCCGGATAGAGATGGGAAAAATGGTTCACTGCCGGGAAAAGTTCCGAACCGGTTCACTCGGTTCCTTGGAGCGGTTCACGGGTCTACAGTTATATATCAGATTGTCAGAAATTAATTAATTAAAAAATATATTATTAGGGTATTCATAGTGTGGTCACAACTCCAATATATTTTAACTTTTTTGTACTTTATACTTGACAATATGAAGAATTGAAAAGCTACTGGTAAATACATATATGTAAACAGAAAGTGGGCATTGAATTTTTTTTTGCATGTTTCTGATATTTCTAAATCGATGGATTTTAAAAATTGCAAGTTTTAGTTTTTTCCTGTCATGGCTTCTGCCATTTTATATTATCATATAATTTTCACATTTTCTCCTCTCTGGTAGAACATCGATCGTAAATATAAATTAAATCTGGTAGATTTTTAAACTCTGAACATTTATTTACTCTTGTACTTTTTCTCAAAAATAATCGGGAAAGCAGGGAAATGCACACCCGGTATATCATACTCTTTTTAATTTTTGAATGAAGTAAATAATTTCAAAATTGTATAATTTCTTTATTATGAAATTATGAAATTATAAAATTTTAATATATTTATTTATTAAGCATCTAAAAGAAGTGTCAAATTTAACTAAAGTTAAAAGACTTTATGATAAATTAGTGTCCAGAAAAAAGATTAATTTTGACTTTTTGACTTAAACTTCTAAAAAAAATCTCAAATTTAATTAAAGGCAAAAGACTATGTCCAAATTAATGTCGAAACTTTACTCAAATTCGAAAAGCGTTAAAGAAAAAAAAAGACTTAAACCCTTAAGCCCTCAGAAATAATGTCAAATTTGAGTTAAATTAATAGACTTTATTGTCAAAATTTGACTTAAAGTCGAAAAAGTTAAGAAAAAAGACTAATTTTAACTTCGACGTTAAGCCTCTAGAAAAATATCAAATTTGGGTAGAGTTGAGAGACTTTATGTGCAAATTAATGTCGAAATTTGACTTAAAGTCGATAAGTGTCAAAAAAACTAATTTTGAAGTTAACGCCTTCTAGAAAAAAAATCTCAAATTTAATTAAAGTGAAGAGACTTTATGTCCAAATTACTGACGAAATTTGATTTGAAGTTGAGAAGCGTTAAGAAAGCTAATTTTGACTAAAGACTAATTTTGACTTAAACCCTTAAGCCTCTAGAAAAATGTCAAATTTGGGTAGAATTAAGAGACTTTATGTGCATATTAATATCGAAATTTGACTTAACAACAAATTTCAAGAAAAACGACTAATTTTGACTCTTAAAGTCGTTAAGTTTCTATAAACAATGTTAAATTTAATTCAAATTATAAGACTTTATGAGAAATTAATGTCGAAATTTGACTTAACGTCAACAATATTTAAGAAAAAAATAGTTATTTTGACTATTAGTCTCTAGAAAAAATTACAAATTTAATTCAAGTTAAGACTTTAAATAAAACAGTTTCTTTGTTAATATTACACTTCATTTTTTAATGACTCGAGTTTCGATCATAAGCTGATTATTTTTAAACTTAAAGTAAATTAAAATACAATAAACACACACATTTATTTTAAAAGGCTTTATGACAAATTAGTGACAAGCGTCAAAAGATAGACTAATTTTGACTTAAACTCGTTAAGCCTCTGGAAAAAATGTCAAATTCACTTAAAGTTCAAAGACAACTGGATGTATAAATTCGATTTAAAGTCGACAAGTGTTAAGAAAAATAGACTAATTTTGACTTAAAACCTAAAGCCTCTAAAAAAGTGTCAAATTTAATTAGTTAAAAAACTTTATGTCCAAATTAATGTGTAAATTTAACTTAAAGTCAACAAGCGTCGAGAGAAAAGACTAATTTTGACTTAAAGTCGTTAAGCCTAGAAAATATGCCAAATCGAATTAAAGTTAAAAGACTTTATGTTCAAATTCCCGTCGAAATTTGACTAAAAATTGTCAAACGTCAAAAAAACGACTAATTTTAACTTAAACCGGTTAAGCTTCGAAAAAATGACCGGTTTTGCCATTAAGACCCTAGAAAAAATGTTGAATTTAATTAAACGTTTTATTTAAAATTCCAAATGTAGAACTTTAAGTCAAAATATAAGTTTGGATTTACGAGAACCGCATGAAGTTTCCGCGGTAAATTTCCGCAGATAACTTCAAACGGTTCATAACGGGAACGCTATCTGCACGAACTTCATGCGGTTCCTGGTATGAACCGCATAAAGTTACTGCGGAAACTCCATGCGTTTTGAGGTGTGAACCTCTTGAAGTTATGTATGGAACCGCATAAAGCTCGTGCGGATGGTAGAGTGAACCGCATAAAATTTTTGCGTATCTGTTAGAAGTTTCCGCAGGTGACTTCGTGCGGTTCTACAGGTAGGGGTATGCGTCTGGTTTTCACTCTTGAAGAAAAAGTCAAGTACATATTAAAGAGCAGAGGAACCACGGTTCCTTTTGAACGAACCGGTTCCTGAGCGCTCTTTGCTAAGAACCGGTTCATTGAATTGGTTGCTAAACCCCATCTGCCCATCTCTACTTCCGGACGAGCAGAGACATTCCTTGATTGCAACGTGGATATCGCGCTTAAAAATCTGTGTGAATCAGAGCGTTGATCGCTAGTGTTGTCGGACCGTGCGCACCAAACGATTACGAGTTATATCATGCTCTTGAGGGAGGATTTAGTTCGGAATTAGGGATTGCGGTTGATTTTGTTGGAATTAGTTTGGCTGATGGTTTTTTTCAGCCGGCACATTGCTTCGTCGTAGACGGATTTCAAGTCCACTCCACTGTGATTAATTCTCTAGGAAACCTCAGAACATCGGAGGTAAGCATTTTAACCTGTTAGTGTTCCTATCGGAGTTTGTTTCGGATGCACACGCCTTACGGTGGAGAATTACCTGCACCAGCTGATTAAGACGTGCACCGTGTCCCGTTGTAGAGGATCGCACAACGATTCTGATTGTTATTGGGATTGTTATTGTGATTGTGATTATTGCCATTGTGGTATTGTTGTGTAGTCATTTATTTTCATTGAAATAAGAGTGTCATCCTGGTCATTTTATGCATTAATTTAACAAGCAATATTGGATGTTGTTCATGAATTTAATCAGTTAACGTAAATTGTGTGTGTCAATTATTAAGCAAGATCACATAACCTCATTGTGTCCATGCAATTGTATGTCAACTATTTACAGCTTCTCTCAAGAAGTTTAATTAAGTTTAGTGCCGGTTATTATGATTACCCTTATCACAGGAGATTGAGCAGCTCGTAATAGAGGTTAAGTTTGTGGAAACTGATCCGTGGCCAGGGTCATTGTTTATTGTGTGAGCCGTGACGGTTAATCATAATTTCCGAGTACAGTAATTGTTTATCGAGCCGTTTTGCGTTTTCAATCGGACGATATCGAGGACATTACTATTTACATTATTACTCCCCGATACCAATATACGGTGGATACAATTGTAACCTTGTAAAGGAAATAGCTATTTTTTACCCACCCACCATATGTTTTCTGTCCTGCTTATTACACTAGGAGTCGGATCGTCGATTGATTGTGGCTGATGGCCGGATAATTATTAACTGCCACATTTAAATATTTGTGTTTGCCTAAATATGACATTGCTAGTTAACTACGTCTAGTCAAATTCCACTTGAAACCTTGACTTACTTAGACCGCTCTTATTGTGCTGTAACTGATTGTCTGCGTTCTTATTGGTTTATTTTCCAAGATTGAGAATAAATTGGTCGTCTGAGATTTGTGTGATGGAGAGTGACTTTGTCAAAAGATCGGTTCCTGCTTTGCCGTAAGACTACGCAGGGCCGATCCTAGACTATTGGCCACCCGCGTGCAATTGTAGAGTTGGCCGCCCCCTCACATGAAGTAAAACATTTCTTGGAGCGGAGGGATTTAATTTTTCAATTCGAAAAATTTTAAAACCCTCTGTAATCTTTTTGCAAGGTTTTAAGGCAGACAAATATCATGTCAGATCGCATATACACATATTTAAAATTTGTCTGAATTGATAGAAGAAATGACTAAAGAATTTGCAAGTAACCCGATACTGCCAGATGTATTTTTGCTTTGTAAAATTCTGGATACATTAACGAGGAGTATTTTTCTATTAAATCCAGCTGGATGGCGAGAGAAAAAAGTGATAGAAAGGTTGATAGCTTAATTAATCAACTATGTTCGTATAAAAGGGTCTTAAGGACCAAGGGCGATGAATCCACCAAGCAGAAAGCTGTCACCTGTAATCATCGAAAAAGTCATCACTGCAATGAAGTTCAGTCGATGTGAAGAAAAAGAAAAAAACTCGAACTACTGCAAGAAGCCCAATTACATGGTTAAAGTGTGGAGGAGATGGATTGCTGATAGCCGTCCTCCGAAGTCTAGTAAACTGGAGTCCAACACAAATATGATACTCGTCACTGTTAGCTCAACTGAAACAGATGCCGAGTGGTCGAGATGCAGGGATGACAATGGCACGATAAGCCATATTTTAAATGGTCAGATTTGCTTTAGAACGTTCGAGTCTTTTTCAACCGAACACTCAGTGACCACAGCAAATGGTGAGAAAATCGAAGCCATTGGAATACGTGAAGAAGAAGTTGGGGTAGCAATCCACGGAAAATAGTACAAAATTATCTTGGCTGATATTTCATCAATCAAACTAAATCTGTTCTGCGTGCTTGCAGTCCAGGATAAGTACTCGGACAGCAAATTCATCTTCATCAGCTGAAGTCTGCAACTTCCTAGTCAACAATTGGAGGGAGCTTGTCGTGGAGGTCTGTTCATTTTGCGTTGCTATAGTTGTAGAAATGCATATTAAACTGTGTGAAGGTTACATATATGATAAAACTCATCGGCCACGGTTCGTCACGATGTTCAGAATTACGGAACCGGAAGAGCGAATTCGCACGGATGTTTGCGGTCCATTTCAATAATCGAGGTTTGGATATCGATATTTTGTGCTTTTCAAGGACGATTGCAAAAATTCAGGACAGTTTATTTTCTGCGGCAAAAATCTGAAATTGATGAAAAACTGAGCCAGTTCCTAGCTGAGGAAGAAACAGTCTGGAGCTGCTGAGTGAAAATGGCAGGGAGTTCGACAAGAAACAGATTTGGACCAGTTTACAAAAGAAATGTATTATTCGACGACTTATAATGCCCTCCACTCTGGAACAAAACGGGTCCAGTGAGAGAGAAAATCGTACGGTGGTGGAAACTGCTAGAGAAATGATGCACCTGCAACCTTAATAGGACAGGGCCTAGAAAACTAAGTTCAAATTCATGTAAATTCTATCGAAGGAGCAAAGGACGAGAATGGGTCCAAAGGCCATTAAAGGAATCCTCGTCGGTTATGATAACGACGACGGATACAGTATCTACAGGGAAGAGGAAAACAAGCTCTATAGATCCAAAGACATCATATTTGTAGAAAAATTGGTGGAAAACGGGGTTATTATACCCCCAGGAAGCAACGAAGCTGAAGAGACTGACAGCAAATCCCGGATTGAAGAAAACGAAGGAATATAATTCTGGAAACCCGATGACAGTGACAGTGATTGAAAAATCTCAGAAATGCCGAAAATAAAAGAAGAAGAGAATGCTGGTGAGATTACGCGGAAACTTCGTAACCGAGTGGATCTCATAGCTCCACAGAAATTTCAGGATTATGTGATCCTCACCAACGACTCCACAAAGTAAAAACAAGGCCAGATTGGTGATCAAAGATTTTTCGCAAAGAAGAGGAATAGATTATGAACAAACCTTCAGTTCAGTAACAAGAACATCGACTATTCGAACGCTACTCATTGTCAGTGTTGATCTAAATTCTAAAACAATACTTCTCGCGATTTTTTGCAAATGCAAATTCATCAATTACATTTGAAATATCTAATGTTTCACCGATCTCATTTTCAATAGAAATTATGGCTAAAAGCAACACGCTCTTATGTTATAGTCGACCATAAATAATTTTTAATTAATTTTAATTTGGAAAAACTACTTTCGCCGGAAGCCACAGTTATCGGTATTGTTAAAAATATTTTTAGGCTTATACTGAAATTTGGAAAACAAGCAACCAAGTCTTAGCTAATTAAATGATTTAAAATGTCTACTGGTTTTCATTGGGAATTATTAGGAAATAGTTCTCTAAAAAGATAACAATTCTTTTAGGAGTTCGATTCCATCTAAATCTTTGGTCAATTTTCCGTTTTCGGTTACCTGTAATTTAATATCTAACTCCATACAACATTTTCTTAAATATTCGGATTCTGCAGAATGAAATACCAACAAAAATTTTAACAAGAAGCAGTCATTTTCTAACAGCTCAGAACGTTCGGATTGAAATTAATAGCGATGCCCAAAATTTCAAAAGAAAAGTGAATTCAAAATTTTTCTCTAGGATCCAAAATACTTTCATCAGCGATTTTTTTTCTTATACGAACTTCAGATGCTTTGTGATACTTCTTTCAATTCAAAATTTACAGTTTTCGGACGCCGCGGACCCACTATTGGTGGTCGGCTTCACAGGTGGCGCCCTATTATTTGCTTTTTTCAGAGAACCACCCCTGATGCCTCTGACCTAGTCGGCCGGAGCGGTAAGTGTAACATCCCTCATAGTCTGCTTTGACCACCTGCGTGAGTTGGACCTTAGGCAACTGTTATAACGTTGGTACGTTGGCATTAGACAAACGTTTTAGGATTGAGGGTAACAACGTATTATATTTTAGTGTAAACGTTATAAACTGGTGCTCTCGATTTCTGCCACTTAACAAACTGACCCTCAACGTTATTATTATAACTAGATCATTTTTGACAAGGAATACTGTAAATTGGGCTTTAATGCCGTATCATTATTATTAAATGTCAATGTCAATATCTGTATAGAGTAAAAAATGGTAAAAAAAAACAAATATACCATGCATTCGAGTTTTGCAAAAAGCTGCATGCTTTCATATTATAATGGAACATTATTATATAAGTTTAATAAGAGGGTATATTGAGGCACAAGATTGGGTGCGATAAACAAACTATTGCCAAGTAAGTTAGTATTTGTAGTGTTTAGAAACTTAAGGTTATGTTTACATTTATTTTTTGTTTCTCGTGTATAAACCGAATAAAAACACCAACAGAAGTGGCTCTTTTGGGCCGCAAATAAAACATACATTGTACCCTCGCTGTTCCTTTCATGCTATTTCGTTTTGCAAACAAAGTGATAATATAATAAATTACAAACTTTTCTCTAGTGTATGTTGCTGTCAAACGTCGTCGCCGAGCGTTTGGATGAATTCATGCGTCCGCCTGTTCGATTTTCACCGAGTTCCTCCGTTTTTCGCGCCGTTAAAAATTGACTAATATGACTCCTCGGTTTTTTTCTTAGTGGTACTGGTGACGAACTCCCTAATTTGCATTATCGAACATTTTCAGTATGTAACGCATTGGAGGGTTCCAATTATCCCATGAATTATCGTTAATGGCAATTTACATTTTGATGTCGACACCTGTCACGATTAAGTACTACCAATCGGGACAACTAAAGTTTCACCAAAAATGGTTAAATAACGAGCGAAAATTGTAAAATAAAAAAAAATCATTGTTTACTGACAACAATAAGTCGATTATTAATCGTAATAAAAGTAGAAAAATAAAAATGTTACATATTATAAGTATAGCTGCCTACCATTAAAATTCAAATAGAGATTGAATTAACAGTATCGTCTTAAAAAAAAGTACATTGAACCAATCAAATGTGGCTTTACAGGTCACGATTGGTTCTATCGACTTCTCTATAAATTAACAAGTAAGAAATAATCAGCACCTGTCACAGTCGTCCATCTTTATTAAGTTTAGATTTTTAGTACAAAAATGTAGGTAGTGATGGACATATCCAATGAT
The DNA here is from genome assembly GCA_910593695.2 of Ocypus olens. NCBI lineage: Eukaryota > Metazoa > Arthropoda > Insecta > Coleoptera > Staphylinidae > Ocypus > Ocypus olens. The sequence continues at coordinate 30,996,449 of OU343047.1, forward strand.
TTCGATAATGGAATGATTACTATTCGAATTAATCTGAAAATGGATTATAATAATTCGAGTGATCGGTACTCGATTGTTCATTCGAATGATTATTCAAATGATCATTCGAATAATAATTCGTGTGATCCGTACTCGATTGTTCATTCGAATGATCATTCGAATGATCATTCGAATAATAGCTCGAATAATAGGGAATCGGATATTTTTATTTTACGAATGGTATGGATTAGTGATGGGCATAATCGAATGATTGCTGTTCGAATTAATCTGAAAATCGATTATTCATTAGAATGATTATTCCAGTGATCATTTGAATGATACGAAAATCGATTATCCATTCGAATGATCTAGTTATTGTGACTCTAAATTTTGATTATGATTTGAATGCGACTGATATAATATTGCTACATATTGTACATATTATTTACACTTTTAATTATTATCTTCTTAGTATATGCAGATTTTTCTTATTTACTTCCAGTTTATATTGCATTTCACTAAAAACCTTACAGGTGTAAACAATATTGGTGTAAATTCGTTGAAATCGTTCAATAGAAAGTTAAGTTTCGAATGATATATATTTGAGTACGGATTGATATAATGATATTCGAATAATCATTCGAATGCTCGTTCAAATTATCTAAATGTTTTGGTAGGTTTCGATTAATTTATTCGAATATCAAACCATTCGAATGAATAATCGAGTACCGATCATTCGAATGCTCATTCGAGTGATCATTCGACTATTTGAATGATCATTAGAATGCTCATTCGAGTGATCATTCGACTATTTGAATGATCATTAGAATGAATAATCGAGTACCGATCATTCGAATAATAAAAATAAGTTCTCGAGATAATCAATTATTTTCATAATCGAGTGAATCGATTATTATCATTCGAATGATCCCATTACTAGTATAGATATATTCGAATGATTACTCGAATTATTGTGACTCAAATACTTTTGATTATAATTTGAATACCGACATATATACACTTTAAACTTTTATATAGTTTCTTAGTGTATACACATTTTTTTAAATTTATTTCCAGTTTGTATTACATTTCACTAAAAACCTTACAGATGTAAGTAAATGTACGGATTTATGTAATGATATTCGAATAATAATTCGAATACTCCTTCAAATTTTCCAAATACTTTGTAGGTTTCGAATAATTTATTCGAATGAATCATTCGAATGATCATTTAAATGACCAGTACTCAATTATTTATTCGAATGATCATTTGAATAAATAATCGAGTACCGATCACTAGAATTATCATTCGAATCCTCATTCGCATGCTCATTCGAATGAATAATCGAGTACCGATCATAAAAATTAGTTCTCGAGATAATCGATTATTGTCATAATTACCGTCATTCCAATGATCTCATCAATAATTTATACGTAATAAATCGATACGTTTAACGTTTCGATGATATATTGTTCATATTTAAACTATATAAGAAAATTCGTCGATGAAACATTAAAAATAAATTATTTAATTTATGCGAAGTGTTATGGATGAGGAAATATACTCGTACTTGTCGCAAATTGTCTGTGAATTTTAACCAAAGGGTTAGATCGGATTAAAGAAAAGCGAAAAAAAATAAGTTCGTCTTCTTATTAAGAAGATTTACTGATGGTTTACGGCTGCTTAGTGAATAACTGCGAGATAAATGACTTATTTTATGAGCTAGATACCAAAGCACTTTTCAGACATCTACTATTGATTAATAATAATAATAAGTCTTTATTATCCTCCAGTCTACAAAAATAAACTAATTACAGAATAATAATCAAAAATCAGGTTGACATTTACATTTAAAGAATAATTTGTTTCAAAATTTTAATAACATTTTTAATCCCAAATATATCAAAATTTGCACTATATATAGTAACTAGATTACAATAGATACTAATAGGGAGTTATAATAGTGGAGAGTTCCAATAATAGTTTAAGAAAAATACCGATTGATGCTAAGTATTTAATCGCAGAACATTAAAATTTAAAGCAATAAGCAGATCTGGATCTACTATGAAGCTATTAGTTAATTTATAAGCAAAACATATTTGTGCAATAATACGCCTACTATTTAGGGATTTTAAATTGAATTCGGATTGGACATCAGTAGAAGTATATCCTTGACAAGAATATTTACCATGAAGCCTCAAATAGAGTATTTTAGGGAACTTTCCCTGTACTTTCTTAAATTCGTTCCTTTATGAGTTTTACGGTGGATGCCATACAATGGCAAAGTATTCAAGTTTACTTCGTATGAATGATTTCTAGAAACTAATTAATAACTCAACTGATTTAAAAGCTTTCGTGTTATAGTATATAGTAACGGGTGCGCCATCTGTTGCGATAGCATTTGAAACTTGAATAACTTTTGATGTGGACAACTTTTTTTTATTTCTTTTTTTACACAAACTTTATTTGTTCCTTTCTATTTTATTTCCATCATGTTTTGAATATAATATCCAACAAATAACCGACTTTATTTTTGGTGCAAAAAGATGCCCTTTTTCGTGCATTCTGCATCACATTTTCCAGCATCTCGGTGGTAATAAGCGATATTTCCAGGCGAATATTGGCTCTGAGCTGAGCTATGGTCTGCGGCTTGTCGATGTAAACTTTGCTCTTCAAATACCCCCACAAAAAGAAGTCCGGCGGCGTCAAATCGGGTGAACGCGGCGGCCAGTCGAAATCGACATTTTTCGATATGACGCGTCGGTCGAACATCGTGCGGAGTAGCGTCATTCAATCGCGGCTAGTGTGTGCTGTGGTTCCGTCCTGTTGGAACCAGAAGTGGGCCATGTCATTTTCAGTCATTTCCGGAAACACAAAGTCACGCAGCATCGCTCTGTAGCGCGCGCCATTGATCGTAACGGCGTTGCCAGCCTCGTTCTCGAAAAAATACGGCCCGATGATCTTTTTGGCCGATACGCCGCACCAAACGGTCACTTTTTGATCATGGAGAGGCTCCTCGAATATCTCACAAGGATTTTCGTCGTCGGCCCAAAAGCGGCAGTTTTGCCTATTAACCGCGCCATTCAATATAAAATGAGCTTCATGGCTCATGATGATTTTGAACCAAAACTCACCATCACCATGGAGCATGTTTTCGACGAAATGAGCGTACGTAAGACTTGTCTTGCGGCAACAAACGTTGTGTAATGTGCACTTTGTAAGGTAAAAGATGCAAGTCGTCCTTCAAAATGCGCCGCAATGTCGTTGCAGACAAGTCCAACTGCAATCCACGGCGTCGATACGATGTGTTTGGGTTTTCACGAACATCGGCTTCTACGTCAGCGATATTTTCATTTGAGCGCCGCCTTGGTCTCGGTCTTCTGGGTTGCCAATTGGCCACACAATTGCCGGTGGCCATCATTGTTGGTACCAAATTGCGAATTGTTGTGTGTGAAAGTCGTGTTTCAAGCGGATATAAACGTTTGTAGGCACGTTACGTTTTGACAATGGAGGACCCATTTTCAAAATGCAATTTGACGATTTCTGCTCGTTGTATCGGTGTTAGTTAATTTATGGCACAAATTAGACTGAAATGACGCGTCGAACAAGCCACTATATATGTCAATACGTCAAAAAATGGCGGAACTATTCAAGTTTCAAATACTATCGCAACAGATGGCGCACCCGTTATTATAAAGCCTAGGGTTTTATAACATTCCTTACATATCATTTGTACATGGCTAATAAATGTAATTTTGTATCACAATATAAACCCAAGTCCTTAAACGAATTGATATTTTTTAAAACAATATTATGGATGGTATAGCCAAATACAATGTTCTGCCCTTTTCTACTAAATGTCATATGTTTACATTACATTTACATTTGTTATCATATACCAGACTCGTAATCTCAGGAGGTAAGAAACCAGCTTTTAGGGAACTGCTACAGGTAAGAAGGCAGTTGAATAAGTGAAGTTTGTTTAAAATCATCAGAAGTAAAAGATACTTGCCTATGGCAGACGTAGGAAGAAGTAGAGAGTATTATAATTGTCCAGCATGTTACAATATATAACATTGGGTAATAAATAATAATGTTTATTTAAAAATGAACTTGAGAAAATAAGTATACTTCAAAAATATATTTTTTCTAATTATTTATACATGAACAATGTTGATGTTAAAATTCAGCTTTCCCGATAAAAGATTCCAATGAACACTACAAATACTAACTTTGAAAATTGGTTCATCAATATTTGCGTGAATAAATTTGGCGTGTGAGGAAAGCCCGTAGTTTGCTGGTTGAATTTAAAGTAATTTTGTTTAACAAGTTTCAGAATACTGAGTTCTGATTTTCTGATTTGGTTACAATTTGCTTTATCCAGCAAATTAAAAAAAAAATTAGGTCATTCGTTAAGGGCTATAATACAAAAGATACCAGTAACGTTATAAGAGAGGTTTAGAATTAATTGTGGTTGTTTTGGATTTAAAGTGTTCAGATTAGTCGAATGAACTTTTCACAGAATATTTAGTAAATTTGGTATATTTTTTAAATAGTCATTTTAGTTTAATTACCAAACACTATTGATAAAAGGGACTATTTGTCTAATGGGAAAATCAGGTTTATGAGATTTTATAAATTCCTAGAGACCGGCAGCGAAGTGATTCTAATTGATAAGTTTAAATTTCTTAAAATCCGAGAAAAAGATGTAGTTTTGTTTCAAGAACAACAATTTGTTCTTGTCAGGTGACGAGGTCACAGTAAGTAGGCATTTGCATATGTTCATTATACACCTCAATTTGTTGATAGAGCTAGCTCTCCAACCATCCTACCCTTTTTATAAAGTGTATAATTTTGCTGGGAAACAGGGCTCCCAGATCAATAGCTAGAGTAATGTCTAGCAGAGGCCTGCATGGGCCGGGCTTTGGCCCGGCCCGGAAAGCCCGGCCCGGCCCGACATCGGGCCGGGCCGGGCCGTACCGTATTTTTCAAACTCCGGGCCGGGCCGGGCCGGGCTTTCCGATGGATAATTTAACCCGGGCCGGGCTTGGATGAATTTAATTTTATTATAATTTGGAAAGCAACAACTAAGTGAATCGAAAAAAAAATGTTATTAACATGAATTCAATGTATTTTTGGAATTTTAAGGAGTACATAGGTCCAGTAATTTTATTTATTTAATTCAACATTTTTCGGAGACGGGCCGGGCCCGGCTGGGCTTTGAATATTCAGCTCCGGGCCGGGCCGGGCCGGGCCCGCAACACATTTTCTTTGCAACGGGCCGGGCCGGGCCGGGTTTTAAATTTTCACTGTCGGGCCGGGCCGGGCCGGGCCGGGCCGGGCCGGGTCGGGCTTTCAAAAACCCGCTTCTGCAGGGCTCTGATGTCTAGTGTATGTTTTTCGAAAAAACTGGCATCTTTTTAAGTACAATTTCCAGTTCCACAATTATTCTAGACCAATCAGATATTTTATTAATAAATAGGATAATTTTGAGAATATAAAGTTTTTTCTATGCTATTGATGGTAATTTTTAAAAATTGAATCAATCTGGAAACTAAATTAGGATTTGAATTACTTTTGGTGGCATTTATTCGTTACGAAAACCGATAATTTCTTTTTTCATGTTAAATAATTGGCATGGTATACCCGACTGACATTCTCACTAATCAATGAAAGCGACTTCGATTTAATGTGATTTTAACGTATTTAGCAGTCCTCCAGTGAAGGTTTTGTATTTTAGACCTAGTCAAGAAGAGGTGGGCCGATTTTATCGTAGCAAAGGCCGCAACTATCTTTTTTATTGAATACATTAAAGATACGAAAATCTAAGTATTTGTCTTTTATAAATCATGAAGTATACGTTTATCTCTGACATACGTAAGATTATTCTATACACATAAAACCTAAGAAAGCATTTGTAAATAGAACATTTTTTATACGAACAAATATTTACTATACAGGTATGTGGAAACACATTTTACTATAAGTTGCCTATACCCTATGCGAGAAATAGTAAGAGCTATGGAATGCGCGTGGAATGTGCCGATGGTCGTTACCAGTGGCGCAGTATAAATTCAGTAATATTATCGTTTTAATTATTAATCAAATCTCTTTAAGTATTTTTTTGAATATCACAATATATAATTAAACTTAAAACATATTTAAATATGTTTATGGTTTAAATTATTTGTAAATAATGGGCATAAACGACAAAATTTATAATTCCGATTTCGAAAGACGTCTACGTTCATGGAAAAGCGGAGCGATAACTTTTGGTTGAGTGGTACAGCGGTCGGGCCATGTATTCAGCGAGATATGAACGAACTATCACAAAAAAAAATTGGTCCACAGCTTATACCCTCAAACACACGGTGAACAGAGCGGCCCATTGAAAATAACATGCCAAAAAAATATATATTTTCTATTTCATCGCTGCGCTCACCATTTTAAAGGCGCATGCTATTTACATTCTTTAAATTCCACAGCTCTCTGTATTTAACCAATAGACTTTAGTTCTTAAATTCTAATTCGTAGCATATAATACGTGTGCCACTTACTTCCGTCAACGTCAACGCATACGGAACCAGGACAGCAGTGTTCATTAGCTGTGCACCGTCTTCCGTAGCAAGGTTCGTCTTCACTGTCCACTTCGAACTCTTCGAGGATTCCTTCATCACCTCCTCGCTGAAAAAAACGAAAAAATGATCACAGGGTTGAAAGAAAATAAGACCGCGAAGTTGCGGAACTCCAGTAATTTATTTGACTATTTCTCATGTTTTCCGCATTACTCTTCTGGTTTATGATTGTAGGTATGTATGTGTTTCCTAACCTGTGCAGTCTGTCGTGTAATCGGTTTGGTTTAAAAATGTTTGTAGTGCAACCGATTTCAACTACAGAATAATTATATATAAATTGCTTTGTTAACGTTCACCCACAATTTGAAAAATAGTTAGTGTGTTATTATTGAAATACATTTTGATTGATCATGGTAAGCCCGCAAAACTACCTCTTATACATTTATGACGGTTTCGCCGCCACCTAAGCTACTGCGAGCGAAAATGGTTTTAAAAAATAGAGGTACCTCCCCAGCTAACCAAAGTAAGTCCGCAAAACTGGCATTTTGGTTAGTAAGCTTGAGTAAATTCTTGTAAATAAGTAAGAGTCTACTTGCGGAACCATATTCACTTTCATAAAATAAATGTTATAGTTAAACTTGAGAAAAACTCTCTTATTGCAGATGCATTAAATAAATTTAATAGACTGAAAAGTGCATAAATATATGAATATTCAACCGGTTTGCAACTAGTACTCCTAATAAAATAATATTGGTTTAAAATCGTTTATTTCTACGTACAGGACTAACTAATGACTCATTAATAATTTATAATAATTAATTAATGGCATAAATGGTATAATTAGTACAAGCTAACATTCGTTGATGATTTGACAAATCAAATCAAATATAATTAAAATTGAAAAAGCAGAATTACCCACAACTTAAATATTTACATATTTAGACTACTTTTCATCTTTATTTAATTTAAATAAAATATGATTTAAACATAAATTAATTCAATATTATTAGTACAAATACAATGAATATATTTGAGCTTTGAATATGTATCATAAAGAATAAAAGTGTTAAAAAGCATGATTAAAAAACTTATGTATACACTTTTGTAATATACAATTAATAAAATGATTTATTTTTATAAGCAGAGGTCTTATCTATTATCATTACTTGTAGATGCAGATATATTTCTGCCGTTGACATTGCTAAAATTTTGCTAGCCTTCGGTTATTTTACGCAAAAATCGATTCTCACATAAATAGCATTCGGTTCAGTCCTATCAGGTAAACCGCTCCCCATTAAGGATAATCTCCCTAATGACGTATTAAACTTCATAATCGCAGATCGAAATTTAGTCAGTTGATTATATCCTTTCTTGTGAAAGGTTACTTCGCACACCTTTTTACTCAGAATACATTTAAGATAACAATTCAGATAATAAAGGTCGAGATTTATTTCAATCTAGGTCAAAGTTTAAAAATTAAGCTAACGTTAACGGTCGTGATGATATCTGAAATTCTCCGATCGTGAACACTCCTGTTATCTGAATTCGCATTTTTTTTTTCATCAAATTCGTACCAAATAATGAAAAATATTTCACTATGTAAAAAGAAAACTAAATTCAAGAAATGAAGTTAATAGCTTATGTAGTATAAGAAACGTTTAAAGCTAATTTGCAACTAATAATTTTTGCAGTCAGTTTTAATTTAATTATGAAAGTTATAAGTTTTTTTCAAATTCATTTCTATTTTTCTTACATTTTCTATCTAGGGATGATACCAACGCATATATAACAATTACAAAAGTTTACGTAATTGTAAGATTTTTCCAGAGAATTTAAAAATGTGGAATAAAATTCTAAATGGAAAGTTGAGGCAATCATGTAATGCAATTAACAGTGGTAGGGTTAGAAAACGCTAGGTGCAGTATATTTTCCATTTCTATGCACACAACGTAAAATAAACGTGAAATGTATAATTAGTAAATTATGAGATGTAATTGTGTACAAAGGGCGCTGTTTGTCTTGTACAAGTAAAATGTCAGTTTTAATTAGAAATTAGCAATTAGCAAGGAAACAACTTCCATTTTCTTTTTAAATGATATTTATTTAACAACTTACGATGATAATTAAACATTTATTAGTAACGCGAATCATGGTTCTGGTGCATAAAAAACACTTCCACAAACAAGTAAAAAAAGTAAATACTTCTATAGGCGCGCCGAATTACCAAGTCCATTGTGGTCGTAAAAGGGAAGGCCGCCCCCAAACACAGGGCGGACCCGTCGCACGGTCGTGAATGCCAGTGGTTCCCAATAAAATGCCCATTCAAAGCAATACAAACATTATTTTGTTTGTGATTGAATTGTTTTAGATATACATAAGACATTAAACAATGTTTTTATAGCAATCGTTTGGAATCATTAACTTTACTGTGAACACAGAAAATGTGGACGATGAATCCGATCTCTTAAGTACATATTAATGACTTTTAAAGGTTGACAAATGTAATGTTATCACAATCCAATTTGTTTTAAAAGTGATTACTGCTTTCTGCATGGGCATCGTTAAAATTAAGGCGATTAGTTAAGTAAATTCAAAACTATTTGAACATTTTCAATACATTTATGACTTTTTAATTACAGTCCTAATTGAACATTATGGATATTTAAAAATGATTCGTAAAGATTACAGATTGAGTCCCAGTTTTAATGTTGCAGTGATATAACAATGGCATCGAGAAAAGTTTTGAGCGAAGAAGGGCGGATAATGATTATTATATTATAGCAAATAGATTATAATATGGGCATCATGTTAATTGCCCAATTTAATTTTAATATGGTTTTTAGTTATACACAGGGTGACATAGAAGAAACTACAATGCACAGCACCACGCGATAGAGGACAAAAAAAAAAATTTTTTTAAATCCTATACAATAGTGTCCGATCTCTTTTTGTTTTCAAGTTACAGGCTTTTAATGTTTTTTTTTTAATAATTTTAATAAATTATGAAGGCAGACCATGATTTCATGATACAAAACGTTAGTAAATGTCAGACTAATATTGCAATAATTTGTTCAAAGTTTGTCGAGTTCCTGATTATCTACGTATTTAGATCACTTATTTACGTTTTTAATAATTGCTTTCGAAATGGTTCGTTATACTTTTGCAGAATACAGGGGCATGGTTATGTGTTACGGCGAAGCTTGTTCAAATAGTTCCAAAGCTCAACGGATTTATCGTGAGAGATATCAATTAAGACAATTTCCTAATGTTTGAACATTTATTGACGTGCATAGGCTTTTGGGAGAAGATGGCTGCTTTAAAAAAGCAAAAGTTGATACCGGGGCCCACAGAACTCGTACTGTTGCAAACTAAGAAGCTACAGGGTGGCCCATCTATCGGTTGCTTTTTGAACTATCGATTATTTCGGCTTTGACAGCTCGAATGACTTTGCCAATGTGTCAAATATTTAGTAAAAGGTTTGCGGTTTACGAAATGGTTAAGTTTACACTCGAAGAAAATAGGCAAATATTGAAAACTTACTTCCAAAATGCGCACAAAATTGGGGAAAAATAAAGCGCCTTCCAGGCAGTTTGTGCATAAATTTGTGAAGCGTGTGCGTGAAAGTGGCTCGATAATGGACAAAGCAACGCGTTCCCGTGCTCGTCCAGTGCGCACAATCGAAAATATTGCTGCTGTTGGCGAAAGTGTGAGTGACAATCGATCAACATCAACTCGACAACTCGCAGGAATTGAATATTTCTCGCACGTCCCTTCAAAGAATTTTGACGAAAGACCTCGGTTTGAAGCCGTACAAAATTCAATTGGTGCAAGAGCTGAAGCCGCACGACCATCCGATGCGATTTCGGTTCGCCCAATGGGCCGAAGAAGATGGAAGATGAGCATTTTTATCGAAAAATCATCTTTTCAGATGAAGCTCATTTCCACCTCGGTGGTTATGTCAATAAGGAAAACTGCCGCATTTGGGGCTCAGAAAATCCACACGTAATCATGAAAAAGTCACTGCATCTACGAGTTACTGTTTGGTGCGGTATGTGGTAACAGTAGCAGCCGCCGTAACTGTCAATAGTGAGCGCTATCGCGGCATGTTGGAAATTTTTTTCTTTCCCCGAATGGAAGAGGAGACATCGGCGGCATTTGGTTCCAGCAACAGGACGTTCGAAAATCGCATAATTAGCCGAAACGGCGATATCAACTGGCCGCCTCGCAGCTGCGATTTGACCCCGTTGGACTATTTTTTGGGGGAGCCGTCAAGAATAAGTGCTACGCCAACCATCCAGAGACGATTGACGACCTAAAGCACGAGATTGAAGTCGCCATAGCAGCCATTGAGGGCCACACCATCGAAAATGTCACGAAAAATTGGGTCGACAGAATGGGCTACTGCAAAGCCAGCGGAGGCAGCCATATGAATGAAGTGGTCTTCCACTATTAAACCACAATGTTGGGTCTATTCAATAAAAAAAAAAAATGAAAAATATCCTCCCGTCTTTTTTTAAAGCAATTTTAAAATGCAACTTTTTCGTGGGACACCCTACATATTGCAAATAGTAGAAAATAATCCGAGAACTAGCACCAGAAGAATAAGTACAGCTGTACAGAATGCTAACCGTGAGTCAGTTAGGCAAGTCTTCAAACAACATCTTGTTCACCCATTTCATTTACAAAAAACTCATCACCTATTGGCACAGGATTTTTTCCCGCGTATAGAATTTTGCGAGTGGTTGCAAAGTAAAGGGCAACATTTTCTATCATTAATTTTGTTTACCGATGAAGCTGGATTTAGTCGAGATGGTGTTTTGAACATACACAATATGCATTATTGGAGCGATGAAAATCCTCATCATACCGTAGTACGGAATCACCGGTATGGGTTTTCTATTAATATGTGGGCAGGTATAATCGATAATTATCTAATTGGTCCATTTCGATTGCCCAGACGATTGACAGGCGAACTCTATCGAATTTTTTTTGGAAAATGAACTGAACACAATTATAAGAAGAATGTACTACATGTAGCTCATTATTCTCGAAGAGCAAGGAAATTTCTTCAAAGAAGATTTGGAAATAGGTGGATTGGTCGCGGGGGAACTATACCATGGCCAGCTCGTTCTCCCGATCTTAATCCCCTCGATTTTCATTTTGGGGGTTTATCAAAAATGAAGTGTATGCCGTAGAAATAAACACTGAAGAGCAATTATGGAACAGAATTGTAGAGTCTGCTAATACATTGCGTAATAATCCGAATATATTTCAAAGATGCCGTCAATCATTAATACGAAGATTGGAAATGTGCATCCAAGAACAAGGTCACCAAATTGAACAACATCTGTAGAACTGAATACCTTACATTGTTTAAATGTTGTTGTACTCAATCAAAACCTTCTTAATTTATTAAAATTATTAAAAAAAAAACTTAAAAGCCTGTGGATTTTTAAAATTATTTTTGGTCCTCTATCGCGTGGTGCTATGCATTGCAGTTTGTTCTATGTCTCCCTGTATACAAATACCATTATTACTAGTTAGTTATACATTTTTAAGATACATTCAAAATTTTTGGAATATTACTATTATTAACTGGCTATCGACCAGACGTCTTTCTGCGGTAGTTTGTCATTGTCTTTTGTACATTTTTAGTTATACATACATATATTTGGCAAAACAGTACCGTACATTAATTTTAAAATACAATATATATTATTTGGAAGTGAAAGCCAATTTGGGTAGCGACCTGCGGTCGTTTAAGATAAGGCGCCCGTAGGCACAGAGACATAAAAAATATTGAAGAAATAATTGAAGAATTTTTACGATAACAATACTTTCCTATACTCTATAGTACGGAAATAGTTATTCGTCTACCAAGTGTGGAAAGTGCTAGTTTGCCGCATGATGTGCAGATAGCACATAAGTGCGGCAAACACACTTTCACATGAGGGTCTACCTCACTATTACCTTACTATTTTCACTGCGGCCGTAAAGAAAGTACGACGAGGCAAAAAGTTTCGTCTTAAATGATTTATTCAGTTACATCAGTGCGCGGAGGTGGCGCACCTTGGATGCCCTATCTAGAGGACGGACAAATAGAAACAAACTTACGGTTAAAATAGTAAACGTCAGTTTATTGTGTGACTTTGATAAAATTGTTATTTCAACAAATAATTATGAGCGAAAACAGTGAAAGTAGCAACGACAGTAATTTTATAAATACACCGTCCAATGTTGTATATGTTGCGAGCTCTATCGCGCTGAATATGTTACCGGACAATCTAAGATCAAGTATTAAAAGCAGTATCAAGCATTCCAAGATTGTAAACTTCCAAACAGAGCCATAATCTATCAGTAAATCTCCGTAACGACTAAATTGACTGTTCATGCTACTCTTAAATCTGACCTATCCATTTAGTCATAATTCGCATATACCTTGCGGCAAGTGTATTCCCTCAACTCAAAATAGTTCACTTAACAATGAGGATAACATGCCGAAACTCGAGTAGTGATTTTTTTTTTAGTTATTTATCTAACTGTCTTCTCAGTATTGCATTTATTTATTCGTTCATGGAAGGTCATTACATAATATATTTTACAAAAATTATTTGTGGTTCAAACAAACATTTAAACAAGTATTGATGACAACCAAAAAATTAATGCCTTTTGTTTGATTTTTTTTCATGTTATCTTCGAAAAAAATCTATTATTTTTTTTATATTGCTTTATAATTACGAAACAATAATAGTTACATCAAATTTATTTTAACAATAATTGTAGAGAATGGCAAAATGAACAACTTATAAAGATTCAGTTTTTTTCGAAATCTCTTTAGATTTTGATTAAACTTACCATTAGAATTTGAAATAATTTATCATTTCTATCTTTTAAACGCGTCAGTAATTGGATCCTGCAAAATACACGATGCACATTTAAAATATGATTTAAATTGAAAACAAACGATGAAAATATAAATAACTATTATACCATCAAATCTGAGAAAGTAACATGATGGCCTCTTAAACATTTAAATAAAAATTAAAAAACTCCTTTCACGCCATCAAATTGTGCTACATTGTGCCCAAATATATATTTTTTAAAATTATTTTTGAATACTTAATTATTATTACCATAAGCTTCGAATTTTCTTTGCTTATTTTAGGTAAGGTTTCAAACACTCTCTTTCTAAGTAGAAGAGAAATTCTCGATATCATGAGGGATTTCGGGAGCGATGATTTGGAACACCAATTTAATTATTTAACTGAAGAAATCAAGAGACGTACGAAATGTGATACAGAAGATTTTGGCGAATTGTAGAAAAAGTTGTCTCATTTTAAGTCGCAATATAAATCCCGCTGGACAAAGACAAGTAGAAGTAGTGATAAATTTCAAAAAACTAACAGGGATTGCCTGGATACTTCAATTTCATTTAAACACTTTATGCAGAGAAGAAAAGAGGTCGTCCAATTCAATTTGAATTGAGTTCTGAGCGAACTAAACGCAGAAAAACAAAGGAGTTAAGGGATTCCACTCCAGTATCTCTTTTAACTTACGCCACCCAAATGAGCTTCAGAGCTGAGGGACAGTCAGAGGCCTCCAAACTTCTGAAGGAAATTACGTCGTGCAGTCCGGAACGTCCAAAAAAATATAGGAAAGCTTATAAGTAGTTTTTGGAACCGCAGCAGCGAATGCCAGGTGAAGATGCCCTTGCTGTTTTGGTGGAAGCAAAATTATCAAGACATCAATATGACATAATAAGGATGAGCGCAGCTAAATACTTTCCATCATACAAGAGGGTTCAGGCAGTGAAAAAGTTGTGTTATCCCGAAAACATTAAAATCACGGATACCTGTGCTGTCGTTCCTCTACAAGCATTGCTTAAGCACACCATGGAATGCTTACTTCTTACGCTGGAACCTGTCATTCAGTCGCTTCGAAATGGAGAACTGGACCAGCTGCAGTTAATTTCAAAGTGGGGATTCGATGGTTCCTTGGGCCACTCGACTTATAAACAATCCTTTTATGGTTCAGGAGCAAGTGATTCGGCTGTTTTTTTAACGTGCCTAGTACCCATTCGCCTCGTTTGTGGGGAGAAAATTATATGGCAAAATCCAAGACCTGCATCCACAAGGTATTGTCGGCCCTTAAAGATTGAGTTTATTAAGGAGTCCACTACAACGACAATAATTGAGAAAAATGGGGTGGATGAAGAAATAAGGGATATTAAAAAAAGCATTTCATCTATTCAAGGAAGCCAAGTGGAAGTTGCGATGATCGATGGCAAAGTGTGCAATGCGCTTACCGAAACAACATCAACTCAAAAATGTTACGTATGCGGTGGAACCTCAAAATAATTTAATAGTGTTGAAGACATGATTTTGAGGAAAGTTAAAACCAAGAACGAATCCCATCGGCTTATCTGTCCTACAGGGGTGGTTTGAATGTCTCTTGCATTTGGCATATAAATTGCCAATCCAGAAATGGCAAGCCCGGAAAGAAGACAAACACATTGTTACAAAAAAATAAAGCCAGAATTCAAAGCATTTAAAGAACGCTGTGGTTTAATCGTGGATAAACCTAAGCCGGGATTTGATAATACGAATTATGGTAACACAGCAAGGCGATTCTTCAAGAATGCTGAAATTTCTGCTGACAACAAATATTGATATTAATTTAATTAAAAAACTACATATTATTATGATGGTGGTGTCAAGCGGGCATGAAATTGACGTTGAAAAGTTTAGAAAATTCACCCATAATACTGCAAGATACTTTGTAGAAAAGTACCCATGGTACAACATGCCGCCTACGTTCCACAAATATTTTATTCATGGCCCTGAAATTATAGCATCTTCCTTACTACCTATTGGGCAATTAACAGAAGAAGCGCAGGAAGCTCGCAATAAATACTTCAAAAATTACAGAGAATATTATGTCAGAAAATGTAGTAGAGAGAAAACAAATGCCGATATTTTCAATTTATTTTTATTAAGTTCGGATCCCGTTATATCAAGCAAGCGAAAATTGCAAAAAAGAAAATGCAGCATCTCCCAAATGAAGCAATAGATCTATTAAAGTCTCCAACAGTATCTGTTATTAGTTATAAAGATAATGGTGATTCCAGTGAAGATGATGATATTGATTGTGATGATGCTGATCATGATGATTAGAACAGTGATGAATCCGAAGATGAATATCAACTTTAAAGATAATTATAATTTTGTTTTCACGTCTAAATTAAAATTTGTAAAAAAAGTATGTCACTGAATAAATTTCTTTAATATGTTTGTGTATTTTTTACGACTAATAACTGCCCTTAAAAGATATATTTAACTCAGAAATCCGATTGAATATTATTAGAAATAATTCCAGCTTTTCCCCCGATGTTTTAATTATTCGTGGGAGGATTTTTAAAGGAATTCTTTTAGTTTACACCCTTTAAGAATGTACGGGATTTTTAAAACTATTTTACATTAATTTAAGATCTAATTCTACACGATACCGAAGAATTTAAATTTTTTAGGTTTTTGTCTCGTCAAAAACCACCCTATTTTATTTAAGAGATTTTTTCACTATTTTTCTGTTAATTCGGAGGTCAAATACTATAAGAATCCAAAATTTCAGAATTCTACACGGCCATTTTAATGTTCATCCCCTTAAAACCACCCCAGTTTATCAAATAGATTTAAAAAACAACATTTTTCTAGATCATGAACTTGATTTGGCCCAGTTTCATTAGTTTCAGAATTTTACTCAGTCCATTTCTATTTCCATCCCTTAAGAAACACCCCAATTTATCAACTACATTTTTTAAATTATTTTCCTGTAATCACGACCTTAATTGAGACAAGTTTTGTAAGTTTCAGAATTTCGGCCAGAAAAATGTGCATTCTGCCCCCCTGTGCGCCGTTCGGTCTATCCTTGCGAACATAGTTATAGTTTTTGTGTGGGTTTTAGCGATTTTTATATTTTTGAGTCATTTTGATGGATTATTTAAAGTAAACAGGGTGTAATGGAATAAAACGGAACATAGGATTTTCAATGTTAATTTCTTTATACTGGAATATTATCTTTCCTGATCATTTTACAGTAAACATATAAATAAATGTTTTATAGAGTAAAAATTCCTGCATGCAGTCATGTTATTATTAATTTTTTAGCATTCATAAAAACCCTAAAAAATGATAAAATAAAAATGATCATTTGCCTGGGTATTTTAGTAGATGTATCGTTTTCTTCGATTCGCCTGTATATGCATCTAACGCCCTTGACTGGAATATATGATTCAAGTTTGCTTAAAAGAAATTCGTCATCAAAAGTCGTATTTACTCCTTCCACAAATCCCGCGTATTTCCATGCAAAATCTTGGTACATATGCAATTAAATTGTGTTCTAATAGTTTTTTTGTTATTTACTAAACTATTAGCAGCGACGTAATTATTTAAAACAACTTTTATTTAATTGATTCCAAGATCTTTAACTATTAATAGGTGACTTTTAATATTATTACGCAATTTCAAGTAAAAGCCAACTTTCATGGGATGAATTTTTCTCAACTGCTTAATTTTATGCTCTATGTGCTGCGCTCGAATGATTGTTTGGCAATTAGTGGAGGCCCGTGATTTTTTGGGACAGGAGGGCACCGGTAGGTCTGGAAGACCGTGCCCTTGGATTTTTTTTTGTGAAATATGCTTCCAAACCCCAATTTTATCACGATTTTTAAAGTGTTTAATATCAAAAATTAAGTACAGAAAAAAATCAACTCGCCATGTTATTAAATTAATTTGTTTGAAAATAAAATAAATTTTTGATAAATTGAATTAAAATAAAAAGTTTAAACGCGGTATATCAAGAACACGGTATGAAATAAAATTTTGTACGTTACACGTCCGTTAAGTGACGTTATAGCACTCGTTTAGAATTTCCAGGCTACTCCGCCGAATTGTCCGTAAACATTTAATTCGGAGTAAATAACTATTCCAGTATTCCAGTACTAAAATAAATCACATGAAAATATTGATGAAGGTGGATCCTTATCCAGATCCCCATTATTAATTCATAAAAACTAATCATTTTAATTTATCAGTCTATTCGTTTCATTTTAATGAGGAGGAGTGTATGGCGATCTGAAAGTGATGGTGATTTGCTAGCGTAATTATGAAATTGCTTCAAGCGCACCTTAATTAATGCAATCAGGAGCATTTGATTACTTCAGTTATCTGATCATCCATACGTACACACGGTTGATTATAAAATCGATACTTACCGGCAAATTAAAGCCACCCCCGTGCCCTCCATAGCCCATGTTGGCAAGCATTTCAGGGGAAAATCTATTGAAGAGACCGCCCCAGGCATGTGTTTGTCTTCCTAATACGCAGAGTGCGAGTAAAGCTAAGATTGCTTTCATTTTGTGAAGTTCTGAAATAAGAAAATCATATGGTTACTCATGTGAAATATTATAATGATTACGTGTAGGAATATAATACACAAGTTTAATATCATATGAAAACTTTACAAACCTAGTCGTACTGGACAGAAAAAAATGAATAGTATATTACAAAACAAGAGTTATTATATAAATAGCAAATTACGTGCAAGTGAAAAAACTGCGTACAGACCGCGTAGAGTTTATTTGATGATTGTTGGCGTTCACGTCATCAATTTCTGAACATATCAACGACAAGCAGCGTTCTACCATTTTATACTATTATATGCACATCATCGAGTCAATTGTAGAAGCGTATGTCTTCTGACTGTTGATGCAAGTACAGACAGCAGTACCCATCGCTGTGACAATGGTTAGACAAAGAAGCCGTTATAGCGCATGTTTATCTTGCCGCATCAGAGCAGTCAGTCATTCGTCAGTAGCGTACAGTAACCATCTTTAATTTACAAATTGTTCGAGTATTTCTGTTTATTTTAGTTTTTCGTTAGTTCTTAGTGTTTTTCATATAGTGTATTAGTTCGTAGTGTTTTTCGTATTGTGTATGAGTTTTGTTTAGTGTAAATATGAGCAGAATTAGTTGTATAGTGGATTAGGCCTAGTTTTAAATAAACATAACCACAGTACGACTAGTACAGGTCGGTAAACATAACTTGCCGTTGCGCAGTGGCAAAATTGTGGGCGGTACCTTCGAAGGGCGCTCTCGATAGATTTCGTGAACAATTCGCGCGCCTGGTACATTCAATTATGCGGAGGAGAGCGCCCTATATAGTTGCAAATGAATAGCGCACGCGAAGAATATGTGCTTGCTTATTACAGAGACTGTACTCGGCCGGCAGTAGAGAGAGAGCTTTCACCTCCTCTCTGCGCGTCTGGCCAACTTACATTTGCTATCCTGTAATAGGCTTAATGCAGTAGCCCGAGACATGGCACTGAAGGTAATAGACTACTTCACTAAGGAAAAATATAATTGAGGTCCCCTTTTGCTTTGAATCATATTTATATTAATAATAATTGTAGAAAATGTCAAAATAAACAACTTACAGAGGATTTTTTCGAAATCTCTTTATTTTTTTCGTAAAATGACGGTACAGATTATTAGAATTTGTAGTACAATTTGTCATTTTCATCTTTCAAAATTTTGAAGTTCAAAACGTCAGCATCATCATCCGCTCGATGTACATTTAAAACATTATTTAACTTGAAAATAAACCATGGAAGTATCAATATAAATAACTGTTATATTATCAAAATCGGAGAAAGTAACATGATGGCCACATCTCCATTACTCCAATAAGGAATTCATCGAAATGAGTCGTTACCAAGAGCTCGATTAGGTGTTGGAATTCCAGAAAAAGAATTTTGAGCATGCTTTAATGCAGGATTCAGTAAGAAAAACAACCAACGATACGCCAATACGCTTGAACGGATTGATTCGGAACTTTGAAATTGATGACGTGAACGCCAACATTGGTTAAATAAACTATAGCTGGAGTTATGTACTATACTTTACCTACGATCTTACATTTATTCGCTTAAAGTAAAGACAAATTCAAATTGAATATTGTCAGGGTCGCGTTTATATTTTCAAGGCTCTACTTGATAACTAGTAAATTCGCAAATGATTGGCTACATTCAATCTTAATTTTTTGAAAGTTTTTATTATTTATGAATCTAGCAAACTAGGTAATTTTAGAAAGGCACGACAGCGGACTTCAAGTTTTTTTAAATTGTTAAATTTAAAAAGCTTGTTTGCATTTGTGACTGATTCTCGTGTTTTTACCGTGATAACCAAACATTCGTGCAATAATAGCATCTATATCCGAGAAAAAAAATCCTCTTGTTATTTACCCCCGAATAAAACCATGTAATCATTTCGACTTTTTCGTTTGTAGAATCAAAACATCCAAACAATGTAATAGTTTCCAATGTGAGTACGTACGTCCCGTATGACTGTACGTCTGTTCGTCTGTATGTCACTGTCAAAAGGGACAGTGACATTTAAATGTCAGATTACAAACCATTGGTTTTAACACTAACTGGCGCAATAAACTCTTCGCCGTGCCATATCGGTACCCTTGCTTCCTTTTTCTTCTTCTTTAGATAAACATAAATATATATTTAAAGAATACAATTCAGAGGATGGACGAGTGTACAAATAGAAATCGAAGACACTATAAATGTGTAATACTGACTATATCCCGCCAACGTAGCATGTCGAAATTCGAATGAATTAGAACCAATCAGATTCTATATAACTTCTTTTCAGGAAACATATCATGTAGAGTTCGAATGCGACTTTGTGATTGGTTCTCTACTCGCATTATGTTACAGCACATGATTGGTTTAAAGAAAAACAATGTTAAATGTCAAACATCAGTTTGCGGGTAGAAGGCTATTAAAATTAGTGAAAACTCCGCATTGGAAGTGTTTCTCTTGAAGCAATTCAAGAAAGAGGGAAAGTGGCCCAACCAAAAAGTTTGAGCGGAGTCACTAAAATGACTTGTACTCGGGAAGTCATTTCTACAGTATTGGAAAACAGGCGAAACGCGAACGGTACGTACTGTAAAGAAAATGTAAAGTCCATATGGAATACCAGTGCTAAGTTAGTGCAAGAGAATTACGTTTCTGATTTTCAAATTTTGTTTGATCCGTTTAAAAATGTAAAATTCAAACAGGCGCGACACGCCCGCGATGCCAATAAATGTCATTCAATTTTGTTGTAATATTTTAGTTGGGATATAGTCTGATAAATTGCTCTCGTGCATTGTAAATTATCGCAATTTTGCACTCTTTCAACAAACTCAGTCGCATTGTTTTAGGCAACAGCCCCTCGGCCTTCGGGGCTCGGGACTGTTGCTAAACAATACGACTTCGTTTGTCTAAATCGCACAAACTTGTTACCGATAATTTCCAATGCACTTGTGCAATTACTATTGAGAATAGTCAAGTCGTCCGTAAATGCCATTACTGGACAATTTTAGACGTTGAATGAAATAAATATCACAATATTTCAATATAAAATGTGTTATTAAATCTATCCTTGTCTTTTTACGGGCAATCACTAGTACACTAGCGAGCAAAAAATAGAGGTCACTTTAAAATTATAACTTTTTTTGGATTTGTTTGTTTTAACTTTATGTTTACAAACTGTAAACAATAGTACTGTATTTTGCTAACTAAATTAAAAAAAGCAATGTTGAATCGTAAAGCATATTTATTGTTTTTATTGCCTATTTTGGAAATATCACAAATTTACAGTTCAGACGAAGTTCAAATTTTTGTTCCTAGGACTAATATGGAACAAAAAATAATGAAAAAACTCATCACTAATAACTAGTATTACCCCCTCTTGCATTAATGACTGCTTGAAGTCGACGAGGAACACTTGGAATTAAATATTGGATTGATGAGGCTGTTACTTGGTGAAATTCCATAATGTATGTGGTAAGTAAAACACGTGTGTTGAGAATTTTCACAAATTTTAATGTCGAAACACTGCGACATATGTTTCGCCACACAGTGGCTTCATCAGGCAGATGATAAATGGTAATACAACGTTACAATTGCGACTTAAATACTATATTGTTAGGGGGTGGGGAAGTTAGAGGGTGTTTAACGGGTTAGGAAACATTTACAAGTTAAGCGGTTATAAAAGATTTTATAAGAGTTTATAGGTTTAACAAAGGTGAATTATTTACATCGGTTTGATCATTAAGTAGCACACCGCGTTTATTATATTTATTAATTTCTAATTGTTCTAATAGGTTTAATTTTTGACTTTTATCGCACGTGTGTAAAATTTTGAAATTGTTGTTGAAACTATGGCTATTGTCTATTAAATGGTTGGCGTATGTTGACGTAGTTTTTTGGTTGATGAAGCTCTTTTGGTGTTCAGCAATTCGATCTTCAAAGCTGCGGCCTGTTTGTCCGACATACACCATGGGGCAATCACCACACTCTAACAAGTAGACTCCCGATTTTTTATTTTTGACATTTTTGTCTTTGGCATTATTTATGAATTTATGTAGTGTGTTGTTAGTTCTAAAGGCTACTGAAATATTGTGTGTTTTTAATTCATTTTTTATTGCGTCAGAAGGGGGGCCAATATAAGTTAATGAATGATAATTAATTTCTGGTTTACTATTATTTGAAGGGAAAATTAAGTTGGTTATTTTTTGTTTTTGTTTTTTATTTAAAATATTCATTATTAAGTTTTTGGGGAAGCCATTGTTATCTGCAATTTTTAAAATTCGGTTTAATTCGATCTGAAAATTAGATTTTGACAAAGGAATGCTTAATAGTCTGTTAATAAATGAGTTATATGCTGCTAGTTTATGAGGCATGGGATGGACAACTCCTTCTACAGTCAGCCAAATGGTTTAGCAATGGGTAATCCCTTAAGTCCATTACTCGCCGAAATTTTCCTAGATAATTTAGAAAACAAAATTAGTAAACATCCTCTATTTAATAAATGTTTATATTGGGTTAGATATGTGGATGACATCTTGGTTTGCTTCCAAGGAACAACTAGACAGCTCAATATTTTCTTAGCATATCTAAACGATATACACAACAATATAAAATTTACGTTGGAAGTTGAAGTTGACAAAACGATTAATTTCCTAGACCTATCTATTTCCCATAAAAACAATAAACTGGAATTTAATATTTTTCACAAACCCACTCATACAGATACCACCATCCACTTTAAATCCTTCCATCCCATGCCTCATAAACTAGCAGCATATAACAAACAGGCCGCAGCTTTGAAGATCGAATTGCTGAACACCAAAAGAGCTTCATCAACCAAAAAACTACGTCAACATACGCCAACCATTTAATAGACAATAGCCATAGTTTCAACAACAATTTCAAAATTTTACACACGTGCGATAAAAGTCAAAAATTAAACCTATTAGAACAATTAGAAATTAATAAATATAATAAACGCGGTGTGCTACTTAATGATCAAACCGATGTAAATAATTCACCTTTGTTAAACCTATAAACTCTTATAAAATCTTTTATAACCGCTTAACTTGTAAATGTTTCCTAACCCGTTAAACACCCTCTAACTTCCCCACCCCCTAACAATATAGTATTTAAGTCGCAATTGTAACGTTGTATTACCATTTATCATCTGCCTGATGAAGCCACTGTGTGGCGAAACATATGTCGCAGTGTTTCGACATTAAAATTTGTGAAAATTCTCAACACACGTGTTTTACTTACCACATACTTGGAATTAAATTAACGATCACATTTTGGTCGATTTTATTCCATTCCTGCAATAGCAACTGTCTTAGCTCCTGAGCAGTTCTTGGAGCAGGTGTATGCTTTCTGATACGTCGTCCCAACTCATCCCATACATGTTCTATGGGATTCATGTCCGGGCTGAGAGCTGGCCAATCGAACCGCGAAATTCCCACTTCATCCAGATAATCTCTAACAACTCTGGCTACGTGATTATCTTGCATGAAAATGCCGCGCTCGCCCATAGTTGTCATGAAGGGCATAACATGATCTACGAGAACCTCCATAATGTATCTGTGAGCTGTCAGGGAGCCATTCTCTATAAAGATCAACTCTGTGCGTGCTTCGGTAGAAATTCCTGCCCAAGCCATAACCGACCCACCACCAAATGGAAGTCGCTCATCAATACAAACTGAAGCGTATCTTTCTCCGCGTCTTCTCCACACTTTTCGACGTCCGTCTGATCCATTGAGGCAAAACCGCGACTCGTCTGAAAACAGTACCCGGCTCCAGTCCTCATTAGTCCATGCCCGGTGATTTCGGGCAAAAGCCAATCTTGCAACACGATGTCGGCGTTGTGAAGGTGGACCTGTAGCCATCTTTCTACAAGACAATCCAGCAGCCCGAAGCCTTCTCCTAACGGTCCATTCACTAACATTTACATCTCTAACTTCATGGAGTTGATTTCGTAGATAAACTGCAGAAGCTGTTCTATTCCGCAAACTTGTAGACACCAAAAAACGGTCATCTCTGATCGTGGTGACTTTTTTTCGCCCGGATCCTGCTCTTCTGGTTATCAGGCCAGTATCCAAGTAACGCTGATACACTTTTTGTATAGCACAAAGGCTTTTACCAACAATCCTTGCAGTTTCACATTTTCCTCGCCCATCTTCAATCGACGCTATAATTCTTGCCACAACAATAGGGCCTAAAGGCATTATGACTTGTTAAGTACAGAACACCGTGTGAATGACAAGTTTCGCAGAGAAAAGTCAACACTAAGTAAGAAAACCACAACGAAACGTAGGTTTTCAATTAGAGCGAAATGGATGTTGTTTCATAAAAGTCTGTAACACGGTGATAGTAACTGACAGATAGATAACATTGGCCAGGAAAACTTTAGTTTACAATTCGCAAACATAAAGTTAAAACAAAAAATTCCAAAAATAAGTCATAATTTTAAAGTGACCTCTATTTTTTGCTCGCCAGTGTATATTATTAAATCTTTTTGTAACGATGTTCAAATTAGCTGAAATTCACTTAAATTATGCTCATTGACAGATAAATAACATTATACAGGGTCCTGCGTCTCACCTCTCGTCTTCTATAGCTCAGTTACTAATTAAGTTAGGATTTCGATATTTTGCAGAATATATTTGTATCCTAGGATGCATATCAGGAAAATATTTTTGATTATACAGCGTGTCCCAAAAAAGTGTAACGTCATGATAATATGTTTTTTTTTAAATTACTTTCTACAGATTTTATTGCTTATTTGGGTACCTTTTATGGTTGTCTATATACTCCAATAATTTTAGTGAAATCGATTCAGTGATATCAGCAAAAAAAAACTAGAAAAAAATCAGTTTTGCACTATTGGTTTAAAAAATAAATAATAATAATAAATTGCTTTATTTGCAGAAATAAAAGACAAAAAAAAACAAAAGTAATAGCATCAATAACACTGTAACTTAAAAGTAGATACATAAATAAATATTATGATGCGAGAAAGATAATAACGCAAATCCTAAGGTCGGATTCAGCATTGAGTACATTCTCAATGCTGCTCTTCCATCCAAACCTTACAGTATGAGAATATAACAAAAGTATTATACATCCGAAGGTATAGAAATAAACATAACATTTTATCGGTACCCAAATACACATAAAGAGAATAATATATATGGAAAATGAGAGAGCACAAAAAACCGCTCTTCAAAACATATAGTACATTTTTTTTAATTCCGCTTTAAATTTTCTTAAATTGTAATGTTTAAAATTGTTAGGTATTGCATTATACATTTTATAAATTTGATAGGAGGACCGTTCAAAAAGCAAGGTGCGATGCTTCGGTCGTGACAGGCGTCCCCTAAAACGAGTATCAATATTATGAACGTCTTCCCGAAAGATAACTTTATCATATAAGTAGGGTGGAGATTTAGTGTGAATTAGCTTGTGGTAAAAACATAGGGCCTAATACTCTCTCCTCCTAAACATAGTCAATCATCCAGTTTCATTTAGCTTATGTGAAATTCTATCAAATTTCCTAATACCATATATAAATCGTAAACTAGAGTTTTGGACTTTTTGTATCCTGTATGAGGTGAACTTATCGATGACAACAATATAAAGTGTTGGAAAGTAAATAAAATGTGACAAGACAAAAGCATTACATAATAGAATCTTCATTTCAACTGTCAGGCACGATCGATGTGGGTATAATTTTTTAAGACTCAAGTAAGCCGCGCGAATGCACTTATTTATTTGCCTTTTATTGCGAAATGTGTTGTCAACGAAGACTCCAAGGTTCTTAGCCCCAACTGCATTAGGCACATTGACCCCATTTATGGAGATAGTCAATTGAGTAGAAAGTGCATTGCAAACGCGCTTATTGCCAAACAGTAGGAATGAAGATTTCCCGAGGTTTAGAGTTAGGTCCAACATATTAGAGTATTCAAAAATTCTCTGTAAATCAGCACATACATGCATTTCTGCCTCTTGAAAGTTCTTGGGCGAGAGATAAAGTTGGTTGTCATCAGCATACATATGGCCGTTGCAGAAAATCAATTGATTTAAAATATTAAATACATAAAGCGTGAATAAAAGAGGACCGAGGACAGAGCCCTGCGGGACCCTCGGTGAAATATCTAAAAAGTCCGATCTGTGCTTTCCGAGCTGTGAACACACTGTTTACGTCCGCACAAGTAGTTATATAATATTGTGATGGACGATTCGTCCAGACCTATATGCTTTAGTAATAGTGTTAGAATATCATGGTTAATGCAGTCAAAAGCTCTACTGTAATCCAGGAGAGCTAATAGTGTAAGATGATCCTTATCGGTGGCTGATAGGATGTCATCGGAGATTTTCAGCAGGGCTGTATCCTCTACGAAATCCAGACTGTACCTGTGGCAGAACGGAGTTACTTTCCACAAATTCGAGCAATTGCTTCTTCATAATTTTTTCAAAGATTTTGGAAACGGTAGGAAGAATACTAATTGGTCTTTAATCCTTAAGTCCGGTGGGATTAGTCACCTTTGGTATAGGATTAGTAATGGCATGTTTCCAACAATTAGGAAAAAACGAATCCAAGATGCAGCTATTAATAATGTGCGTTATATACGGCACTATAGTCGGGCAGCACAACAGCAACATTTTAATATTTACATTATCATTGCGAACGTTTTAATTTAGGGTACAAAGCTCCATATAGTTTGTTCATCGACCAATTTAAAATTAAATGTGTCATTAGAAGGGAGAAAATTATCAGAGAACATTTCATTAATAATATTCACAATATGTTGTCTAGGCTTTGGAATGCTATTCCGAAAGTAATTGTTAATAATGTCAACATTACACAACGGGATAGGTATGCTAGGGGGCTTCTTATTAAGCCCTAGAGAATCCAAATGTTTCCATATAAAATCCTTAGTACGAGAAGTGTATGCATAGTATGCGCGTTTTTCATTTTTTATAGCAACGCTCGTGTATTTCGCAGCTCTTTATAATAATCCCAATGTGAGGGATTGCCTGTTTTTTGTGCTTAGCTTTAGCCTTATTACGCAAACTAATAAGGAGTTTCATATTGTCCGTTAACCATGGACTGGCCTTTTTCGAGAAAGATCTTGTAATTAAAGATGCATGCTTATCAAAAACACCTAGTATATAGTTGTTAAATAGAGATAATTTATCGTCAATATCCTTTGCAAAGAGGATATTTTGAAATGGAACATTACTCAAGTCAGCTTTAAACTCACTCATATTTATATTACGGTAGTAGAAAAGTGTGGGGTTCTCGTGCGCGATGAGCAAAATTAAGTCCAGGAGTGAAGATGTCGTATCAGTAATCCATGTTGGTTCCTTAACAATTTGTGATAGATCTATACCTTCAAGAACATCAAGCAGAAGAGTGTATGAATTTGCGTCAGAATTTAGTAAATTATTATTTAGATCGCCGCAACATATTTTCAATATAAGGAAAACAATTCGCGATAGAATTTTCAAAATCATGTAAAAACTGTGGCACATCACAGTTCGGTGGTCTGTATGTCGAAGATATAATGTAATTTTCATTACGCATTTTTAACAAAATGCATAGAATTTCCATATCCGAATCATTATTAATAACAGTAAAATTTAAGGAGTTTAAAATATAAATCGCAACACCACCTCCTCTCGTTAAACGGTCCTTCCTAACAATAGCATAATTATCTATATGTAATGCGCTATCCGGCACCGATGGGTGCAGCCAGGTTTCAGAAAATAGCTAAAATGTCAATTTTATGCGCATGAAGAAATTCTATAACTGCAGAAATTTTAGGCAGCAATGACGTAACATTAATATGGGCGATTTTTAAATCACCAGATACCATGACGACAAAAGTAAGTAGTCATATTTTAACTAACAATATAACAATTCAAAAATAAACGTAAGTTAAAGGAAAAATGTTGTAAATAAATAACTGCTCAGTGAAAAGCAGTAAGGCCTCACTTTAAATAATATATCAAATTAAAATTATTCGCAAATTAAAATTATTCGCAATACCGATATGCAAAAATATAAGATAAATAGGAATGTATAAAACCGCGATACAAGAAAAGAAAAAAGGAAAAAGAAATCGTATACAAATCTCCAGCGTGGAACAAAGTTCCAATGTTCGAAATAAAAAAATTAAAATAGTGCCTCGTTAATAAAATCATACAAGATACGTAATAAGATCTGATAGTCCCGTTAACCAAGTTAGATTGATATCAATTATACAGGGGGTCCAAAATTTAGTGACATTCCAAACTTTAAACCACTTTTTTTTTCTTTTTTTTTTAATTGGAGCCCCTGTATATTTTTATGTCATTCCACGCGGAATTAAAAAACAAACATTTTTTCTGATTACAACCCTATCGAAATTTCTAACGCATTAAAAGTTATTTGCAAAAAACTCGTTTTATCAACTGTTCCAACAGCCATTTTATTGAATAAAAATCGAAGGTGGCTTTGAAAAACCATTTATTAACAGTAAAATGTATATATTTTGACTTTGTAATCTAAAAGTTTAAAGCATTGTTAGCTTAAGCTCTTTATACTCAAGAATTATATTTTGTCATGGAAAAAAATCATTCTTGAGTATAATGAGCTTAAGTTAACAATGCTTTAAACTTTTACATTACTAAAGTCAAAATAGTCTCTTGTCACTTTCTCAAATTTAAATGTCAATAAATTGTTTTTCAAAGCCACCTTCGATTTTTATTTAGTAAAATGGCTATTGGAATGATTGATAAAACGAGTTTTCTGCAAATAACTTTTAATACGTTAGGAATTGGGAGAGGATTGTAATAAGGAAAAATGAAGCTTGGAAAGTTCTACACTAAATTTTGGACTCCCTGA
This sequence comes from Ocypus olens, assembly GCA_910593695.2. Taxonomy (NCBI): domain Eukaryota; kingdom Metazoa; phylum Arthropoda; class Insecta; order Coleoptera; family Staphylinidae; genus Ocypus; species Ocypus olens. Next base: position 31,025,308 of record OU343047.1, read on the forward strand.
ACCATTCTTATCAATCAATCTTGGTTAATGGAACTATCAGACCTTATTTAATAAGTACCTTATATGATTTTATTAACAAGGCACTATTTTTATTTTTTATTTTTTTTTTAACCAATAACTGAATCGATTTCAATAAAATTATAGAAGTATGTAGGCAACCATGAAAGGACCCTAATAAGCAATAAAATATACAGCATGTAATCTAAAAAAATATATCATCACGACGTCACACTTTTTGGGGACACCCTGTATAAAATATTTTCCTGAATTGCATTCTAGGATGCAAATTTATTCTGAAAAATATCAAAATTTAAATTTAATTAGTAACTGAGCTATAGAAGACGGGAGGTGAAATGCAGGACCCTGTATATACAATACAATTTTTTGTTTAAGTATCGCTTTCAGTTTTCAATATATTCTTCATTGTATAAGGAAAATTTAGAAAAAAACATAGCGATGCAGATTTTTTTTATTCCACAAAAAAGTTAAACACACTTTTTGTCTAAAATAATAAAGGAAGCAAATAATAACATTATTTCTTTAAATTGAAACCCCTATTCTGCTTCGGTTAATTCTACACCCTCCTGTATATTGTATATGTGACAAAATAAAGTCGGAGAATAAAATATAATAATAGTAATAATAAATAATAACAATATCGTTCAAGGGTGGATCCAAAGTTTTCATTTTTGAAACCCTATTTTCAATTAATACAAATAATAAATATTTATTCCGTAAAGTTGCTCACGTCTGATTGAATTCTCTTTGAATACTTGATGAACATTAAAAATTCAAAGCTTTAATACTTGGTTGTTTCACAATTTTTTCTTTCATATAAAATTATGTTTAAATTTAAGCCGTTATTTAAGAGTGATGGAAATATTTATTTTCCTGTTCCTGGAGTAAACATTTCAATTGATTTGATTACAGAATATACGTAATTCACTTGAGTAATGTCGAAGCAAAGAAACGGAAAATAAAATTTTTAAATAAAGAAATTATACAAAAATTCAAGCCAATTGAAACACATATTAGAGAAAACAATAAGTCTTGTAAGTTTTATGTAACTATCATCACTGTTTAAGAAAAAATACGTTTGCACCTTTTTTATTATTCTTTTTTTATGAAAAACATTCATAAACAAAAGTTTATCTGTTCTTCAAATTGTCGATTAAAACTTGAGATCATTTTTTTTTGAGAAACTGTTTCTACAGGCTGACGCACAAAAAAGCAAACAGCTGACATAAATACATTTTTAAAAATCGTCTCGTTGTACCTCAAAATTGACTTTAGTCGAAATTTAGAAGAGAATTTAAAATAAAAATGATCATTTTCACGAAAGTAATGGTTGCCATGAAATTAAACAAAAACGCTGCACTGTTGATTTGTCAAATTTTGTCAAATTTATTGAATATTTCATAAGTTTTTTCATTAAAAATGTATTCTATTCAAAAAGTGGAAAATGGTGCTATGCTGGTGGCAGTTTTCGTGAAGTGGGGGATATGTTTGTCGTCAACTATCCCGACCCTCCAATGCAACGATCCAAAGGTTGACTCATAAATTTGAAACGACTGGCTCAATATTACGGAATTCTAAGAGGACATCAAATGCAGAGCAGAATAGTAACAAGGATGGCGAGTTTATGGTCTTAGATTCTGTAGTAGAAGATCCAAACATAAGCTTAAGACAAATTGCTGACAAGTGCGCAATTCACTGTACGACTGCCCAGAGGTATTTAAAGAAGCATCATTTTCACTCGTACAAATACCAGTGCCACCAAGAAATATTACAGCGTGATGACCCGCACTTCACGAAAACTGCTACTAGCATAGCACCACTTCACAATTTGAACTTTTTCTTGAATAGAATACATTTTTAATAAAAAAAACTTGTAAACAGTTATGAAGTGTTCAATACATTTGGCAGAAGTCAACAAATCAACAGGGCACCGTCTTTGTTTAATTTCATGGCAACTATTATTTTCGTGAAAATGATCATTTTTACTTTATCATTTTTTAGGGTTTTTATGAATGCTAAAAAATAAACAATAGCAGAATTTTTACTCTACAAAACATGTATTTACATGTTTCTTCTAAAATGATCAGGGAAGATAATATTCCAGTATAAAAAAAATAACATTGAAAATCCTGTTCCGCTTTGTTCCACTACACCCTGTATATAGAATAAGACTACAATAAATAAAATAATAGTAAACATAGTTTTATTTCTCTGGAAAAAAATGCAAATGTCCTATACTAATTTTGTACTCCTATAAATCTAAATATAAACACCCATCAATCACATTATTCCAATTCATTATTACATTTAGACAGACTGATTCCGACAGCCTCGGATTAGCATATAAATACAGAATACTCAATTCCATGCTGAAAGACTTAAGGTCAACAGCAAATTGGCCTAGAGAGTTACTAAGCTAATTCGTATGTATACAGTGTGTATCAGCCAAATGGAATAAATTCGATAATAAATAAATGGGGGCGTGTTCGAAAAAACGCTCGGATATGTCGATTCCGTGTTGCCATACGTACGGTAATTACCCTACTTGTACAGTATTCTGAACGAAAGTACGGTATACGGTCCAAATGTTAAAACCGTACACAATTAATATTTCCATTATTGTTTATTTTGACATAGGTTGTGGTACATCGTTGAAAAGAGAAAAAAAGTCTATTTATGCGTGTAAAAATCAAATATGGCGGCTATTTGAAATAAGAAAGTTGGTATTAATATCTCGGAAACCGCCATCTTGAATTTTATTTTGACTTGATTTCTATGTTTGCCTAATTAAACCAAGTAACTTTTATTTAAAACTTTTTTTCGCATCTTTAATAATTATTGAGATATTTGATTTTTTGAAAATCGAGATGTTCAGTTTTTTTTAATATTTTCTAAAATGCTCGGAATTTTGAAAATTTCTCAACATAATCTGAATCAGCATAGAAAACTGCACAACATTGCCTATTTAACCAGATCTCTAGCTTTAAGAATAAGAAAGATACCCATGCAATCCTACTCTATTTAGGACACCTGTATATTAACCGCATAAGAGTGCTTAGAGTCGGAATGCATACTACTGCTCTAACCTACGGGCAGCGTTGCCATTTGATCACATAATATTTCCGCCAGAAAGCCAACCTAATTCCACTAGAATTCCTCTAGAAAATATAAAGTACGAAATAAATCTATCTCTTATTTTAACATAATGTTCAGCAGTACGCTTTGCGTACGAATTGCCTCATATTCAAAGGTAAAACAATGAACAAATTCAAAGAAAAATAAATACAGATATGATTGAATTCCTAAAAATTTGAATGAATTTTTGAAAATTAAAATTTTTGGTACTAGAAGAAAAAAAATCTAAAAAAATAAATAGTGATATTAAAGAATTCCACAAAATTTTTAAAATCTTTACAATACGTCTACCTTTAAAACTAACTTACATTTTTTTTTTAATTTGCCAATTTTTTATGAATTTTTGAAAAGTAATATTTTAAGTTGTCGAACAATTGACCAAATAAAAATAAATACTTAAATGATGGCATTACCTTAATATACACTTGAATTTTTGAAAAAGTGTCAATTTCTGCTCGAGTCATAAATTTTTAAAAACGATTTTTTAAGTATTCGAATATTTAAACAAGGAAAAACTAGAAAAAAAAATTATATTCCTATGATTGAATTCCATAAAAACAACTATAATGCAATTTACCTTTAAAATGAACCTTGATTTTTGAAACTGAGTCAATTTTTATGTTACACACAAACATTTTAAAATAGTTCTACGTTATAACTAACTTAAATTTTTGCAAATTCACCAATTTCTCCCCGAGTTATGATTTTTTGAAAATTATTTTTTGTAAGTTGTCAAACAATTGAACAAATTTAGAGAAAATAAATACTTAATTTAATATAATCTTTAAGATTTAACATAAATTTTGATTTTTGAGTTATAAATTTTTAAAAATGAATTTTTAAGTGGTCAAATATTTTGACAAGGAAAAACTAGAAAAGAAATCATTTCGATATGATTGAGTTCCTTAAAAACCCTGATTAAATCATAATACATTTACCTTGATTTTTGAAATTGAGTCGATTTTTGCGGGAGTTATGAATTTTTGAAAATTAATATTTTGGCTAAAAAATAAATACTGGTATAATATTAATTCCTCAAAAATTTTGATATCTTTACAAAACATTTACCTTTAAAACTAACTAACTCTGCCAATTTCTGCGTGAGTTATGAATTTTTAAAAATTGGTCGATATATTTGAAAAAAATAGAAAAATAAAATAATATCGATATGATTGAATTCTTTGAAAAGTCCGATGCTATCATAACACATTTATGTGTCTTTAAAAAAAACTTTAATTTTTGAAAATGTGTTCATTTTTGGGTTTTAAATTATCGTTTTTGGCAGTTGAAATTGTCATTTTTGGCAGTTAAAAATTATCATTTTTGCCAGTTAAAAATGGTCGTTGCCGACACTTGAAAATTGGCTTTTTTGCAGTTGAAAATTGTCATTTTTGGCAGTTGAAAATTGTCATTTTTGCCAGCTTAAAATGGTCGTTTCCGACACTTGAAAATGGGCCTTTTTGGCAGTTGAAAATTGTCATTTTTGGCAGTTGAAAGTTGTCATTTTTTGGCAGTTAAAAATTGTCACTTTTGGCAGTTAAAAATGGTCGTTGCCGATACTTGAAAATTCGCCTTTTTGGTAGTTAAAAATTGCCATTTTGGCAGTTAAAAATGGTCGTTTCCGACACTTGAAAATTGGCCTTTTGGCAGTTGAAAATTGGCCATTTTGGCAGTTGAAAATTGTCATTTTTTGGCAGCTTAAAATAGTCGCTTCGACACTTAAAAATTAGCCTTTTTGGCAGTTGAAATTGTCATTTTTGGCAGTTAAAAATTGTAATTTTTGGCAGTTGAAAATTATCATTTTTGGCAGTTGAAAATTATCATTTTTGGTCGTTAGAATGGTCAAAGCCGACACTTGAAAATTGGCCTTTTTGGCAGTTAAACATGGTCATGTTTGGCAGTTAAAAATTGTCATTTTTGGCAGGTAAAAATGGTCGTCTCTGACACTTGAAAATTGGCCTTGTTGGCAGTTGAAAATTGTCATATTTGGCAATTGAGAATTGTCATTTTTGGCAGTTAAAAATTGTCATTTCAGGCACTTGGTATATTACAAATTATGCTAGAATTTATCAAAAATAAAAAAAAAATAGTATATTCACAAAACATCTGAATAATCTTCAATTTCTGAAAATGCGTGAGTTGTAAATGTTCAAAAATGATTTTTTTTTAATTTGTCCAATATTTGAACAAAGAGAAAATAGGAAAAAAATACTTAAATCCTTAAAACTTTTAATTCAATTATAATATATTTACCTTTAAAATTAACTTGAGTTTTGAAAATGCGTGATATGAAGTTTTGAAAATTAATATTTAAAGTTGTCGAAGACTTGAAGAAAAAATCAATTTTTTTAATACAATCACAAAACATCTCCCTTTAAAACTTTCTGTAGTTTTTGAAAATGCGTTACTTTTTCCGTAAGTTATGAATTTTTGAAAATTAAGTTTTAAGTTTTCGAAGCAAAAAAACCTGGTAAGTATATTCACAAAACATCTGCCTTTAGAATCAGCTTAGACTTTTGAAAATGTGTCAGTTTTTGCGTGAGATTAATTTTTGAAATATATTTAAAGTTGTTGAAGACGAAAAATCGATTTTTTCATATAATCACAAAACATCTATTTAATTTAATTTATTTAATGTGCCAATAACAATGGGTTTATACAGGTCAATATACATAATATAAATAAGTGGTTTCAATAAATTAAAAAAAATATGAGTCATAACAGACATAGAAAAAAACTTAAACTTACAGGGTGTAGAAATATGCAAAAGATGTGTTCAAAAAGAAAACTGTAACATGGATAAATAACAAATGTATCTTCCTATAAAACTAACTTTAATTTTTGAAAATATGTCACTTTTTCAATTTTTAAAAACGAATTTTTAAACAAGGAAAAACTAGAAAAAAAATCATATCGCTATGATTGAATTCCATAAAAAAAACTCTGATGCAATTATAATACATTTACCTTTAAAATTAATCTTGTCAATATTTGTGTTAGTTGTGAATTTTTGAAAATTTATGTTTTAAGTTGTTGAACACAAACGAAACCAAAATCGAAAAGAAAATAAGTTCGGATTTGATAAGAGTTCAAATATTTTAGAATATTCACAGAATATCTATCTTTATTTTTCGAGTTATTTTCCGATAGTTAACATTAAATTAGCAGATAGGACCATCTAGCGTCGATTTATGTAACAAATTCGTATAAAATGGTGTAAATCCCCGAAATAATCAAATAGAACGAGATTAAAAAGGGGAAAAAATAGATATTTGTTTAACAAGGCAATAAAGTGACAGATTTACGGACGCGGCTGGAGTTTCACCGCCGAGCGAGCTTGTGAGCGCGGCTGTGAATCCAGCCAAGTCAGGAAATCTGCTTTATTTACACATAATTTTTTCGCGGATTGTTCAGGAAAAATTAATAATAACTTATTTAATTCTATCAACATATCGCAGGTAGCTTTGTAAAAATTTCCCAAGCAAAACAAAAATTGACATTTATAATAGATATTGTGGTGTCCGCATTTTGACGGTGTGTGTGGTGTAATCATTTATAATCATAATGATCATGATTTCGTAAGTGACATGCAATGAATATTTAAATCGGACGGACCGTATAATTATTTCGAGTAAAACTCTTCAATACATTTCTTTACTGATACGGTTGAAGGTGGAAGCCATTACTTTGTGTTCCATTTTGATTCAGGAATTCAGGAACATTTCAATAAAATGCACTTCTTGGTATCTTTACGATTAAGGATATTAAAGTCATTATGTTCATATTATTGTTCAATGATTAAATTGGAATAAAACTTACATAATACGTAACCTCCAAATCCTTTTAGATCATTTTTCCGATTGGTGCTCGGGTTCAATTACGTGGAAAAGTTAGGTAAACACACGGTGCTCGGAGAAAACTTACGCGGGGTTGTTAATACTTCGTAGAAGCCGTTATTGCGCTTCTTTTACAGGCAACATCTGAAGGAAAGTCTCTCGCTCTACTGTGCCAGGAAATAAGTGCGCCGGTCGACGACGTTTAAACGTCAAATACCGGGCCACTAGGAGCCGGTCAGGACAAACAAATTTCGCCACCGTTCGGCGACTCAATTTTTGTGCGTGGATAAGTTAGAGACTCGCATGGAGGTCGGGGAAAACACACGCGGTGTTATTAAAACTTCGGGGAACCTGTGTCTGGCCTTTTTGGAAATTCGAAGGCAACTCTCAATTAAGCGAAAAATACATTGTAATGTCAAACAAATTTCCGGGCGGCTTCTATTGGTCGACGCGGTGTCTCATCTGATTGGCGAAATAACATGACGTAGTCTCACCTGATTGGTTCATTACTTTTACAGCTTAGGCATAAATAAGCATTTTTAAAGCCTAGTCCGCAAAAGTGATATTTCACGGACTAAAAGCAGTCTGAAAAATCTTACATTTCGTATTAATCCGCGAAAAACGTTTTTTATGTGATATTTTCGGTAAAAAAAATTAAGAAAACTTTCGCCTCACCCCTGAAATCGCAAGTTTACATCATTATAAGTGTATATTTCTCGTAGTCCACACCCTAATAAATAATCACATCTAACATGTACGGTAATTTATTAATAAGTACGGTAATCCAGAGTACGCGGATACGGTAATTCGTTTTCGAACGTGTGGCAACACTGCGTCGATTGGTATTTTTAGTTGTGCATTTTTTTCAACAAAAACTTTTTATACAGGGCATGTTATGTAACAGAGGCCAATACCAACTTTGTTAAAATTTTAAACGCAACATATTATTCAATTTTTGGATTCTTCCGAAAATTCTAGACATATTTCATGTATCATGTCCTATACCTATCTTCAACTGATTAGGAAACAAACAAACACACACAGACACATTTTTTCCAGAAATTGTTGAAATGGAAGCTAGGGACCCCAAAACGAATATTTCCGTAAAAAAAAAATTTTTTTCACGATCACAATACTTTCTCGTACCTTGTAACTGATAAAGTAAAAATAGTATATTACGTACCGAGTCGGGATAAACATCATTACAGCCGAGGGCATAGATTGCAAACCGAGGCGCGAAGCGCCAAGGTTTGCAATTGCGCAAGGCTGGAATTGTGTTCCCGCGAGGTATGTATACTATTTTATTCACAATCACGAAATGTAATGATAAAAGTAAAATTGTTTGATTTTGGTACACATATTTATTTCAATGTCGGACATATTTAATTCGTAAAAAAATTGACGTATGGGTGTCACTTAAACCTCAGTACCACACTTTTTATAATTGTGGTAAGTAGTGTATTACATAATACAGCTAGATTACGTGGAGAACCCGAGCCACCAGCAGATAATGATGTAATTCAATACGACTTACGGCAATTGACATAAAATGGGGTAAACGTGCATTTCACGTAACGGACAAAAGTAAACGCAACAACTTCAGGTCCAATTTACGACGTTGCCGGATTTCTTGCGTCACTATAACTAATGTAAAATAAAATAAATATAATTAAACTACTGGTGAAACTAGCCTGTCCAAAAAGAAGGAAACCTTAACCTCACCCTAGCCTAAGCATAAGCATAAATCGTTGCAACTGCTAACTGGTACGTAATAACAACCTGGTTTTAAAAGGAATCACACCGATTCGCATAAAGAGACGTGACAACATAGCGCACCATTTCGCAGATGTCACGCATGCACACTTTTCGGTCGGTCACATGGAATTGACGTTTATATTCCTGATGGAATTATTGAAAATGGAGGTAATGAATTAGGACATGATCGCTGCATAAAGTTATCCATAACAATGGTAAGATAAGAGAAGAAACAGATTTAATAATATACATATAAAACAGTAAATATCAGGAAAGAACATAAAAAGTGCAGGATAATACAAGAAAGGAGAGGAGCGACACGAAATCCCAGGAAAGGATAGGAGCAGGACAGGAAAACTCAAAAAAGGACTGGGAAGGACAGAAACGGCCAGAACAGGTCAAAAAAAGGAAAGGACTGTAAATGTCAGGAACAGACAGGAAAGAAGAGGAAGGGGACAAGAGGACAGAACGAGACAGAAGTGAATTAAATTTAAGAAAAGGCATTTTTATCCCGTTTCGATGTACTTTTTAAATGGTATGGAAAAAATAGTGTCTACCTCGTGTGAAAGTGTGTTTGCTGCATTTATGTGCTTGCTTGCTGTGCCACAATCATTGTTTCTGACCATTTGACCGGTTCTTGAGTTACTATTTATAGAGTTAAATAAATCAACACTAAATTAAGAGAAGAAACATTTAATAATAACATTGAACAATAACATTTAATAACATAAAATATTAGTTATTTAAAGAATTAACACCATTAAAATTAATGGTGATATTTGAATTGTCAGAGCTGTTTATTACGAGTGAAATTCCTTGTTTACTAGGTTCACTTGAAAAATTTAATGTTTGGGCGGAGGTTCCAGAATAATGCACGGTAGATGTATTATGATTATTATTGCTGGACAAAATGTTGGCCACTTTTTCTTGGCCATCTAGAGAATTATCAATATAGCTCTCGGCTATCGCACTGGACTTCCATCCACCCAACCTCTTTAGCTGAAGAATGTCGCCTCCACTATTTGCTAGTAATGTAGCTGCAGTTCGGCGAAAACAATGTCCGGTGAAATTATCAACATTTTTTAGATTTAAAAATGATGCTATTTTCTTAGGAAATTGTGCTATTGAGTTGTGACCATAAGGCTGTTTTGTGGCTTTGCCATATCTAACTTGCAGGAAGAATCGTTCACTGTCAATATTTTTCCGCAGTTCCACATATTGCTTTAAAATTTCAACCCATTGAATATTGGTTATTAAAAACCCTCTTGAATGGTACGTTTTGGTATCGGGAATCTGTATGCTAACTTTGTTTTGTAGAAAATCTACATCAGTGATTTTCATTTTAAACAGTTCATCACTTCGACATGCACCGGATACTGCAATTATTAGAGCAGCCTGAAATATTTTAAAATTATATTATTATGTCTTATGTTTATTTTTTTAAATTATTTTAAATTTATATTTGTTCTATATTAACTGTTTATTTCTGTTTTACTATTTTAATTAATATTATGTTCTGTATTTCCTGTTTATTTATTTTTTAATTTTATATTATTATGTTTTGTATTAACTGTTAATTTATTTTTTACTATTTTAAACTTATATTATTATGTCCTATATTAAATGTTCATTTCATACCTTATGGGGGATTAATTCCAAGGGTGCACAACGTAGGAACTTGTCAATTTCTTCTTTGGTGAATACGCTCGCTTTTTTTGGTTTGTACCCCACATTTAGCCGTTTTAATAGTGCGTATAATTGTGTATATTTAGAAATGTCTATTTTGTCTTGAATGTTTAATGTAGCACGTAACATTGAATATGTAGACCACAGAGTTGAAATTTTTTTATTTTTTGAAAGTTCGCTGAAATAAGCAATGAGAACACTTTCGGAACTTATTATTTGTACATTTTTAGCAGCACACCAATTCTTGTACATATTATATGTTTTTTCGTAGCGAGGTTTGCTTTTTGGTGGTAATAAATTTTTTACCGCATTTTCTGCTATTTCCCTTAATTCGGGGGGGGTGCACTCTATTTCACTATCGGACATTTTTAAATACTAAATTCTGTTTGTTAATTTGACACTTATATAAATTGATAAACAATAGTTTGTTTTTATCAATGTAGGCTTTAAGAACAATAGAGTCCATTAGTAATACATGCAGTTTATATTTTAATGCATTGCTTAACGATGATTATTATTATTTGATTATTTGCTTTTTCACACTGTTTATTTTTATGTATATTTTGATTGTAAAAAGTGTACCATATAAATAAATAAATGTAGTTAATCTTAATTATAAATCGAGTTGGCAGTAAATAATTTTTATAACGTTTGTTCTGTTGGTATTTTAAGTGACTATTCTAGCTAACTTCATTGTTATTATTTCCTATTGTTTGCAGAACCTATCTAAGTTGTTTGTACTGATAACCTAATTGAAGGATTTCGTGTCAGGTGTATAACATTAAAGGTAGCTTCTCAACAACCCGGGAATGAGAACGAAAATATACCAAGCTTCACGCTCCCGTTACCGGAAATTAGTTATTAGCTGTGTACGTCAACATGTGGATAATATCATTTAACTTTTGGTACTTGTTACGGTTCCCGGGTTGTCGTGCAGCCGTCTTTAGTTAGATTACTCGCTACAAGCTCTCTAATTTATCCAACGACTAATGTGAAATAGGTGGAACTACTGATTATTATATTTGTTGTAAGCTATTATAATTGCAATATTCATTCCATAAGGTGAATTTACTAGCCGCTAGTAAATTAGTTCATTAGTCGATAGTAAAGCTGAAAGAATTCAACTTCACTAGCTCAGCTACTATACTAGATCCACCTATTTGACATAATCCATCATATCACTTCCTTTTCTGGTATTTTCTTCCAATTCCAAGTTTGCAATGTTAGACCATAACTATACTGAAATCGAGTTAATTTAAATCAATTCAGTCAACACTCCTAATTATTTAATAATGCATTATTAATCTTTTACTGTGACTAGTTAATAAGATTTTCATTATATACATTATTCATTGTTCGATTGTTAAACCCTATATTTAATCATTACAGACCCTAATTTCATATTGATAACTATCGCTAGTTTTTAGGTAATATACTGTCAATTTACATGTTAAGCGCTCTCGGTCGACAGTTAACTACGATTGTCACTAAACCATGATTGGCCAGAGTCGGCACTTGAAGCAATTATTTTTAATTTTAGCAGTCAAGTATCGATTTAAAAGAAGTGATTTTGGAAATGCAATTTTACTCGGTTGATATGTGGACATTTAATTTTCAAGAGATTTCAGAATTATCTATTCTAGTCCCATTAAAGTACAATTATATGAAATAGATGTGCTACTAGAAATTAGGCCAACTACGCCGCAGAGCTATAACAGAAGATATCCACAACGCACATATCGGTGTCATATGTTTACACAAATTTGAACCATACAATTAATCATGGGACATCTTTTGTGATTAAATATTACTAGACAATGTATATCTGTGTATAAATAAAAAGTGATATTATTTAAAATAATACAGTTACATAGAATATTTAATTACTCCAGTCTAATTACCTATTAAAGTGGGCATACACAATAAGATTTGCCGGAAGGCGTGCCTTCTGGCCATTGAACTGGGACGCAAATCGCAACGTCAGTGGTTCGATCGGCCCAAAGGCAAGATCAGAACTCTCGCCCTTCAAAAAACTGTCAGCGCTTTAAAAAAGACTGACTAAAACTAGCTGCAAAAACATAAAATGTATATCTGAGCCGAGAGTACAGGTTTAGCCTCTCCGGTTTAGTGGCCGGAAGGCATGGCCTCCAGTAAACCTTATCGTGTTTGCCCACATTTATAACGTTCTCAAAAGGATTGCTGTGAAACTTGTTTGACATCTCGAATACCGCCTTTTCATTTATTTATTTCACTTGATGTGCTTCACTGGTTTTAAATGTTTCTTTCTTACTATCGGCAGGTCTCTTCCTAAGAGCGTATTTCATGTAAACATATATCATATTAACGCGTTAAAGGGCATACGTGTCCTGTCATGGACTTCCGTATTTGGCAGAATAGAATTCTATCGAACTTCACTACAGGCGGAGGTTATAACTTCGTCGTACTTTGACGGATTTAAAACTTTTTTGAACTTGTTAACCTACATTTTCTTTAACCGCTTAATGCACTCGACTGTGTATAGCCAGGCTAAAAAACTGAATAATTCTCGCTCACCCAGATTAGAATTTTGTTTTCACAGAGGAATTCAGCATTGAATACTTCGATACAGATTAATGCTTAACCCTATAAAATTACATGAACATTTTATTATTAAGCCCAGCCACTCAATAAGATTGATTTAATTTGATATTTATAGCGACCCAGTAAACGTGTTCAGTCGTCAAAATCACTCGTCGTCGTTGCACTATCACTATTGCATTTGAATTGGAATATATGCACGAGAACAATGACCTTAAGGTCGCTTCACAACAATCCGGGTCCGGGAACCAAAAGTTAAATGATTCGCATGTTGACATAACTAATAACTAATTTCGGGTAACGGGAACAAGAAGCTTGCTATATTTTCGCCTCCGTTCCCGTCCTCGTTACTGTCCGCGGGTTGTTGTGAAGGCGCATTTATTATGAGGTTACGGTTTTGACACTTGATGGGTTGTTGGGATGTTGCCAACCTGAGATATGCATAAATCCGTTTCGTGTAAGAGCACAAATCATTAATATCCACTTATAAATAAGAAGTACTTAATGAAGAGGATGGTTGCGACCGTTATGACGTGGTAATCCATAATTAAACAGAATTGTAAAATTCACTTCAGAGTAGATTCGTTGGAGAACCGAGCGCATGATTGATGTCAATTTGACGTTTATATAAACTGACAATTGACTGTTTCTGTATTTCGAAATAGAGGTTCGCAAAATGTTTCTGTACCTCGAAATAGACGTTAGTAATAGAATATTACCCATCTCGAAGAGGGAATCGCTAATATCCCAACTTTTTCGAGGTTAAAAATATGCATATTATTATAGTGATTGTGAATAAAGAATATTATTTGATCACAGAAATTTGGTACAATACACTCAAAAACTAATAAGTAAAAAACATTTCAAGATAGGTCTAAGACATGGTACATGAAATATGTCTAGAATTTTCTGAAGAATCCAAAAATTGAATAATATATAGGATGTTGCATTTAAAATAAAAAAAGTTGGTATTGGCGTCTGTTATATGACACACCCTGTATAAAAAGTTTTTGTTGAAAAAAATGCGCAACTAAAAATACCAATCGACGTATCCGAGCGTTTTTTGAACACGCCCCCCTTTATTGATTATCGAATTTATTCCATTTGGCTGGTACACACTGTATATTTTAAAGATGTACCTACTAATGAGCAATAAATATGTTTTATATACGAATTAAGGTACGCGCACACTTGTCGGAATCGGACGGGCGGCTCGCATCGGATAAAAGTGCTTAAAACAGTTGTAAACGAGTCAACGCACATTTATCGGTACGGCATGGAACGGATAAATGTGCGTTGACTCGTTTACAACTGTGTTAAGCAATTTTATCCGATGCGTGCCATCCGTGATACATGGAAGCAGCAAGAAAAGAAAAACCGTTGTGGAGCGGAAATCAGAAGGCGAAGAGCAGCTCGTCCAGTTGAGGCGGTAGCCAAAGCTGGGGCGAGCATTGCAAAAGCCCAAATAAAACCACACGACAGTAAGCGGCCGAGATCAGTGGGATCATCCGGGCCTTCTCCTGGAAGCAAGCAAGACCACCGCAGCAAAGCCGAAGAAGACATCTAGAGATCCCGCAACAAGACCTAGTGAGACACAGATGTCGTACAAGCAAGCGGCTAGCAGTCACCTAAGGGTGGCCGTGATCGACCCAGACAACCCTTTCGAGAAAATTTCCTAGGAGATGGCGGGGACGATCAGGGCCGGCCTATGGTGTAGCCTAGACGAACATATTCAGAGTGGAAGAGAAGTGGTTCCACTCTTCAGCGGCATCCACTTCTCGGGGAAGATCCTCATGGTCTCCTGCGGCGATGAGGCAACATTAACCTTTAATAGTCACTAGGGGTGTGATACACCCCAGCCTATTTTCGACGTTGAATAAGGCCCTGAAATTGAAAGTAAACGAGACATGTTACTCCATCTACAGATAGTTTGAACCTTCTATTGTGGACCCCAATAGGTATTATTTGAGCTCACTCGTCAGTGTTAATGTGGTACCTGTTTGAGTCGACTCGTGAAAAATTGTGGGGTGTACGACACCCAGTGTGATCATTGTGCCAGAAAAAAATTCTGAGCATTTTTTCTCTGTGGATTATTCCGAGATTGCCGACACACAAGCGGTGCGATATTTGTTCCAGAAGAAGCGACAAAAAGTCGCACATGCTATGTCGCAGTTGCGAGAGGTCGATGTGCGACATACATCGCACATATTTATATGTGCTCTTCTGGGATTGTCTTTTGCAGTATAACAGCCTGTTTTCTTCATAATAATAGTTTTAAAAATATTTTCATATTCATATTTAATATTAAATTGACTTTATATCACAAAAATACTAATATAATTTTTTCGTAAAAAAATCCCACCTTCGATCGTAAAAATAAATATACTTTTTGGAACGGTTTGGAAAGGTCGCAAAATATATGAATACTACTTGGAATGATACTATTTCAGGTTCAAACTATTTTTTTTTTAGGTGAAAATTGAAATTACTACCGTATTTTTGCAAAAAAACTCAAATTTTGCGGAATTTTTTTGCAACATTTTTTTTCACATGTAAAGTTGCAGGTTTCGAAAACTATTCACATATTCTTATAACTAGAGGTTTAAAACTTATCCCAAATTGTTTTTTTTTTTTGTTATTTGTCAATTTAACATTAATTGACCGAAGTTCAAAGGCGTGGGGTGTACCACACCCCGAATGACTATTACGTTATTTTTCGGAGGTGTGACTCTTAAGGGTTAAACTGGCTTAAAGCCACGGTGGCTGTCTCATCGGAAACATGGGGTGGAAAACGCCTAATGACGACCAACTACCGACACTGGATACCAGGCAAACTCGACCAACCAGAAATGGTTATAAGGGGGCTCGGTTTCCAGAACCGACATTGAAGGTAGAACGGTGATGCACGTTCCTTGCCTGCCGCAGGAAAAACCAGAAGGACTTCTTCTGGTAACGGGGGTAGGCAAGGATGACGCCGAGGCCATCGAGAAAAAGGGGATGAAGCTGAAATATATGTTCAGTGACATCCCCGTAAAACTAAAGAAAGGACGTCAAGAGACCGAAGTCCAAATAGAATAGAATTTATTTTTTTAATTTATTTATTCACGGTAAACTCAAATGTAAAATAATATAACATAACATATGAACTCTTAAGTAACCTTTGACTAAAAAAACAAATTAACTAATTTTAATTAATTAAATCTAATCAAATTCAAATATGCTATTAAAAGGTCAAAAACTTTAGCACAAAAGTTGCGTATTCTATATAAAATGAAACTTATTAAAACTTATTCCTATTGATGCTTATATCAAACATGTTGTACCAGTAGTATGTATTTAAGTCATTTGCCAATCTGAGCATACGACTAACACATAAATATTATAAACGAGATTTGAATTATAGTGTTTCGCCGGAAGATACTCCGGGATCATCTGTGAACCCAGACACCGCAACTTAGCTGTTATGCGTCCCGATCGACGTAAATCTTCGATGAAGAAACATTCCCTCCCCTCCTCGATGCGATGGCAGGGCACGGGAAAAACAAAAAATAAAAGGAACACCCACAGAGGCTATTCAGTGTAACCTGCATCACTTCACGTCGGCGGTAGCCTGTTAAAGAACAGGGTTTGCGGGCTAAACAAACCAGATAGTGATATCTTTTACATATCCACAGGTAAAACACCTAGGGTGGCCATATACTGCCCAAGAAAATATAACGCCATCTTCCTACAGCACCTGTCCACAGAGGACATAACAGCCGTCCGAGTGAGGGTCTGTTTGGAAGATGAGGAAAAGGAGGTGATGTTGGCATCCTTCTACCTGCCTCAGAGCGCTTCCACACCACCAAAAATGGAAGCACTGGTTCGATACTGTGAGTCGGGTAAGATACCCTTAATAATAGGATGCGACTCAAACTCGCATCACCAGACGTGGGGCAGTCAAGACAACGACGACAGAGATAAATCACTGCATGATTTTATACTAAGCTCTAACTTAGATAAGGGTAGCGATCCTACTTTCGTAACTTCTCGCTATCATAGTATCATTGATCTTACGCTCGCCAGCTGGCACGTATCTTAAAAAATATCAATGTCAGACCACATCTGGATAAAATTCCAAATTACAATAAAAGGCTCAGACAGGACTCAATACAGGGATCTGCTCCTAACTAAGAGGGAACTATGCAAAACGATCCTCGCGAGGATCATTAAGACCCGAAACCTAGAAACAAAGCCCATAAAAGACATACCCGACCTGGAAAAAAACAATAAATGCGCTCCAGAAGAGAATAATCACAGCCTATAAGAAAGCATGTCCTCAAAAAGAGAAAGGAAATGAGGGCACCACACATTAATTGTGTTGCACAGAACTTGAGGGGCTGAAAACAAAGCAAGAAGGGCAAACAACAGAGCCATGAACATGCAAAATAACTCCGAATGGAACAAGTAAAAAGAAGTCCAACGTGACTACAAAAAGTTGGCAAGGGAAAGAAAAGGGAGACCTGGAGGCTTTTCTGCACAGGGATAGAGAATGCCTCCGAAGCCTCGCGGCTGAAACAGGTCCTATCCAAAAATCCATTACCAAGACAAATCAGCCTAAAACAGGAGGTCGGTACATACACGGACTCCCCTGAAAATACGGGCAAACTATCACTGAGAACCCATTTCCCCGGCTGTTCTTTTGTCAGTGATGGGAGCTCCATTTTATTAAATGTATTTAATGCTTCTGCAACTAGTAAGGTTGCCTCAAATTTATTTATTATTCATATTCCCGCTTCGAACAAAGGAGAATACATTAAGTCGGTTTGGTCATTAAGGAGGGAAATACCGGGATTAGTGTGTGTATTTCAAAAGCTTCGAGTAAATCCATCTTGCGTCCCTTGTCTGCAAAATGGAACACTGAAAGTACATCTTTTCCAAACGTATAGTTATTTTCGATGAGATGATTTGCAAACGTTGAATTGTTGTGTTTAAGTCTGTTCGAAGCGGCAATATAAATAACACCTAATTGTAATTTACGGTACTCAGTTTGAAAATGACTAGTGTATAGTCAAAATTATAATCATATTTATGAAATATGCAGTGACAAAACAAAGTTTTAAGTGTTTTATTTCAAAATAATATCAAGATGCACCACCAAGTAAACGCCGCCAGTATTTAAGAATGGCAGTTTAATAACAACTAATGTATACTATCATCACACTATCTTAATACAATTCAGAGGATTTATAAACATTCGATGAATTAGTATATTACATAACTAGAGTTGTAAGTAGGAAGTTGCGCGCAATTTCACGCGTGCGTTATTGCGTTAGAACTCGCGTTATGTACTAAAGACATATTGAAACTGAATCTGTCAGAGTGACGTTTAAATTTGTAAGAAATTGCCCGGTAATATAGGAGACTGCTAACTAGACAAACGAATTACTGTTCGAACAATTTTAGTTTTTGAATTATTTCGAAGATTCGTTTTTAGTCGCATTTTCGCTGGGAATATTTGCACAAAAGTCAAGGGCATTTTAGTAGGCCAAAGTTGTATGCTTTTGTTTTGCCACTATTGTAATGCAAACTGTCAAATAATAAAAACATTTAGAATACGATATTACACAAATCAAAAAAATGTATCATTACACAAATCAACAAGTTATCAATTTATTCTTTATATATGGCAACTGCGATAGAATTGTTACTCGAACATATATTCAATAAAATTTCTCCACATTTGTAGCCGATGAATAAAATAAGATTTAGAAGATTGGTATCAAATTTTGTTAAATTTGGATAAGTGAATGCAAAAAGACATCGACAAAAGCCAGTTATGGAAAATGAGAAAGCGAAGGTGTTGGCTTATTTTCAAGCTCATCCACAAGCATCTATCCACTGTGCGTAAAAGGATTTAGGCGCTGATAAATCTACAGTATATAAAATTTTGAAAAAACATGGCATGCGCAATTATACTTTGCAGAAATGCGATGGAAAACGCCTCATTTATCTCACAGCCAACTCTGAAACAAAATTTCGGGCTCACACGATACTATTATTAACGCCTATGTTCAATCATAAAATAATCACATCAACGCATGGCATTTAATTGAAATCATATGCAATCAAGTACACACAGGAGGCCGTGACGTAGCTTAACACATTACAAATAAAGTTAAGTTAATGAAACCTGTTTCCGAACAAAGATAAATCATAAGTAATTATAATATAATAAATATTCAAAATGACCACCTTTACGTTCCAGGCAGTAGCCAAGTCGCTTATAAAATTCTTGTGTTGCAGATTCCTTCTCAATTTATCGCAAACAGTAATTATACGATCTTTTAGCAATTTGGATGGAAGTTGTCTGCTCGGATACGCAACCAAAAATAAATCTTTAACACCTCGAGTGCCCTTCCCGTTCTTATACCAATTCATTATTTCTATTCTTTCTTCGGTGGTGTAATACATTTTTATTAATAACACAATTTTGACAATAAAATAAAACTGTGTAAGTATACTTGCCTACCCATTAATGTGATGTGATGACGTTGATGTGATTATTTTACGATTGAGTATAGGCATTAACAATCATATATTCAGAGTTAAAATAAAAGCCATGTATTAATAAATTCACTTATAATTCTGTGTAATGTAATTTCCCATATATTTTTATTTTGACATCGGTTGTTTGACATTGTTGAAAAGACAAAAAAGTCTATTTATGCGTGTAAAAATCAAATAAGGCTGCCATTTGAAATAAGAAAGTTGTTATTAATATCTCGGAAACCGCCATCTTGAATTTTATTTTCGATTCTTAAGTATTGAAAAGCTATTTTTAATTTGTTAATAACCCTGGCAGTTGTAATACATACAGTGCGAGTCTCTAACTTGGAATAAATTCAGTAAATCAAACAAAGTTTATTTTTCGGAAATATGCTCGGACACGTCGATATGTATTTTAAATTGCGCTCTTTTTGTTGTAATAAAATTTTATACAGCGTGTCCCAAATTTGAGATATGACGTCATCGACTATTTTTTTTAATAGCAACCCTAATTTTTTTATCACTATTTTTAAAGAGTATATCAAGTTACACATGTGTGCCAAATTTCAAATTTTTATTTCCTGTCATTTAGAAGATATTTAACAAACAGTATCAAATTTGAAAAATGAATTCAACTTAATAGTCTTTCTTCAATAAATGCTCAAAATGTTGTCCATTTTCTAACTGACAATACCCTAAACGGAACTGAAACTCGTTTTAAACATTTCTAATTACTTCGGGGGAAATTAGTCTACACTCCTGTCTTATTCGTTCTTTCAACTCCTCAAGATTTGGCGGTTTGGTCTTAAAAACTTTGCTTTTCAAGTACCCCCATAAGAAAAAGTCCATAGGTGTTAAATCCGGAGACCTGGGTGGCCATTCAACTGGTCCTCTTCTGCCAATCCATCTTCGTGGAAATACATTATCCAGGTACTCACGGACACGCCTTGCAAAATGAGGAGGCGCACCGTCCTGTTGAAACCAGATGTTTCTATTCGGGACATCAGCTTCTACAGGGCAAGGAAACAAAATAGCCAAACTCGGAATTAGCTCTTCCTCCAAGAATTGTAAATATCCCGCTCCATTGAGATTATTTGGAAAGAAAATTGGTCCTAAAATTCGATTACCAACAATCCCTGCCCAAACATGAACTTTTTCTGGATATTGAATCGAGTGTGGGTTCTTGTCTGCCCAATAACGGCAATTTTGACGATTTACCTCACCATTTAACATAAACGTTGATTCATCGGAAAACAATATATTTTCTATTTTTAGAACATTTCTATCTATCTTTAATCGGATGACACTTTATCCATTCGTGATATATTTTTTCGTAATAGTTATTATTATCGTGGTAAGAAAATATGCCTTGTGACATTGTACCCCCTCCAACTTTCAATTTCGATCCATCATTTTTTCGCAAAACTGAAGTCTTCTATCCGGATCATCTTCGGTGAGTTCCTGGAGGATTGTCATTTTATAAGGATGAAATGTTTGCTCTCTAAGGATTCTTGACACTGAAGACTGGCTAATTTTGTGTTCCCTAGCCATCTGCCTAGAGGAGACATGATGATTTTCCTGAACAGAGAGAAGTACATCAATTTTGACCTCTTCACTCAGCGCATTCTGACGATGATTATTCGTTTTTCTTAAATGCCCATTTTCCCGAAACTGACTTTCAATCTTGCTTACGGTACTTTGAGATATGGCTGGTAAGTCAGGATACTTCTCTCTAAATAAATAAATAACTTCATTTTGTGTTCTTGTCCTATCTCCATAGCCAATCATCATTAAAATTTCGATTTTGTGGGTTTCAGTTAAGTACGGCATGTTAGTATAATTTTTCGACCAACGGTGAACAACAGTCAACACAACAATGGAACGACTAATACTCTCCTCACTCGAATATGCGTGGAATGCGATGCTACACTTCTTACTTGTTTTTATAACTAAACGTCAAAATGATAAACGTCAGTTTAAAAAAAAAATGACAAACCAGCACGTTTTGGCATTCCACTTTTAAAATGCATAAAAATTCGATTAAGGTGACTTGATTTCTTCATTCTACAAATTTGATAATGTTTGTTAAATATCTTCTAAATGACAGGAAATAAAAATTTGAAATTTGGCACACATGTGTAACTTGATATACTCTTTAAAAATAGTGATAAAAAAAATATTGAGATATTTGATTTTTTCGAAAATCGCGATTTTCAGTTTTGTTTTTTCCAAACTGCTCGGAATTTTCAAAATTTCTCAACACAATCTGAACCAGCACACAAAACTGCACAACATTGCCCATTTAACCAGATCTTTAAGAATAAGAAAAATATCTATGCAATTCCACTCTATTTAGGACACCCTGAATACGAATTGAAAATTATAAGCCCTAGGATTTATTCTTGCGAAAACCCTATAATAATTATTTCGTGATAAGATATAAATGTGTTTGATACATTTGCAGTGGTGTGATTTATTTGTAAATGCTGTTTCCTATTTGTAAGGTAAGATTTAATTCAGTCATTTACCACACCACTTATGCTGTGATTGTTTTGAAGTTTTCGTAATAGTAATTTATTATTTAAGCAGTGGAAGGCGCGGATTAAATCGATAAAAACTCTTGCCTGGTATCCATTAATTATGTTTTAATTAAATTTGAGTAAAGCTGTCTGTGTCGAATGATTTTGCGATGATGCTATAATATCATACTTGTTTAAGAAAGTCATTTAGTCTATTTAGCATACATAATTCAAATCATTTCTAGAACGCCGAAACGAGAGCTATAGGTAATTTTATACATTCAAATTATCACTTTGAAAGGGATTGGGTAGATAATAAAGGTATTATTACGTATTATAACATATTTTACCAATTGCGAAATGAGAACCTAATCCAAGAAATATTACTAGATGTTTTGTTTAATGTACAAACGTAATAAAATGTATTTATTTGTTTATAGTAAATAACTTCTTAAAAAAGAAGTATTTACAAAACTTTAAATTAACTTATGAGTATTGAAACCTAAGACGCGTTTAAATGTCTTTAATAGAAGCGTGTAGACGTTGTATCCGATTTCCTACAATTTGATTTCTAGGTCAAGTGTTTGAGGAGATTTACGCATTAAAACCTTAAATGAAATGTTCCCTTTTCCTTATTTATAGTAATCAAAGCTTCTTTGAAGTGGCCCTGCCGGGAAATTTTAGGGCAGCCCCTGGAACTTTCACAAGTGCCCCGTTTTGCAAATAAAGCGACTATGTGAAATATACTTATTTTAAAGATTTCCTTACTTGATTTTAGGTGAATTATATAATGATTTTGAATCATTATTATGTGCATAAAAGCATATTATTTAACAAGCGTGCAATGAAGAATATCACTAATTAAGATTACGTTAATG
The DNA here is from genome assembly GCA_910593695.2 of Ocypus olens. NCBI lineage: Eukaryota > Metazoa > Arthropoda > Insecta > Coleoptera > Staphylinidae > Ocypus > Ocypus olens. The sequence goes on from OU343047.1 coordinate 31,048,240, forward strand.
AATCAAATGTGTATAACCTACATTAACAATATCGTTGATAATATTTGGAACAAAGTGTTGTTATTTGAGGATGATAAAAATATTTAATGTTTATAGAATATTAGCGAAATTGACATTATTTGCAGAATAACATTATTAACATTCACGAATGATGCAAGACTATATTTCTACTTCTAGGAAAACGGGTTTTATAAAGTTCGACTGTGATGTCTATTTTGAGCAATGCAAACTATTTGAGATTTATCTGTAATTTTCGACGATAGGTTGACATTTATAGAACACATCAATAATATTTTCAACAAAAGTCATAAAACGATAAGTTTACCGTATACATAAATATTATATTCACATTGAAATTATAGAAAACTATGTATTATAGATGTCCTCTAAAATCTTGAGTTTACTTTGGTTATTTGGTCTCCTCGTCATTATATCTGTACAAATAGGATAGAATTTTATCCGCCTATATTTGTAACATTATTGTTTTAATTTATCCGTAATTAGATTAAATAATTAACTGTATGTTACACAAATTAATAAATAAATGAGTTGCTCGAAAAGCTCCGTGATTTCCGATACGCACATATGAATATTAAATTTTAATTCTGTAAATTAAAAAATGGTAATTTACAGTATAGTAATATTTTATTAAATATATGAGGTGATGGCATAAAAATAATGTTAATTGTCAGAAATTAAATTTTACAAAGTAATTAATATAATGTAGTATAACAGTTTCAAAACTATGTTTCTATCAATTAGCCTTAGCAGCTTATATGTTGAACAAAGTATAATTTTACTAATAAACCATGTAAATTATCGTCTTTCACATTTACTAAATGTATATATTTGAATATATGTTCTGTTATTTCAGAACTCATTCTGCTTTTCGAGCAACACATGCTAAATCCAGGCAGTACACATTTAATTTAGAAACTCTAATCCTCAGGGCATTAAACAATCCAATGTGCGGTTCGTAGTTTATGCCGGTTATTGTACGAATTTATGTTGTGTATATTATCTGTATATTCAGTAAATTTAGGTGTTTATACAGACAAACTAGATAGCCGTGAGGTTTTGAATATAAATGTAACATTCTCCATTTTCTAGGGATACAAGGTGAAATTAAATGTAACTAACGGTTGGCGTATTTGCATTATAAGCCAATACAATTTTTTTAAATATGTTTTTAATAGTTAATATTTAAAAAATCATAAGTCGCTCACCCATCAAAGCGGACATGATTGCAATTGTTGGTGTCTATTCGAAAATGTAAAAATATACAGGGTAATCCATTAAAAAAAAACTGCCGATGACGTCATATCTCAAAAATTGAGTAGCTGTAGAGAATCAAAATACTTCACTGAATAGACTAAATAAAACTGTACACATTTCTTTTAAAAGTAATAAGAAAAACTAGGTGTTTCGACACATTTGCCCAACCCGAATGTTTTTTGAAACGTAACTTAGAAAAAAAAACGTTGTCGGCCGTGATGGTTAAAATAAATCATAAGACCTTGTAGGCTTAGAAATATTTAGATTAGATTAGATTTATTAGTGCTTTTACATTAGTTTACACAAATCGACTAAATTAGAGATACAAGTATTACAATAATTATATGCATATAAGTCTAAATATTATCCATCTATCAGTAAATGGTAAAGATAGAATAAACAGTAATTAATCAGATAATGACACAGTTTAAAATCAATTATAATAAAATATATAACAATTTGTTAAAAAACTTTTCAAAAATTTAATAAATATAAAAATAAAATCAGTGATAAAAAGAAACACATTAAAATACATTAAAATATTTAAATAAGTTAAAATTATAAAACAGTATATGACAAACAAAAAAATGATACAAACAGAAACATACAATTTAGAGTTAAGACTAAAAATTAAAAATCAATGTTATTTGATATGAACTCTTCTACACCGTAGAAAGCTTGTGAGGTCAGAAAATTCGTGATTTTCTTTTTAAACACCTTCAGTTCAAGATTTTTGACATCATGTGGCAACTTATTAAATAGTTTCGGAGCGTAGTACCTCGTTCCATTCTATGATAACTTCAGTCTACTGTGCACTTGCCTAATATCATTATTTTTACGAGTGCCGTAATCATGATATTTGCTGTTCAGGCTGTATATTGTCTGATTTTTCTTTGCCCATAACAAGCAATTTAAAATATATTGGCTAGGTAATGTTAAAATCCTTAATTCTACGAATTTTGCTTTACTGTCATCTCTGTAGCTTAATGCTGATATTATTCGCACTGCCCTGCGCTGTAAAGCAAAAATTCTCCTAGCTGCAGCTGAGTGGCCCCTTACCAACAAACCATACGAAAGTAATGAATGAAAAAGTGCGAAATATGCGGCCTTGACAATTTTTGGTGAAAGACAGCGCATCAGATTCCTTAGCAAGTAGATATTTTTAGTGAATCTATTTGCTAAGTCCTCAACGTGGACATCCCATCTGAGTTCTTGGTCAATGTGTAATCCCAGAAACTTAACTGAAGTTGTGGCTAAATGCTCTTCATATTCCCTCAATGCAAATAACAACTTAGCTGTTTTTGTATCATTCATGCTAAGTTCATTTATTGTAAACCAGGATTTTGACTTTTGCCGCATCTCATGCTCGTTTGTGAACAAATCTTCCAGCGATGGATAAGTCAATGAAATGGTAGTATCATCGGCAAATTGAATTACTGCCACTTCATTATCACAGAATGCATCGGGAAAATCATTGACATACATCAAAAACAAGAGAGGGCCCATATGGGAACCTTGTGGTACCCCGCGAGATACTAGTACTTCTTTTGATAACTCCTGTTCATAAATAACCAACTGTTTTCTATTGCTCAAATATGACATAATCATCTGGCGACTTGATGATAACATGTTAAAGCTAAGTAACTTTTCAATCAATATTTGATGTGACACAATCAAATGCTTTCGACAGGTCCATAAAGTTAATGAGAACAAATGATTTTTGCTCCAGACCACTTAAAATACCATCAACGAGTTCCACCATGGCGTGAACTGTCGACTTACCCTTGCGAAACCCAAATTGTTTATTTGAAAGCATATTATTCATTTCAAGCAAATCAGATAATTGTTTGTAAAGAACTAGTTCCATTACCTTGGCTATAACTGGTATAATTGAGACCAGCCGATAATTATTAGGATCACCAGGATCGCCTTTTTTTAAGTATGGGAACACATTTCGATATTTTAAAGCAGTCTGGAAAACAATTTTCTCTAATGCATTGATTAATGAGTTTGGTTAATGGCTGAATTATTACATCTGTTACCGATTTAATGACAAGTGGAGATAGCCCATAAATATCTCTGTTTTTTGTTTTGTTTTTTAATACATGACAACACATCCCTAATTTGAATTGAAGATACCTCTGTAAATTTGAATAAACAATCACTACTTGAGGTCCTTATAGGTGGTATTATGTCAGGAGCTGAAGGTAATTCCTGTACAATTGCATCAATTGCTTTAATAAAGAATATTAAAGTCGTCTGCATTTAAAGTAGTAGATTGAGTCACATTATGATTGATATTTGACCTTTCCAGATTAATTAAATTCCACATGCGTCTAATATTATTGGGCGATTTTTTAATATATGTGTCATTAGCATGTATTTTTTTTCATTTTTATGGTATTTTTATAATCTCTAGTGAGGTTGACCCGCAATGTCTTTAATTCCTCTGCAGGAGTTCTGCGATAAGTCTCGCTGACTAAATTAATTATTTCGCGCATTTGCTTTAATTAGACACTACACCATTGTGGAGATAAATACTGTTCTTTTATAATGCGCTCGGAGAATGATAACTGGTAATTATACATTAATACATCCAGAAATTGATTAGCTTTGTTATTAGAGTTATCATCCGTATTAAGAAATGTCCAGTCTATGTTACTCAAACGATCATAATACATCACTTTGCCAGCATTTGTTATTGATCTAATTTTAAACTGTTTCAAAGAATCAATAGTACTTACACCAAGAGAACAGGAGATCCCGTAATGATCTGAGAGGGTGCCTGTGTCAACCTGTACAATATTGCTAATTTGGTTATAATTGCTAAAGATGTTATCAATACAATTCTTTTCGCGAGTTGCAAAGTTAACGAATTGGTGTAGACCATAACCACGCAAGAGATCCCTTAGTGTATTCGAGTTCATATCATTGGATAAAAAATTTACATTAAAATCTCCTCCCAACAATATATGACATTTATTATGAGATAGCGTTTCTAGGAGAGAATTTACTATGTTTAGAAAAATATGGAAATTTCCAGATGGAGTCCTATATACAGTTATTAGCATCACATTAATTTTAACAATAAATGTACCACATATTTCACAATTTTTCTCTTCTGAAAGTTCAGCAATTCATTTTTCATCTTGCACTATGAGTTGTGGGCTTATTAAACTCATGACACCTCCATGCTTCGACGATTTTCTGCTATAAAACGATATCGCGTGCTTTCCATTTATTCTACATAATTCCGACTCTTCTTTGGATAACCAATGTTCACTCAACATTATGACATCATAAGGATTACCGAATTCATGAAGAAATGATTCAATTTCGCCGATTTTATGACGGACTGATTGTATATTAACGTACAGTATATTTATTGTTGATACCTTTTAATTATCTTAATTTTATCTTTAATTTTATCGAGATCCTCGATAGGAAATGTTAATTTGAATGAACTATAGTCATTAGGATGTCTCGATATTAATTTATCGCACTCTATATTTGTGAAACCTTTTTCTTTCGTCAGATAGTTTACTATCATTTCCTTTGTTGTATCTTTTTGTACTCTATAAACATGTAAGTAGCTTTTTCGTTTGATTGGGGCACTCTTTATAGATGTATTTGATGCAACTCCAACTTTAGTGTAGTAATTCTTCTTTTTATTTGGAACTAGATTCCACTCTCCTTGCGTAGCGGTTGATTGCGGACGTAAAATTGTTTCGTTTCGTGAGGCACTAGCGCGTTTTTTCTTACTTCTCACTCAAGAGTAGTGATGTGAGGCGGGTAAATACCCAGTGGGTAGGTAAATAAAAAATGGGTGTTTACCCGAGGTCATATTTACCTACCCAATTGTAAAACTACGAAATATGTCTTAACAAGTTCAAAGCATGCAGCTGCAGGTTGTGCGTTGTGCCTTGTGCCTACCAGCCTGCCTGAACGATCGGCAGTTACTATTTATGTTTTGTGCGACGAACAGTAAAACAGCAAACATAGGTAGAAAAAAAAATGCTATATGGATTTTTTTTAATTCGAAGAATAAGGGGTAGTTTTCAAATATGTTTCCGGACAATATTTGCATGCAAATCTGAACAAAATGGAAAACCATATTATTAAATGCATGAATTAAAACAATTTTTGAAGAAAACAAGTAAAACATCGATGGACAACTTCACGCTTAGTAGTCCTAGCCGCTCTACTATAACTAGTGAAACTTCATCTACTCCTACTGGACCACCTGGGTGTACTTCAACACCCACATATGTGCATTCCTTACAGTCGAAGAATTTATTGAGAACCTTCCCGGACTTCATGACTTCCTCAGTGACCAAGATGTAGTTACACAAGAATTGAAAACTAAATTATCAGATGATGCCGGTTTTTGGGCGCCATGCGAAAAAATGATCAATATTTTAGAGCCGATTATTAATTTGCGTACAAAACTAGAGTCTAACCAGCCAATGATTCATATTATGTATTCAGAAATTCACAACCTAGAGAAAAATCTGCTCAACCTGCTAACCCACTCGCAATTCCCGAAGGCAGAAGAAGCAATGGTGTTTAAAAAATTATCTGAGATGGTATCTTTTGCAATAGGGTCTATACATTTGGCAGCAACACTCCTAGACCCATCTTACCAAGGATCAAACTTAAATCCTGAAGAAATTATTGATGCAATGCAATTCATTTGTGATTTTGGTAGAAATATGGGTTTACCTATTACAGATTTAAAAACAGATATAGCAAATTACAGAAACAAAGAGGGTCTATGGAATAAAAAGTTTGTTTGGGAGGATTTTGATTAAACAAGTCCTCTTATATGGTGGAGAGGGTTACGAGGAACAAATACACTGGCAACTGTTGCTATTCGTATTTTAAGCGCACCAGTAACATCTGCAGCGACTGAAAGAACGTTCAGTACATTCAGTTGGATCCATAATAATAATAAAAAAGAAATAGATTGACAGCCGAACGTACTGCCAAAATAACATATTTGGCCCATAATTGGAATTTAATTCACAGAAAACAAACACAACCTAAATCATCAACAACAACAACTAACCGCAGTAATTGATATACAAAAAGAATCCAGAGCTTCCACTTCCAACACCAAGAGGAAGTTAAATGAAGAAATTCAAGTTTCAGCAGTTCAGCTGAGACTGAAAGTTGGAGCGATATGGAAGTACCATATGAAGAATCCGATGACAGTGTATTCGTGCATACATCTCATACTGCTGTTTTAATGGTTTACGTCGCAGGCTCTTAGACTAATTTCAATTTGTTGTTTATTTGTCCGATGCGCAGTTTGTTTCGACTACGCCACTGTAGCAATTCCTAGCGTCGATTGTACCGGACAACTATCAGTAGTGACGTGCATGCAAAGATCCATTGATTCAAGTATATAAACTCGGATGAAAATTATGAAAGATTATACATCAAATTCAAAAACAAGTTTTCTAAAAAACTAAAGGGATTTGCCAAAAAACTGATTCTTTATAAGTTGTTCATTTTAGCATTCTCTACAATTATTATTAACATAAATTTGCTGTAACTATTATCGTTTTATAATTATAAACTAAAAATTAAAAAAAAACATATAAATTTTTTTTCGAATAAAAATTATTTTATCAAAAATGTTTTCAAGCAAAAGATGTTCATTTATTTATTGTCTTCAATGTTTGTTTAATTGTTTTTGTGATATTTTGCATATTGAAGAAAATATTGGCAAAAAACAAAAAACAGTTAAGGTAAACAACCACTTCCGGTAAACGAAAATTTACCAAAAGCTTTTCAGTTCTTCAGATTATTAAATAAGACGTATGTTCAAAGTTTCATATTAATTGCTCTATTAGTTTTTGAGATACAGCGCGCAGAGACAGACACACACACAGCCACACTGACACACTCAGCCACACACACAGACACACATTTTTTTTCCAGAAATTGTTGAAATGGCATCTAAGGACCCCAAAACGGATATTTCCGTAGCATAAGTTGTATAGAGCAAAAGAATAAAAGCGCCAATATAAATGTGAAAGGTGTATTGATAACGTTTAGGATGTAAAATCAATTTTAAATATTCATATTTTTGTGTTATACCAACTTTCTATAATCAAACGTAGTTTTTCTAAATGGATATATTTATCTCTTTTATATAGTCTTTTACTTGACTAAACTCCTATTTATCTTTAGAAATTTGTAACTCTTAAACTATTTTAATGCGAAACATTTTGCTGAACTATTCCTATCTTGCCCCATAGCAAAGGAACTAAGGATATATATATTTTAAATAGGTATTTACAGTTTTGCCCCATTCTCGGGACAAGTGCAAAGTAGTTATAAAAATGAAAATGTAAAAACTCAGTTATTTGTTGATATCTATGAATGCTAAGTAATTATAAAACGAATTAAACATATTTGGGTTGAAAGTCAAACTTACAAAGAACTGGTCTGCAGTTACCTCACCACTTCACCTTGTATAAATTTGATGTAACTATTATTATTTTATAATTATAGACAAAAAATTATAAATGTGGCTTTTTTATGTTTTTTTCGAAAATCAAAGGGTTTATTAATAGCAGATTATATGTCAATGGAGAGAAGTGAGTGATTTTTTCTGAGGTGCAAATTTATATCCCGAGGGCGAAAGCCTGAGGGATACAACGCAGCGAGGGAAAAATAGCATTCTCTCCCGAGATATATATACCATTTTTTTACAAATGGGTTATTTTAATAGTAAAACATTCGTTCCTAAAACCCAACCAAACCCAAGAGTTAAAATAAATAATGGAACCTTGCAGGGAGAGAAATGTTATTTCTCTAATGATTTCGACAGCTAAGAAATCGACTTTCTCTCCCGTTCGTGTAAAAATATATTTATTAACCAAGTATTTCTTTCTTATCTCTAAAATGTGTACAAAGATTTTTATAATATTTTTTTCTATTAACCGCTTATCTTCCTATACCGAGTTAACTCTTTTTGGCTTTACCGGAGTATAATTATTGCGACTACTTATGTAAAATGGTATTAGACCCTTATACATTTTAATCATATCTACACTTCTCCATGTTATGCAATTGCAAGTAATCATGTTATCCCACAATTTCGTTCCTGAAAATACTTCTGTATAACATTTGATCTCAAACTAACATTCAAAATGCAAGTCAAGAATGCGGTGGAAATAACGAAACAATAAAAGCCCAAAGATATTCATTAGATGCGTTTTTAAATACACAAAGATCATTTTTAGATCTGTAACGAATTTAAAAAATTTAGTCATTACTTTTTATGCTTTAACCTGTCGATATCATATTTTCAATGTTATTGTAAAGACAAGTTAGTAAAAAGTAACTAAACTCGTCGTTTCTGCGTATACTGATTAATGTTAATGTCTGATAATAAATTTGACTCTTGCAGATCAAATTAAAATAAATTTTCTTAAATGTTAAATATATTTTATATGTGGAGTTTTTTCATAACATTTTGTACTAAACCAAAAAATAACTATATACATTTATTTATATAAAATCATCTGTCAACTCCAGATTACTATGCTGCTATGCTATTCAACAATCCGTTTCCTTCTGTTTTACAAAATATTCAAGTGGGCGAACGATGGGTCCTTGATTATTCACAAAGATTATGCATTCGGTAAATCCTTTTCACAGTCCTTCGGACATTCTCCTATATAAAAAAATAACAATGTATTCCACACCGGGCACCGCCTAAAACACTTTCTCAAAAATTCGTGAGTAATCCTTGATATTATAAATTGTATGTGTATTCTACAACATCTAAACAAAATCCCAAAATCCAAATATCTCGAAATTTCCATTCATAAATTAATTTCATCGTTTAATCTAGACAATTACAATCACATTTGAAAGATGATGATGAATGACATATGACGTATGTATAATATACTACCGTGGACAAAAAAAATGACACCCCCAATTTTATTAATGTAAATAGGACTTTTTATTTGACAAACCGGCAACTGTCAATCTTGTCAGATATGTGTTAATCATGTAGATATATGAACATACATTGAATATGTCACACTTAGGTAACACACAGAAAGCACAAATTGCTATTCAGGTCAAATGTGGCAAATATATCAATGATGTAGCAGCTGAATTTAATGTAAGTAGACGTACAGTGCAAAGAATGTGGAGGAATGAAAGGCGATTGAAGCGGATTAAAGGTTCGGGCCACCCAAAAGTTTCAAATAATGAAGAAGATTATGCTAGACGTTCCCAGACAGCTTGCAGACGTATAAAGTTAAGTGCGTTATCTTGTCATGCCGCAGCCAAAAAAACATCTATTGACTTAAATTAATAAGGACAGCAGAATTGGTTTGCACTTGAATATCTTCCGAGGCAAGAAGATTTTTGGCGATCACCCCGTCTCCTCCAAAATTTTCGGGTATTTATCTCATTCTTAAGATTTGGGAGGGTAAGGGGAAGAAACAGACCGCACTTGGCGGCTCAAGGGTCGAACACTAGTTTTGTGGTAAACAGTAATTAATCTTTCTGCCGGGCGTTCCGCACGTGGAGATACATCTGGTTCCTTGAGTAAACACATTTGAAAAGCCCCAGTTTTTTCATGCTTATTACCTGAATATTTTATACAATTTCTAGCATACATTTATATTCACATAACAATAAATAATAAATAATAATAAAACTAACCGTAATAAAGGATTATGAGAGGTGAAGTCTTTATAATCTTTTGGGCATACAATTAAATAATTTCAACATATCAATTCTTTCATGATCCTTTATTTCAATTAAACAGTAGCAGATAATATCTAAAGTTATGCTAATACAACCCATTCAGAAATATACACAACTACCTGCAATAATTAGGTAACTCAATATGAAACTTAAAATAGATACAGTTAAAATTCACTTAAAAGGAAATTTGATTACATCAAATGGAATTCAAAAATTATGGTTTTTCCAAATTACAGCTTTATTGACCGAGATTTAATTCGTAGATATTTCTCGACGACACCCTTCATAAAAGTTGCTTTCTTAATTTTTGATTATTTCTGTTTTCTAAACGCGTTCGCATTTACGTACAGGTTGTTTCAACCGAGACTTAAAGTTGTAACTGTCTTAATATTTAGAATACAAAAAAATAATATTGTCGCAAATTCTTTCTCTTTTTCGAAATAAGTGATGTTTGGAATCTACACTTGTAATCGTGTAGTTTCCAAACATCATTTATTTCTCAAAATCGAATGAATTTGTATTTCGCCAATTGTTAATACACTTGTTGTATTACTACTGATGATTAAGTATGTAAACTGCACTAATGAATTGACCCAAAGAGTAATGACTGTCAGTATTTTCTAATAAGTTAAATATGCAACAATATGAGATTAGTTAATGGTTATTTATGCAATAAGTGAGTAAAGAAATACTTTTTCTACAAGTGCGAGCCAAAGGCGAGTGTGGTAATTCCTACTAGTGTAAAAAATGATTTACACACAATCCCAATATCCGGTTGAAATTCGTCAATTCGTGATTTTATGATAAAATTTAAAATAATCTATGTACAGAAAGCGTCAAAAGGGTTAGATTTTCTACGGGTGCTTCAAATATTTTATTAGAATTAAAGTTACTGTAAAACAGTGTCAGTTTTATTAGTACTGTTATTATGGTTTCGTTTAATTAGTTTTAACCGGATTTTGGTATGATGGCCTACTTTTATTTCGTCGAATTCCTTTTGAGTTTTAAAGGGAGGGTCTGAAGCAGGTACCTATTTGGGGTGAAGAATGCAGCTTTTGCTAAAATTATGCATTTAGATGCCTTATGCTAGCCACATGTTCGCATGATTCACCCCGAGTTTTCTACCTGTTTTCGACCATCCCTTTAAATTTTAAAAGGAATTCGTTGGAATGAATGCAACATCTCAACATCCGGTCCAAACTAACATTCATTAAATAAACTTAATTCACATTTATTTCATATTACACGTATTTTCAAGTTACAAATTGCAATTAACACATTTAAGGTGAAATGAGAACGGATAAAATAAACCATGAAAGGAACATTAGATACATAATTGGGGCTTATTTTATATCCATTTTATGAACGTAATTTCATTAAAAAAATTACTGAAATAAGGAGGAAGTGTAAATCGGGAATGAGCAAATAATATTTCAATCGATTAAATGTCGTAGCAAATAAAATAATTTATGAATTATATACATATATCAAAATCTTTGTTTTAAATAACTTTAATGACTATTTTCTGACTCTACATATAGTTTCAACAAATATAATATCGCATTGCTAATTTTTTTTAATTATGAACCAGATCAAAAAACAATTCAAACAAAAATTGTTCGATATTTAAAAGAACACCTACTAGTGAGGACAATAAATAGCTTTTAGCATGCATTGTTTTGTTGCTATGGTATGAAACATTTTTTTGAATGGAAAACCACCAAGTTTTTTTTTTTTTTTTGGATAGTGTCGCATAAGAAAATTTCGAGGAAATTCGACTTGAAAATAAGCGGTCGGTATCGCATAATGACTTTATTATTATTTTATTTACCGAATCTAAAATTGATTTTTATAAAAGTTCTTTGGTATGTTATAATATAACAAGCTATGAAGTTGGATATTCGTTGGCACTTATTATTTTGTTGCTATGACAACCGACTGTTTCTTTTATTTTCAAATCGAATTCACTCAAATATATTATAATGCAACTTCAAAAAATTAAATATATTGCTTAAATATTCTCTGATACACTAAATAACCTAGGTAAATTCCCGTATTAACGTGCAGTTCGTGTATTTCTATCAGGGCTGTGGCGATTTAAATGAATTGATTTAGATCATGTTTTAATTTAAAATCAACGGTGATGCTAGTGATGGGAATATTGGAGAAATTTTAATAATCGATTATTTGGACTGAGATATTTTAATCATCGATATAATAATTGATTAGTATATCGATATTTTATCGATGTAATAATCGTTTTTTCCACTACTGATTGACGAGTAAGCGCATTGATTTTTATTATGCTGAATATGAATGGTTCCATTTATAAATATAACACGTTTCTTGTTACTGATCATCTCTGAATTCTGTCATTTATCAGTTGTGTGGGAGTATTCGAAAAGAGACAGTCAATCTATTTGTAAGACTGTTACAAGTCAATTGTGCAACAAACGCACACACATATAAACATGCACTCAAATCAGTAATCAAAACGAGTGACTTGTTAATTCCTGGTATACGAACTGATTGTTTTATATTGATGTGCCAATCTTTATTCTGAACAATTATTTAATATTTCATAACATCTAACCCCCTTTCTGATCACATCTACCGTTTTTGTACTTTGTAATTACTAATTTACAATTTATATATTTCCGTTTAAAAAACATGATACATACAAATAAAATCTTTCTGTTCATCGGTGTACAATAATCGAATATATCGAGATATTTTAATAATACACTAGTTCGATAATGATTTCTTGATAATTCCCATCACTACTCTTCACCATAAATATCAGTTTATCCGTTTTAAAATAGTTTTTTCAAGATCGTCAATTGGAACAATAGCCTCAAATAAATCAGAATTATTCCCATTATTTAAATTAAATTAAATTGATTGTAACTGATTGCGCAATAAATACGAACTGCCGTTCAAAATGCTTTCTGAAAATATACCTGGTCAGCCTCTTCATCCTTCTTATAATTTATGGGCACGACCCATGTAAACAATCCTGACGAACCACTGAAACACCCCCAATAACACGCATAAATTGCGGTTTCTTTTCTTCCATTATTTCTCTCCAGCTTGAAGAGGGTGTCTCTCTTAACAAAATTTACATTTGGAGGGACCGACCAGTCCCTGATTTTTGGAGTAACGTTATATTTTCAGATGAAAAAACGTGTCAATTATAGAAGAACGAAAGTATACCGGCCACGAAATGCACGATTCGAAGAATCCTATCTCCACAAACTTCAGAAAGTTCTCTGTGAATACATGGGGATGGATTTCTTCGGCAGGGGTTGGTATAATTTGTCATCTAGACCAGACTTAAAATGGTGTGGTGTACAGAGATATTATACTGGAAGACGTAATGATGCCGTCAGTATCTATTCTATTTCCAGAACACAGCTTTGTGTTTCAATAGGATAAGTATCCTGCGCATACTTCTGCGATTGTTCGAGAATGGTTCTTGAAGAACCATATTAATGTATTACACTGGCCAGCAGTAAGTCCAGATTTAAACCCAATGGAACATGTGTGTGGGTCTATTACACAACGCATATAAAACGCAATTTCAGAACCAGAAATGCGGATGAACTGTTGCATATTGGGAGGCAATACCTTTTTAGATTTACTGTATTGCTAATTATAACTGTCACTGTCAAATATTAAGGTTACATAAGTCAAATTCACAACACTAAAAAATAAGAAATAATAGACACATGACAAATTAGGGGTGACATTTTTTTTGTCCACGGTAGTATGTAACATCACTAACATCGATAAATTCATGCTGAAATATCGCTAGTCAATAGATGTTTGAAATCATGTATTATCTAGGATATAATTTAATTAGGCAAATTCAGCAAGGCTGAAATATTATAACAAAGTACCAATTTATATAAGCACATACATAGTTAACACATCACATTTGTTTAAGCTAAAACCTTGCGCCGGATATTAATGTGCAAACCACTGTAGATACAAAGTGATACGAATTTTAAATAATTTGATATAATTACAATTAAATAAACCGGATTCGTTATTCATTTTTATTCTTAAGCTGCCTCTTCATCAAGAGGATATTATTAGTTTTTTCTAGAAAATGTACTGTCAGCTGAGATTTCAGACATGCAGCTTGGATCAAAAGCACACACTTTGCTCTCGATACCACCAAACAAACGGAGACGTTTATGTGGTTCCATACGATACAAACTATTAAGAGGTATAAATATATGGATTTTGGTAATTGGTAGCCTATATTAAGGCTAGAGGTCGATTGTAATTTTATTGATATAGATTACTTAAATGAATTCATCTATTTACAATTTTTAGCTAAACAAATTTTTTTTTTTATTACCTACTACAGACGAATATTTAAAATTTTACTTAATGGCCAGTAAATCATCCTGACCTCTGAATTATAGACACGAATAGTTCCAATAAACTTATTTATAGTAAGCATTAATAAATAAATATACGTCGCAACATAAAAATGAAATAAAACGGCCACACTAAAACGAATTGCTTAAAATAAAAGCAGGATGCACATAAAAGAAACTTATGGCATCTCATGTTTATTTTCACAAGAAAATAGCCAACGAATTCCAAAACCTACTTCAGTAGTTCTAAATGACAAACAAAAAAAAAATCAAACCAGCAATTATTTAATTTAAGTGTGTTCGGTGGGGGATACGGCCACAGGGCAACAAGACATTTTGCCCGTTGATCATGTTTCGGGCCAGAAAGGCCGATCAGTGAACTGGTTTGCAAATACTGTATAGTTTGAGATCCGTACCAATCTCATGATTTGCAATAACGAAAATCTACAAAACAGAGTTTCGACCCCGGCCCCATCCCACAACAATCCTTAGGTGAGTATAATATCAGTAAGGACTATGGGGCGTGATATCCCCTTCATATCAGGACTGGTGTCCTTAGCCAAGAACCAAAAACATTATAAATCAATCAAAAGTGAGCATAGTGAAAAGAATTGAAAAGAAAAGGAAGTTTCCTTTCTTGTCGCTATAAACACTTTTGGTTGACAATGTCAGAATAGAGCTATTTGATTGGAGGATATATAATGAGTTGGATTGTCAAGTTGATACATACAAAATGATTTAAAAATTATAGTGGTAAACCATGTGAAAGTGTATGTTTTCAGGGAGTTAACATTGACAGTCAACTAAATTGGAACTATCATGCTGAAGCCTTATGCGCGAAGATTTCAAAATAGTATATTGTTCAACGAGTGACGAAAGTAACCTTTTTTTTCGCCTCGTTTGGTAATGTTCGCGAGCTTAAAAAAATGCTTTCGACGAGTTAAACACTATACTTTTTCTACTACCTTGGCACTAGGGCTGTGCAAAATAATCGATTAATCGATAAATAATCGATTAATCGATTAATCGACAGTTCGATTAATTCTAAAAAATAATCGATTAATTGATTAATCGATTAATCGATAAGTTGATTGATCGATTAATCGATTAATCGATAATTTGATTGATCGATTAATCGATTAATCGATAATTTGATTGATCGATTAATCGATTAATCGATAATTTGATTGATCGATTAATCGATTAATTGATTAATCGATTAATCGATTAATTGATTAATCGATTAATCGATAAATTGATTAATCGATTAATCGATTATTTGATTAATCGATTAATCGATCATTTGATTATTTGATTATTTTAATAACCGCCCAATCTGTTATATTAACATTAAGCCATCATATCCACTTTATTCATTACATTTATTAAATTGGTAAGCTGTAAATATGTGGGTATAAATACTAATGGAAGCGTATTACAAGTTTTCGAGTTTCATCCGAGAAAAAACGTCCGTTTATAAAGAAACCCATGATTCGGCCGCCGCCGCCGTAGACTTCAATGTTGCGTAATCGACAAAAAAGTAATAAGAACCATGTGTGAAATGTACACTTTGGTATGTCAATAGAGTTATAAATCATGTGAATATAAATAAATACACCGGTGTTTATACTTTCTGCGAAGAAAAGTCTGCACCAGCAATGCATATCAATGAAAAACAATTGTAGTCTATCGGTTAAATCTCATTTTTATGATGCCGAGCTTATATTAACATACTGTGACAATTATTTATAATAATTTATTAATATGAATTAATATCTCCATATTATGTGCGTGTTTCTAAATATTGTCTATTTTTATTCGAATAAAGATTATTATTATCAAAATTACAGAATTTTGACTCCAGTGTCCAGAGAATAATAAATTGATTCATTATTGTTAATGATTATTTTAATAATCTATCAATAGATTATTTATTTTTTTAGATCCTTTGAATAATAGATGTATTTGAATTATCGGACTAAACGAACTTATAATAAGAAAAACAAAGAAAATTGGGAACATTATAAATATTTACATAAGACTAATACTAATGAGATCGTTGGCCTTTCATTTTGGCAATATTTTCAAAGGCGGGATCATCCGATAAAAGAGATATTTATACACACTGATCGGATAGTTAAATAGTTATTAGTTAAAGAATTTCTTTTTTTTAATTCTGGAATACTCGTCAGAAAATGAGGATTCCGCCAAATAAATCCAGCCAAAGCAAGACATTTGTCAAGATTGGGTATTTCCTAAAACAATTTTTGTATTTCAAATACAAATAAATTTGAAGTTTGATTATTTCAATTTCTATCAATTCTGATTTGCATCAACTATGGTAGAGATTTGTCTTACAATTCCTTCTATGTTGATATGTTATTGAAAAACATTTGAAGAAGATAGTGCAATATTTTCAATCTTACCAAAATCTTCAAATTTTCTATTGAATGTTTCTCTTCTCAGCAACTTTAATTTCAAGAATTTTGCTTGGGTTAAAGCAAATCATTGTTTGTTTGTCTGGATATATTTTTCAATGCTTGGGAAATGCTTGAATTTTGTATGCCTTAAATTCGCTTTCAACAGTATCATAAGTTGCTGATGAACACAATATGAACATTGCTGAGTATACGCAGAAGTCCTAATTTTAACTTCTGTCAAAGCCAAGACTATTTTAAACTGATTCCAAATCAATAATCAAAAAGCATTGCGACATTATTATATTAGGTCTGTTACATTAATTTAAAAATTGTGCGATAGTCTTCCGAATATCCCGCGTGCTGGATAATTTTTTGCTCGTGCATTTTTACCATTGTAATCGGTTCTTGTCTTCGTCTCGTGCCTCGTGATTATGAACGCAAAGCACTCGCAAAAAATGATCCGTAATATTTGAAGCACTACGGATGTTATATGTGATAATGTCCTAATTCAGTCGAATTGATTACAGCTTCCAATTTACATTAATTAGATTGAAAAACAGTATTCACGAGGCTGTGCAAAACTTTGATGTTTTGATTATTACTCGAGAAATATTCAATTAATCGATTAATCGATAATTTGATTTTTCATTAATCGATTAATCGATTAATCGATTAATCGATAATTTTATTTTGATTAATCGATTAATCGATTAATCGATAATTTTGATTAATCGATTAATCGATCATTTCGATTAGTCGATAATTTCGATTAATCGATAATTTCGATTAATCGATTAATCGATAATTTCGATTATCGATTAATCGATAATTTCGATTATCGATTAATCGATTAATTCGATTAATCGATATAATCGATAATTAAAAATAATCGAAAATCGATTATTCATTTCCATAATCGAACACCCCTACTTGGCACTATAACAAACTTTAAAAAAATATGTAAACAAATACTTTATTTGAACTAAAAATTACAAAACTATTGATCATTTTTAAATTACTTATGTTTTAAATATTGATTAATAGTTACATGTGAACAATTATTCAAAATGATGGGCGTTTCACAACAAAACTTTTTATGAATTGAAGTAGACGATGCCACATCGGTTCTGTTATTAACTAATGTTATTCCAGAGGAAGATGCGCCGTAATTGGATTCCATCGTAGCTGTTTTTGTATTTTGTACAGAATGTAAAATTTTGGTCTGTATTTGATTTTTATTGTTACTTGATTCATCAACATATCCCTCAGCAACGTTACTAGATTTCCAACCGCCGTGCCGTTTTAGTTGAAGCAGATCATCTCCTGCATCCACTAGCAGCGTAGCGGAAGTTCTACGTAGGCTATGCCCGGTATATTGTTCAGGAAAAGGCAAATTTAAATACTGAGCTATTTCTTTAGGAAGTGTACTAAATTTGTTAATTCCGACAACTTGCTTACTACACTTTCCATTCTGATAGTTAATAAAGAATCTTGAATTAATTTGATCCATATTCGGTGGACGAAGGTTCATATATTTTTTAGAAATGTCATAAAAGTTTCCAGAAATATGAAATGAACGTGTTACCTTTGTCTTTGTATTAGGTATTTGAACGAGAAGTGTAGTTTCAGAATCCTTTACATCATTGACTGTCAAATCTTTTAATTCGTGGCAACGGCAAGCGCCAGAAATTCCAAAAATTAAGGTAACCTAAAAACATTTGTATCACTAAGTACTTATTAAAACAATACGTGATTACCTTACCTTAGTCATTAAATATTTGGAGTCAGGTGCATTCGGTAAGAACGTGTTTATTTCTTGGGCCGAAAAAGTTTTAGACTTTTTACTTTTAAAACCATCCGATTTTCGTTTTAGGAAAGAACGTAACTTGGCATATTTATTGATATTTATATCATTTTTTATTGATAATGTTGTTCTTAACATAGAATTTATAGACCATAAGGTCGATGGCTTCAAATTTTTCGACAATTTTGCAAAATATGCAAGCAGCACAGTTTCCGAATATGAATTTACGCGATTATCTACCTTCCATTCTATGAATTTTGCAAAGATTTCTTCATACCTCTTTTTCGATTTTTCTGGCAATAAATCAGCTTAGGTTTTCTCAGCTTGATTTACTATTTCTGGTGGAGTATAGGGAAGATCTATGTCACTTTCTGAATCAGAAATCATGATGAAGTTTCGAACTGCACAAACTGACGTGCTTTAATAATGACGTGATATAGTGATAGCAGGCAACTAGACGGAGGTGAAAATTAGTAGATAATTTTCGGAAATTAAATTTTCGCGTGAATATTCGGTGACGAAAAATATCTTTTTATATAGGGTAGTAGAAATTTTTTTTTCTGTCTTCGCAGTACCGCACTCTACTGCAATAATACTGCAGTAAAAGTAGCGTATCAAGCGCTTGTTGAAACTCATATTCGGTATGGTATTTTGACATGGGGGCACGCCGAAACAGAGTGTTCGCTTTACAGCGGCGCGCCATTAGAATAATTGCTCATATTGGGTACCGTGATGATTGTAGGGACTCTTTTAAATACCTTAGCATTCTGACAGTTCCCTCACTGCAAATATTAGAACGTGTCTGTTATTTAAAGAAGCATCTTCAAAATTACCCAGAACCGAACCATACTTACAACACACGAGGTCGAAATGATATTGGTTTAAATAATATTAGGCTTAAAAGAACCGAAACTGGTACACAATATTATGGTATAAAATTTTTAAACAAAATACCCAGAAATATTAAAGATCTTGAATATAAAGTTTTTAAAAATAAAATACAAAAATATCTATTAGATAAATGTTACTACTCATTGGAGGAATTTTTATTGGATGATGTACATATTGAATAATGACCTCTCTACACATATTTGATTTCGGCACTTCCTTGTTTATATTTTAATTTTTAAATTAAGATTTTAGAGATTTTTTAAATTGTTAGATTTTAGAGATTTTATTTGTAAACTTGTATGTATTTTATGAATATTTGTCTATTTTTATGTTGACTAGTGTATGCCGTTTTTGGTTACAACACAATAAATATCTATCGATCTATCTATCTATCTATTTATCTATCTGTAGTTTCAAGCTCACAAGGGGAGGATCAGATGTGTGACTCACCGATTTCATCCATGTTTGGCACACGTGTAGGTCATAACTAGGAGTGTAACAGGTGCAAGTAATAGGGCGCACTATTCAGCCGTTTTCGAGAAAAATTGTTTCTTAATTTGTTATTCATGTGTATATATCTTTTGTGTTAACAAACATTTATCGACCTTTTAGCGCATCGATAAAACCTCCGATTCGTAGTCGGAAGGTCGAAGGATCGAACCCCATTGTTGAAGTTGGGTTCATTCATTTTCTTTTAATAGTTTTTATAAATCCATGTGTATTTAAATATCTTGATTTTAGAATAAATCTTTTTTTTCTCGAAAATGGCTGAATAGTGCGCCGTATTACTTGCACCTGTTACACTCCCAGTCATGACCTACATATGTGCCAAAGATGGATCAAATCGGTGAGTCACACATCTGATCCTCTCCTTGTCAGCCAGAATTTATAATTAATTTTTAAAACACTTTTTCACACGTTTAAATGTTAAGCAACGCCTGTACAACTTTAATGAACAGAGAAAAATCGCAATGCATTTGTTCCCCAATGCAACGCCGTGGCGCATAGTGGTTCACAATTCGAAAAAGCTGGCCAAAAGTCAAAAAATTAAAGTCAATATAGTCGTGTCCAGAGGGCTCCATTGGATGCCACAATGGAAGAATATGATTGCATCTACTACAAAATGCCTCGTAATCCGCGTTCAAACTTGTTACTTTGTTAGACGCGCGGGAGACATTCGGACGAGATGAAAGTTTGGCGTCGGTTTTTCACTATAAATACTAATCTTTATGTGCTGGGATTTTTTCCTTGTTATTATGGATCTTCCTGAAGGTAAATTAATGGTTATTACATTTAATATACACACAGAATTTTTGTTAGGAATTATATGAATTTGCGTTACAAATACGGAAATGGATTTTGCCACAAAAAAGAAATGTTGGATTTTTTTACGATCACAAAAGTTTCCCGTAGTTAGTATGGAGAAAGCAAAAAATTAATATGACAGACAGACAGATACAAAGGCAGATACACATTATTTTTTTTTACAAAAATTGTCGGAATCGACGGAAATGGATTTTGCCACAAAAAAAAAAATGTTGGATTTTTTTACGATCACAATAGTTTCCCGAAGTTAGTATGGAGAAAGTAAAAAATAAATATGACAGACAGACGGATTCAAAGGCAGATACACATTGTCTTTTTACAAAAATTGTCGGAATCGACGAAATGGATGTTTTCGCAACAAAAAATATTTGGAATTTTTTTACGATCTTAATATTTTCCCTTGGTTTGTAAGGAGAAAGGAAAAATAAATGTGACAGACACACACGAAGGCAGACACACAGACATATTTTTTCACAAAAATTGTCGGAATAAACGAAATGGCAATTTCCGCAAAAAAAAATTAGAAATTGTTTGCGATCACAATACTTTCCCATAGTTTGTACGGAGAAAGTAGAAAATAAATATGTTAGACAGATGCTCATAAAGGCAGACACACATATGTTCTACAAAAATGGTCTGAATCGACGAAATAGATATTTCGGCAAAAAAAAAATGTTTTAAAATTTAAATTCAATAAAACGAAATGTAGCCTGAATATATGAATATTCAACCTGTTCGTAACTCTGCAAGCAAAATTAAGTCTTACTAAGACTATAAACAAATAACTTATTGAAACAACTACTTCCCTGGCTAGTGCCACGCCGGATATTGAATGATACAAAAAAAATTTGCATGTTATTACTAGTACTAAGATCGTTTATTTCTAAACCTTCCATAATCTCCTCAGTCATTTACGACTTCCTCACGTTCAAGATCACCTTCACGTAAGTGTATTTTATTATTTAACATTAAATCCAAATGCGAAGCTGCACTGATGAGAGATAAATCTCGAAACGCGTCTGCAGATGGCTTTTTACTTAATTTTTACATATTTTAGGGTTCAGTTTTTTAGTTTAAAAATTTTCAAATTTAATTTAGTTTAATTTTCAAGTTAGTCCTGTGGGTAGAAATAAATCTTAAACCAATGTTATTTAGCTAGTAGTACTAGTAATAACATGCAAATTTCTTTTGTATCATTCAATATCCGGCGTGGTATTAGCCAGGGAAGTAGTTGTTTCAATAAGTTATTTGTTTATAGTCTTAGTAAGACTTAATTTTGCTTGCAGAGTTACGAACAGGTTGAATATTCATATATTCAAGCTACATTTCGTTTTATTTAATTTATTTAATGCTTTCTGCAACAAGTAAGGTTGTTTCTAATTTGTTTGGAAATTTGTTTACGATCACAATAGTTTCCCGTCAATTTGTACACACCCTGTATAGTATAAGTTATGGTTATGGTTTTGGCCCAAGGGTGGAGAGTGCTCACCGACTCGAAGCCAAGGACCAAAAACCATTTTACGGCCGTGGTGACTATTTGGTACATTATTTTTTTATTATCATCAAGTTTTAATTTATAGAAAATTCAAATTACAATTTATACGAGAGAATAGATATAATCGTAATTTACATGTCACGTTTATTCTGTACGTAACCATGGTAATAGTGTAAATGAAAGTTTTTCACTAATTTTGAAAATAATCATTAAATTGTTGTTAAAGTTGCGAATTTCTTCAGTGTGGCCAAATAAATGTAAAAACAATTGTGAAATTTTTAAAATGTGCTCAAAATCGATTCTGTTTTATGATCTAAGAAAAATCTAACAAGTCCATTCACTAACTTTGGAAATAATCATGTGATAACCAAATAAATTACTATACTGAAGTTGCCAAATAAATGTAAAAACAAATGATACAAACTTGAAATTTTCAAAATTTGCTAAAAATGTATTCTTCTTTATAGCTTAAAAATAATCTCAAACACATCTTAACTGAATTTCAAAATAATCAGTTAATTGTAATACTGAGATTGCGCATTACTTCAGTGCTACCAAAAAAATATTAATACAATTGTTACCGACTTTACATTTTCAAAATTTACTCGAAATTTATACCATTTTACGGTATAAAAACACCCTGACTAAATTATAAAATAATCACCAAAGAGCTGGGATCATTGTTATTCTAAAATATTGGATTTATCGAGTGCAAACAATAATAATTTTATCACTTATGTTCACTATATTGGATCCGCCATATTGAATTTTTCAATTTTAACATAAAATTCATAATCTGCGATTAATACCCATTTATGTCAAAATGTATCAAGATTTAGACTTTTGGCCAGCTTTTTCGAATTCTGAACCACTGTGCGGCGCGCCGTTAAAGGAGCCAGCTTCCACGTAGCGCACCGAACGCACGGCATTTCGTTAGGATTTTTGGTTCTCGCGGGGTGACGCGTGGTTGGAGGGGTTCAGGAGAGGTCGCGCTCTGAACATGCATTTTGTGCTGAACAAGGTCTGGCACGTCCCGAGCGCGCGGCGATGACGCGCACTTATTAGACGTATTTTGTGGCGACATATAACTAAAGTCCGGATTTATATGCGCTAAAGAAAAGCATTATAATTTTTTTATATGCGCTAAAAAAAGGGCATTATATTTTTTTATATGCACTTAAAATTAGCCAATATATGCTACAAAATGATTCAAATAAGGATTTTATATGCGGTTTAATTAAAAATAATGTTGCAAAATAAAAAAAATACGAATAGCAACTGATGATCATTTATTTATTGGAATTACAATGTAGAACCAAAATTTGATTTTGTTTTTCATTTTAGGTAAAGTTAAATGACATGGGGTTCATATTAAAATTGATTATGCCCTCCTCAGTCTCGCCTTTAAAAATTCTATAAATCATTTAAGTTTTTTCGTAAACCTCGAAATATTAAGTTACATGCGAAATAAAACTTGGTTCATTGATTTATTTCCGAGAGAAATGTATAGATATAATTCGCCAGTTCCATACGAAAGAGCAAATAAAACATGTAAAAAAATATAAATCCGGACTCTACATATAACTAATATTTATTTGCAATAATTTTAAGTTTTGTAAATTCAGTATACAATTTTCTAGTAGAGGTGGATATTTCTCCGTTACGAACGAAGTACGAGAAAGTTTTGTGATCGTGAATTTTTTTTTCAAATTTGTTTTTTTACGGAAATATTCGTTTAGGATGACATTCCAACAATTTTCATTGCTTTTTTCATTTTTGGTTTATAATTATGAAACTATAATAGTTATATGAAATTAATATTAATAATAATTGTAGAGAATGCCGAAATGGATCACTTATAAACAATAAGTTTTTTTTTCGAAATCTCTAATTTTTGAGTAAATTAACTATTAGAATTTGAAGTGTAATTTGTAATTTTCATGTTTCATAATTTAAACGTCAGTATCATACGATCCTAAAAAAACGCTCAAGTACATTTAAGATATGATTTAAATTGAAAATAAGCCATGAGTGTAAATATAAATAACTATACCATCAAATCGGAGAAAGTAACATTACCATTTCTTTTCATTCTGAAAGTGACTAATCATTTATATTTTACTAACAATTCAAATGTAACTATAAATAGTTTAGTTTTCTTAACAAATGTAGGATACACTGTTTTTCAATTATACTTTGAATTTATAAATATATTTTGTATGATAAGTGGCTCCACCACTCAAAAATTTCACGAGCCGCCACTGGTAGAAATGCATTTGTTAATTAAAGAAGTCTGAAAACATGATAACTTTATTATTTCTTAATCAAGTGCAGGTGTAAGTTTTCATTAGAGCTTGTGTCACTGTCTTGTGTGGCTAAAGTTCGGATTTATTTTTAATTTGTCGACAAAAATTACCGACAAGATTTTCGACTGATAATACTTCATTAGATCTATTTAAATTTAAATATGTAAAAAAATCGCTTTTAACAGCGTCTTTTCTTGCAATCACCAGTCATCGACCTTCAAACGACGAAGAGGTGTCTTCTCGAAATTATGAGTGCATCACCTTAATAAAAACTGTTTATGCAGGGTTATGCACTTGAATGCAACTTTTTCTAAATTATGTATATGTATTGATCTATTCATGGTATTTTTTTGCAACACTTTAAACATTACTTTTGAGAGCCTATATTAACCAACGCATTTGATGATTATTTTAATCTGTATAATATACGTAAATTTTAGCACTAAAATCATAATTATAAATATTTTTAAGACCAAATTTGTATTTAATAACCAATAATTGACTTACCAGAAGTAGCGCCATACATAATTCTCACTTATTTTATATAAAAACAATACTATTTGAACCGATTGCTGAAGGGCACTAACACGCGCCGATACAAAAGTAAACATTGGCGCTTATAAGCTTCCGTACCATAGAAATTCACATCATACCTTTCAACTCAACCAATAAACAATGAATTCATAATAAAATCAGAATTTTTGCTGACAACACAAAATTGAGTTTTGTCCAGCTGGAATCCAATTTCGGACCACTGTGTCGTGAGTAATTTTGTCTATTACTTTGTCAACCCAGTATCGTCGGCGTGTTATCCACGTGTTATTGTACAAATAAATAATATGATTATTTCTTGTTCTAAAAGCAGGTTCACGACCAACGTTACATCTTTGGCAATCACTAGTCATCACAAAATCAATGTGGTTTTAATAAATTTTCATTTTGTTTTTCGTAATTAAATGACAGTTATGTATATTCTTACTAAATTAACTATATGATATTAAAACGTGGGCCGAAACAAAGAAAGTCGGTCTCAGGAAACCAAAGTCTATCTAAAGAACTTAATAAGACTAGTGTTGTCCCAAACCTACCGGCAGATGGTGCGTGCACCTGGATTTAAGATTAGAATCTCAGATAGGAACCTAGGTCAAGTGTGAGATCCTTGGATGGATAATTGAATGGAAACTTTTTTGGGAAAGGTACGGTTTGCAAATTAAGACAATTTACATTTGTATTTAACAATCACCCGTTTTTTTTTTAATTAACTGGCAATTTATATGTGATGAGTTTTGCATTGTCTTTTGAAAACCTAAAAAAACATATTTGACATTTCTAACATGGTATTTCTAAATCCAGAACGAGTTCAGTCAAGAAGAAGGCGTTTGGCGAATCGAGTTAAGTTGACCGGTAATATTCAGACAAGTCACAACCAGGGAGCAACATATTAGACGATGGGTACGAGATGAAATACCACCTCACATCCCTGCAGCGCTGCTGTAGAGCCGCACACGTCAACCAGAAGATATGTTATAGATTCTGGAAATAGGCAAACAACGTGGAGGATTTTGAATGAAGACTACTTACATCCTTACCACATCCATGTGCACTAAAAACTAGATGATCAGAATTTTCAGAATCGATTGCACTTTTGTGAATGGTTGGATCTTAAAAGACAGGTATTTTTTCTCTTTCGGTAGTAAAGTTGGATAAGAATCCTTATTGGCTACATTTTGTGACCAATCAAAACATTTAGTTGTTTGTGCGATATTTTTGGATGCCAAATTTTTGGTCCACATTTCTCGAGATGTATAATATGTGCAGTTCTTAAATATTTGCACCATTTATGCAACGAAATTTGTAATATTTGTTGTATTTAAAAAATTTTGGGTAAAAAACAATAGCTATTTACTTAGCGTACAAGAGGGTAAAGTATTACTCACCGAGAGAAAAGGTTTCTTAAGTGGTTATATCTTACATCGCTGACGCGTGCAATATAACGTTTTAACTAACACCTCTAATATGAACGAACATAGTAAAATAGTTGATATAGTTCATCCGTTGAGAGCTGACGATGACTCATGCATTTTCGTACTAAGAAATGCTTTGCATATTTTATTTATCTTTTTCTATCATGTACGAAACAGTATGAAATAAAAGACGAAACGTGTGTCTGCGTGTTAAAGAATAGGGCAGCGTAAACGTAGGTCTAAGCTCAGGCATGACTCTTGCATCGCATTGGCACGCTTCATATAAACACACAAAACACTCTAGCGCTACGTCAAATAACATAACCGTAAAAAGTTTGCTTGTATTGCGCTTTAGATTTCATTTTGATCGAGTTAATACCTAATTAACTTAACATGCTCAGAAATAAATCGCTAAAAAGTCAGTCTCAACATATGTTGATTAACATGTTTAATTATTTTGAACGCAAATCGCAAAATGATAAACCGGTCTGAAAATATATAAGATAGTGCGCAAATTTTTTTAAATATCCCGCCAATGAAAATCAGCGCGACACCAATTTTCTTACGGGCATACGTTTACTTAAATCTTGATTCATGCGAATTTAAGCGATGTCACAGGCAGCTCTCAGCGGCCCAAATATAACTTAAAATTACATGATAATCCCTAGAATAATGTAGGTTAGGTTCGTTAAGTCTTACATAAACAAAAACATTTGTAAGCAGAAAATGTATTATCTATCTATTTTTTGAGTTTTAATGAAAACCTTCATGTTTGTGACCTTTTTTTTGTAAAAATCCGTTTGCAGATTGTATCAATAAGTCGTCAATTTAAAAATGCAAAATTACCATCGCCCCAAATGCAAATTGTTAGATAATCGCTCAATTTAAATGCCGAACGTCTAAATTGGGAAGCACTGATGTAGAGCGTCCTATACCACAAGAGATAACATGAAGGAGCGAATTAGAAATATCTGTCGCTAGTTGAGTGGAACTATGGCATCGAGAGCGATGCCGATTTGCGTGCAAGATGCTGTGTATCCATCAAGATGAAAGACAATTTGAACATTTATTTTACTAAATTTTAATCATTTACTAAATTCATTATTTAATTCATTATCAGCTATTAAGACCTCTTTACGTTTGCGCTCTCTCTACATTTTGTACAGTAAAACAGTAAACAGTGCAACGATCCCACATTAGACCTAGGTGCCCTCTGCTGGTAAGTTTTGGAACTCGAAACTAGTCAAATCAAATTATTTACGTAGCCTTTTATACTAAACATCGTGTAACTACCAAGTGCCAAATAAAAGAAAGTAAAACTTAGTTTATTATTCCTTACTTAATAATCTAAAACAATTACCTACTTCGATAGTATTCCTAATTTAGTTACAATTTAATTAGTTTGGCTGTCATTTAAATTTAATACCAATAAAAGGATAGACAGTGGCTATAAGTTTACTTCTTTTATTTAAGAAGGTTCTCTTTCCATTTAGAAATAAAAAGAATCGTGCTTCCTAAACATTTTTGTAATACAAATGAAATGCTACAATACAAAAGCGCAAATATCTAAAGGGCAATTCAACTACGCTGGAGTTCACTTTTAAGTAAAGTAAAAAGCACATTAATGCAATTTTGAGACGGACAATTTTTATATTAAAGTAGATAATTACCAGCCATTTCTTATTGTAATATTATACCTTATAAAATATTCTTTGTTTACAGTACCAAAGAAAAAAACACAACAATCCTTTCATTTTTATATTTTAAATGAAGTTGATGAAACCTTTTAATGAAGAGATTATTAAGGCACTTATTTATGGAAACCTTGTATTTTTATACAGGAGGATAACAGAAATTTAAAATTGTGTTAGCATTCCATTAACTCGTCGATTAATTTGATAACTGATATAACAAATTTATTTTGTTCGACACCTGCTTTCGGTGAAAGACGCTGTGTGTTTGAGCTTTTTCCATCTCAATTCATTCTCGAAATTTGTATCGATTCAATGGCTCGTACAAACAAATAAAATTTATCCGGCCAAATTTAACCTCTTGTGGTATTACCCCCGATAAAACTCGTTATCCTAACAACGAAAATAAAATGTTTTTAAGCATACGTTCACAGTAAGTAAGAGAGGAAATTAGGCGGCAAAGTGTATGGATTCGTTTAGAGCAGTGGTTTTCAAACTTATTCCCACGGACCCCATCTCATAGAAAATCTTGTCACTAAAATCTCGTACAAAGTGGTGAATTGAGACGTAAAAATAAAAATTTTGTCCATCGATAATTATATTTAACTCAGGACGTAAGTTAGTTAAGTATCTAGTCCGGTAAGTTTTGAAATCCCAGACTAGGTTCCTTCGTCGCCTCGTTCTCGATTCTTTTCCTCGTCTCAAGATTTAATTCTTTTCTAAACTAAAATCTGGCTCATAATAAAGTGTTTTAATTTATTTACATCTGTTATTTGAAAGGTCGAAAATGGAAACCAAATTTTTATGTTTTTAATGAAATTGTTCTGAAACGGGCAGACAGACTACAAGTCGATAACACGAGTTTAAAAGCTCCTGAAGAAACTTGAAAATTACATTCCAATAAACATTCTGAAAGGTACCATAAACAAAGTGTATCGACTTTATAATGGTGAAAAATGTGTAAATTTGTCAAAAATTTACGATTTAACATTTTAATTTGATTACAAAATAACAGCCAGACAAGTTGCCTAGGAACGTTTTATCAGCTCCGAGACTGTAATATCCCACTTATCGAACTGAAATAAATCGGAAATATCAAAGAACGCGACCCAGTATGAATAAAGATGACTATCAATGTATTTATTTTAACTGTCGTTATAATGAAAATCAGTATTTTACTTTTTATCAAAATTCTTGAGGACCTCAGATATTTTTCAATTTTCCGCAGACCCCGCCAGAAGTTCCATGGAGCCGCTGAAGTTTTCAAAATTGATCACAAACCCCAACATGGTTCCTACAAACCTCAAGGAGTCCGTAAGAACCACTTTGGGAAACATTGGTTTAGAGCAGAGTTAGTCAATCTGGTTCTTACCGCCGCTACTAGTAGTTTTCCAAATAAAAGTACTAAACACCATAAAATAGAAGTCGACGAAAACTTTCCAAATGAATATTACATTTTGGGATAATTCCAGTTGTAAAGTTCTAAAAAATTAGAATAGTTTAAGTGACACAAAAAATATGAAATAATTTGCCATCCTCTAAATACTTTTCAAATGTACTCATAATATATTCTGCATTATAATTTAATGGAAATCTAGAAACATGGCTTAATTATGTTTTGAAAAACTCAGAACGAGAAAATGAGAGTACAGTTTACAGTCATTCTGAAATAACTAAATTCGGCATGATTTTGAATAAAAAAATAAACAATTGACAAATTCAACCAAAACTATTTCATTTTTAGATTGTCAAATAAAGCTTTAGTTTAAAGTTTTATTTGAAAACCCTTAATAGTTATTTTTTAATACAACGTGAAGATCAAGACTTATGATATAACAGTCATTTTTGAAAAATGGACGAAACTGTACACTGAATGGGAAACTAAAAATTTAATACAATAATAATATTTTAGACTGAAAAACCTCTGGTCAATTGCTTGTTGAGGTCATCTGTAAAAGTGTCTCAATAAATGTATTGTCTCTCTCTAATAATATTCATTATATGGAAGCAGCTGTTTACAGATAATATAAAGGGTTTTTCAATAGCAACTTGACCCTTTTATTTTCATATTGTGAACGCACCCTTAAACAAATTAGTGCACTGTCACTGTCAAAATACGCAGTAACTCAAACATTTTCATCATGCAAAGACTTATGAACGAAGAACGTTTATAAGTAATTAAAAATTACTACGGAAATTCCGGGTCAGTGATTGCTACTTTAAGAGCGCTTACGCCAATTTTGGGTCGTCATTCTCTCCCGAGTAGACAAGCAGTTCACAATTTGGTCAGAAAATTTGAGTCAACATATTCACTATTGAATGTTCCCGTGCCAGTGAGACAACGCAGCGGTCGCAGCGCCGAAAATATTGCTGCCGTTGAAGCGTCCATCGCAAACGATCCAAATCAGTCGATTCCACGGAATTCTCAGGAATTGGGCATCAGTCAGACCACACTATGGCGTATTTTGCGAAAGAATCTTGGCCTGCACCCTTACAAGATCAAGTTAACTCAAGAACTAAAGCCACTTGACCATATGAAGCGACGCACGTTCTCAGAATGGGGTATAGAGATGTTAGCCGAAAATGACCACTTTAATCGCAAAATCATCTTCAGTGATGAAGCGCATTTTTGGTTGAATGGCTTTGTCAATAAACAAAACATGCGTTACTGGAGTGCTGAAAACCTTGATGTGGTTCATGAAGCATCACTTCATCCACAAAAAGTGACTGTGTGGTGCGGTTTCCATGCCGGTGGCATCATTTCTTCGTTGATGAAAATGACCGTCACGTTACAATCAATGGTGAACGCTAGAGAGACATGTTGCAGCGTTATTTCTGCAATTAATTGCATGGGATGGACATCAGTGATATGTGGTTTCAGCAAGACGGTGCCACATCCCACACAGCTGGAGAAACAATCGACTTAATCGTTCGGTGAACGTGTTATATCGAGAAGGGGTCCTATCGATTGGCCGCCGAGATCTTGTGATTTAACACCTCTAGACTTTTTTCTGTAGGGTTACGTTAAATCGAAGGTCTATGCCAACACGCCGGCGGCGTTGGAGGACCTAAGAGCCAACAATCGAACGAGAAATAGCGGCCATTTCCATCGAATTGTGTGGCCGAGTCATCGAAAATTGCCTACAACGAATCGACCGCTGCAATTATGCCCTTGGTGAACATATGACCGAAGTCGAGTTCCATTCATAATCGCATTGATTGTACTTTAAGCCAATAGTAAAAGTTTTGATTTATCCCAAATGGTTTGCGAGATATTTAAAAAAAAAGTTGTAAAGTTCTTATTGAAAAACTCATTACAAATAAAATTGACATAATGACACCATCGTACGTTAAGTAATTGCACAATGTAATAATATTACTAAACTACGGGTCCGGGACAAAGTGCCGAATGCCCAAAGTGCCGAATCGGTATTTTGCCCAAAGTGCCGAATTTCATACTACCGACCAAGCCCAAAGTGCCGAACGACGCCAAGCGACGTCGCATCGTTCGTAAAGAAGGCGTCATAGCCGAATGCGAATCGGCAGTTTGGACATTCGGCACTTTGTCCTCGCGCCGACCTCTCAGTAAGGCCCAAACTGCCGAATTCACGCCGATTCGGCACTTTGGTGCATGCACCTACTTGTAAGGCCCAAAATACCGAATATTTATGCTATAATACGTTGAAAAACGTTTAAAACAAAAATACAATTTGTTTTATTTTAAATTAAAATCAAAACATTGTCCAGCCCTGAAATTATCTACCCTTTATTGATAAAATTGTATGTATTATCAAAAAGAATTTTTGCACATTACGAATATTCATGAGGATGTGCATTCGGCATTTTGGGCCTTACATAGGTGCGTGCGAGGACGTTCTGTCGAATGACCAAAGTGCCGATTCGCATTCGGCTCCGACGAACGATGCGACGGTGCTTGGCGTTGTTCGGCACTTTGGGCTTGATCGGTAGTATAAAATTCGGCACTTTGGGTAAAATACCAATTCGGCACTTTGGGTAAAATACCGATTCGGCACTTTGGCCATTCGGCACTTTGGCCATTCGGCACTTTGGGCAGGCCCCATTATGAATAATACGCATAATAACAGTAGCACTCATCATTATGATTGAATCTGTTTGTATTTTACAGGGAGAAATTAAAAATGGGGAAAATCATAAAATTTCCTTAGTAATGACAGATTTTGTATGACAAGTTATTAAGAAAAGCCTAATCTTTATTATAGATAATAATTGTATTGCAAATAAATGGACTGTCATTTTAAACAAAGATAAATCAAACAATTAGCTAAAGAAAGTCTAGTAAGTTTTTTATGGGTGCTCAAATTTGTATTTATACACGTATTCTAAATAGTTTAATAATTTCTTTAAAAATATAAGTTCTAAAGTCAAATAGTTGTGGCCTTTATCAAAATTATTAAAAAATATTTCATGTAAAAACTTTAGTATGATTTTATAATTCATATCTTCTATAGGTATTTTAGGTATTTATTTAATGATCAAGAAGCCAATAGTAAAACTTCAATTATCCTTTATATCGGAAGTAGTCTGGAGAGATGACATTTCTGACTTTTTTGAAAATACAGATAAACAGACAAAATTGCTCATTAATATTAAACATTGTGAAATACGTTTAAAAAAGTTGATAATTGTAACATAAAATTTAATAAAAGCCTTAACACTCACACTCAATTTCTGCAGTGACGCAATTAAACAGCTTCTTGAAATAATGAGAGTAATAATTTAGATAACTGGCATATCTCATAAATGTTTTGTAGATTTGCTTCATATTTACAAACAAAATAGCAAATAAACGAAGGAAAAACGTAAACTAATATTGTAAGTATGACGTATTTCAATTATCTATCTAAACGGCCAAGAGTCACAAATTGAAAAAAATGCGCTTCTAGAGGTCTGTAAGTTTCCAAAAAAGATTAATAAATGCAGACTAAAATTCTTTTTGTTTTAATATGTGAGGAATTTTTAAGTGAAAATTTGCATAATTCACGCAGAGAAAGATTCATACTTTTCTTATTTATTATTTGAATATTAAATTCAATAAAACGAAATGTAGCCTGAATATATGAATATTCAACCTGTTCGTACCTCTGCAAGCAAAATTAAGTCTAAGTAAGACTATAAACAAATAACTTATTGAAACAACTACTTCCCTGGCTAGTGCCACGCCGGATATTGAATGATATAAAAGAAATGTGCATGTTATTACCAATACTACTAGCGAAATAACATTGTTTTAAGATCATTTATTTCCACCCACAGGACTAACTTGAAAATTAAACTAAATTGAATTTGAAAACTTTAAACTATAAAACTGAACTCTAAAATATGTAAAAATTAAGTAAAAAGCCATCTGCAGGCGCGTTTCGAGATTTACCTCTCATCAGTGCAGCTTCGCATTTAAATTGAATGTTAAATAATAAAATACACTAACGTGAAGGTGATCGTGAACGTGAAGAAGTCGTAAACGACTGAGGAGATTATGGAAGGTTTGAACGAGTTTTATATCTGAGTTGGAGGTGATTAGTGAAAGTACAGATGTGAAGAAATAAATGATCTTGTTTTCAGTTGGAACCGAATACATGATTAAATAATAAACAAATTAGAAACAACCTTACTTGTTGCAGAAAGCATTAAATAAATTCAATAAAACGAAATGTAGCCTGAATATATTAATATTCAACCTGTTCGTTACTCTGCAAGCAAAATTAAGTCTTACTAATACTATACATTTCTTTTGTATCATTCAATGTCCGGCACTAGCCAGGGAAGTAGTTGTTTCAATAAGTTATTTGTTCATAGTCTTAGTAAGAGTTAATTTTGCTTGCAGACTAACAAACAGGTGGAATATTCATATATTCAGGCTACATTTCGTTTTATTGAATTTATTTAATGCTTTCTGCAACAAGTAAGGTTGTTTCTAATTTATTTGAATATTGTTTTGCGTTAAATTTTTTTTTAAATAAATTTTAGTTGTCGCGATTGGCAATACTTGAACGTGACATGTATCGACGTCAAAATGTAAAATTGCCGTTAACGATAATTCAAGGGTTAATGGTAACTCGATAACAATCGAACGGACGGGTGCATGAATGCACCAAATCGCTTGGCGACGTTTCACGGTCTGGTTTCATTCTCTAGCTAAAAGTTTGTAATTTATTATATGATCACTATGTCTGTAAAATGAATAGCACGGAAGAAACAGCGAGGGTACAATGTATATTTTATTCGCGGTTTCTGTGGGTGTTTTTATTCGGTATGAATTTTTAGTTGGCCTTACACGTAAAACGAGAAACAAATGTAAACATAACCTTAGGTTTCTATAAACATTTAAGCAAGTACGTAGCATACTATAAGCTTAAATTTTAGTTTGAAATTACTTGGTAATAATTTTTTTTACCGCACCCTTGGCAATTTTCCATATTTCTGGAGGTGTGCAAGTAATATTCGAGGTTTATTATGTTTTAAAATAAACTTTTGAAATCGCCGTAGAAATACTTATGTCAATATTAAATTCGTTCGAGACAAAAAATGTGTTTTCAGAGCTTCCACATACGTTTAAGTATACATTTTATTTTTGAAATAATTCCTTAACCAAAACCAAAGTAGAAAGAATAGCATATTATACTTGTTTAATAAGAGGCATTGTGAGCACTCCTTACTGAGTGAATGTACTATTATGTGAGAAGAGAAAAAAATATATTCTAACTTGTAAAAAATGTGATATAAACTACTGAAAATGTATTACATTACATTGTGTAGATTGGTTGGCCTTTTTACAGTTTTAAAATGTCAATCATCTCCCAAGGCGGAAAATGAGTTAAAGTAAAGAGAAAGCAAAAAATAGGAAAGTTTGGAAAGTTTTTGGTAGAAAAAGCATTAATTTCACCGCTGTTTAAGCTGACTCTACCCGTCAGTCAAATTAAACAAACAAATTTCGACTGGTAACTCCCATTGCCTTAAAATGTTTAGTATAAATTCAAACATTCCTAAATTTGCAAATCACTTAATAATGACGATAACAGTTTAAACTCGAGTAAATATTTGGTTAAATTGAAATATCTGTTTTCTGACGTTATGTAATATTTTTTACCTACACCCACTTCGTAATTGATGAATTACTGAACTGTTTCCACCAATCGTAAGCGGCCCATTACGAATATATAGAGCATATATAAATGTAAAATGTTGTACATAAATTTGTAATAAGTAATATTACAACTTATGTACATCGTTATATTATATACTTATTAGCCAATTACAATTAACGTCCGCTGAGTATCCCAGCATTCGTCTGTTCGTCTTTTAATATCAGAAGTGGCAGTGACATTTAAATGTCAGATTACAACATATAGGTTAAAACAACACAATAAACCCTCCGCCATGCCTTCCATCGCAATGGTACCTTAGCAAATTAATACTTCAGAACGAGTACAACGATAGGTGTCCGTAAGTTTGTCCAATTAATCTATTGGACAATATATTATTCGACGGAAAATTGTTCGAATGGTAATTCGTTTGTTTAGTTGGTGGTCGTCCAACATTGCCATTATCGGGCAATTTCACACAAATTTAAACGTCACCCTTACAAGATTCAGTTTCAATATGTCTTTAGTTTAAGCAAATAAATGTAAGGTCGAAGGCAAAGTATAGTACATAACGCGGGTTGTAACACAATCACGCGCTCGTGAAATTACATCACTCGCCGCTACGCGGCTCGTACGCAATTTCTTTCACTTGTGCGTAATTTGCTACTTACAATTCTAGTTATGTAATATACTATTACAATAATTAGTTGCGGCTAAAACATAGAGAATTTTGAAATTCAGTTTAAGAATTTTTTTCCTACGCGACTATAAATATGAATATTTTAAGGGTTTGAGGTGAATTAAAAAAGTCTCGAGCGTTGACATTTTTAAATATTCACGATAAAAAATATGAACGGAAACAATTCATGCAATTGTATCATTGATTTCTTCCAGAGTTACTTCGAAACTTGTACTTATCCCTCACGAAAGTTTTGATTTAAAGAGATGGCAGATCGTATACTTTTATAACAGGTTTTTAAACAATAAGTATAAAATCAAAGAAACAAATCACTTTTAGGAATTCTAAAATGATTGGTTTTTATTGTAGGTTTTGTGAAAACTTTAATCTCCTATTACAACGGATTTCACGTGGAAATGAATTGAAAGTGTTTAAAATATTTAGAAAAAAATATTTGCAGTTGCAAAATGATTTTTGCTTGCGTTTATTTTGAAACAGAAAATAATTTGCCGTAACGAATAGTGTAAAGAAAAAAACAAGTTAATGTGTCCTTTCAAAAATCATGCATAATTATCTTGTCATATTCAACAATTGGAATTGTAATAGTTTTTTATAGCTGTCATATAAATAATTTATTTTCGTAAAATAAGCTGCTTATAAATATTTATAAGTGTCATTTGTTTAATAAAAATTGCAGGCAATAACGAATGACAAACTGTATTCACATTATTATGCGGCGCGTATTTTAATTTTTAATTAAACTGTAAAAATTTAAGAAGAAACTTTAGGCTGAAAGACCTGTGGTCAATTGCCTGTTGAGGGCACTTTTAAAAGTGTCTCGATAAATGTATTCTCTTTCTCCCCCGTTAAAGATGAAATTATTATTAAATTAACAAAAATAATCATTCATTTTAAATCCTTTCTTTTTCTTCTTTTAATTATTGTAAAGTGGCTGAATGACCACACCATAGCCAATGGCAAAAAAATATGTTATTTGAAGAGGAATAGTTATTTGGGAATATACATTTGTTTGGATCAACAATAAAGACCTAAAAATTGAAATACTTATAAAATTAGAATAGTAATATATGAGTGTTTCAAATTCTCTACTAGTTTCGCCTTTTCGGGGAATTAAAAAACAAAATTGAAATACATTTTAACTCTAAACTGTTTTTGAATTTAGTAGTATTAACATCCATTATATATTACTATTCTAAACCACATGAATCACCAATACATAAATAAATTTCATTTAGTTAATTTTACTCAAGTCGATGTCAAAGACATAACTAATGAATTTCATTAATGTCGCCCTATTGAGTCTGATCATGAATGGAAAAGCCGCGCGACGTAAAGCTCGTGTATTTGACGACGCGGAAAATTATGAACAGCAATATCAACAACAAAATAAGTTTAATTTGGAAGGAAATACCTTTTGCTGTTTCTTCAAAAACTAAAAACACGAACTGCACTAGCACACACTATTTGAGCTTCTTCGGTGCAACGGTGGAAACGAGGATACCTGTTCAAGCACGCTACTGCAGTTAAGTCGATCCATACAGGGCTTCGGTTATATCCTGCCGTATCGTGAATTTTCGGGAGCTTTCGCTCGTAACCTGCCCACGACGTGGGTGGCCATGTTTTTCCTGCAGAAAGCGTCCAATCTTTTGCGGGGCTCTCCCCACGCAGGAAAATTATTCAACAGTGCTAACTGAAATGATTGTTTATCGTAATGTATGTTTTTGCAAATGTGGGGGTTGCAAATACTGCATGCAAAAAATCCTTGTACTAAAGCCCTGAAAAATTTGTATGGTCGTTAATTATGTACTTGGGTTGGGTGGTTCTCTGTAACCAATGTCTATAGTTGATAATATTTATGAAATGTAATTTTTAATAATATGTTATTCCTACTATGAGCATATTATGTACTAGCGTCAGTAAATTAACCCTCAAATAAACTTTAAACAAAAATATTGTAACAATAACAAATATTGTTTACAAAAATAACAATTACAATCTTTGATAAAATTTATATTATTATTGTTGTTATTACAAATTAAATGATCTGCTAATGAGTTATTGACCATCGAACTTTGTTCACAGAGCTTCATCATTTATTATTTACACTTAAGAAAGAATGGAATTCAATGTTCGGCATCTCGTCTGGCCGAAGCGAGGCATTGTAATGACTTTCATTTTGTAAGAAGTCGTGTTGATTGTAGGAAAAGTATGCAATGCAATATATGTTATTAAATTTATGTTTTGGTTCTTAAACGAATTTTTTTCTGAAATAAAAAATTTGCGAGCCGGTCTTCTAGCTGGTTCAAATTCAAAGTTCATGAATGTTCAGCTGTCAACCTTTTCATTTAAATATAAAGTATTAAATATATAAGTGTGTGTCATTATATTTTTATCACTAAATTTAAAGAGGAAAATAGACGTTTGCATCACTTGTGAGGAAATTAAACCATCAGTGGAATTGAAAAATAACAAACAATTTAGTTTAATCACCAGTGGTGGAAACTCCAATGCCTCTAGAAACTGCTACTGTGATTTAGGCCAGCGTTTCCCAAAGTGTGGGTCGCGACCAGGCACTGGGTCGCAGAAGAATTTTGCCGGGTCGCGAAAAAATATTGTAAAAACACAAAAAAAATGTTTTTTTACATATTATTTGTTTTATAACAGTTAGTCACTAGGAACGGTGGCAAAGTGTGTATTTATAGTTTTTCGTAGCAGACTTTTTACCAAATTATGTGATCATAAACACTTCCCTTTGTATTGTAATTCACGATGGCTTTCAAAGAAAAACGTTTGAAAATGTCTGAGCTAGATATAGATTCCACTCTATGGTTCTATAAAAATTGAAAAACATTCCTATCTTAGATTTTAAAATAATCACACTTGAACAACTCCCAATTCAATTCTGATGAACTTTTTACAAACCGCAAAAAAACAAACCTTAAACTTTTGACATTTCTCTAAAATATCTACTAAATTTTGGAAACATTCCTTGAGCACCCTAAAGTCAAGCATTTTCCAAATCGCCAAAACCAATTGAATTTTTTAAGCTCACTCAAAATGGATTGCAACCTCATTTTTCTATAAAAAATTTGCAAATATTCCTACAAATCAAATTTAATCAAAATATATTTTATTGAAATCTGTCAACGCTCTTAGCCTCAATTTTAAAATATTTACCCTTAAACACTGAATTCAATTTTGGGGTTGGACATCTTCCAAGTTGCTTTGAAAATAAAAACCAATTGCAAAAAATTCCAGACAATTCAAATTTACTCAAAACGGATTAATTTTCGTTTCTATAATAAAATCGGCAAACATCCCAGGCCCAAATTTTGAAATAATCACACGTGCATTAAAAAAGCATTTTTTTACTTAAATTTATGATAATATGATTCTTCGGTTTCAAGTTTTTCCGAAACTCAAATATTTTTGAAAACGCAAAATCATACATTCGCCTAGATTTTCTTAATTTCCTAGAAAACAACTTGGTGGATTCTCTTCAAATTTTACAAGCACATTCTATAGATTCGTAGTAATAAAACAACTAAATAATAAAAAAAAATAATTTGAGCTAGTTTTTCCGAAATTTCAACTTAAACATTTTTGAAAGTGTAAAATTATGCATTCACCTAGATGTTCTTAATTTCCTAGAAAATTGCTTAGTGGGCATATATAACCATCTTTATTCGGTTTCTTATTACACAACAATATAACATATAAAACTGTAAATAACTGAGTCCAAATGGGCTTTCGGCCTCCTTAGTGGATTATCTTCAAATTGTAAAAGCACACTGTAGACTTCTAGTAGTAAAGCAAGTAAATAATGCCAAAATAGTTTAAACTAATTTTTACAAAATTTCATCTCGAACATTTTTAAAAGCGAAAAATATGTTTTTGGCTAGATTTTCTTAATTTCCAAGAAAGTCCCTTAGTGGATTATCTTTAAACTTTAAAAGCACAGTATGTATACTTCTAGCAATAAAACAAGTAAATAATCAGAACATAATTTGTGCTAGTTTTTCCGAAATTTTAACTAAAATATTTTTGAAAGTGCAAAATTATCCGTTCACCCAGATGGTCTTAATTTGCTAGAAAATCCCTTACTGAATTATCTTCAAATTGTAAAAGCACACTCTGTAGGCTTCTAGTTATAAGGCAAGTAAATAATCACAAAATAGTTTAAGCTAATTTTTCCAAAAAATTGTTTGGGCTAGTTTTTCATTTTGACTCAAACATTTTTGAAAACGCAAAATCATGCATTCTAATAAATTTTCTTAATTTCCTAGAAAATAACTTAGTGGATTATCTTCAAATTTTACAAGCACATTCTATAGATCCGTAGTGATAAAACAAGCAAATAATAAAAAATAATGTGAGCTGGCTTTTCCAAAATTTCAACTCAAATATTTTTGAAAGTGAAAAATATGCATTAGGCTTTTTTTTAGATTTTCCTAATTTCCAAGAAAGTCCCTTAGTGGATTATCTTTAACCTTTAAAAGCACACTCTGTATACTTCTAGCAATGAAACAAGTAAATAATAAAAAATAATAATTTGTGCTAGTTTTTCCGAAATTTTTGAAAATGCAATAATTTGAGGTATTTTTTCCGAAATTGCAACTCAAACATTTTTGAAAGTGCAAAATTATGCATTCACCTAGATTTTCTTAGTTTACAAGAAAATCCTTAGTGGATTATCTTCAAACTTTAAAAGTACACTCTGTAGACTTCCAGTAATAAAACAAGTAAATAATCAAAAAAATCATTTGGGCTAGTTTTATCGAAATTTTAACTGAAACCATTTTGAAAGTGAAAAATACGCATTCGGCTAGATTAGTGTTTCACAACGTGAACCATCGACCAGTGGCGTCTCGTGGATGTTCGGCGGTGGGGCAACAGAAGGAAAGTTGATCGAAACAGCAACGAAATATTTGTTTCCTCTATAAGAGTAAGTAGTGCGGCA
Source organism: Ocypus olens (assembly GCA_910593695.2). Taxonomy (NCBI): domain Eukaryota; kingdom Metazoa; phylum Arthropoda; class Insecta; order Coleoptera; family Staphylinidae; genus Ocypus; species Ocypus olens. The sequence goes on from OU343047.1 coordinate 31,089,323, forward strand.
CGAGCGACGTCTAAATTAGGCGTTTATCTGACAATCCGTATTTGGAGGCCGATGGTAATTTTGTAGGGGCGAATGCATTTTGAACACTAGTTTGCAAAGATGGCTCGCCTAAAAATTTGATCAAGATTATGTCTTTCGAAATTAGTACCAAATTTTATTAAACTTTTCTAAAATCAAACAACTTGCATATTTGCCAAGTTGCGTTGAATTCCCATGTAAGTTTTTAATATTTAAATGTGGATTGAAGATTCTTTTTCTGTCGGAATTGAAAAGGAAGAAATATTTAATCTTAGTGAACAAGAAGTTGATAATTTAATTGAAATTTCATGCGACACTGATCTAAAAGTGTTTGAAACTGTACCACTAATTTATTTTTGGTTGCGGTGTCAAAAGGACTATCCAAGCGCAAGCGAAAAAGCGACAACATTTTTAATGCCTTTTTTCACCACTTATACATGTGAAGCTGCATTATCAGCCTTGGTGTACTTAAAAAATACGTATTTAAACAGATTGGATGTCGAACCTAATTTGGGAATAAAATTAACATAATTACCTCCTAATTTTAAATTGTTATGTGATGACAAACAACATCATCCTTCGCACTAAGGACAAAATATGTAAAACATAGTTTACTTCGGAGCTCTCCGTGACGGAGCGGGTTGGCTCCTGGTTTCGGTGCGAGGCGTCGTGGGTTCGAGTCTTATGCTCGGGCGATAGCTTATATTAACGAGGGGTTCATGGTTGTTCAGTATTTGTCCCATTCATTATAAAAATGAATTTTAAAATTCCGAATAGCTAATCACTTACGCCAATTCCCTGAATCATTCACTCTCCTTAACCCGCTATTGCGTCAAACATCCTTCTTTTTATTAAAAGAAAGTTTACTTCATTTACTAAAGTTTTAAATGAATATAATTGTTAATTTTTTAATTACTTATATTTTTCTTATGCATATAATTATTTTGCAATTTTTGTGTATGAAATAAACAAACAAATAACTTGATTTTTATTAAAAAATCAAATTTGTTTTGTAAATAACCTTGTACCGGGCCGCTGTCAAAAAAGTTTGGGAAACGCTGATTTAGGCGGAACAATAAATTCTTTTAAATTCATTGAATATTTATATTTACAAATCCTACGAATTATATGCAGGTACTCTGATGTTGGCAAAATAGTATACATAACTTGTTATTAAAGAGCTATTGTTCCACTTAAGTAGTTTTTTCCAACACTCGCCAACGCTCATATTTAAAATGTACTTCCATATCAGGGGAACGGAATCCACCGTAATGGGCAATCCCGCTTCGTCCAGCTATACCGACGACGCGACAGTGAGGAAGAGGAGCAGTTTAGCCCCCAAAAAGGGATAAAGAGAGGAGGCCATAGGCGCCTGCGAATGACTTTCGCACCGCATAAAATGCGCGTCGCAACGCGGCCTCATCACAACAGGTACGCAAAGAAAATATGCATAGTCCCATCGTCAATACTCCCATTTCGACAACCACACAACCCACTTACCTCAATATTATACTCAACCGGAATACAGAATCAACAAGCAAACTCACAGCCACCTATGCATAGGCGCGCACCCAAGGGGTGGCTATCCGGCTTGAGCCCCCCCCCCCCTCCCTGCCGCATGCCTAACATTTTGTATTTACCTGCTACAAAAGTGAAATGAAGATGATAAAAAAAACATTATTTGGATTAGATAAATGAATGCAAATTCGCAAATAGTGTTTTTAATTCCATGGCACGAATGATTTTTAGTAAGCGCTACTTAGATTGCCCGTAATAGTTATTTAAGCAACAAGGAACGTAAGGACGTATTAATGTTAATTGCCATTACGTTCCGTGTTGCTTATTTTTTTTTCCGCTACGGGGTACATAATACTTAAAAAAGATCAGAAAATATTCTAAAATACGGCTTGTAACATTTGAGATCCAATTTTTTATAGTCACGTATGCATCCCATTGTAACCCAGCAACCGAGAAAACAATGTCGGATTTTGTTTGTTTGTGTCAATCCAGTGAAACTTTCTGCGGGCATGGATATTAAAGAAGCTGCGAATATTGCGTGTCAAACCTGTTGCTGACAAAATCGAAAAAGAGGTATGAGTCGTGTCGTCTTAGGACGCTTTTAAGCAGTGGTTATGAAAAAAGGATGCCGATGGTATAGGTATAGACGAAAATGTGTTGCTCGCCTATTTGTTGGAGCGTTACGTTTCTGTTTATTATTTTCCTAGGTCCGTAAGTAAAAAATTAAGTTCCGTCGTCAAGGACAACAAACACCACGAATGTTATCAGCCACTTACGGTACCTGTAACCATGGATGCAGTGCTTAGTTACGTTATCGGTATCGGAAGAAAGTGTTTTAAACGATTATATGTTTATTTATGAAATTAAATGTATGTTGTGTTACATTGTGGTCATCACAAAAAATGAGTATTGAGATGTGATGAAAATAAACATGTTACAACTAAAAATCTTATGCCATATAATAAAATAGTGCTTTGCTTGATCGTGGTGGCCACTTTACAGATCAGTTTGTTCCTATCCAGTTATTACCAAAATTAATATTTAATGGGTTTGATACTATTCTTGCATTGTGGGCTGGTGCACCATCTTGTTAAAAGAATATAGTTCTTCGTTGAATTACTGTTAATGTATCCAAAAAGTTTTCAATAACGTGTTAGTCTAAAATTTTATAATAACGTCGTCTGTCAAGGTTTCGTTCATAAATTTCGTATGGTAAAATTTTGTTTCCTGTTAGGGCACACCATTAACATTAAAACCAAAGCATCTTTGGCACTGGACATCAACAACATGGCGAGAGTTGGAATTAGACCAAAATGCGCGTTATGCCTATTAAATACTCCAGCAGAGATAATGTATGCTTCGTGCGTCCAAATAATACAACGCTAAAAAGAATTGGAATTGAAAATTTTGTTATTGTTGTTTTCGAATAGTGTAAGGCCTAAATTTATGTTTTTCAAAATTGAAATCCCAGATTCCTCTCAATTTTACGAGTTGAAATAGCTGGCTCAGATCTAATTACGTCTATTGCTGATTTTTCTTAGTTTCTACTATCATATCGTGTTGATCTTGAAAGAAAATTGGTTTGTTTAATAAAAAACAATTAATGTGTCTATAAATAACACAAGCCGACTAAGATGAGAGTGAGAAAATATATTTGATGTTTCAAAAATGATCATTTCTAACATATTTTATTGAAATTGCAGATACAATCCCCACATATCGTTGAAAAGAGAACAAAACAACCTAATAAAATAGGCCTAAACCAACTTTAGGTTACATTTAAAAAATACAACTTTATGTTATAACTTCCATATTAATGAAGATATCGGAACTTTCTTAAGCTTATTTTATTCGTTTCTAAAAAGTGCCTGGACAACACATAAACAACTGAGATACTTCAATATATCGAAAATGGAAAAACTTTTTGCCTATAACTCGAAAACAAAAGATGAGTTTTTCTTAAAAAAAAAAGAGATCGAGGATGTGCAATCTGTTCTCCTCTATCTATTATAGTTGTCGAGATCCCCTATATAAATATCGAATTTTGCACCCTGTACAGATATTGACATTGACATTTATAGTATATAGTATAATCAAGGGCCGAAAATAGGCTTTAGCAACCCGCCGCTTTAAAAGTGAAGGGATGCTAAAGCATTTCGGCATGAGTTACACTCGATATAACGATAACAGTGTTTCAGGATATTTTATATCGCGCACCATTGAACTGTCACTGTCAGATTTTTGCATAGCCTACTCATATTCCGCGGAAGATTGTCTAGATTATGCATATTATTTTTTCGGCCCTAGATACGCTAAATCGTAGTTTTGGCCCGATTTTTATGGCCGAAATAAATGTTTTCGGTAGAGGCAAGCGAAAAAAATATTAGAGCCCAATTGACATGAATAAATTTTAGAAAGACATGCACTAGATTGCAAAGGTGTCCCATTTTTTGCCGCAATTGAACATTTAAAATATTATTTAAATAAAAATTAAACTAGAAAAGTATACATATAAATAACTATTATACTATAGAATCGGATAAAGTAACATAAATCGTTTCACCGGTTCGAGATTTCTTTCAAGAAAATTATTTTTAAGGAAGTTATCGAATCTATCCGTTCGTTTCCTTTCACTCTGCATAAACCGAATGATAAACGCTTGTAACTAAATGAAATTCAATTGATTTTCCAGTGTCACTTATCCTATTATTCGAGGGCTTGTCTTCGGTGACGCTTATAATTCATTTCCATTTTATTACCCATGGGTATTAACATGCAATATTTCGATTATAATTAAACTTGTGGACATGCTAGATCGAAAATTTTCATGAATCATGCATTATTAATCAGGGGAAATCACATTAATATACTACTTTATGTAATTACTCTGTTGATATCCATCAGCCGTAAGGATAATTTCATATTACTGAACAAAATGTATTGAAATTATTGAGTCCTTTGAATATTTTAACAAAAAATTCTCTTATGAAAAAAAAATTCAGTTTACAGTTTTGTCTAAATCAATTTCCATTATTTATTATGTGTCCGTTTGTCACATGTTACTGGCGCTCTATCATGACCGCCGTTCTTTGCTAAATCAGCTGAGTTACGCTACATCCTAACTCGCGCGATTTTAGTAATTCTTTCATTCAACAATCGGAACAGCGAACCTGCATACCTTGTTTTTCTACAGTTCTTCGGGTCATTTATTTGCCTATTTAGTACACATCGTAAATTCGCCGCTTCATCAATTCTTTCGAAATGCGTTAAGCTTGTAGAAAAATTTATTATTTTCATAGTACCTAATAAAATTTACATTAAGGTTATGTGCAAATTTTTGGAACTGTTGTAAAACAGATGGGCAGAACTTTTCAGGATCAAGCGAACCTGTCATCACAAAAGGGCACCCGCTATGAGCAAACAATAGACGCATGTACAGCAGTACCAATTATGCTAATCCTGGAAAGTTCTTCTCTTATGTTTTTGTTCAAATTATTGTTGTTCAAATTGTTCATATTTTTTTATTACACACGGCCACATGAATATTATCAACCATCAAAACCACAACATTGAACAATCAGTTGATATTTTGTTATTATTATTTTTCTCTGCATTGTTTTGTGTAAATTATAAATATTGGACGTCACGGTTACCGTATAAAACAAAGGGACAATCATGCAAATTAGGAGACACATCAAATAATTTATCAAAGTTGAGAACAGAGCACACAGTCGAATTTCGACAACCTAGAAAGGTACCCCTAGTGCCCTCTCGGAACAAAATGAGGAACCACATAATCCCCTGGACCAAAACCAGGGACTTTGAAGGCGAAGCGACAACCCCTGCCACCAAGGGTGGGGGGTTGTTCATTTAAGTCCTTTCAACCCTAAGCCCAGGGATCAGTTATCAATTATTAATAGCCAGAAGTGATCAGGGATCAGTTATCAATTAGTTAGCCAGAAGTGATCAGGAGTCTGCCAGAAGTGATTAGTAATCAGTCGCAAAGAGGAAATCGCGTTCATCCGAGCTCCTACACGAAGATCGACACGAGAATGTTACGATATGAGCCGACGACATACCATCATTCACCACATCTTGAATATTATCGCTACACATACCACAGGGAACAGAAGGAACAACGACGGAGTCAAGAAGCCGCTCGTCTTGAATAACGCAACCAGCATTTTCTGCAGCTAATACAGAGCATCCAGAGGACTACCCCGCAGACGACAATCCCCGAGAAATTTGACAGACGTAATCCACGAACATTCCTGAACATTCTAGAGGAGGAATTTCGTGCCTTACAGACCGCGCAAAGAATCGGCGTAAAGAATATAGTACTTTTACGAGGACGAGCCGTGGGAAATGGCAAAAGAAGCACTCCGCAATGCTGTGGACCTATTAATAATTCGGCCGGACGAGACCATCGAATTATTAACAAAACCACAAGGTGACACACCTGCAGGACCATACGCTGCCAGGAAGCAGTACCTATTTCGACGTTATGGTGCCGATCACGAAGAGGAATATAAATTATTGCTCATTCTGTGGAGATTGGCTTCAGACAGCCTGTAGAAGGAGTTTGTCATGTGTCCAAACTCAGTAGAAGAATTCATCCACAAAGCAATCCGTTCGACGTATTCCACAAGCGCAATATTCAAACCGACCGCCACCACTAAACCAACTCACACAAATACCCCGAATTCTTCACGACCAACAGGTTATCATCATTCGAACAATACACCGCAAAATTCACAGTCCCCTGAGCATAATTATTATGGACACAATGACTCGAAGAATAATTACTATAGCCTATTCGGTGGAATCTGGCGGCCGAGGTCGTAAAACGGTCGGTTCGCCCTGAGGATCGACGCACCCTCGAAGGAAAATTATTGGTGATTCGTCTAATTGCATCCCATACATTTATCACAGTCCTTCGCTCCGATTGGTATACGCACTTCTAGACCAGTACTTCTCAACAAAGATTGGTTTGAGATAAAAAAATATTACGTCCCCTACTTACCGAGCTTCGACCATCTTTTACGACCACAGCCGCCACATTCTGGAGAACGGGCTATACTGCTCCCTCAGCCACCTGGAGCAACCACAGAACACAAAATTCCGGCGGAACAATTATATATATATAACCGCGAAAAGCAATGTCAACGCCCATTATCGCCACGAAATAGTCAGCGAATGCAGGAATAAGGTAAAACAATGTAAAAATTCTAAGAAAAATAAATACAGATATGATTGAATTCCTAAAAATTTGATGAATTTTTGAAAATTAATATTTTTGGTAGTAGAAGTAAAAAAATCTAAAAAAATAAATAGTGACATTAACGAATTCTACAAAAATTTTAAAATCTTTACGAAACATCTACCTTTAAAACTAACTTACATTTTTTTTTTAATTGCCAATTTCTTATGAATTTTTGAAAAGTAATATTTTAAGTTGTCGAACAATTGAACAAATAAAAATAAATACTTATATGATGGAATTTCCTTAATATACACTTGGATTTTTGAAAATGTGTCAATTTCTGCTCGAATCATAAATTTTTAAAAACGAATTTTTAAGTGGTCGAATATCTAAACAAGGAAAAACTAGAAAAAAATCATATCCCTATGATTGAATTCCATAAAAAAACTCTGATGCAATTTACCTTTCAAATGAACCTTGATTCTTGAAACTGAGTCAATTTTTGTGCTGGTTATGAATTTTTGAAAATGAATATTTTTGTTGAAGACGAACAAAAAAAAACAAATAAATAGTAATATAATTGAACTCCACAAACATTTTAAAATAGTTCTACTTTATAACTAACCAATTCGCCAATTTCTCCCCGAGTTATGATTTTTTGAAAATTAAGTTGTCGAACAATTGAACAAATTTAAAGAAAATAAATACTCAAATGCTCGAAATTTTTAATATATCGACAAGATTTAACATAAATTTTGATTTTTGAGTTATACATTTTTAAAAATGAATATTTTTACAAGGAAAAACTAGAAAAAAATCATATCGATATGATTGAATTCCCTAAAAACTCATAATACATTTACCTTTAAAATGAACCTTGATTTTTAAATTGAGTCGATTTTTGCGACAGAATTATTATTTTTTTAATTTATTTATTTAGAAACGGGAAACCCCTATTACAATAAAGATTTATACAATTTATACAACAACTTAAATACTAAAAATATATGTAAAACAAATAATGATTATATTTAACAAACAAGAAAAATATATATACACACACATACAATCGCAGATACCCCAGCAAAACAAAGCAAGGCAAGCGCAGAGATCAATAATCTATATGTAAGTGTCTCTTAAAAGTAAACTTAAATGAGGCGTACGAGGAGGTAAAAATGTCGAACCAGTCATGTATATTAAATAAATTTGCGTAACGTATAATTCGACTAATAGAATTAAATTTGAAAATTATTTTTTTGGCTAAAAAATAAATACTGATATAATATTGATTCCTCAAAAATTTTGATATCTTTACAAAACATTTACCTTTAAAACTAACTAACTCTGCCAATTTCTGCGTGAGTTATGAATTTTTGAAAATTGGTCGAAATATTTGAACAAAGAAAAAATAGAAAAATAAAATAATATCGATATGATTGAATTCTTTAAAAGGTCCGATGCTATCATGAAACATTTATATACCTCCAAAAAAAACTTTAATTTTTGGGTTTTATTTTGTCGTTTTTGGCAGTTGAAATTGTCATTTTTGGCAGTTAAAAATTGTCATTTTTGCCAATTAAAAATGGTCGTTGCCGACACTTGGTCTTTTTGCAGTTGAAAATTGTCATTTTCGGCAGCTTAAAATGATCGTTTCCGACACTTGAAAATTGGCCTTTTTGGCAGTTGAAAATTGGCCTTTTTGACAGTTGAAAATTGTCATTTTTGGCAGTTGAAAATTGTCATTTTTTGGCAGTTAAGAATTGTCACTTTTGGCAGTTAAAAATGGTCGTTGCCGACACTTGCGAATTCGTCTTTTTGGCAGTTAAAAATTATCATTTTTGGCTGTTAAAAATTGTCATTATTGGCAGTTAAAAATGGTCGTTTCCGACACTTAAAAATTGGCCTTTTGGCAGTTGAACATTGGCCCTTTTGGCAGTTAAAAATTGTCATTTTTGGCAGCTTAAAATGGTCGTTTCCGACACTTGAAAATCGGCCTTTTTGGCAATTAAAAATTGGCCTTTTTGGCAGTTGAAATTGTCATTTTTGGCAGTTAGAAATTGTCATTTATGGCAGTTGAAAATTTTCATTGTTGGCAGTTAAAAATGGTCGTTTCCGACACTTGAAAATTGGCCTTTTTGGCAGTTAAAAATTGTCATTTTTAGCAGTTAAAAATAGTCGTTTCCTAAACATGAAAATTGGCCTTTTAGGCAGTTGAAAATTGTCATTTTTGGCAGTTAAAAATGGTCATTTCCGACACTTGATTTATTAGATGATATGCAAGAATTTATTAAACAAAATAGTATATTCAGAAAACATCTGAATTATCTTCAATTTTTAAAAATGCGTGAGTTATAAATGATGTTTTCTAATTTGTCGAATATTTTAACAAAGAAAAAATAGAAAAAAATACTGATATGATTAAATTCCTTAAAACGTTTAATACAATCGTAATATATTTACCTTTAAAATTAACTTTAAGTTTTGAAAATGCGTGTTATGAATTTTTGAAAATTAATGTTTAAAGTTGTCGAACAAAAAAAAACTGATATAGAATTTCTCAAAAATTTTAGTAATTATATTCATAAAATATCTGCCTTTAGAATCAACTTGGACTTTTGAAAAAGTGTAAATTTTTGCGTGAGATTAATTTTTCAATAAAGTTGTTGAAGACAAAAAATTGATTTTTTTTCCATATATTCACAAAACATCTATTCAATTTAATTTATTTAATGTTCCAATAACAATGGGTTTATACAGGTCAATATATACAATATAAAAAAAAAGGTTTCAATAAATAAAAAAAAAATTAGTCATAACAGATATAAAAAAAAAAAACTTAAACTTACAGGGTGTAGAAATATGCAAAAACTAACTTTAATTTTTGAAAATGTGTCTCTTTCTTCAATTTTTACCATCTAGCGTCGACTTATGTAACAAATTCGTAGAAAAATGTGTAAATCCCCGAAATAATCCAATAGAACGAGATTATAAAAGGGGGAAAAACGTTTTTTATGTGATATTTTCGGTAAAAAAAATTTAAAAAAACCTTTGCCTCACCCCCGAAATTATAAGTTTACATCATTATAAGTATGTATTTCTCGTAGTCCACACCCTAATAAATTATCACATTTAACATGTATGTACGGTAATTTATTAATATTGTAATTTATTAATTAAGTACGGTAATTCAGAGAACTCGGGTACGGTAATTCGTTTTCGAACGTGTGGTAACACTGGTTCCAACACAAACATTCATACAGTGCGTCCCTACACAAACACTCATGCAGTGCAACCCTCAACAAAACAAACAGTACATCCCCGAACACCGCGCCTTCCGCGATACTCGCTAATCGTTCCTTCATCAATGACGACCTCTTCCCAGTGGCTCCATCATAAACGAACCGTGCACAAACACCGCTTTCGGCAGTGACACAAGCACCTACAGCTTCCCTGGCCCTCATACCTACGGTTATTAACAACAAGACGTATATGTGTCTATTGGACTTCCCAGAATCACCAGACCAGTGCTCGTCACACACACGAAGCCCGTCAACCTGACCACGAATTTAGCTAGGAAAAATTCCACCGCCGACATCACCGGCATCACATGATTACAGTTCAATCTGGGAACAGTAGGTTACTCGGACGAATTATTGGTGATGCCAGAACTACGTTACAAAGTTATCCTTGTATTATGTTTCTTAAAAAAAACGTGATGCTGTCGTGGACTGTCGTAAGGGATGTATGTACCGGCTTACGACAAACCATTTAGTGAACCGCACACCAGCCACCGCCACTACAAGATACCACAATCTCACTAGACCTTGGATTTACGGGCAGGAATGAAAAGGACTTCACGGATCTCATTTGACGATTTTCGAAAAAATTCGAAACTCGAATGCGCTGACAGGCCGCATGAAGAACCTATTAGACTACGCACTTACCGAGTAAACCCTACAAAGAAGCAGGAAATCGACCGCCAGGTAGTCGATATACCAGCACAGGGAATAATCGAGCCATCCACAAGCCCGTATTCGTCGCCTATCATGATGGCACAGAAGAAAGACGGTGAGAATCGGTCCTGCATCGATTATAGAAGGCTGAACGAGGTGACTGTCTCAGAACCAACCCCAATATCAATCATGCAAGAAGCCCTTCGAGATCTAGGCGTTGCACATATATTTTCGACCTTAGATCTAAAAAGTGGATATTGGCAGATTCCGGTGGAAAACAGCTCAAAGATATACACGGAGTTCAGCACAGCAGACGGAGAACATTATCAGATTCGCGTCATCCCCTTCGGTTTAAAGAACGCGCCCGCTACATTTCAGCGCATGATGTCGCAAGAGATATTATCCGGTATGCTCCATGAGTATACAATGGTTTATCTGGATATATTATTGTGTACTCACAAACACCAGAAGACCACATCCGATACGGCCCTCGTGCTGGAGGGGCTAGATCAATATAATTTACGACTGGGCCAAGGAAAGAGTTCGTTTAGCAAGAGCACACTCGAATATCTAGGACACCTCCTGGCGTTGATGTGACACGACCATTGGAAAAACATATCGTAGAAATTCAAGTATCCTCAGTACCGAAAACACGCCGTTACGCAAATACCTCGGTTTGTGTAAATGGATTCGACAGTACGTGGATCACTTTGCTGAGATAGTCGCCCCCTTAAACAAGTTAACTGCGACAGCAAAACCTTTTAAATGGACAGCATATGCCACGGAAGCAATGAAACGAATTCGAGAAGCGATTAACAAGCCATTACAATTACATCGACCCATTCACCGTACAGACGGATGCCTCTCAACAAGGCATTGCGGCCGTTTTGTACCAGACCGGCGAAAATGCAGAACGTCGTGTTATAAGTTTTAACTCAGAAAAATTGAATGATACGCAAAAACGCTATCATGTCAACAAACAAGAATATTTTGCACTCATTTGGGTACTGCAGTGATACAGACCAGATTTAAAAGCGCTTACTTGGTTGGCAAGCTTCAAGAACACGCGTTCGAAATTAACGAAATGGGCCATTTTACTGCAGTCGTTTGATTTTAAAATAGAATTGCCGTGGATGGGAAAACGAACTGCCTGACCTCTCGAGGGAAACGGATGGAAAACCCGCAGTTGTAATCGGAGACCTCGAAGACATTTTACCACATTTGCTTAACATAATAGAAATCCCTCTCGTAGAAGCAATAATGGACGCAGAAAATGCCAAGGAAACACAACGAGAACTGCAAATTTTGACAGACAATCAATACCCGCAGTTTCAAGAAGACGAGAAGTTGTTGGAAATGATAGACGGTTATCTATATAACCTCGCTCAAGGTGACAGAGAACGGACTCTCTACGTACCACAAGAGACTCACCTTCGTGCAATGCACGAATTGCACGACAACTCTATCCATCCTGGACGTGACGAGACTCTCCGTTCAATAAATACAAAATTCTGGTGGCCCGAATTGCCGACGGAAGTGAAACATCACTTTAAAGGATACCTAATCTGTGTTGCCACAAAAAAAGGAAAACCGCAGAAGCAAGCACCTCTCAAGGCAAGGTTACCAACTGCCCCCTTCAGCACCATCGCAGTTGACCTGGTAGGCCCGCTGCCACCAGAAGGAAACATGTATTGGTCATCACAGACCTTTTCACTAAATGGACAGGCATTCATTATGGGACAAGCTCGAGCCACGGGAATATTGAAAATCACGGAAGAGCAAGTTTTTCTACGTTTTGGCTATCCGAAAATAATCATATCGGATAACGGTCCACAATTCATCAGCAATAAATGGAAAAGCACTTGCCGTAGATGGGGCATTAATACATTTCCCTGAGGCAAACCCTACCGAACGTAGGATTCAACAGTTAAAGAAGTGCGTACAGATCCCCATGCAACCAGAGACGCAGTGGACCCAACACATTCCAAAGATCCTGTTTGAGTTACGCACACGTGCTAATGCAGCTACAGGATTCACTCCAGGACGCGCATTACTTGGTTATGATCTAACACGCCCCGGTAGGAGAAATCTAGCACAAGAACCCCCGCAAATCACCGCAAATCAAAGAGAAGAGCACCTACGGCATATTCGAGAACGTCAGGAACGATACGTTCGACGTTACAACCGTCTCACAGAACCACCACAGTATGCACCCGGACAAGAAGTCGTAATTCTCTACCACACACCTGCGAATGTGCCACCCGCTTTTGCAACCAAATGGATCGGACCGTATGTTGTAAGGGATATCTTTTCTGGCCGTGTATATAATGTGGAACGAAATAGAAAGATTGTCCGCGTCCATCAAGACGATATACGGCCCTCACCACAACAGATACATCAACCAGCCGCACCACAGCAGGAACGTCAACAAGCCCCACCGCAACAGGGACGTAAACAAGCCGCAGCTCTACCACCGCCACAACCCACTGTAACAGATAATACGAGTAGGAATCGGCAGATAACACTGCATCCTTGTAAATTATTATAAAATGGACTAAACCATAAGCAGAACACCGCATCACCGCTGCTTCCCGCGATATGTTATTGTTTCTTTTGTTATTATTTTCAAGTGCGCCGTAGTAGAGACACCACTCATAGTGCCTAGCTCCCTGAAAATGCGCGTTCAAAACGGTTGATTCCACAGCTAGCTCCCCGCGAAAGAAGATAATTTTGTATATATGTACAAAGTAGTGAAAAAAATGTATAAAATAGGTCTTGTAAATAACAACACCGACCCTGCAGTTACCTAGTAGGCCAACCCCAACAAGAATATGCTTTCCTTGGGAAAAAATTCCCACATAGCTTTCTTCGGGAAGACGACGATGATCACCACCACCAAACCGCATCATACACCACGCAGCTCTCAAACGAAAAAGGACAGCTGCAATCTAGAAATAATACACCAACCATACGCCACATTTGTAAGAGATGGAATAAGGTAATCAGTTGTTTCACCTCACGGTGTAGAGGTAATACCTGGTGTACATCGTATGCTGACCTGGGGCCACACCACAGTACAACAGCTGGATAGAATCAAGGGCAAATGTCCCGAACAAAAATACAGCGTAGGAACAAGCAGCCATCCAGTGAGCTGACAATAATAATAATAAATACATTTATTTAGAAAATAATGGTACATTGCATTGACAGAAACATAACATTACAAAGAATATACTCACAGATAGGAATATGTACATAAAGAAAATACGCATCTACTTAAATATATGTCTACTATTTACTATTAACTATTACATAACAGATATTATGTCCTATTGTTATATGCCGAATTCTTGTAGGCTGTAAAATTATTTTTCCATTAGCCATTTTCGTTAGTTTGACTTAAACATTTTAAAGTCGTTAATTTCTCTTAGTTCTATTGGCAATTGATTATAATATTTTAATCCAGTATACAATTGTGATCTCTCAACACTCTTTAAGCGATGTATAGGGTACGCATATAGTGCTTTGTGTCCTGTATCATGATTGTGGTTTTGTTTATGTTTACTAAATTTATTTTTATATTTAAAGTTAAATATCAGAATTTCATAGACGTATATTCCGAAAAAGGTTTGAATTTCAGCTTGTCGAAAACGGCCTTTACAGGTCTCATTATATTTAAGATTAAATATTATTCTAATTGCTTTTTTTGAGCAGTAAAAATTTTGCCAGCTAATGTACTATTACCGTAAAATATGATTCCATAGCGGAACAGTGATACGAAATTTGCTTTATAGACGGTGATTCGTGTTTTCTTATCTACTTGTTATCGGCGTTCTACCGGGAACGCCATAACAATGCTTATTTTACAATTAAACGGCGCGCTATTCTCAATACATCATTCTTTATTTTTTATTTTTATTTCATTGTTTCATAAGCATTTTTTTTTTATATTAAAAATTAGTTACGTTCGTAATGCATACATTGACACAGCGCGACTAAGCATGTCAAAATAGGTTGCATGTTAGTCATAAGCTGCATAAAGTTAGGGCACCATCGCCTACACATTGCCAACACATCCCCTCATACGTACACGTCGCAATTAGCATAATACAGCTGCATCAAATTTAGCTTTCTCTTCTTTTCTTTTTTTAAAGAGGTTAGCCAAAAAAGGTACGTCCCAGTATAAATTTATTTTATTTTCCGGACTAGTTTCGGATTTTATTAACAAAATCCATCTTCAGCGGAAAACTACAAATTAAAAAACGGAGTAAGATTTATGCGTGTTATTAGTATAAAGTAAAATAATTATTATAAATTAAAGTGAAAATATAAAACATTGGTATAAAAACAATGGCATAAAAACGGAATTTCAGGTAATAAAATCTAGTTACAATATATGACGTGTGATCTGTTGGTTAATTAGTAAGGTATAAAAATAGTTTAATTATAGAGGTAAAACAAAAGATATAAAATTTACTTACACGTCTGGCTTATATAATTTTTGGGGAAGTGTGCCCCTAGTAGCATGCTTAACAATTAATATGTTATTAACAATCTAAAACAATAGTATGAAACGGTTGATTAATTGCGTTTTTAAAGAGAGTATTGTAGAAAAACAGGTATAAAAAGGTGTATAATTAAATGTATGTGTACTTACGATTCAGATTAAATCCACCGTATTTACTGACGATGAAATTACCCTAATTAAACAAGGACATAAATTTGCACCCAAACTCCAGCCCACCAATCTTACCAAACTTGCCATTGAATTGGAAACAGCTATCACTGGACATCCTCAAGAAAATATTCTCAGGGGCGAATGCATTCAACTAATTAAAGCTGAAGAACGCAAAAGATCGAATATCAACAAAAAACAGGTACAACTACATCTAACCAACCGAAGAAACATCACTAGTCTTAAAAATAAAATTAAGTCGAATAATTTAGTCTTCGTTACGGCAGATAAGAACGCAGGTCTTGTGGTTTTAGACAAAGCCGACTACATTAAAAAAACCGAAGATTATATTAATGACAACCTTTTTATAACATTACACAACAACCCCTTACCCAAATTCATCAATAAAACAAAAGCCTTGATTAAAGCCACAAAACCTACAATTATAAAATATACTAACAAAAATAACAAGAATACTCTTATACCTATGAATCCTAAAATTCCTCAACTTTATGGACAACCTAAACTGCACAAGAAACAACAACCAATTAGACCAATTAACACCACCTATGATACTCCAGTATAATATCTCTCCCAGGATATCAATTATATCTTTAGGACACATATAGAATATTCTCCCAAATACACAATTAAAAATAGGCAAGAACTTATAAACAAACTTAATAAACTAAAACTTCCTCCAGGATACACACTCATTTCATTTGACATTACCAATATGTTTACTAATATACCAGTTGCAGAAACTTTAGATATCATCAAACCTCTAGTTGAAAGTAAAATACCAGATATAGAAGATCAAAATAACATTATTAAAATCATTAAACACATCACTGAACAAAATTTCTGTACTTTCAATAACCAATTTTATAAAATGACTGATGGATTACCCATGGGCTCTAGTATCAGCTGCCTACTTGCAGACTTATTCATTGACAATATAGAAACTATTATTCATAAACACCCCCTAGCTCAAAATATTATTTTTTGGGGACGATATGTTGACGACATATTATGCATTTGGAAAGACAATAATCCTATAACATTGGACCAATTTCAAAATTTTATTAACAATATTCACCCTAATTTAAAATTTACAACCGAAATTGAAAACAACAATCAGATTACCTTTTTAGATCTCAATATCAATAAAAATTCAACTAACTTAGAATATTCTATATACAGGAAACCTACCCAAACGGACGCAATAATACCTGCACATTCCACACATCACCATTCGCACAAGATGGCAGCTTTTCATGCATACTTAGATCGTCTCATAAACACCCCCATGAACATTTCTAATTTTAACCATGAACTAAACATAATCAAACAAATCGCTTACAACAACAATTTTAATCCCAATATTATTGATAAACTATTACACAATAGGCAAAGAGCAAAAATATTATCTTCACTTTTACCTATTAACCAGGAAGAAAATACCAATACAATTACCTACAGAAAATTCACCCAATTTTATGATATATCCCACAAACTAAAACGACTACTTAATCGATTTAATATAACACCTGCCTTTAAAAATCAGAACACACTTAAAAATCTATTATGCAAACCTAAAGATACTATTGATAAAATGGACAAAAACGGAGTCTATTCACTTTGTTGTGACAATTGTGGAGCTACCTATATAGGCGAAACCGGATGCGCCTTAAAGACTAGATTTAAGGAACACCTCTCTCAAAAACTTACTTCAAATTTTGGACGACATTTATTTATCCATAACCATACCTGTAACCTTCCCGATAACATCAAACTCCTACATCATGTTAACAAAGGCACCGAACTAAACCTACTAGAACACTTCGAAATAGACAAATTTAATCATACTAATCACTCTCTACAATGCCTTAACGATCAAATTTTAAACAATACTACTCCCCTATATCAATACCTAAATAATCCATATCAAACTAAATTTTAAATATAAAAATTTATATATTAAAATTTATTTTTGATACATACTATAACTATCATTTCAAGCTTACCAATAAAACCATTAATAATTCCCCATTATTCCCCAACCCGCCTAGTCTTTTTACTTATATTATCATCTTTCCGTCCACGGACAAGTCCTCCATATTTGTTTTTTCACGGTCTATGATTGACAATTATTTATAGTTCTTCAATTTATATTTAATCTGAATCGTAAGTACACATACATTTAATTATACACCTTTTTATACCTGTTTTTCTACAATACTCTCTTTAAAAACGCAATTAATCAACCGTTTCATACTATTGTTTTAGATTGTTAATAACATATTAATTGTTAAGCATGCTACTAGGGGCACACTTCCCCAAAAATTATATAAGCCAGACGTGTAAGTAAATTTTATATCTTTTGTTTTACCTCTATAATTAAACTATTTTTATACCTTACTAATTAACCAACAGATCACACGTCATATATTGTAACTAGATTTTATTACCTGAAATTCCGTTTTTATGCCATTGTTTTTATACCAATGTTTTATATTTTCACTTTAATTTATAATAATTATTTTACTTTATACTAATAACACGCATAAATCTTACTCCGTTTTTTAATTTGTAGTTTTCCGCTGAAGATGGATTTTGTTAATAAAATCCGAAACTAGTCCGGAAAATAAAATAAATTTATACTGGGACGTACCTTTTTTGGCTAACCTCTTTATCATTCACCCAGTAATAATGGATAATTTCTACTCTAAATTTTTTTTTTTGGTCATAAACCATTATTTGAAAATATTGGTGCCCTCGGACAGGAACGTGACAGGAACAATAGGACTAAGCAATAGTCTCCGGGAAGTGCACAAAAATAGAAAAGACAATTTTATTACAGTAATTTTTCTTTTCTTACGAATACCCTTGTCCGTCGTCAATTTCACGCCAAGACGTGACATCTTGATTAAGACGCAAGGGCATGCAAAATTCGTAACAAAGGCACTTGCCCAAAACTAGCTTATCCTTCACGAGTTCCGGCGAGGGCCCAATAAATGACCAATAAACCGAGCGGTGCATATTGTTACGACCGTGGGAACCAAATCCATGACATTCCAGGTTTACCAAACCTGTACTCGCGATTCATATGAGCACGCACTCACGAATCACGTAGGGCTGGATGCCATGATCATACCCGTGCCGTAACACACGTTTTGATACCAAACACCACATATGCATCGCTCATACCCAACATCAACATCCATCGTCTCGCGTGGCATCACACACAGTTACGCGGTACAACGTACGTGCCCGCGTGTGTTACTTATGAGGGTTGTATATATATATAGTTAAGTTAGTTTTGGATAGGATAAGATTTAGATTAATTTAATGTCAAAGTACGACGGGTAGTACCCTCTCGTAGAGGGTAACCGAACAATTTTACCCCCTACTACCCTCGAATTTGCGAAACACCCCCACAAAATAGTACGACGGGGAGAACATTATAAAAGGACAGTTAAAAGGACAGTAGACAGTGGTCCTCACTAGTCGACAGTCATCTTTAATCGCGCCTTTCGCAGTTTTTGTACTCCGTAGTACTCCGTGTCGCCCCTCGCCATAATTCAAAATTCAACAAGCAGTTCTGCTTCCCGTGTTGTTCTTGTTTGTTGTTTTATTTGTCGTTTTCTTGTTTGTGTATTGTTCTTGTTTGTTGTTCGTGTTGTTTGTTTGTTTGTTATTTTTACTTTAAATTTAATAAAGCCCATAATATCTCAACTTCGAATATCACTCAACCTTTTTTTGTCTCTCGCGCAATCTTTCGTATTCGCCTTTTTGTGTCGCGCCAATACGGATACATCCTCAACAGGCATAAGGTAAGTAGAGTTTCTTTTTTTTATAATATTTTCTCATGCTCTCCGTCACTGCATGCAGCCGAAAGTTGTTGGAGAGCGTACATCGGTTTCCCACACCACCGTAATCCGCAACAAGTGCCGCCCAACTTAGTGGCTTTATAAGAATCCATAACCCTGTATAATTTTTTTTTCTCTTCCTCCCTTTTTATATTGAATTAATGTTTTTAAAGTACTTAATTCGCACTTGTGTCCCTCTTCAAGTGGCATGTAACGAATGACAACCTACTACCGAATGCTATTAAATTTTATTTCTAAATTAATTTGTTTAAATAATTTGTGATTTTTTTTTTCAAATTAATTTTTCTTATAATTTGTGATTTTTTTTTTTTTATTATTTGGTTCACACCCACGACTTGCAACAATTGATTTTGTATGATTTTCAATTTGAATAAAATTAGTTTTGCAAGGAATTCTTTTCTCTCTTCAATTGATAGTTGAATTGGTTGCAAACGTTGAATTATTTTTTTTGATTACGTGTCTTTTTTCACAGAAGTTGTTTATTGTGTGTGTTCCTATTATTTTATTATTGTATATGTTTTTATAATTTTTTTTCTTGTCAGCGGACATAATCTCCTATCGTTTTATTATTTGTTGTTTGTTCGTGTATTTTTTTTGTGTTTAACAAACGTTCTGCTAACTACTTCAATTCAGTTTTCTTTGCTTTTCTTTTTTTTTAAATTAAAAGTGGATTTTCCAAATTTCTACGAGCTCAGATCAGAAATTTTTTGTTTTGACTCCTTAAGGAAACTCGACGGGGCCGAAACAGTCATAGAATAAGATGTCGACCCACGATGTGCGGCAACGTGCCCATTCCGCGTTCGCGGGGTTTACTCCGAGGGAGTATAATGTGGACGTTCGAGACACAACACCGATTACGACTCTGGTGGATGCCACAAATCACACAGCTATCAGAAAAGCACCATCCCCTCAGAGATATGATGCAGACTGCCAGTCGACGCTGTCACGAAACATCTCATCACCGATGACGGTAACCAGCGACATCGATGACGAGATGGCAGAATGCGAAGAGCGAATGCGCCGCCTCCGCCAAGAAAAAGAAGCTCGCATCCGCCAGGACCAGGAGGAGCAACAACGACGTGAGCATGCGGAGCACGAAAGACGGATGGCGTCAGACGAAGAGCTGCACCAGTTATTAGCGGAACGCGGAGCCATCAGGCGTGAGCGCGAGCTTTTTGACCGCGAGCGCGAAACATTTAGGCAAGACCACGATCTCTTTCACCATGAGCGTGAAGCCCTCAGACGCGACCACGACCAAGTCCGTCGCATGCAAGAAGAGCTTCGCCGGGAACTTGCTGCAACTAAAGCCCGTTCGACCGTCTCCGTTGCAGTTTAATGAGATTCAGGTGGAAGCCGATATTCATGCGCCACCGCCCCCGCAACCAAGACCAATCCGAGATACCCCAGCAGAGGAAGTGATTCGAAGCGAGACCGCTTCAGCAAGTCGTCAGCTCATAGCCATGCTATGCGCAGCCGGAAGAGCTGAGCCCGAGGAACGCGTAACGTTTTCTGGACGTGACCCACAGACCTTCATCGCGAGCCTAGAGCGGGAGTTTGCGGACCTGGACGTGTCCGAAGCGACGAAGAAGAACCGGGCGCTTGCCAGAATGAACGCCGGTTCCAGACAGAAATATGGAGGATATTTTGCCACCGAAATTCCCTGGAAAAAGTCCAAGGAACTTTTTATTTCTGCGGTGGATCCGGATGCGATCAACCACGAGGAAGGAACGGAGATGTTTGCAAAGCGACAGGGGAATGAGCCGCCAGGAATATTCGCCGTGCGTAAGCAGGTACTGCTGGACAGATTTGGTACCACCTGGAGTGAGGAGTTTAAAACGAAGGTGATGTGGAACCTCGCTTCACCAGCGCTCCAGCAGACCTTGGTGTTCCGTCCAAAAATAGTGGAGGATTTTGTGTGGAAAGCGGCGAAAATTCCAGGAAGCTCAGCCAGCAGCTCCGCCGCCGTAAATAAACCCAATCGCCCCATTCCGACCTACCAACCCCCCCAGCGCAGAGAGTCTTCGCCCAGAGATGAGAAACAAAACCCGCCTCGATACGGGTACACAAACAAATCTGGACGGTATGTACCCAGGAATTACAATAATGGCCGAGGCTATCAGGAGGAAAATCGCCCACCTCCACCACCGAACGGAGGACCGTACCGGCAGCACGCATCGCCTGGTAAGGCCAAAGCCAACAACGTTGGTGAACGTCGTCAGGAGGGATTTAGAAGACAAGAGGCAGCAAAACCGCCTGGAACAGCAGACGGCCAAAACGCGACGCCAACTCTGGATTCTCAACCCGCCAGACCACGTACACCACCGCCATGCAGGATCTGCAGAAATGGTAACCATTGGCACCGGTACTGCCCAAATGCTTCGGAAAACCTACAGCGGCAGACACGCAATTAAGCTGTCTTCCCCCCTCTGCCGCTTTAGGAAGACGACCACCGCACCGCCCCCGAAATCCTCGATGCCGACACCGAATCCGACGCCATTTATCGACGCCCCGATCAATGAAAGTGACACCGATACAAACAATTACTCGTGTAGTGCCGCCCCCCGCAAACAATTCGCGAGGAGTGTCATCCCCCAGTGCCACTACTATGAAACACCACGAAATAGACACTGAGTTAGTGCTCAACCCGTGCAACAATTTACGGGCATACCCGCTAATAAACTTGCCCATAATTATCCAAGATCGGACGTACACCTGCCTGCTCGGGCAAAACTATATTCGCCCAGGAATAGCTGCCCAAACACTCCCGGTCCGGATATCCACACAGCTTGCCGCAGCAGAAGCAACAGCCGAGATCACGGGAATCGCCGACATCACCTTCCAGCTGGGAACAGCAGAGTTCGACGAGGAATTCCTGGAGATGCCCGACCTCCGATATGAGGTCATCCTTGGCCTAGGGTTTTTCAAGAAGCACGACGCAGTTATCGATTGTCACCGGAATTGTGTAAACTTAGGCTCCGGACTACGACAAACCGTGTATTGGTCTCAAGAGACGGGGCCCAGCAACGAGCCACTACCCCCAGACTTAGACCACGGATTCACAGGTCAACACCAAGATGATTTTGAGGGATTAATCCAGCGGTTTAGTCGAACCTTCATCCCGAAGGATCAATTTGCACACCGGCCTCGAACGACTGAGCATTCAATCCAAATGACGTGCAACAAACCCATTCGAATTCGGCCATTTCGGGTGAATCCTGAACGTAAGCAGGAAATCGACCGCCAAGTCACTGACCTGCTCACCCAGGGTATTATTGAGCCGTCAATCAGCCCATACGCCTCTCCGGTAGTGCTAGTTCAGAAGAAAGATGGGGAATGTCGTTTCTGTCTAGACTATCGGAAAATTAATGAGGTTACAGTTTCCGAGCCGACGCCGATGCCCATCATCCAGGAGGCCCTACGAGATTTGGGAGATGCCAAAGTCTTCTCTACCTTAGACTTGAAGAACGGATACTGGCAGATCCCAATGGAGCCCAACTCCAAACAGTACACCGCCTTCAGTACTCCGGATGGCGGCCATTATCAGTTTAGGGTCATGCCCTTTGGCCTTAAAAACGCGCCGGCAACTTTCCAGCGATTAATGTCTCAGGAGGTGTTATCCGGGATGCTCCACGACTTTACGATGGTGTACCTCGACGATATCATCGTGTTTTCCCGAACACCTGAGGAACATCTACGTCACTTGGCCCTCGTATTCGAACGCCTCGAACAGTTCGATCTTCGGCTCGGTGTGGGCAAGTGTTCGTTCGGAAAAACGTCGTTGGAGTATCTCGGACATATGGTGGATATGTATCTAACCAGGCCGCTAACTAAGCACCTCCAGCAGATCCAGCGACATCCGCTGCCCAAAACCAGGAGACAGCTTCGAAGATATTTAGGCTTCTGCAACTGGGTGCGACAATATATTCCAGGTTTCGCCCATATAGCAGCCCCACTAAATGAATTGACCGCCACCACCCGCCCGTTTAAATGGACACCCGAAGCCACCGCCGCAATGGATCAGCTACGTAGGAGTACACTAGAACCGCTTAGCCTCCACCGCCCATTGCCAGGACTTCCTTTTACGGTTCAGACGGATGCCTCACAATTAGGGATCTCAACGGTATTGTTCCAAACCACCCCGGATGGAGAGAAACGGATAATTAGCTTTGATTCGGCGTAACTGAATGAAACAGAGAGACGGTACCATATAAATGAACAAGAGTGCTTAGCGCTCATTTGGGCATTAAAACGGTATCGTCCTCTGTTAGAGGGTCGTCACTTTCAAGCTATTACCGACTCGCGAGCACTTACGTGGCTTGCCAACTTTAAGGACACTCCCTCAAAGTTGACGAAATGGGCACTCCTGCTCCAGAGTTTCGACTTTTCGATAAAACACTGCCCTGGATCAGCTGATGAGTTACCAGACCTGCTGAGCCGTGACCCAGACGAGGAGATCGTGGGCGAAATGCCAAGTCTGGAAACGATTTTGCCTCCTACACTCAATGCCATGGCCCTCCCAGTGGCTAATGCAGTGGCTGATGCCCAGGCTGAGGATGAAGAGACGAGAGGAAAAATTTAGGTCATCCAGAACCCTGATCACCCAGAGTGCGAAGGCTACCAGCAGTAAATTATCGAGGGCTTATTATATTATCGGCCCACCGATGGACGAGACCGAACATTATTCGTTCCCGTCGCTGCTCGCCCCCGTGTCCTTCATAACCTACACGACGACGCAGTTCACCCCGGCCGCGATGAGACATTGCGAAGTATCAGGGCGAAATATTTCTGGCCAAGCATCGTTATCGATGTGAGGCAATACGTTGGAAATTGCCTCATTTGTATTGCTACCAAGTGCGGTAAACGGCAAAAGCCCACACCGCTCAAGGCCCGGATTCCTATCGCACCATTTCACACCGTCGCTGTGGACCTTATGGGACCATATCCCGAGGCAAAGCCGCGAAAGAAGAACATCTTAAGTGGGTGGAGGCCTTTGCAATCGGACGGGCCAGCACCGAAACCATCCTTCGGCTGCTAGAGGAGCAGGTCTTCAATAGGTTCGGTTACCCAAAGGTGATAATCAGTGACAACGGCCCACAATTTCGGTCAAGAAAATGGAAAACGCAGTGTGAATCCTGGAAAATCACCACCCACTATACGCCAGTGTACCACCCCCAAGCGAATCCCACAGAACGGAGGAATCAGAAGCTGAAAAAGTGCCTTCGGATAAAGATGCAGGGTCAGCCTGGAAACCGTTGGGCTCAGCATATACCTCATACTCTTTTTGAGCTCCGCTCACATGCCAACGCCGCTACAGGACTAACACCTGCCCAAGCTCTCCTGGGCTACGAACTAGCACGACCTGGGGAACACATTATTTCGAGAACCCTGGCAGTAGCCGCCCCAGCTCACGAGGAACGAGAAGAGCGTCTTGACGACATTCGGGAGCGCCAACTCCGGTATGCTCGTCGCTACAATCAGCAGGGTGAAGCACCACGGTTCGATATGGGACAGCCTGTGGTTGTTCGAAACCACCCCATCAGCGATGCGAAGAATCCTGCCGGATTTGCGGCAAAATGGCTTGGCCCCTATCGCATCCATTACCGGTTGTCGAGCCAGGTCTATCGTGTCGACCGTGGCGGAACCATGGTACGCGTCCATGCGGATGACATAAGACCGGCGCCTCAACAAACTGGCCTACCACGTCCTCCAAGACGCAGCAGTGATTCTCAACCGCTTCCAGCATCCCCAGCCACCGCGGACGCCGAAGATTCCGTAGACCCAGCCGCCCCAGGACCATCTAGCTGTCTGGACTAGCCTGAAGTGTGCAGTGCCGAATTGTTACCCGCGAATAGACACTCTCGAACTGCCGGGCCTTGTGATCCCGGACAATATTAAGTGCCCCATATTTAACCATAGACACTCTCTAACCGCCGGGCTTTGTGACCCCGGACAGTTTTAAACGCACATAACAATAGACACTTTCTAACCGCCGGGCCTTGTGACCCCGGACAGTCGATATTTAGTGTAGTGAATAGTATACACATAATCACATTCGTGTAAATAGACTTTTTTTATCTTCATGTACGTCACTCTACGGGATAAGAGTTGAATCCGTATATCCCGCTCGATGGAGGCGTTTACTCCTTCGATTATAAAACCCGACGCCCTTCTCCGGATTTTACGCTATCCAGTCAGCTGACGATGGGCAGCTAAATAACAATTACCCATTGTGGCGCCCACTACAGCAGCACCGAGAGATGGCCCATCCACGAGGAACCGTATCCTGCAGAGCCAGCCGTCGTCTCGGCACCCTTTGCTACCGCTGATGTGGTGCGAGATGCACAATCTCCTCCACTGACAGATGGCCCATCCACGAGGAACCGTATCCTGCAGAGCCAGCCATCGTCTCGACACACTTTGCTACCGCCGATGTGGTGCGAGATGCACAATCTCTTCACACGCATAACTGAGAGATGGCCCATCCACGAGGAAACCATCCTGCAGAGCCAGCCATCGTCTCCGTAGCCCCTTACTGCCTCCGATGTTATGCGAGAAGTACAATCTCCTCGCACTCACCACGGAGAGATGGCCCATCCACGAGGACACCATGTCCTGCAGAGCCAGCCATCTCCTTCCTTGGTAGCGCCTTGCTACCTACTACAATCGAGCGCTGGGGCTCTTATTACCATAGAGCCCACGGGTCCGGGGTGAGATGCCCCAATCCCCTTACACCACACCATGGGAAGTATCCGCCTCGCCAATCAATTTGTTTTGTTCTTTATTTGTTTGCGATTGCTTTATCGTTCAGTCTTCTTGTGTATATATTATATAACGTCAATGTATGTCGTTCTGTATATTCCGCGAATCTAGATGGAATGCGAACTTCACTCATTTTTACGGGGCCGAATTGTTCTACCGGGAACGCCATAACAATGCTTATTTT
Source organism: Ocypus olens (assembly GCA_910593695.2). Lineage (NCBI taxonomy): Eukaryota > Metazoa > Arthropoda > Insecta > Coleoptera > Staphylinidae > Ocypus > Ocypus olens. Next base: position 31,115,526 of record OU343047.1, read on the forward strand.
ACAATTAAACCGCGCGCTATTCTCAATACATCATTCTTTATTTTTTATTTTTATTTCATTGTTTCATAAGCATTTTTTTTGATATTAAAAATGAGTTACGTTCGTAATGCATACATTGATACAGCGCGACTAAGCATGTCAAAATAGGTTGCATGTTAGTCATAAGCTGCATAAAGTTAGGGCACCATCGCCAACGCATTGCCAACACATCCCTTCATATGTACACGTCGCAATTAGCATAATACAGCTGCATCAAATTTAGCTTTCTCTTATTTTCTTTTTTTTTTGGTCATAAACCATTATTTGAAAATATTGGTGCCCTCGGACAGGAACGTGACAGGAACAATAGGACTAAGCAATAGTCTCCGGGAAGTGCACAAAAATAGAAAAGATAATTTTATTACAGTAATTTTTCTTTTCTTACGAATGCCCTTGTCCGTCGTCAATTTCACGCCAAGACGTGACATCTTGATTAAGACGCAAGGGCATGCAAAATTCGTAACAAAGGCACTTCCCCAAAACTAGCTTATCCTTCACGAGTTCCGGCGAGGGCCCAATAAATGACCAATAAACCGAGCGGTGCATATTGTTACGGCCCACAGTGGGCCAGAATGCTAATTTAGCGGGCCAAAATTAATAACGTCTTAATCCTTTCACTTTTAAAGACAAATTTGTAGATTTGTATGATTTTTGAAGTCGCTAAGTCCGAATCTGTAATCAGATTTGTTAAATTCAAAATGGCGGATCCAATATGGCGGATTTTTTTTTGTAAAAATGTTCGGTTTTTAATGAAAATTAATACCATCCTGTATTTGATACCTCTGAATCCAAATTTTCAATAAAAATTTCAAAATTCAAAATGGCAGATCCAATATGGCGGAATTTTTTTGTAAAAAATATTAAGTTTTCATTCAAAATAAATAACGTTCAGTTTTTAAAATCTCTGAATCCAAATTTGGAATAAAAAATTCTAAATTCTAAATGGCGAATCCAATATGGCCAATAATATTTTTAAATTAAATTTTAAATTTTAAAGTACTTGTAACTCATGTTATTTTAATGTGTTTAGATTTTAAGTTTATTTATACATTTAGGATTGTATTGATATGTTTCACATGAAAGTTTATATTCATCGTGAAATAAATTATTTCATTTGATTTGATTAAATATTTAGATTTTAATGCAACTTCGCGATTTCGCCGAAGTTGGTTTCAATGATTCTTCATTTCTCAAATTGTCAAATATATCCATATACGCCAGCTCATTCATGGTACCCGCGTTTTCCATTCGATGCCAGAACAGAAATGCTCCGCATATTCTTTGTCGAGTATGATTTTTTTACGAGAGAGAATATATGACTTAAGGATATTTGCAATAGAAAACGCAAAATCACTGCTAACGGAAAATTTCTATCCATTCGCACGCAATATTCACGAAATACTGATGGCTGCGTGGCGTGCGCGTGCGTATAAAATACGCCACAGAAGTCACAAAGGCGCATAAAGGCAAACGAATTTTTTTTATACGACAAAGATATATATGCACTACATTTTTATCATAGTCGAATAAGGGTAAAATTGAGTAATTTTTAGTAATGCCCTAATATATCATCAAATCGATTAAAATTTCATACTTACTTGATATTAAATTTTTTTATTATGTGAACTAAATGGTTCAATTTAATACACTTACCTGTAACTGAGGTATTTCTTAAAGTAAATAAATTATTAAACCGCTCCATTGTTAACTTGCAACATGAAATGATTAAAAATTCAACCAAGCGCGCATAGACGTATTTCATTCAAATTGAATGTTATATTTGTGTTTATTGCTTACAAATTTATTGTTTATGTGCGATTTTTTTGTTGAAAAATGTATTTGTACCCTTAATTAGGATGTCTACTATAAAGTTATCAACACTAATGATTTTTTTTTTGGAATTCCAAAAATTGAATTTTGTCCCGCTAGATTAGCATTCTGGCCCACTGTGCGGCCGTGGAAACCAAATCCATGACATTCCAGGTTTACCAAACCTGTACTCGCGATTCAAATGAGCACGCACTCACGAATCACGTAGGGCTGGATGTCATGATCATACCCGTGCCGTAACACACGTTTTGATACCAAACACCACATATGCATCGCTCATACCTAACATCAACATCCATCGTCTCGCGTGGCATCACACACAGTTACGCGGTACAACGTACGTGCCCGCGTGTGTTACTTATGAGGGTTGTATATATAGTTAAGTTAGTTTTGGATAGGATAAGATTTAGATTAATTTAATGTCAAAGTGCGACGGGTAGTACCCTCTCGTAGAGGGTAACCGAACAATTTTACCCCCTACTACCCTCGAATTTGCGAAACACCCCCACAAAATAGTACGACGGGGAGAACATTATAAAAGGACAGTTAAAAGGACAGTACACAGTGGTCCTCACTAGTCGACAGTCATCTTTAATCGCGCCTTTCGCAGTTTTCGTACTCCGTAGTACTCCGTGTCGCCCCTCGCCACAATTCAAAATTCAACAAGCAGTTCTGCTTCCCGTGTTGTTCTTGTTTGTTGTTTTATTTGTCGTTTTCTTGTTTGTGTATTGTTCTTGTTTGTTGTTCGTGTTGTTTGTTTGTTTGTTATTTTTACTTTAAATTTAATAAAGCCCATAATATCTCAACTTCGAATATCACTCAACCTTTTTTTGTCTCTCGCGCAATCTTTCGTATTCGCCTTTTTGTGTCGCGCCAATACGGATACATCCTCAACAGGCATAAGGTAAGTAGAGTTTCTTTTTTTTATAATATTTTCTCATGCTCTCCGTCACTGCATGCAGCCGAAAGTTGTTGGAGAGCGTACATCGGTTTCCCACACCACCGTAATCCGCAACATACTAGAGGTTTCAATATTCTTAGAGCGTAGCATATAGAATTTAGTTTTGATTGTAAATCTATGCACTGGTTTTCCAATCTAATTTGCTGTCTATTACAACTCCTAGTATTGTTGCTGCAGAGGTTAGTTCTAGATTAATTGTTTCCAATTTTAGGGTGGGAGTTTCTATTTTTGGGGTTTTTGAATGGAATATAATAGATTTTGTTTTGTTATCATTTAGTAACAGTTTATTTTGCAGCATCCATGTTTGGGTTGCTTTATACAAAAAACCGGCTATATTTTGAAAATCACCTTCGTCGTTTCCGATTACTAATAAGTTTGAATCATATGCATAAGATTTAATAGTACCATTATTTTCGTAGACAACCTTAGGATGGTCATTTACAAATATTGGGAATAATAACGGTCCTAATATGCTTCTCTGTGGTACACCGATATTTGTCTTTCCTTCCTCAGATAGTTTATTATTTATTCGTGTCCTTTGAATTCGAACATTCAGGAATTATTCTATTAATTTTAGTACAGTCCCACGAATGCCGTATCGTTCTAGTTTGTCGAGAAGAATTTTGTGATCCATTGTATCAAATGCCTTGGAGAGGTCTAGGAAAATGTCTAAGGGGATTTTGCCCTCATCCAAGGCATCTGTCACACATTGAAGGAAATCAAATATCGCAGTATGCGTTGACTTGTTCTTTAAAAGTCCGTGTTGAGCTTTATGAAACAATTTGTTCATTTCAAAAAATTGTATAATTCTATTTGCAATTGCTTTTTTTAAATTTTAGAGAAAATGCTAAGCAAAGTGATGGGTCGATAGTTTGAAGGTTCATTTGGATCATCTTTTTTGTAGATAGGAATTACTATTCCATATTTTAAGCATTGTGGGAAAATACCAGATTGCAAAGATAAATTAATTAAATATGTTAAAGGTGCTAGTAATTCATTTATTGCTAACTTTACCAATTTTATGTTTACTTCGTCATACCCAGAACTGTTTTTATTTTTCATTGCTTGGATTATATTATAGATTTCCGTCTGTGTTACCGGAGTTAGGAGTAAGGTTTTGGTATTCATTGGTATTTTACTACTGTTAGGGATATTCGGAAGTCTATTTACTAATGAAGATGCTACGTTAATGAAGTAGTCATTAAATGTATCCATTTTATTTTCCATTTTATGATTTGTTGATTTTTGTTTATTTCCTGTTGAATTCTGCACTATAGCCCACATAGTTTTATTTTTGTTGTTGCTGTTTGATAGCTTCAATTCTAATTCGGATCGTTTAGCTTTTTGCAAGAGGTTATTATAATATTTATTTAATTCCACGTATTATTTCCTCGCGTCCTCATCAATTTTTTTTAGCACTAACGTAATTTAGCACTGACAAGTAATCAAGAAGATTCAATAGGCTGCTAGATCCCCATTATGGCGCCCATTCACAAACCTAGCATTCTTCAGAAGATGATGCCCACCAGAGCCGGACATACACTGAAATTGACTATAAATTGCTAGCACACACATGCTATTCGTGGCAACACACCTCTTCAACAGAAGACATCACACCGCAGGAGAAGTCAACAATTAACGGCTGAATACAGTCTCAAAGAGACACACTGAAACAGATCTCCAAATTGCAGAAACCCCAACAAATACGTTTCTTTAATTTTATTGTCATTTGTATATACTATGTTTGTCTCATTCTCCACATGTGTCTCATATCTTTTTCTCTATTACTAATATCTAAATGTTTTAAGGCAAACTTCCTCCTTTTTACGGGGCCTTTGCTAAATAAGCTAATTTATGCTACATCCTAACTGGCGCGATTTTAGTAATTGTTTCATTCAACAATCGGAACAACGAGCCTGCTTACCTTGTTTTTTTACAGTTCTTCGGGTCATTTATTTGCATATTTAGTACACATCGTATATTCGCCGCTTCATCAATTCTTTCGAAATGCGTTAAGCTTGTACAAACATTTATTATTTTCATAGTACATAATAAAATTCACATTAAGGTAATGTGCATATTTTGGGAACTGTTGTAAAACACATGGACAGAACTTTTCAGGATCAAGCGAATATGCCGTCACAAAAGGGCACCCGATTTGAGCGAACAATATACGCAGGTCCAGCAGTACCAATTATGCTAATCCTGGAAAGTTCGAAAGATTCCTCTTCTCTTATGTTTTTGTACAAATTATTGTTGTTCAAATTGTTCATGTTTTTTTAACACACACGGCCACATGAACATTATCAACCGTCAAAACCACAATACTCAACAATGAGTTGAAATTTTGTTATTGTTATTTTTCGCTGCTTTTTTGTGTAAATTATAAATATTGGACGTCACGGTTGCCGTATAGAACAAAGGGACAATCATCAAAATGAGGAACCACATAATCACCTGGTCCAATCGGGGACTTCGATGGCGAAGCGACAACCCCTACCAACAAGGGTAGGGGTTGTATATTTAACCCTAAACCCAGGGATCAGTTATCAATTAGTCAGCCAGAAGTGATCAGTAATCAGTCGTAACAGTTAACAATCATTCAGAGTGGAACACCCACCGACAATCTTCATCACAACCTTTTGGCCACGCATCGAACGTGTCACCGTCAAAACGACCACCACGTCCACGTGCGGTAACAGAGACAATAGTAGGTTCCATTTTTGTTTTAATCTTAATTTTTATATACGTTGGTTTTTTTTTTAAATTTCTTTTTACTTTTGCTTCTTCGTTTTTTTTTTAATATGATTTTTTGTTCTCTCTCTGGAAATTTTGTAAATATTTTGTTATCAATTAAGGTGCATCTCTTGCAGATGACTTCAAGACGCGAGTCATTTTATCCCTTACATGTTGCCTCTTTCTAACAGAAATGGGGATGGGCTTAGTGTGCGTATCGTTACCACCCAGTGTTAGTAGAAGGGGAAACTGGAGGCAAACATTAATAAGAGAACATATTTTCCTTATATTTGGTGCCACAGTTACAAGAAAAACTTATAACGAGTCATTTTTTCTGGGAACCATTTTGGTATTTGAGAAATATCAAAAATACCTTGTGTATCATCAAATCGGAAAATGTTGTATGATGACTATTTAATACCTATTATCCGTCAATTTCAATCTGAGTGGTGAGGAGGCGATCCGCGCACCGAGCGTACAACGAGAGGAACAAACAATTTCCCGAGTATAATCGGAGACAAAAATTGGGCGGTTTATTACCAGTCTAGAGAAGGTCGTTATTCGGCTCGTACGCTTGCCGCCAGACACGTGCGGGCCTCCCGCAGGGAACGCACACCGTTTTCAACAGATTATGATAATTTTTGTCATTGAATGTCCTAAACGAACGCACTCCCTATTATACCGATGGCCTTCTCCCGCCCTACGCCCATCCATTTGCCAGTGCGCAACTACTCTAGTTGAGATTGACGGATTATACATGTTATATTTTATACGATCACTCGTAATAATTAGTCATTGACGGCAAAAGAAAAAATGAAAAAAACTGCGGTTATTTTTGCTGTATCATTGCATGATACGGCAATATTTTTGATAAATACACAATACACTATTTTCATTTATAGACACTGAGCCAAAAAAACGGTACAATTTTTAAAATATCTTCAATAATAATTAACGCATTAAATATTGTTTCGAAATACAAAATATCCACACTGTGGATTGCAAAAATAATTAATTGTATTTTTGAAAAGTTTTTGAATCGGGCTCTGCAAAAATGGGCGTTTATAATGCACCTTTCAGGAATTCGTACTGTACGTGGTCTTCCACTTATTTGTTTGCGATTACTGTTACCGTAAGTTCTGAGTTTCATTATTAATCACTGAATACTTGTAACCGACCAACCCTTTTGTGGGTGTTTGTTCACAATCTTTCGTGCACATAAATAGTCATTGTGAAACAAATGTTTAATTTTATCTTCTTTACCTAGGCAAATATTTTTTGTGACAACAACTAAAATGACTTCCATCAGTTTGCAAACATCCTCGTGGGTCCATTTTTGATTGGGTTTGGCCATCTTCTCAGCTGCAAGGTACATTTACTCGCGTGCATACACACACACACCTACTGTCAGGCTACTCTCAGCAATACGAAATTTCTTGAATTGTTGAGAAGCCGAGAGCGTGAGGAAAACGTTTACACTAGCGAGAATGATGCAATATTGCAACTCTCGGAGAGCTCTCCCTCCACTTTTGGCGAGAACTCTCAGAGGCGTTTACACTTGCGAGTTTTACTCTCGAGAGTAAATCTGCCACTCTCAAGAGTAAAAACTCTCACGTGTAAACGCACCTTTATTAAAAAGTCGCAACGCTTTGACGAAAATTCGCTTGCCAAAATAATAAAAGCTATTCAGCGAATTACCCCTGCTTACAATAAAAAATCAAAATTATCAATTTGGAATCAGTTTAAAATAAACTAGTCTTGGCTTTGACAGAAGTGATCATTTGCACTAGTGCGTATGACCGGTAAAAAACGGTAAAAGAACAGATTGCCATCCATTCGTGTCTACACGCTGTCACATTGTTAATAAAATTGATACACGTTGTGGGTAAAATTCAAATAGAGATTAATTCACACTCGACAAAAAAGGTGTCCTATTTTTTAGCCGCTAGTTTTCGTTGAGAGTTTTGTATAATCGATTGATTCTGACATGCCAAGTTTTAAACCTCCAGGATTTTTTTGCTCGAAAAGTCTAATTTGACTGGACTAAAATGCAAAATAAAATTTGAATGCGTCACTAGACACTTTTATTAGACATTTTAGTTAAAATCAATAATAATAATTAAAAGAGTTTTTCCTCTTTAAATGCAAACACATGTTCCTTACTTTATGTAGTCCTTTTATTTTTAAATTTACTGATTAATCGGTACAAAAATGCCGACTAATTGTCAATCGATTGTCTTTTAAATTTAATAATTGAAGCAGCTCTAGTTGTAACCGCCCGCACGTTTAAATATTGAATTTCCATATAAAAACGTAATTATGTGCGCAAGCATTACGTCATGGTTTCTTGCGCGACAAGATTTGTGCAAATAAAATTTGATTCCTAGTACAAGTTTCATGTGAAACCTCAAAATTTTCGCATACAGACTCATCCGTTGTTATCATACCTAGCGATGTAAAAGCGCGCACGGAGAGCGAAACCGTTTAGCACGGAAAATGCGAAACCAGATTGCGGCACACGTCTGTACTTCCCGAAATGTGAATCATTAGAATCGCACCAATCACGGCAAGTTTGTTTATCGTGAAAAATTTTCAAATTTCAAGGATGGTCCTCTAATACTTAAAGTGTTATGCAGATAATACCCATCTCATAATTCACTATTTTATCGAATTTATAGAGTAAACTTTAACGTTAAATTCTCATTTTAGGTATACTTCAACATTTATTTATTAAGCAAAACAATAAAAAAGTAAAAATATAGCGTTGCTTGTCTCCGGTCCTAACCTATCTGTTCATTATACTATTTTACGGATTTTGAAGGTAACACGATTTGGCCAGAAAATACATGGAGGTCCATGTTTTACTTCAAATCGGCAATTTACTGTGCGAAGAAACATCCTCACCATTGAAAATTGACAATTTTTGTTATTGAAAATACAAACCCAAGGTGAACGTCGTGGGCTGAGCTACCTAGCTACCTGTTAGTTACGCGTGGAAGCCCAATTCACTATAATTGGCGCCACACCCGACACATTAACTATTAGGATTGTTTTAATCCTAAACAACAATATGAAAAACACCCTAATATTTTCTACTTTACATATTTGGATAATTTTCTGTATGTGCCATTTATCGAACAAAACAAGATTTTTCCCTTAACTTTAGAGGGCTGTAACTTGGAGAGGAAGGGGTTTTGAACAAAACATTATATGAAAGACCTCCCTTAATTTTTGCTTTATTTAAATATTATTATATTATTTAAAAACACCCTGTATATACATAAATATCTCAATCCTGGACATATGTATACAAGCGTATTCTTTCAATTATTCAAAAATTCATTATTTTTAGACGAGCAGCTTTTGGCGTAAATCTTCCACTTTGACCAATTCTCTGTAAAAATTAATTGCACCTCTTCATGTTTATCTTCTGTGGTCGTGGTGTCTGTTGCTGAATTTGTGATATTGAAAGAAACCTCGTCCAGCTCTGGATATTTTCCGACAATTAAAAACTATTCGCTCTCATGAAGTGTTCCGTTAATGGTTTCCTGATTTATCTGTAAAAATAATGTTGGTACGGCATCATACGTTAGTTAAATTGACAATATTTCTTGGCAAAATGAATATAACAAACTCTTTAAATCGTTATTGACACATACCATCACAATGAAATGTAACACAAAAGCAAAGTTAAAAGTACATTGCAAGTATATACAGTAAAATATAATACACTTTCACTACCAAAATAAAATATAATACAAAAGCACATCCTATAATACAATTAATTACACTATCACGATAAAAATAACACAAAAGCACACAACTTACGCTATCACGATCAAATACAACAAAAAATGCATAATTATTGGTGAGGGTAATGACTGAAATTAATATAATAACACTTAACAGGGTGTCTATGCTAAACCGTTCGTTAAAAGTTTACGGGGTTGCCGTTGTATTAAAAATTTGAAAAAAAAACATAATCACACGATTGAATCAGTTCTCCTTATGTGAAATATTTTCAACTTTCTATCACTTCTAGTCCCACCGGAAGTAGCACCAAATTTTTTATTTTAAATAGAACACCCTATGTGTTATTATATTTATTTATTCCTCTTTTAAATTGCAATATATTTTGTAGTAACGTTTGTACACTTATCTATTTTAGTTTTAATATTTCTACATTTTTGTCTTCAAAAAGTCAACTTGAAATCTGCCTGTAACTTCTCTTAAGAATAAGATAGATTATGATTTATATCTCTAATTGTACCTAGAGGATGCCTCTATGAGTAATATAATTGGAAACTGTCAATTTTGATAATAAGACTTCTTAAAATGTCAATCTAAGTCCCTCTTAAATATCCCGAAATTCAATTTTTTTAATGGAATCACTTATTTTTTATTACATAAAACGATTGGGAGGAATTTTTTTAGAAAAAATGAGATATATCCCTAAGATAAGTTAATTATGCGACAGCTGCTGGGATGGAAATTGAAACAATACTGTTTGCGCCGGAGAGCAACATGGGATACACAATTAATAATGGGATTCGGGGATTTTTTTCATTCGAATTGGCTCATCACTAGAATATTTACGATTTCTAATACTGTAATTTTGAAGGATTTTATTTTCATAAATAATCCATTTTTGGCATTCATTTACAAAAAATGTTTTTTCATGCACTTTTCAAAACGGCCATGTTTAACTGCGTGCATCTTTATTATTAGGAGTATTTTAGAGTAATGAAAAAATTACGGTGGTATGCAGAGTCTATTTGAAGGATAACATATCAAATTTTATTTTGTTATTATTTCTAATATCAGAATGTTGGCGTGAAATATGACGGTTAAATTCCTAGATATTGCACCACTAGAGAACGCGCATGTGCGAAATTTGCGATGCCAGTGGCACATAACCAGTTTCGTTCTATCCACTCACCAATACACACACTCAGGAGCTCGCTGAAACCACTAGTTGGCCAAACGGGTCGGTCCAAAAGGTGGGGAACCTTAACCTCGTCCTAACCCAAGCATAAGCACCAATCGTCAAAATCTTGTGTGTGGTAAAATGCAGGGCCGCCTCGAGATTGGTTGGCGCCCTTAGCAAAATTTCTTAAGAGCGCCCTTTCAAATGAAATATTTTTTTTAATAAAAAGGAAAAAAATTTGCAACAAAACTATGATTTATTAAAATATAAAATACAACTAGATATGAGCTTTTCGTGCTTTTACAATAGCAAATTTATCAATTACATCACCTAAATCCATTTCATTTAAAAGTTTCCGATCAATTGACATCGTTGATAATCAATCCAATCTTTGTTTTGTGTCATCGATGTTCTTAAATAAGTTTTTATTAGCTTTAACTTTGAAAAACTTCGTTCAGCACTAGCTACTGAAACCGGTAATGTTAATAAAATAATGCAATAAACAAATTAGGAAGTGAGGAAGTTAATTTATTTTTGCATATAAATTCCAAAAAAATTTCTAGCAATTCTTCGTATTGATACAAATTTTGTATATATCTTATTTCTTGAAATACATCTAATCCACTTATGTCTTTCTCTTTATTATCGGTTAACAGAATTTCCAAATCCATACAATTTTTCATAAGAACTGTGTCATACCATTCTTTAGATTTTTTAATCATATACAAAATATTAAAATTGTCAGTATGTTTGGAAGATAATTCAAATCGATCTTTTAACGCATTTATAGCAGTGTCTAGAATGTTATAAAAAAAATGAATCCTAAAATTGTCTTTTTCAATAGATCCTATTTCGTCATTGCCTTCATATTCAAAAAGGTTTCTTTTTGCGAATTTGATTTTTTCAAAATTTGGGTCGATATCTAAATTAGTTGCAATTTGTTTTGCTTCCAACAAAATAGTTTCAAATTTCTCTTCACTTCTATATTTTTCTAAAAAGCAAATTGTTTATATGGAAATTTGCATTTACTATATTTAAATTTATGTTCTGAAGAGTTTTACTTGTAATATTTATGTTGTTTAAAATATCATACCATATTATTATTGAACATATAAATTTAAAATTGCCAATAATTCTCATCTATGCGTAAAGTATGTTATATATTTTTTTCAATGCACTGCGCATTTAATCCTAGTTTTAAGTAGTTATAGGCATATCATCTAATTTACATTTTATAGGTATTATTTTATGGTTCCAATGGAAGAACGAGGGTAGTTTCTACTAATTTGAATTGGCGCCATGTGGTTTCCCCCTGCATTACTTTTTATTTTGTTTTTCATTTGTATTATGTAATATAATTATTAATTTTTTGTTATAGTTTATGTGATAGTGGAGAAATAAAGCTATTATTATTATTATTATTATTAAGTATTTTAACAAAGCGGACAATTAAAGACATTTCTTCAATGTGTGTGATCTGGTGTTTAATCAACAATTATAGAATAATACTTGGCTTCTTTTAATTTCTTGACTATACTTTCCTTAATTATATCGTTGAAAAGAAATATAATTTCATTTTGGATATTCTTCCCCAAATAATGGTAATTAATGTCTTTATTTAAAAATTTTCTTCAATGCCCTTTCATACGAGGATCGAATTTCTATAATTTTGAAAAAAAAATCCATTATTATCTGTGTACAACTTATGAGATGTATCAACTAAAGGTAAATTTTCTGTTCCATGCAATTTAATAATTGAAAAAATTCTCTTTAAAATACGTCTCCAGTATTTCGTATTTTCATTAATTTGTTTCTGTTGCATTTTATCCTTCCAGATATTAAAGGAATTTAAATGTTCTTTACTTGTTTCGTGTAATCTATTGATAATATTTTTCCAATCTCTTAAACCCTCCTGGTTTATTGCTACTTGGACCTTCGAAAATAATTTTCAGCAAAAACAATGTACCACACCGAGAGATTTAGAGTATACTAACCAGTCTCGAAGATATTTTTCACCATTAGGAAGTATTCGAAAATAATTCGTTGACAAACATTTTCTTTGGTGTTTACGTCCTTCGGAAATTTTTGATTTATTAATTGAACAGGTCCAATTCTTACCAACATGTCTATTATGGACTTTCTATTTTCTGGCTGCGGCCATTTTCCAACATCTTCATAATCTTTCAATAATTGTACCGAAATTTATTTCTTGCTTCTTCAATTTTTCCTTCATTTTCAGAATTTTTTTCATATTGAGAACTTTCTGAAATAACCTCAGTTTCACAAACTTCCTTTTCAATATTTTCGATCATATCGTCGTTTTGATCAGGGGCGCATGTTGAGTTAGTTGAGCAACTTTTTGATGATGATAATTCGCATTCGATATCGTTTGATTTAGTTAAAAGTGCCACGCCGGATATTGAATGATACAAAAGAAATTTGCATGTTATGTCAATATCCGGCGTGGCACTAGCCAGGGAAGTAGTTGTTTCAATAAGTTATTTGTTTATAGTCTTAGTAAGACTTAATCTTTTGCTTGCAGATTAACGAACAGGTTGAATATTCATATATTCAGGCTACATTTCGTTTTCTTGTATTTATATAATTTTGAATCCGAAAATTGTTTGTCTCGAAATCTATTTCCAGCCAGGAGAAAGAGATGCAAACATGCTAATATCTGGTGGTGGGACTTCACCACTAGATACGCGGCGTTAGTACAAGTGTTGCTAAAACGAAACGGCAAACCATATACAGGGTGTTCGAAAAGTATGGATTATCCCGTATAGCTCAGTAAATATTCACTTTAGAGAAAAGAAGTTTTAAATAGAAGTTATTTAACACTTGGTTATCTACTATCTTGGATATATCAATTTGATTTTTTTGCTGTAAACAAAAAAAAACAACGACACACACTTTTTTTAAATGATGGGGCACATCTTTATTATACTCATTTGATAGAGTTGATTTCTCTTTTCAACGGCATAAAACTTGATTATCTTTACATATGATAAATTTCAAGAAAAATAAGAAAATGTCTGGATATTTATTTTCATTTCATTCATCAAATCGTACATGCAGTATTTAAAAACCGAATTTACCACCGTCAAATCATGAATAGTTTACACTTTGAATATTTGCTGTGAGTTTAGTTTAATTACATTATTCATTTGCTAAACAATTTGATATTACAAAAAATAAATATCCAAGATATTTTCTTGTTTTTATTGATTTTTTTTTGATAAAGGTAATCAAGTTTTATTTCATTGAAAAGAGAAAAAAAACTCTATCAAATGAGTATAATAAAGATGTGCCTTGTCATTAAAAAAAAATGTAAGTGTTATTCGTTGCGATTTTGTTTATAGCAAAAAATAAAATTGATATATCCAAGGTAGTGGATAACTAAGTGTTAAATAACTTTTATTTAAAACTTTTTTCTCTGAAATTGATATTTACTGAGCTATACGGGATATTCCATACTTTTCGGACACCCTGTATAAGCACCATTATAATGCTTCTACATAATTGCATCATGTTTAAATTAATATAAAATGTATACTTTAAAATAACGTTCCAATGTTTATTAATATATCAAAGCAGGCGCGCACCCAGGGGGGTAGTTGTGGGGCTTGAGCGTGGTTCTGCAGGAGAGGGGGTGGAAGAGGCATCTTTCATTTTTATATCAAAAGGTGTCCTCCAATAAGAAAATTCGACATCACAGCATATTTGATAAAATAATGTTTAGAAGGGTTACGCAGAGTCGCTCCCTGTATGTCTTTTTAATTTATATTTTATGTGAATGTTACTTACTCTACCCGCAATTTGTACTATTATGTTAATAACAAGTCAGTATTTCCACTTAAATAAGATACAGGTATGCTAAATCGTTGAAAAGATATTTAAATTGTCTAAATAATAGTACAAAATAAAGACAAGTATATATCTCTCGCAGTTTAACGGCACGGTGTTTTATTATTACTCTGACAGCAAACTATGACTGAAAACGGTTTTTTGCAGAATTTAATATTTCCGAGAAATGTCGAGAAATTTTGCACGCGAGATTAAATTTTTGATTAAATATTTATTAAAGCTTTTCTCCCAACTAAAATTTACGTTCTACACAAAATGCAACGGCACGATTATATTTTACAAAGCAATCAATGTTTCGTTATTCTATTATGCATAGAAGACTTAATATTTGAGTAAAAACAATGTAGCCTAGTGCTTGCGATTAATTATTGAGATGATTCAATTAATTTTATACGACCCTGATGGTGTTATTTGTTTTCAATATTATTCAATTGAAACTAAATGCAATTCATATAATATTGTTTTATGTAATATTTACCGGAAGATCACTTACACTAGCTGACAGAGGACAAAAGCATTGCATTTTATTATTTTTCTGCAGCCGCCCCGAAAATAAAACTTTCGGTGTGATTTATTAAATCGAAAGTGCCACTTTACATAAATCGTACCGAAAGTAGTTATTTTCGGGACGATTTTGTTTCACTTTCGGAACGATTTCTTTACTTTCGGGACGCTTTTTGTTACTTTCGGGACGATTTTGCGTATATATGTAGGCGGCCTTGACAAAAACATGAACATCGTATTTAATTATGACAGCGCATGTCATATAAAATTCGTGTGTGTTTTCGGTTTTTTAACATAAAAAAAACGGCTGCAGAAAAAATATTGTACGTAACGCGTTCCAAAAGTGATTTTACGGGACTCGCAGGATTCCAGGACTTGCCTACGGCTCGTCCTGGAAACTTCCTACTCATCCCGTAAAATATCACTTTCGGAACTTGTTACGTAAATTACTATTTCATATTCCTCGTCCCTAGATGAAACCATAAAACTGATGACATCAATCATAAAAGGATAATATATTAGGTATTACGTGACAGAATGAAACACACTATGTTTTTACTACAAATAATTTATTTTTGTGTATATACAGGGTTATTCTATAAAATGGAACCATTTTTAAAAATTCGTATATATTAAAGTACAAATCCAAAATGAACAATGTTTATACCAATGAAAAGAGGAAGTGTTTTCGGCGGGCGGTGATGGTTCCAGAAGCGGCCGGTAGAGTTCTCGCGGTAATAGGCTGCCATTTTATGTCACTGTTCAGTTGCGAGTGAGATGGCTACTGTGGAGCTCAATGTTTTCTGCGTTATAGAGTTCGCAAAAAGTGACTCGCAAATTGTAGTGCAGCGGGCATTTCGTGCCAAATTCGGTATTGAACCAAGTAGAAAAAGCTTTAGCCGTTGGTTTAAGCAATTTAAACAGACTGGTTTGTAAAGGAAAAAGCACGGGCCGACCGAGGGTATCAGACGGTGATGTCAGACGGATTGAAGAAAATTTTGTTCGCAGTAAGTCTACCAATAGAGCTAGAGGTAGTATGGAACTTGGAATACCCCAACCCAACTGTATGGAAAGTTCTAAGACGGTGTTTGCAGTACAAGCCCTACCGATTACAACTTGTGCATGCTCTCAAACCTAATGACATAGAGAAGCGTCTCGAATTTGTGGTTATGTGCTCGAAATGATGAAGAATGGCGCGTTTCTACAGCGTATATTTTTTAGCGATGAAGCGACTTCTCACTTTAGTGGAAAAGTCAACAGACATAATGTTCGCATATGGGGATTGCAAAATCCACTTTCAACATTGCAACACGAAAGAGGCTCACCGAAGATAAATTTGCTTTATGCCTTATCCCGTACAAAGGTTAATGGACCTTTTTTCTTTGCGGAAAAAACTGTAACTGGAATAACCAACCTTGACATGTTAGAACAATGGCTGTTCCCTTAAGTCAGGGAAGATTCACAGGACTTCATTTTCCAACAGGATGGAGCTCCATGTACGCGACTTTTTGAATGAATCCCTTCCTCAGCGCTGGATGGGTCGCAGGGGAAATGAAGACCTGGCTCTACACTTTTGGCCACCAAGATCTTCTGACCCCATGCGACTGACGTTATGTTAAGGAAGCTGTTTACATCCTGCTTCTACCAACAACTCTGAATGATCTGCGGAACCGTATCACTGCTGCCGTGCACTCAGTAACAACAGATATGCTTTGTCGTGTGTGTTACGAGTTTGGCTACCGCGTAGATGTTTGCCGTACAGCCAACGGTGGTCAAATTGAACACTTATAATGTATGGAAAAAAACTTTGAAACTTCCTCTTTTCATTGGTATAAACATTGTTAATTTTGGATTTGTACTTTAATAAATACGAATTTTTAAAAATGGGTCCATCATTTAGAATAACTCTGTATAATACAATTATCAATTAGGAATTATATTCAAACAAAAACTCACGACTTTAGCTTCGACGTGTTAAGATCATTATCAAGGACAAAATAAAGGAATACTTTATTTAGTATTACTCTATTTGGTCCTTAATAATGACGATACTTACTTTTTTTTGCTTCAGTTTTATAAAATTGACAGGATCTTTAATTTTGAATGCGGCGCAGTGACGGACCAGCGTTATCAATAAATACATACATGCATACATACACACACAATATATACACACACATACCGTGAGATCAAAAAGCCTAGAATAGTTGGCAGCCGTTAATACATGAGGTAACTAAGAGTAGTTCAGTGGCGTCACTAAGAATGGGAATGTAGGCATGGAAACCCCTGAAATTTAAATACAACAGCTAGATAATGAACCTTAAATGTATTTTTTTGGCCTGGGTATTAAATGTATTATTAATAGTGATGATCAGTTCTGAAAATAACTGCTAATGTTTAAAATAGACAACATCAGCAAATAAAACAAACCAAACTATTTTTAAAACAGGCAACCTAAAAAACATAAGCAGTCAAAATTAACAATTAACAAAATGTACACTGCACTACATTGCAGAATTCCAGACCTCTAATATAATTATACTTGAATTCTTATAGGGATTTTTAGAAAATGTGCAAATCAATCCGTAAGTTTAATAAATTATACTTGTCATCAACGATCCAAAAACTTTGCATTACCTTGCTCAGGTGTTTATGATTGATTCCGAGGCACGTGTTGTATGCTATACAAAACCTTAATTTAACTTTTCCTCTTTTTACTTGTTGTTTTTATTTAAGTGAGAACGAGGAATACAGTGAGAACACTAAAAAACGAGAAAACAAGCATTCAGAAAGGGAAGAAAAGCGGAACCAACAAAAAAGTGGAAGAATAAGAAAACTGAAACAAGTACAATGTCCTAACAAAAAAAAGTGGACATGGCAACGAAAAATCTAACGGAAATGAAAAATGAAAACAGTATAATTGGTGGGAATGATTATTGAGAGTAAGACTAAGGATGATGAAAGGAGCATAAATGGAAATAATGACAGAAAAATGAGCGGGAAAGGATGAAGGTGTGAGTGGCTATGATGAGGATGGAAGTGCAATCGCCGATGGTAATGAGAATGAAATGAAAATGAAATTGCAAGTAACATTATTATAACAACTTTTATGAAAACTGATTTTCCTTCCATCGATTGCCGATGTTGCTAGCCGTATGTTGCTGCATGGGCCGGGCCGTATTTTTCAAACTGCGGGCCGGGCCGGGCCGGGCTTTCCGATGGATAATTTAACCCAGGCCGGGCCGGGCCGGGCTTGGATAAATTTAATTTTATTATAATTTGGAAAGCAACAACTAAGTGAATTGAAAAAAAATGTTATTAACATGAATTCAATGTATTTTAAGAATTTTAAAGAGTACATGGGTCCAGTAATTTTATTTATTTAATTCAACATTTTTCGGGGACGGGCCGGGCTTTGAATATTCAGCTCTGGGCCTGGCCGGGCCCGCAAGACATTTTCGTTTCATCGGGCTGGGCCGGGTTTTAAATTTTCACCGTCGGGCCGGGCCGGGCTTTCAAAAACCCGCTTTTGCGGGACTCTGGCTAGCCGAGTCATCAGCCAGATGTAGACATTTTGATCGACATACACTATTGGTTGTAATGTCGACAAAAAGATCGACATAATCATCGATTGCAGATGTCGACGGCCGAGTCCTCAATAAAATCTCGACATTGAGATCCTCTACAGACGTAAGTCGAAAAGTGGCAGATAAAAAAAGATAGATATAGGGAATATTGAAGTAACTCACACTTATTTGTTCCCTAAAATTAAAAAAATGACAAAAAGTACTGGGTGTTCCATTAAAAAGAAAACTTAACTTTGATGTGTATCTTTTTTTATGGGACACCCTGTATAACTGGTAATATTTTTTAATTGTGCATACAATGATTCTACATCTATCTATTAGAAAAGAATATCACGAAGTTGCATGGTTTTCCATAAAATGACCGCGTCGTATGTGTTACCCCGCCTTATATTCTCTAATTTGTTTGTACAATGATTAGCTTTGACCTTTATAATTTGCATCAATACACCATCTTTAAAGCAACATACGATATTTAGGTTTACATCAACATATAACCCTGGGAAACACAATTACTGTTTAAAAACATTTTATTGAAAATATACACAAGCATCCCAATAAAAGAAATAATAATATTGTATATAATACAATTTCAAATAATTTAACTACATTTATTTTAAATAAATAATTTATAAATATAAATACATAATTACAACAATTAAATTAGAATTTTGTTACTAACGATATACATTCAGAGTTCAGGTAATGTTCATCACACGTCACTTGCATTAAAACTCGAGTGTGTCTATTCGAACTTCAAAACACATTCCTCTTCCTAGTGCACACCAGTTATCGATTCAATCCACGGCTTGTAATATGTCGTACGCATATATACTCCTGGTAAATATGGCGCTGCACATTTAATGCCATGAGAGACGGTTCCTGCCAGTTGGTATCTTCCATCAGGACGCTGCAGCACTAGTGGACCTCCAGAATCACCCTAATAACAAAAAAGTATCCAATTAAGATTTTGCTCGAGCGGTTAGTTATGTAAACGTTTATTAAAACTTAGTTCTTATTGTCGGGAAACTCGTTATGTGGGGGAGTTAAATTAATGCAGGAATATTAATTCGGAACGGAAACTTTTCTTCTACGAACTTTTTAATTTCATAAAATGACGGACTGTAGTAAAAAAATGAAGCTTGGTGAAATGGTTTGCAGGCAATATAACCGAAAGGACACGTCTACTCGGAAAACTAGTTTTGTTTAAAACGAGACATGGGGTCGGACGAACAACCCCTTTGTTTCATCACGTCATGTGCTTGAAATGAGGATCGTGATATTATGCATCCAAGTATTTGCAGGATATTACGGGCAAATGCTGATATATGTGTCATGTTGTAAGTATTAACACAGTACGTCTGTTTAACTTAGGTTTTCTTTCATAAAATATTAATGTGAAATATAAATTACAGAAACCGTTCTGACTATTTGATCTATCTAAATTAGATTCCAACTTTGTTAAAGGTACAGCAGATTGGGTATATTCCAATTGCAACATTAAACAAAAATATGATTAGTCACTACTACCTCGAAGATTACTAGTTCAACATCTGTTTCTGTTCATTTAAAGGTAATTTTAAATTATAGAAATTATTAGGTTGCTTTCATCTTTCAGATGCGTAATGGCAATACCGTTAGAAATCAAATCATTTTCTCGATTTCTAGCAAGCGAAAGAGAGAGAGAGAGAGAGAGTCAGATGATGTGCTATTTAAAGAATATTTATTAGAAATTATATATTGTGAATTTGTGGAATTGGATTGCATTTAATATCCATCTTGTTCTATCATGTTCTAACAGTATGAAATAAACATTTATACACTGTGTACATAAAGTAAGGAATAAATTCGATTAAAATTCAGGGCATTTTCTTTCAGAAAAATGCTCGGATAAGTGTATTATTGTTTTTTGACGCGCATTTTTTGAGATAAAATTCAAATGTACAGGGTGTCCCAAAATTGAGATACGACCCCTGAGTTAAAATTTTTAAATGTGAACCCCCATTTTTTGTTGCATTTATGGATTCTACGTAAAATTCATTTCATTAAGTAAATAATTATTGTTCCTTATTAATTCCAATGTTTTGATAAAACCGTGTTATCTTTTACCAGAAATAAAATAGTAGCAGTACTTTTTTAAACGCCATTTCTTCAAAAACAGCTAAATATCAACATGAGGTATGCTACATGAAAAATACTCAGAATTTTACGTAGAATCTATAAATGCAACAAAAAATGGGGGTTCCCATTTGAAAATTTTAACTTAGGGGCCGTATCTCAATTTTGGGACACCCTCTACATTTGAATTTTATCTCAAAAAATGCGCGTTAAAAAACAATAATACACGTGTCCGAGCATTTTTCTGAAAGAAAATTCCCTGAATTTTAATAGAATTTATTCCTTACTTTATGTACACAGTGTATATTAGTGTATTTGGCGTCTTCTTTTTTATGTGTGTCGGAAATAAGTGCACCGTGAGTAAAGGA
This sequence comes from Ocypus olens, assembly GCA_910593695.2. NCBI lineage: Eukaryota > Metazoa > Arthropoda > Insecta > Coleoptera > Staphylinidae > Ocypus > Ocypus olens. The sequence goes on from OU343047.1 coordinate 31,136,460, forward strand.
TCAGCTGTTATTGGTCTCCAAACTTCATGCCGCTTGTAGTGTGCATATGTGTGTGTGTGTGTGAGAGAGAGAGAGAGAGAGAGAGAGGTTATAATCTATAATATAATATAAGAAACGCCAGAAATGTGCGGAATTTATACTAAATGTAAGTAATAATATATTTATACAAAACAACAATTATAAATATCATTTTAACGGGCAAATCCCAGTGTTTGACAACTCGCAAACGCGCAGGCTCGAATTTCACGATTCCCCTGGCACTCAACCATTTTCATTTTACCCACACACGATTTCGACGATTGGTGCTTCATCCATTTCCATCATAAATAAACAATGCTCTTTCGCCCATTGTACTTTTAATTAATATAAATTGATAATATATATACCGGGTGACCCAGCGATCTGAAAAAGCCTCATAACTTATTTGCTATTTGAGATATCGACTTCTAATTTTCTTGAACTGGTACCCACACTTATTCTACATATTTTAAAAATATGTATGTTTTTGTACAGGGTGTCCCAATATACATAACAGAACAAAGTTATGTTTTTTTAAATGGAACACCCTATATTTTACACTTTATTTTCAACCCTCTTGAGAAGCTGATAAAAATAGTATCAGATAGTATGTATCCATTATGGACGGTTGGTTAGTTATGGGCAAATTTGTGGCAAAAACATGTACACATTGAAAACATTGCAGAAGCGTTCCTAGCAAAGATAGCATCATTATTTATATACTAGAAAATTTTTCACATCATAAAGAATAATACACATCGGCTTTGGTCCTCTTTTATTCATAATGCTACACAGGGTGTCAACATACGCAAAACAATGGATAACTATTTTTTTTCAAATGGAACACCCTATATAAGTTGCCACCAATCTATGGAATTTTTAATAAGCTTTCCAATGATATATAGTTTGTATAACAAAATATTAAGAATTCTTGAGATTTATCAATAAAAACATATTTGTTTTGTCACCTTCTGCTGATTTTTGGATTTTCAGCCAAAATTGTCTATTTTCAGAAAAAAATTATAAGAGACCAAAGTTATAGAGCGGAAAATTTTCGATCGATATAGATCTTTCGACTTTTCCAATAATGCGTGCATTGCCCGCCAGAGAGCGCAAAACCGTGACCGTATATGCATTTTAGCGTTTTCTTTTCAATTTTTTTATTAATAAATTGCACTATACTTTATTTTCCGCACCCTCTAGCGGAAAAACGGGAAATTATAGGGAAATTAAAATGGCCCATATCGATTGAAAATATTCCGCTCTACAACTCTTAATAGAAGCAATTTTTGCCAAAAATACATAGTTTTCCCTAAAAATGCAAATTGAAAATGTATGTATCAATTTTTGCGTTTTCAATAGTTTTTTCCATTTTTAGCGAAAACTATGCATTTTGGGCAAAAATTTAATCCTTTTATGAGTTGTAGAGCGGAATTGTTTCAATCGATGTAGGTCATTTAAATAAATCTATAATTACCAGTTTTTCTACTAGAGGACGTGGAAAATAAAGTATAGTGCAATTAATTAACAAAAAATTTGAGAAAAACGCTAAAATGCATATACGGTCACGATTTTGCGCACTCTGGCGGGCAATTCACGCATTATTGGAAAAGTTGAAAGATCTATATCGATCGAAAATTTTCCGCTCTACAACTTTGGTCTCATATTATTTTTTCAGAAAATGCATAGTTTCGGCTGAAAATCCAAAAATGAGCAGGAGGTGACAAAAGAAAAATGTTTTTATGGATAAATCTTAAAAATCCTTAATATTTCATTATACAAATTCGACATCATTGGAAAGCTTATTAAAAATTCCATGCATTGGTGGCAAGATATATAGGGTGTTCCATTTAAAAAAAAATAGTTATCCATTATTTTGCGTATGTTGACACCCTGTATAGCAGTATGAACAAAAAAGAACTAAAGCCAATTTGTATTATTCTTCATGATGTGGAAAATTCTTTAGTGTATAAAAAACGACGCTAGCATTGCTAGGAGCGCTTCTGCAACTTTTTGAATGTCTCCTTGTTTTTGCCAGAAATTTGCCCATAACTAACCAACCGTCCGTAATAGACCCATACTATCTGTTACTATTTTTATCAGCTTCTCAAGAGGGTTGAAAATAAAGTATAAAATATAGGGTGTTCCATTTAAAAAAAACATAACTTTGTTCTGTTATGTATATTGGGACACCCTGTACAAAAACGTACATATTTTTAAAATATGTAGAATAAGTGTCGGTACTAGTTCAGGAAAACTAGAAGTCGATATCTCAAATAGCAATTAAGTTATGGGGCTTTTACAGATCCCTGGGTCACCCGGTATATAGTTTTTATTCGTTCAATTATCTCAACAAATACCACTCGCGGTTATAATTTCGGCAGGATACATTTTATTTTAAGCACTCGTCATTTCATTGCAAATTTATTGAATTAATTGAGATTAGGCAAAATTTTTCCATCTCAATTCATTCTCGAAATTTGTGTCGATTCAATGGCTAAATTATAACCTCTTGTGGTATTACCCTTGAGTGTTTAACAGGATCGGATAATATTGACTAGTGAAACGTCAAAACTATGAACGAGAATGATGGACAGTAATTTATTGAAACTTAATACATCGAGTTATAAAAGGCCATTGACGTTAGGATTAGTATGCTAATAAAACATACATATTCAATGTACCTATAGATTTAATTTTTATTTTTGTAATTGTCAATGTACTCTACTACTGTATTTTTAAGGAACTTTAACTTAGTTTGAATATCCGGATTACTGTGGATGTCATGATTTATGACAATATTGTCAATGCTTTTCGAAATTTTTTCGAACAGCGGAGCTGGTAAAAACCAGGGCTGGGAATTGAATACGAATAATTCGAATATTCGAACATAAATAAATCTACAAAATAATTATTCGAATATTCGAATTATTCAAATATACGAATATTCGAATTATTCGAATTATTCGAATTATTCGAATTATTCGAATTATTCGAATTATTCGAATTATTCGAATTATTTGAATTATTCGAATTATTCGAATTATTCGAATTATTCAAATTATTCAATTTATTCAAATATTAGAATATTCGAATTATTATTATTATCATGGGAAGGGCTTTGGCCCGGTCTGGACTTATTTTTCAAACTCCGGGCCGGGCCGGGCTTGGATGCATTTAATTTTATTATAGTTTGGAAAGTGCACTGAATTATGGAATGAATAAATTGGGTTATTTTTATTAACATGCATTCAATGTATTTTAAGAATTGTAAGGATTACATGGGTCCAGTAATTTTATTTATTTTATTCAATCGTTTTTGGAGGCGGGCCGAGCCGGGCCCGCAGTACATTTTCGTCTCATCGGCCCGGGTCAGGCCGTGTTTTAAATGTTCACTATCGGGCCGGGCCAGGCCGGGTTTTAAATTTTCACTGTCGGGCCGGGCCGGGCTTTCAAAAATCCGCGTCTGCAAGGAGAATATTTGAAATATTCGAATATTATTCGAATTATTCGAATTATTCGAATTATTCGAATATTATTCGAATTATTCGAATTATTCGAATATTATTCGAATATATTCGAATATTCCAATAAATCGACAAATTTTTATTGTAATTTTAGAATTCGAATAATTTAAATAACTAAAGTCTTGATTCTTCTGCTATTTAGAATCAATAAACCACATTATAATTGACTAGTCAAAAAAATAAAGTAAAATTACCGCCTGTCCTAGTGATAATTTATGCCAAATAAAATCTTTGATTCATTTATCTTTGATTCATAAGTTATATGGACACCTATTTATAGCAGCATGCAAATCGTAATTGAAAGGATACAAAATAGGTTTCTGAGGCTTTTATGCTATCGTTGTCGTGTTATATATAACAATAATTCTGTTAGCTACTTTAATTTACTGTCTCTAAGAGAAAGACGTTTTATCACAGACTTAGTACTTCTTTTTAAACTAACGAATGCCCTAGTCAATTCTAGTTTTCTTTTAAGTAGGTTAAATTTTAATGCAACCTCTGGTCATTTACAAAGAACCCAATTAACATTTAGGCCTGAATTTCACAGCACCAATTATGGAATGAATAGCCCTATATGTAGAATAATGCGATTTTTCAATTTAATATCTAAGTATAATTTAGACTTATTTAGCGATTCGCTGAATAAATTTAAGAGGCAATGTAAACAAATAGTGTCTAGTAATAATATTTTAAATGTTTCTTATGTGCTTTAAATATTTTACTTTTAAGTTGTTACTGTAAAGCACTTTCTGTGCTCATTATGTATATTGTATAGGTATAGCCGTTAATAAAGTTTGATTTGATTTGATTTGATTTGATTCGTATAGCTCCTTCCATTTAATAGGAAGTAGACATAGTTGGACTCTTGAGGCAATTTCTTTAACTTCTTCAACACTTTAAACGAAACCGTTTAATCAACACATAATTCTGTAATTCCCCTACTAATAATTTCGTACACGAACGATATTCTTGATCTACTTTCCTTTTCTACCTCACAAAATAAATGTATTTATATTTTGATTACGTATGCCCAATTACTATGCATTAATAAACTGAACGTTGTTATTCATCGGCATTACAACTGGCTTTTGTTTTTTTTTGTTGTGATTTATACAGCGCGTTGTAACTTGAGATAATCATATAAACAAAACTAATTATGCATTACGAAAAGATTAGAAGTAATAGAATTTTGTTGCTAGGTGTTTTTTTAAATTTTAATCGCTGTAAAAAGTTGGTCAAGATGCATACATTCTAAAAAGTAAAATTTGCAATTAAATACTTGTACCTACATCACTATTATACGTATTATACTTACAAAACTATTTTTCTAAGAAATATTATTTAATATTCAATAATTAAAACTACTAATAAAATAATGTACGTGTGAACTATCATAATAAAATAAAATTGGAAAAAGAAAGAATTTAAATAATTCTCCATGTAGAATTATTTGTATTTGAATAATATATCTGCAGGATATTTAAAATAAGGCAATTTAACAAACCGACAAATTTACTTGCCAGCTTATTTGCATATTTATTTTTCTATTTCATGAAACAACTTGAAGTCTGAAATTAAAATGCATATTTATTTTAATTATACCTATTATCTTACAGTTTATTTTAAATTAATTTATATTTTTGATGTGTGTAAAATTGCATTGTTGTTGTTTATTGTACATCATCTTTACAATAACATAAACCAAGGCAAATAAATCAGGGTTAAAGAAAACTATTTTTCTTAAACCCAACCCACTCAGTTTTTTTGGGTTCATATGGGCATTATTGAGTTTTTTATACTTATGATAAATGCACTTAAAAGTACTTTAAATTTTAATTAATTACTTCTATATTGTGATCTATATGTGTGATCTGTATATTATATACAACTGAAATAATAATAATAATAATAATAATAATGTAACGTGCAATTCTCACATTTAATTTAAAATTCAATTACCTGAGTTAAAATTGCGAGTGGTTTAATAAAATTAATCACTTTTTGTAATACTGATTCCAATTTAAAACAAATAGCATTTCATCTTAAAACATATTTCGACCTTATTTTCAATTGTTCGAATATGGAGCAATAATGTTTGTTCACGAAAATGTTATAATGTGCCCGTTATTTAATTTTATGGGCAGCATTAATGGGGTACATTTAACACTCAATTTCATTAAACACGCATTTACGTGTATAATTTGGTTATTAAACACGCACACGCATCTGCGTGTTTAATATGGTCATTAAACACGCTAATTCTCGCTTTGATTCACAGAACGCGATTTATGATAATATTTTGTTTACCCTGTTTAATACTGCTTTTAACTTTGCTTTTAATTTTTTTTAATTGTAATTGTAATTACAACTTTAATTTTGTTTTTAATTTTTATTTTTATTGTAATTGTAATTTTAACTTTAATTTTGATTTTGATTTTAATTCTCGTGAACAAAGTATAGTGTACAACTCGCATATAATTATATGCTCGTTGTACAATATACTGTTAAGTTTATTTTGGTTCATTACTGAGGAATTTATTTCTAAATTGGTAGTGAACTGTATTTGCTTTCGACGATAATCGCTCCAAGTCCTGAGGGTCCTGAGATATGCATGCTGTTAAAATACATTTTGTATGGGACTGTACTTGTGTCTGAATGTGAAATTTTATGAGGCCTTTTGTGATTCATGTCATTTAAACAAACTCATGGTAAAGTAAATAAAACATATTTATATACTAATATTCAACTCTGTCTTTAAAAAATAACCTTGATTTAAATTAAATGGGCTTTTTGGTGGGGTTAATTGTTTTTTTTATATGGGTTTTCCCCAAAAATCCCACGTGGCTTTTTTGGGTGGGTAAAATAGAAACAACCCTGAAATAAATACAACACTAACTTACTAAAATTTTAATCGTAAATGTAAAAGCCGGAGTTCACTCACTCGCCTAACACAAACTTCTACTCAAAATGACCTAATCATATTCATTTTCGTCGATTAAATCTGTTTCAGGAGTAATTGCTTTTATTTGGGAAAACTCCAATGACCAATGTGTCACTTGTTTCCAGTCTAAATTTCGCAATTTGCATTTATATTATTGTTCCTAATAGATAACAAATTCCTAAGCAATTTCCCGAGAGCCAGAAATTAATTTTGTTATTTACAATATTTTAGTTATGTGTGTTGATTTTATACATTGAGAGTTATTTTATTTCTCTCCCTTTTCGTTGATTAATATTATGGCACGATTGTAATATCAATTTATGAATATCTTGCTTAATTTATTGAATTATCATTTTATTTCCTGAGGGATAGAGTATATGCGAGAAGAGGATAGTTGTAATATTTTTTTAGAAATTAAAGGTTGCCTTTAATAGAATTTGCAAGCGTGTTAATGCAGTCTGTGATTCTAGTTTCTATAATGTCATTAGTTTTTGCTATATATTCCACCATGTTTCCATTCAATCGTTTTTTTGTTACATTTGGAAGTATCAGTATATCAATATATGTTATTGTTTAGTGGAAGTCCTAAATTAAGTTCACGTTTGAGACGAGATTGATGATATTTTTAGTAACAACTATTAGATAAGGGGTAGTAAGTAGTTGAATTTTACAAACATATTAGTTATTTAAAAAATCGTTTAAATGTCGTGTTTTTCGTGCATTTACGTTAAAATCTTCTATTACAATCGAAAATTCATATAAAGATGGCTTAATTGATACATTTTCCTCTATTGCTAAATGTGGATGAATATATAAAAGAAACACGTGTAGTTTTTAGTTCTTGAAGGGAAGAGAGAAGTGAATACATTCTTTACATGCGTCGTTAATGTGAGGTGCATTATCACAGGAAAGTGATGAGTGAGGGATGGCGTGGAACCACGTTTCCACCTCTTTTGTTGGTAATAATAGACGCAATTTTTTAAGTTTAAGTTTCTAGTCTTGTATTGAATCTGGCCATCAGTTTTTGGTTCTATAGACACGGCACATCAATGTCATTATTTGCTAAGTACTTATGTTTTTTTTCGTGCAGCTATATATATTTAAATAAACAAAGTTAAAACTAGACGTTTTGGATAATATTCGTAGGTTCTCCGATGTTGGGACGAGTAGGAGAATTAGGATCCGTTGTTTCAAGGTCAAACAATAAGATAGTATAAATTTTAAAACTATCAATAAATAGCCTTTTAAGTTTGGTTATTGTTACAGTGCGATTTAAACAAGTAGGAGAGTTTAAAGCCGAGGTGTACAATTCGATAATATAGTGTGAAGATTATACTTCAAAATTCTAATAATCGTTACCATTACTTTTCTCAAAAATTAATGAGATTTTGAGAAAAAAATTTATTTTTTATAAATTGTTCATTTATCCACAGTTATTTCTAATGTAACTATTATATTTTTATAATTATAGACAAAACATGAGAAATATTTTCAATTCATTTTTGTAATTATTTAATCATTCTTTTCGCGTATAATGCCGCCAAAGCTGCTTTCGATGTTTACAAAGTGTACAATGGAGATGCAATGAATTAAAGTTTCCGCGTTTCAAAGACGGTAATTTTGATCTGAAAGACATGGAGTATTTCGGGTGACCAGTAGAATTCGGTGAGTACCGCTAATCGGCCATATTCATGAAGATTCCCTTCAAACCACTATGTAATTGGCTGAGTAGATGAGTTGAAGTCATAAAACTATAATATCGTCATTTTCAATCAATGGGAAAAGTCCAGTTGTTCGGCGCTTGGGTCCCACATGTTGTAAGAGAAAACAACAAAAATCAATATTAGACCATTTTTGCTGGTTTGCTTCCTCTTCGAGCTACGCATGTCCACAAACAAAAGGTTCATTTGCCGCATCATTACAGGTGAATAAAAGAGGTGCCTTAATATGAAGCAAAGCGAAGGATGGTGATGGTCGTCGAGAAAAGCCCAGAGCGAAGCAAGATTTGCATCGGCACAAGATAACGATTTGCTTCTGATGGGATTGGCAAGGCACCATCCTCTACAAGATACTTAAATGCAACAAACAGGCAACGAGGTGCTATATATTCTGCTAATGCAACGGCTCAACACGGCCATTTTACATAAAAGGCCGGATCAGCCATATGGCTTCATTCTGCAACAAGATGATGCCCGCACTCATATAACATCAAGATAATTGCCATTCAAATGCTTCGCTTGTGAAGTACTGCCATTCCCTCCAAATTCTCCAGACCTTGTGACCTTTTCCGTTCTCTTTCGTGCCGGTTCTCCCAATAGTGGCGTCTAATTGCGTTGCCGAGAAATTTGAAATAATAAACGATACATTTTTGACTAATCTGTTGTATTTTTGTCCATTAAAAATTCGTTTGAAAAAATGAGAACTTATGCGAACACCCAATATATAACCAATATGCGCTACTATTAGTTAAGTAACTATTTTTTTTTTTCGCAAATGAGTGTACTGAAATGGAAGTTTCTGAAGTTTGGCCTAGTTTATAAACCACAGGATATCCTTGAAGAGGCTACTAACACTACTTTAAACCTACTCTGTAAGAAGTCTATAGATCTTTACGAAAAACATTATAATAAATTTGACAATTCGTGTATTTTAAAAAGTATTCGAAGAACAGTTTATTTGCATTCTTTTTGAAGACATAGAAAAAATCACACCGACAAGTTTTTGGTCTCTACTCTTCTTCTAACAGAAAATATTGATATTTCTAAATAAAGCAAATTTCTATGATTCCTAAAACAAGGGGGTGTTGGTTATGAGTTAATGTATTCGAAAACATTGCCAACAGATGAAATAATAAATACCTTTCCTAAAAGTTGACCTGATGCAAAATTCTCATTGATTAATTTAAATTAACTGTTTATTTTTTGATATTTGTAAGTAATGAGTAAACATTTAAAGGTGGTCTTAATTTTCGAAATTTCCGAGATAATTGTATAATTGTCGTTTTCCGCAAATAATTGCAGACTATTTAAATCTGGACAATCTAAATTTATAAACGGGGCATTATTCTCGAAGATTGTCTGCTACGCTTATGGCTAACACGAGTCAGACTTAACAAGAATAAAGAGGCGTGGTAACTTGAAGTCATCAACGTTATCCGAAGGCTAAATTGATGGTTCCATTGACCATTGAAACTTGAACCTACCTCAATTTTTTTTTAATTGTACAACCCCTTCGTGGTTTACAACTTGTACGAGCGATCGGGAAATTAATCCACTCTCAATCATATGTTAGAAAGATTAACAATACCTCACTCTATACTATAGGGAAACACGGATTAACAATTCAACATTATACAAATTTCCTCTCAACCTTAACAATTATGATTAACAACTTCTTCTTTACTCCTCAATGTTGTGTTTTTATCAATTAATTTTGTTATGTATCAAGATTGTAAACTCAAATTCCTGAATTTAAATTTTGTACTGCCCGTTGGTGTAGTGCGTAGAGGCGAGCGCTTGTGCCGGCTGCACCGCGGCTGGTGGGTTCATCCCGGGCGGAAGATTTTTCGGCGATCGAGAAGTATTCGCTCGGGTCCGTGGTTGTTGCATATGACTTACATTATTCATTTCTTTATTTATTCACATTTATTCATACAAAAATATAAATACAAAAATAGCCGTGTGTGACTGAATGGCTAAAGCATGTCAAAAAGACAATGTTGTACTTTTAGAAAGTAATAAAATGACAAATCTATGAATCCCTCAATTCAATCTTAGCAAAAGTTTGTTATATATTCCGAACGAAAACTGGACATTTTGCTTTTTGTTAGCAATTCATTATGCTTCGGGGGTGTAAAGCCCGCTTGATGTAAAGTTGAAGTTTTGTTCATGGACCAAGATGTAAAAATCCTGAATTATCCCAGGAGGTGCTATGAACTTCAAACTATTATCATTTTTAGAATTATTAAATTGCTATTAAAATGAGCTCTTTTGGAATTAAATTCACATTTTAAATATCTAAAAAACAAGAGAAATCACAATTAGGGATACTTTTACAAAAAACTTTAACTTCGCATGCACCAACAAATATTTTTAGCCTCTTTTTACAGTATCCGCAAGGTGAAGATGGTATTTTCCTCCTGTAGAGTTTTGAGTCATTCTGAGTATTATTTTTAATGATGAGTATACACTATATTCCATTGAAAATCTACAATATTATCTGCACAAACCTAGTAATAGTCCACTATTACGACAATCAAAAATTCTGCTTACCTCCAAAAGCCAAAATCAATACAACCACAGAGTCAATATCCCTTTTACAGATGGCACTATGATTTTGTAATAAATATGATGTTAAGATTTACAATATTGTATAAGTACAAATCTGTAAATAAGATATTATTTATTTTGACATAATTTGTTTGTTTTCTCGTCGAAGCAATAACCAATTTTATAACCTTCCCATTTATAAATACGATGAAATTGGACTGTTGAAAAAATAACTTTTTTCAGGTTTTCTAAAAAATGTATAATATATCGGTTTCCATTTGTCTTAAGGAAATATGATTTAGGCTACAGAATTATATGCTCGCAACATTGCTTATTTAACCAAATATATGTCATTATTATTAATAATGGAGATGGTAATGGTAGTCAATTCAATTTGAATTATTCTGGTGTTTTGTTTAAATTATACCTAAAAATGTTCATATAATTCATAAAGTTATTAATATTACAGATGTAGACATAATACATTTTGTATTTATTCGTTAGATATTGATCCAAGATTATTTTTAGTCCCAGCGAATTGCGTCAACTTTGCTGTAATGTAAATCAGATAAAATATGGGATGTATTGTGTACTTGTTTGCTTCTCCTTATAAAAGATATATTCCTTTGTCAGTTTTGTCACAACTGGAACTCATGAATAACAAAAGCAATTAAAGTACATAGATGCCCGTTAAATATTGCTTAAGGTATTTGCTCGTTGAAGAAAAATGGTTTACATTAATTAAGGAAGTTTGTTACCTTGTCCCTCATGAATTTCTAATACAACAAGCTGCTTTTTTGATACAACAATAATGCCTCGAGATATTTAACTTAATTTTACCTTGGTGGTGAAATATATGTAAAGAGTCACCCATTTTTGATGATATCATAAGGTGTCTTAGGATGAGCAATTTGGCGAAAGATGGATTGGAACTTGCGGACAAATTCTATGGCAAGCACGCAGTCTTTATTTGACTCATTAAGGGGTATCAGTTATATTGTGTATTTAACTCCATCAGAAAACAGTGAAATCTTCAGGGTTGTTCGAATTCTAGGAGTAGTAATATGCTCTAATCAATGCAACTTCCGATATCTGTATAGAAAAACCTCGAAAATAATGCTAGTAAGTAAAGGAATGACTATTTACTTTTAATAATAAAGATCCAAACTAAAATTGTAAATTTTGCATAGAATTCCCTATGATGCGTCTTGAAAGGTGACACACAATATATACAGTATGTTTTTTTTTTATCGTAGGGAACAGGATTTTACATGCTAAAAATTATACCTTGTATTTTTGCTCGGAAGCGGACGATCGGGATACGCTGCAGAAAATTTCTCAACTATTTCCCTGCTGGACAAACCTCTTATAATTGCCCTTACAAAATCCACCCATTCTTCAACAGTATAAACATACATTTTCTAGGATACATTCGTTTGATTACTTGCCTTACTAATCAATTTGACATTTCGGAAATTCAAGGTACTTTGATTATTTTTGCTCAGTTATTTATATTAAATAATTTAAGTTTTGAAGGAATAAAATATGTTTAAGTTATTCTAATTAAGCACATCATTTAGAAAAATAATTGATTTATTACTAACTAAAATTTCTTTCAAAATTTTAAAATAAAATATACATTAACTCAAGGTATAATTTCTAGCATGTAAAATCCTATGGCCCATGATAAAAAAAACAAACTGTACCTATATATAAAATTGATATTCATATAATCTATTTAATCTACAAAACATTTTTTATTCGGTTTATTGAAAAGCTCTGAATAACTTTATAAATATATTTCCAAGACTGATAAAGAAAATTGGAATCGACAAATATGTTCAAGAAATTTTCCTGCGAGGCTGAGATCTAACTTTACCTTGGGCCTCAACTTTGAATAATTCAGAAGTTATTATGCTTGCAGAAACTTTGCACTTCAATATCCTTTGATAACACACTTTACGACAAAAAAAAAACAAAGTATTTTATGCGAGAATTTGTGTAGGGCGAGTGAATTATGAAAAGATATATAAATTATGCATAATGTTAAGCCAATAAAATTAAATAATTCATCAAAAACAGTATCTTATTTATAAATGGTTCTCTTAAACATAAATTAATGTAGTATAATAGTAAATTATCATGCAAGCTTAATAAGAGGGTCTATTGTGGAACGAGTGCCCCATAATGCCTCTTGTTAGTTTAATATACTATTTTTTCTACTTTGGTTTTTGATAACGATTTATTTCCAAAATAAAATATATAATTAAACATAGTGTCCGACAATAATTAACGTTTTATACGTAATAGAAAATGTAGTAACGCTAGGCAATGCCAACATGATGTATTCTCATGATTACATCCCACCTAGGGTTTATTGCTATGAATGAAATGCACCGTGGTCTGTTACGCATCGTAATTAGAATTTTATTAGATCATGTCATGAACATGATTCGATTTCATTGGTTAAAAAGTAAATGAGGGTAATTGTTGTTAGAATATGATGTCGACACCTGTCATGTTCTTAGTACTGCGGCAACTAAAATTTCACCACAAATAGTTTAACAATGTACATAAACAGTTAAATAATAAATGTCATTGTTTAACCATTTTTGATATAACAATAGGTCCATTATTAATGGAAGTGGAAAAAAATGTTATATACGAACAAGTAGACCGAAAACATGCTAATTGTTAAATTGTGATAACCATTATTCGTTGACATTTAATTATTGTTGTATAATTTATTATTGTTCAATTATGAATTCTATGAACGGTCGAAAACATCATGCTGTCGATTTTTTAAATTGTTTGTCATATTTCTATTTTTCTATATTAGTTAATTATTATTCTTAAATATAATTTTTACTCTCTATCTCTCTCGCTCTCTCTCTACTTCATTTGTCTGTAATGATGAAATGATAATAGTTACATCAAATATACGTATACAAAAACAGTAGAGAAAGAGAAATATTGATAAATATGAACAATATAAGATAAATCCCTTTTATACCATCAAATTGGAGAAATATACAGGATGGCTACATTTTTTCATATTTTTTTGGTATATGTATTTGTTTCTTTCTTTATTACTTATTTTAATTAAGTTTACGTTCTTTTTCTATAAGAGTGCTCCCAATTTAAAAAAGCTAATTATAACTTTTTTTATTTAAATCAAGTACGAGTATTTGTATTTAAATGGATATTTAAGTATATATTTTGCTTGCACCATACTTTAAGCACATCTTAAGCAAGACTTTAAGGCCCACTTGCACCTTTGTAATTAAGCTATGCCTAAAGCATTCTTAAAATTTAAGCAACATTTAAGTGAGTATTTTGCTTGCACCATACTTTAAGCACAACTTAAGCAAGTCGTCCTAAGTCTGCAAACATAACCTTCAATTCGTTCCGTCGGTGGTCCCTTGTGACAGATATTTATGCACAATAAATTATTTTTAATAACAACTATACTCCTAGTATATTTAAAATGGCACTTGAAAAATTAAACTTGGGGGTGGACGATATTTTTTAAGACGATTTAGACCTCATGGAAATTATTAATTTCGGATATCCCTGGCAACTAGTTTGGAGCAGAGTTGATCATCATCATGATTTGGACGAATTGTCGTTCTTTCAGTGTTTTCGTGTCCGTAAATAAAGTGTGTTAAATTTACTTGGCCTTATTTTTAAAATACTGGCTAATAAAGACATAACCTCTTTTACGCACCGAAATTTCTTTACGCGCACATTAGCCTTCAAAAATATTTAATCAAGCATTAAATTTTTAATAACTATGGCGAGTTTCACTATTTATCTGTTCGCACAGCAACGCTGTTCGCGTAAAAACATGCGCACGCACTTTATGTCAAAATCAGCTGAGAAAAGGACACCCATGTCGCCAACGTTAAAAAGTGAAAACCGCAAGACATTGCAATACTTTGAGCTTGCTTACTAAAGCAATTGTACTAATTCATATGGCACATGATGCTTCCATTTAAGCATGACTTAAAATATACGTCCGACTTTATAAAGTTAGACTTAACGAAAAAATGGTGCAAGTGGGGATTATTAATTAAATTGTTACTTTTCAACTTTTGGACATAATTTCAAATTATTATTTATTTTTATCTGAGGTGTCACAATAGGAAGTCTCTAATTCTAAAAAATAAGTAGATAAGGGTTAGAGGTAGGAGGCTTGAAGTGCATTATTATTTTACTTTTTAAATTTAAAAATCGACATATTTTTTTAAAATCAAGTTTACAAAAGTTTTGGCTTTAATGCAATACTTTTTTGCACACGCTACATCTGCACGAGCCCAACCAGTCAAGGAATTACCCAGCAATTACCTCTATCATGTCATATCATCATCGTATTTGTAACAGCCTGTATTAGTGGGCTAAAGATATATGGATTCCATTTTGTTCTCGGATGTGGTGGATGTTTCTCTTCAGTTATTTGTCTCTTAACCACCGACAGATATGGGAATACCAACGGCGGCAAATATAACAATAATAATGTAAACATTAAATATTGTTTCCCCATCAGAACACGTACAGACGGGTTTTGACCTTTCACGTCTCAGCAGTGTAGTTAGTTACTGATGGGGAAATGAAAATTACTATTTCCCGTATCTGTCGGTGGTTAGGCCACTTGGATTTGGTTCAGTACAACATTCAGACAATAGATTCCGCCACTTTGGCTTTTCTACCTTTAACGGTGTTGTAAAATTTATACTTTAATAGTAATTTCCGTTTGCCCATGAGTAACTAACTACACTGATGAGACCTGAAAGTTCGAAACCGGTCTGTAGGCATTCTGGTGGGGAAACAATATTTAATGTTTAAACGTATTATACATCCGAAGGTATATAAATAAACATAACATTTTATCGGTAATTAATTACTCAAAACCCCGCTCTTCAACAACATATAACACATTTTTTTTATTCCGCTTTAATTTTCTTAAAATTGTAATGTTTAAATGTTTTAGGTTTTGAATTACACATTTTATAAGTTTGAGAGAGGGACCGTTCAATAAACAAGGTGCGATGCTTAGGTAGTGGCAGACGTCTCCTAAAATGAGTATGAATATTATGAACGTCTTCCCGAAAGATAATTTTATCATATACTGGCCGCCATAAGTAAAAGAACACCAAGAATTCTCTGCTCAATTTTTATAAAAAATTTAGATACGTAAATAATCCAAAATTTCAACAAAAAATCATGGTAACTTTATCTTTAATTTCAATAATGAGTTGCTCCTCCACAATTTCTGGAGCACTCAGCAACTCACCTAGGCGTACTAGAAATCACATTGTCAATGTCAGCCTCAGGGATTGCATCCCAAGCTTCTTGAATTCGCATCCTAATATCAGGTAAAGTAAGTGGGGGTGGCTGAAGATGGACCAGTCTTCTGCCAATTGTATTCCACACGTGTTCAATAGGTCATAGGTCTGGAGAACGAGAAGGCCATGGAAGTAAATCAACATTAGCTAGTTCCAGGAATTCCATAGTAACCCTAGCTGTATGCGGCTTTGCATTATCCTGTTGGAAAATGGGGTTTTTCAACCTTCTCAGATAGGGCATTAATGTTGGTTCTAGAACTGTGTTAATGTAGCGATTTGCGTTTAATGTTCCTGGAATGAACACAAGAGGAGACTTACTTCCATAACCGATCGCCCCCCATACCATCACTCCGCGTGTAAGAGCTGTATGGCGTTCCACTGCAAACAGTAAATTTCCTCGTTCTCCTCGGCAACGTCTAATTTACGACAATCGTGGGCACACAAACAAAATTTTGATTCATCACTAAAGATAACCTGATTGGTTGATTGATTGATCGACCCCTTGTAGTCTATCATTGCACCATTCCAGACGGCACCTCTTATGGCGAGGGGTTAAGAGCAAACAAAGAAAAGGACGGTACAACTTGAGACCAATTGATCGAATTCTCAGGTAAACTGTTCGAACGGTGATTCCTTGGTTAGTTAAACCTTTCCAGATGTCTCAAACGGCTCTTGTTGTTGAAAATCGATCCCGGACAACGACGAGCCGAAGAGCTCGATCTTCACGTTCTTTGGTGTTTCTAGGGCTTCCAGGTAGTAATCTCCGCCGTTGTTCCTGTCCCTCGGTCCATCTACGCCAACATCGAGATATTGTACTGACACTTCTGCCAATTCGTTGGGCAATATCACGAATTGACAAACCTCCTTCACTGATTCTCTGATTTTCTGAGCCCGATCACTCTACCGCGTTTAAAATCGCTTAATTGTTGAAATACGCCACGCTGACAAATTTAAGAAAGTAACAATAAAATTTATTTTATTTTTTATACTCCAAGGTAAATTGATCAAAAAGTTACCATGATTTTTTGTTGAAATTTTAATCATTTCTTTCTTTAATCATTTCGTGTGGATTATTTACGTATTATCTGAAATTTTCATAAAACAACGAATTCTTGGTGTTTTTTTACTTATGGGGGCCAGTATATAAATAGG
Source organism: Ocypus olens (assembly GCA_910593695.2). Lineage (NCBI taxonomy): Eukaryota > Metazoa > Arthropoda > Insecta > Coleoptera > Staphylinidae > Ocypus > Ocypus olens. The sequence continues at coordinate 31,153,711 of OU343047.1, forward strand.
GTGGAGATTTAGTTTGAATTATCTTGCGATAGAAACATTGGGCCTGATACTCTCTCCTCCTGGACATAGTCGACCATCCAGCTGCAATTAGCTTATGTGAAATTCTATTTAATTTCCTAATGCCAATATATGTATACCGTAAACTAGAATTTTGGACTTTTTGTATCTTGGATGAGGTGAACTTATCGATGGCAACATTATAAAGTGTTGAAAAGTAAATAAAATGTGACAAGACAAAAGCATTACATAATAAACTCTTCATTTCAACTGTCAGGCATGAGCGATGTGGGTATATTTTTATAATGAAATGTGTTGTTATGAAGACTCCAAGGTTAGCCCTAACTGCATAAGGCATTTATGGAGTCAATTGAGTGGAAAGTGCATTGCATACGCGCTTATTACCAAACAGTACGAATGAAGATTGGCTGGGATTTAGAGTTAGGTCCAGCATATTAGATTATTCAAAAATTGTCTGTAAATGAGCACACACATATATTTCTACCGCTTGGTAATTCTCAGGCTTAAAAGAGCGGCAAAAATGGCTGTCATCAGTATACATATGGCCCATGCAGAAATTCAATTGATTTAAAATATTGGATACATAAATCATCAATAAAAGAGGACCGATAACAGAGCTCTGCGCGACCCCCTATCTAAAAAATCCGATCTGTGCTTTTCTAGATGAACACACTTTATGTCCGCACAAGTTGTTATATAATAATATGATGGCTGATTCGTCCAGACCTATATGCTTTAATAATAGTGTTAGCATATCATGGTTAACACAGTCAAAAGCTCTACTGTAATCCAGGAGAACTAATAGTGTAATACGATCCTTATCAGTGGCTGATAGGATGTCATCAGAGCTGTCATAGCTGTACCCAGTACAAAATTCAGATAGTAGTTGTGATAGAACGGAGTTACTTTCCACAAATTTGAGCAATTGTTTCTTCATAATTTTTTCAAAGATTTTGGAAACGGTGGGAAGAATACTAATTGGTCTTACATCCTTAAGTCACGTGGGATTAGTTACTTTTGGTATAGGATTAATAATGGCACGTTTCTAACAATTAGGAAAAAAACGAATTCAAGATGCAGCTATTAATAATGTGCGTTATATATGGCACTATAGTTGGACAGCACAACAGCAACATTTTAATATTTACATTATCATACCCCATTGCGGTCGTTTTAATTTGGAGTACAGTGAAATCAGAAAGTTGAAAATAGTTTGCAGCACATTTTCTGAAAATAGGGATAATAATTCATGTACTTTTATGTTGGCTGCCTGGATCAGTACATAAGAATTTTGTTTATTTTGGCGTCTTGTGGTTTTTTGAGTTTGCTTGTTTTAAAGATAGTTTTTAAGACAAGTAACGTTGAAAATGACAAGACGTCAAAATAAATAAAATGCACATACTGCGCTAAAATAGTTTAGGCAGCCAATATCAGATTACTTAAATTATAGGGATTTTTAGAAAATGTGCTGCCAACTATTTTCGACTTTCTGATCTCACTGTAGAAAGCTCCATATAGTTTGTTCACCGATCAATTAAAACTTAAAAGAGTCATTAGAAGGGAGCAAATTATTAGAAAACACTAAATTATATTTACAATCTGTTGCGTAGGCTTTAGAATGCTATTCCAAAAGCAATTGGTAATAATGTCAACGTTACACAACTGTACAGGTATGCTAGATTATAGTTTAGTTCGTGAATTTTGGCGTTTACGTCATTAGTTTCTGAACATATCAAAGACAAGCGGTTTTCTATCATTTTATACTATAGTTTTTTTTTTCACGAATGATGGCGTCATCAATTCCAAAGTTCCGAATCAATCCGTTCAAGGTCACAAAAGTGAGCATTGACGTAACGATTAAAGATTTTTGTCACACCTAACCAAACTCTTGTGAATGAATGATGCCAAAGAATACCTTATTGGAAGGCACTAAATGATATTTTAAATATACGTAGTGAAAAACGTATTTTACGTTCACTTATTTATTTATTGCATTTGGAGAGGAATAACTACTGCCCTGGCAAATAATGTAAATAAAAATATTTCACAATATAACTAGATGTTCAAATTATCATTTAAAAAAATAATTGTGTTTCAACTGGTTTGCTATTTTTCTGCTATACGTTCCAAATGATCGAATAGATTTCAATAATTCGCTCGCTTCGCACGTACCCGTCATAAACCAATGCAATAATTCATTTACCTGATTACGTCTCGCTTTAATCTGCGAAATTGGAGCAAACAAACATTCTTTACTTATATTTTGCGTTTTCGAGCAATCTTTTTTTTTATTACATTCGTCTAAAGCTTTCAGATTTGGGCCCAGTCTGTAAAGGTTTTTGCCGTACAAAAAGTGGGCAAAGGTCTTTTCTGTCCCCACAGACTGGACTATTAGTGTTCCTCGCATGCAACATGTAAGTCGCTGTTTCTCTCGACTTTTATCGTTAAGTTTTTGCAATACCTTTCAAACGTAAAGTTAATTATGTCTTACGATAAATAATAATCTTACAGTTTCAATTAAGTTTTTATTGACAGCTAAACAATGTGTAAAATAACCCAGTGAACATAAGGTATCCTTAAACTTAGATATATTGTAAAAAGCGTAATAAACGAATAGTGAGCCACTGAATTTTGTTAGTGAGATGGCCTTGTCTGAGAAAGAGAAAGACAGAAGTCATATCTGAGGTTATTTTTCTTTTTCTAATTCAACTGAACTAACGTAGTCTTTCGTGACGTGAATTGTCATTTTAAAATCAAAGTGACAAGTCGAGAGAATTTGTTATTAACGCCCGGTTTCTCCAACGAATCTTAAGTAGATAAAACCTATCTTAAAAAGTGTTGCACCCACATAAATCAGATCTTAGTCGTAAGAAGGTTTTACATTATAAAACGCCAAAAATGGCATCTTAAGATTCGGATTCTAACCTATAAAATTAGCAATTTTCAACAACGTTTGTCAGTTATTGGAAGGATTCATTGAAATGGCTAATTATTTATTAGAAGTGATGGATGCATTTGCATTTGATGTAGATGCTGTAGAAATAGCAGATAATCTACATTACTGTCCAAAGGATTCGACAACCCAACCACCGATTTCTCATTCATTAATACGTCCACCAGTCTTAGACAGTTCTGTTTTACTTTCTGCAACACTTTTTTATTCCATGCTTCATGTTTATCTCTGCACGTGTTTGGTTCCGGAATTATAGAATCCATGCTTCTTACTTCTGTTTGTGGCAGCATTTGTTGTTTTATTTTACATAATTTTGTGGACCGATATCAACAACGCTAATAAATTTCGCTCTTCTTTCTTATCAAACTTCTATAAACTCGACATCAAGAGGGTTAAAAATGGTTAAAAATTAATTTAACATAGAACGACTTGTCAAGTTTACGCGAAAATACATCGTTGCCACGTGTAATGAAATCTTACCTAAGATATGTATAAATTTGTTTGGTGCAACAGAACAGAAAATTAAGAACTGCTTAAAAATAAGACATACTTAAGTGAGAAGTATTTTAAGATTCGTTGGAGAAACCGGGTGTAATGGCTTTCATGAACATGGTGGGCTTATAACCCATATTACATTTTTTTTTATTTTCTCCAACTAACCCATTTTTCGTAGATATTATTTACAATATCCTATGGGCTAACGCCCGGTTTCTCCAAGGAATCTTAAGTAGATAAAACCGATCTTAAAAATAAGACGTTCTTAAAGTGCTGCACCAACCATAAATCAGATTTTAAAGGCGTAAGAAGTTCTTACATTATAAGACGCCAAAAATGGCAAGATTCGGATTCTAACGTATAAAATTAGCAAATAGCAACAACGTGTAATAATTTATTAGAAGTGATGGATGCATTTGCACCATTACCACCGATTTCTTATTCATTAATGATAACATAAAATCGTCATCTTCAGCTGGCCTACTCGATATACCTCCACCAGTCTTGAACAGTTCTATTTTACTTTCTGTAACACTTCCTTATTCCATGCTTCATTCCCATTTTTTTGGGAATCTCTTTCTCCCTGCACGTGTTTAGTTTCCGCGCATTAAATTTCTGGGTGATGGAATCTTATACTTTTTCCTTCTATTTGTTGCAGCATTTGTTGTTTTATTTTCTACAATTTTGTGGACCGATACCAACGACGCTAATAAATGTCGCTCTTCTTTCGTGAAATTTACCCGCTTCGCTTGCACTTTCACCATTAAACCACACTAAACTCGACAAAAGGAGGGTTACAAATGAATTTGACATAAGATTGAATTTGATTTGGCTTGTCAAATTTACGGAAAATGAAACGTTGCCACGTGTAATGAAATCTTACCTAAGATATGTATAAATTTGTTTGGTGCAACAGAACAAAAAGTTAAGAACTACTTAAAAATAAAACCTAAATGTCCTAATTTTTAATATACCTCTGAATCAAAATCTTGTGACTCACTGAATGAACGGATATACTACACCTAGTATAATCACAATTATCAAAGTTTGTAGAACATAGTGAAATTTTCTGCACATAAGTTAATAAACATTATTTTCTGATGAAAACGATTAGGAGATGTGTGCCTATTTTAGTTCTCTCGCACCGGGAAGGAAACAGTGACGAATAAATCATCAATGCCTTCTATCTATTTTAGGACGGAAAAGTGTATATTTCAGTAGATGCAGATACTCATTTCCACCAAAAATATATGTTTATGTATATATATCTAGTAGCTGGTTATATCAGGTGTGTATAAATTTGCAGATAATCTACACGCTACGATATTCTTCTAAAAATTCTAAACAGCTTATTTTAATTCTAAAATGTTGTACCACGCTTCTTGGGCCTTCACAAGGTCCTCAAAGTTTTAACATCCAGTCATTAACTATGGGTAATTATTCGATATTAATTTACTGAAAGCCCTGCAATTTAGGCAGTACGATTAGTTTGAAAATTAGTTGTCAGTGTGTGCTGTCTTTCTATCTCAAACGTGTATTGTTAACAATTCTTAATTCGCTTATTTTCGTCAGAAATACGTCCGACAACGTCTTCACCCGCTTAAGTCCCTTTTGACACAACGAATTCTTTCAAACTTGCTAGTTCCAAGTTTGTGCCAATTCTGCTTTTCTCATTATTATCAGTTTGTATTCGTGCCCACGTTTCAGTATATTTGTGTTTCTGTGTTATTTTCGTTTTGTTTTGTTTATTACAATGGATTTTATTATTTACTCGTAAACTGTTTTACCTTGCAAATACATCTGTAAATAAACTCCGCTCTTGCATTATTACTCTTCTAATCTGACCCAACCCACATAATAAATCATGATGTCCATGAATGCGATGTTACCTAATGTACATTTTAAGTCGTCCCTCATGGCCTATGAGGCAGGATTTTTTTATTAACATTTTCTATTCAGAATTTTAGGAAGAATATCGCCACATATAGATTATTCGTCAATTTATACACATCCAATATATCTTGTAGTAGCATTATTGCCTCCGTGCAAGTGATTCTTTCAAGGCAGGAGACTTCCCCCAATGGAAAGTAATCTAATAAGCAATAGTTAACAACTCGTTAACATGCCTCAAAAAATCGATCGGAAAGCTAAGACAAATCTATAACTCATGAAAGTAAAACTAAAAATGGCGATGAGGTGGTGCAGTGGGTAAGAGTGCAAGCTTCTACCTACTGCATCTCTCAAACAGATACCAATCAGTATATTTAGAAGGCAATAAATCATTCCTTGCGCCAATTTCACGAGGTTGCCTCACGGGTCAATTTTGGGGCCTCTACAATTCTTAATTTTTACCAACGATCTACATTCAAAAACAGGTGAATCTGAAGCAATTTTATTTGCTGATGACATCACTACTTTTTTTGCTAATCTAATACTGCAATGGTGTGAACAAAATAAACTAATATTGAATGAAATAAAAACAAAAAAACTGTTCTGTTCTTTACATAAAGATAACACAGTTACTAAAAGTGAGAGAGTGCAAGCTTCTACCTACTGCATCTCTCAAACAGATACCAATCAGTATATTTAGAATGCAATAAATCATTCCTTGCGCCAACTTCACGAGGTGCCCTCAGGGGTTAATTCTGGGACCTCTACAAATTTTAAATTTTACTAACGATCTTCCTTCAAAAACAGGTGAATCTGAAGAAATTTTATTTGCCGATGACATCACTACTTTTTTTTACTAATCTAGTACTGCAATGATGTGCACAAAATAAACTAATATTGAATGAAATAAAAACAAAAAACTGTTCTTTTCTTTACATAAAGATAATCCAATTACTAAGAGTACTTGCTTCTTAAGACTCCATATAGATACAGCGTTGCGTTGGGATCAACACTTCAATTACTTGGCTAATGTAATGTTCAAGAATATGTTTTGTCTATGAAATTTATCAAGTAATGTTTCAAATGACACAGTATTGACAGCTTATTATGGTACCATGGAGTCACACCTACGATTTGGGATTCTTGCATGGGGTCATTCTGCCTCTGAATCTTCAGACTGCAAAGGAAAGCGGTACGAATTTTAAGTGTTGCAATTTATACCGTGTGTCCCGTTTCAAGACGCATCATAGGGAATTCCCATCTAAAATTTTCAATTTCAATTTGCATCTTTATTATTGAATTTAAATGGTCAAAATAAAATTAGAATCATTCATTTACCTACTACCTTTATTTTGGAGATTGTATTTTTATTTTCGCTTTAGTTTAAAATGAAATATAGCTTAAAAATGATGAAAATAATATTCGAAAATAAAATCCTGAAAATAGTAATTGTTTTGAAAAGTCATCTATAAAACGCATGATTCGTCAACCTCTCATTCTCATTACACTTTTCTATTACAATTTCACAAAATGTAGATCACGAATCGGTATCTGCTAATAGTTCTTAATGATTTTGGCTTTTATATGGTCAATAACTACAATCTTTTAAAATTCTATGGATAGTAGATTTGCTGTCATCACATTCCAAAGCCATTTTTTTACACTTGGTGTAAGATTTACTGTGATAAATCATAAAAATCTTCAGATTTCCTCTTTTTATTCCCAATGATATGTCCAATGTTCACACAAGCATTCTTCTTAAGTTTCTGAACGATTCTAATAATTGTTGATTCAGATACACTGGATGGTTTTACTAAATAAGTCGGAAATAGCACGCGAAGGATGTCCGCCAAAACTCAGATTATAATCTGAATATTTCTCTTGTGATATAAGCACTCATGTTGAATTGAATTTTTTATGTGTCAAAACATTTGATGACAAACACTGACTTTTCATAGCAACTACTATTTTAAGGATTTAATTTTCAAATATTTCTTCGATCATTTTTAAGCTATATTTCAGATCAAACTAAAGAGAAAACCAAATTACAACCTCGAAAATAATGCTAATAGGTAAAGGAATTATTCTAATTTTATTCTGATCTTTTAAATTCAATAACAGAGATATAAACTGAAATTGAAAATTTGATATAGGAATTCCCTATGATGCGACAAGAAACGGGATACGGTATATCAGATTGTAGGCCACTTTTTAAAACTCAATATTTTAACATTGCGTTCTATCTATATTTTGGAATCTCTGCTATTTTGGAATCTACCTTCTGTACCTTCGATGATTTTTGTTTAGCGATATCTCTTTGTAGTCATCTATGATTTTTATTTTTATTTATACTTTTATACTTTTTTCCATATTTTTTTAGATTTTATTGTTTTATTGTGATTTTACTGATAATTACTTGGTTTTTAACGTGTATGTATTTGTTATGTATTTTACGTACAATTTGACATCAATAAATGAAATGAAATGAAATCTCAATTCGAGTGGGTTCAATTCCCCGACCAGGCGGAACCTTTTTCTGATCGAGAAATATCCGCTCAGGTCTGTAATCCGTAGCTGTCCTTTATTTAATCATTTAATTTCAAATGGGTATATCTAAAATTTCGTTGTTGAAAAAGACTACGCCAAATAAAAAAAATTAAACAACTACAAATGTTGTTTTTAATATTCATCGGTACAATTAAGCACTTTTTAGATGACAAAAATAATTAATTGCATTTTTTTTAAGTTTTCTTATCGAGGATATTTCACATTAATGATGACGCTGCAAAGACGTTTTATATGTACCGCCGCGTCGCATTTGTAGGTATCAAAATGAGTGGGCCATTATTTTTTTTTGTTCTCAAATGAAATGTTTTTGTTCTCTTCTATCAGCCCTTTTAATTGTTCTCAAAAAAATGTTTGCCAAAGTAAAGAAGATAAAATATTCATTAAACATTTGTTTCACTATGACAATTTATCTGCACAAAAGATTGTGAACAAATACCCATAAAAGGGTTGCTCGGTTACAAGTATTCAGTGATTAATAATTAAACTCAGAACTTACGGTAACAATAATCGCAAACAAATAAGTGAAAGATCACGAATTCCTGAAAGGTGCATTACAAACTCCCATTTTTGCAGAGCCTTCATGAATGTGAAATATCCTCGATACAAAAACTTTTCAAAAATGCAATTAATCATTTTTGCAATCCACAAAGTGTAGATATTTTGTTTTTCAAAGCAATATTTAATTCGTTAATTATTATTGAAAATATGAATATTTAAAATTTGTACCCTTTTTTTGGCCCACTGTGTATAAAAGTATACTGAGATTTATAGGTCAATGTGGTCTAATTTTCTACTGTTAATTTATTTACTGTATAAAAATTGAAAAGGGTATTTATCTATCAAAATCATCTCAAACGATAATCAAAAGACATCCTTCTTTTAAATTACATTCAAATAGATAAAATGTTCTGATTTTTAAGCAAGTTATTAATCTTTGAGAATGATTGATATTAAGTTGAACCACGTTGGAAAACAATTTGTAGAAAATATTATCGGAGCGAAAAAGTTATGCATAAATTAAATGAAAATAATTCACAAAATAAAGATAAAATGATAATTCATTTATTGAATTACATGATTAGAACACGTTATTTAAATTTATATATTTCAGGGTGCTATGAAAACGATTCATAAAGCGGATATCGTTCAGAAAAAAATCATATCAACAAAAGAGGAAGTTTTATAGGGGTCGTGAATTGTACGTTTTATTTGCTCGCGTTTCTGGAGGTCGCGATGATAAATGGGCTGAGAAACGATGAACTAAGGAATCTGAAATAATTCGTCATCGGAAACAAAATTTATGGCATTTGGGAGACAGGCGTTCATGCGAAATAATAAGCTTAGATATCTACATACAATTTATACACAAATCATATTTTTATGTAAATACACATACCATATTATTTTATGTTTGGATATATTTGCCATTTTATAATATACTGGTGTTAAATTAGTTAATATTGCTACTAAATATAAAGCCAAGTTAGATTTAAATATCGAACATTCTTTCGCCAATTATTAAAACATAAATAACAGTATATATCTATTTATTAAATGTTTTTAAATACCTAATCAGAATATTTAATTTAGATTAGGAATGTCAACAATCAAATGTATCGTATTTAAACAAATATACAATTGTGGTTAAAATATAATCTTTTTGATTTAGTTTACGCGATTTGTTTTGTAACTTACTTAGGATATGCAGTATGAAAGTACTTCACGTTGTGAGCGGTAAGTACACCCGTGTATTTTCAGTTGTCTATCTTAATAGTACTTGGGAAAGAGTTACCATTTCGTAGCGATAAAATATATGATAGTTGTAGTAAATGTAATAGATGGGCTTAATAGATTGTACAATCATTATACTTGTAGGAGATTTTACATAATGCAAATTTAAAATAACAATAATTGCCTGCTGCATGTACAGGTGGGAAAAATTCGATGTTTGTATAGGGAATCTCGATAACTATAGTAGATAGAAAAAAGGATTGTGCATTCTCTATCTCTTTTTTGAAGAAAAACTCAATGGAGAAAGCTAAATTTATTCATCATCTGTTGTTTTCGAGTTATAGCCAAAAATTATTTTTTTCTATTTTCGATATATTGAAATATCTGAGTTGTTTGTCATTTGACAAAAATGAAAGTTTTATGTTGTTCGGGCACTTAAAAAAAATTAAATTAGCTAAACAGAATTCCGATATCTTCATTAATAAGAAAGTTATAACATAAAGTTGTGTTTTTTCAAATATAACCTATAGTTGACTTACGCCTATTTTATTAGGTTATTTTTTTCTCTTTTCAAAGATATATAGCATGTGGGAATTGTATCTGCAATTTCATTAAAATATATTCAAAATTATTATTCTTGAAACGGGTCCGGGACAAAATGCCGAATGCCCAAAGTGCCGAATCGATATTTGGCCCAAAATGCCGAAATTCATATTACCGACCATGGCCAAAGTGCCGAACGACGCCAAATGATGTCGCATCGTTCGTCAACAAGGCGTCGGACCAAGGTAATGCCCAAAATGCCGAATATTTATGTTATAATTCGTTTAAAAACGTTTAAAACAAAAATACAATTTGTTTTATTTTAAATTAAAAAAAAAATATTCTCTAAGCCTGAAACCATCTACCTTCCATTGATAAACTTGTATTACCAAAAATTATTTTCGCACATTATGAAGAACATACATGAGAGTGTGCATTCGGCATTTTGGGCCTTACTCGTAGGTACGTGGGAAGACTTTCTGTCGAATGACCAAAGTGCCGATTCGCATTTGGTTCTGACGCCTTGTTTACGAACGATGCGCCGTCGCTTGGCGTCGTTCGGCACTTTGGGCATGGCCGGTAGCATGAAATTCGGCACTTTGGGCAAAATACAGGTTCGGCACTTTGGACAGTTAGCACTTTGGGCAGGCCCCCTTGAAACATCAAATACATTTTCTCACATTCATCTTAGTCGGCTTGTGTTATTTATAGACCATTAATTGTTTTTTATTAAACAAACTAATTTTCTTTCAAGAGGAATCTGGGATTTCAATTTTGAAAAACATAAATTTCGGATTTACACTATTCGAAAACAACATTAACAAAATCTCATACATTAGCTCTGCATGAATATTTAATTGGCATAACGCGCATTACTGGTCTAATTCCAACTGTTACCTTTTGGTGTTAATGGTAATGGTGTGCCCTAACAGTATTTATGAACGAAACCTTGACAGACGACGTTAATATAAAATTTTAGACCAACACGTTATTGAAATTTTTTGGATACATTACTAAATTCAACGAGGAAGTATATTCTTTCAACAAGATGGTGCACCAGCCCATAATGCAAGAATTCTGTCAAACCCATTAAATATTAATATTGGGAATAATTGGAAAGGAACAGATGAACCTGTAAAGTGGACACCACGATCACCCGTTTTGACGCCGCTAGATTTTTATTTTCGACTTATAAAAGACAAATTGTATAAAATGAGAAATGACAATATTAATAATTTAAGAGAAAATTGTATTGAGTGTATAAATCAAATTTCAAATGTTTAAAATAGAGTTCATTTTACGAATTATGGCGTTCATGTCATCAGTTTCTGAACATGTCAAAGACAAGCGGCTTTCTATCATTTTATACTATTATATACGCATCATCGTAGTCAATAGCAGAAACGTATGTCTTCTAAGCGTTAATACAAGTACCGATAGCAGTGTCCACCGCTCGAAAACGTGTGGCATTGGTTAGACAAAGATGCCATTATAGCGCAACCGTCAGTAGCCTGTACTAACCTTCTTGAATTTGCAAGTTGTTAGAGTATTTCTATTTGTTTAGTTTTTTATTAGTTCTTAGTGTTTTTCATATTTTCACAGTGTTTTTCGTATTGTGTATTGGTTTCGTTTGATGTAAATAAGTGTATAGGTTGTCAAGAACACTAAGCTGAAGTTAGATTTGCCAAATTCAAAATGGCGGATCCAATATGGCGGACCAAAAATGATGAATTGGCCAATTTCAACCAAAATTTAGATATATGGGTTTTCACGGTTGCTGAACACTAATTTGAAGTAAGATTTGTAAAATTCAAAATGACGGATCTAGTATGGCGAACCAAAACTGATGTATCGACCTATTTTGGCCAAAATTTAGATAAAAGTGTTTTTCTAGCTTACCGTTTCACGACGGCGGTGACAATACTTCGATCAATAGGCTCTAGAAAGTTTTTAAAAAATCTTTACATCAGAACCTCCCCTTATTAGTTTAAACCGGGAATCTTTAAATCACATAGATGCACAAATAATGATATATAAATGAAATTATTGTACTTACTTCACACGAATCCTTTTGCCCATTCGCGTAACCAGCGCACAAAAATGATTCCAGTATTACTTTGGAATGCCCAGCCGTCCTGAACATTTCCTGGCATACAACATTTTCCATAATAGGTACTTGGACTTCCTGCAGAACTGAAGGAACTCCACCGCCGTATTTCAGTCGACCCCATCCAGTAACTGTGGCCATCCTTCCAGTAAAATCTTCTTGATCCCGAGGCAAACAAATTGGAACTATAAAAAAATTAATATATTACTAATATTTTGAAATGTAAAGCCTTAACTTATTGCAGGTGCATTAAATGAGTACAATAAAAAAAACGACATATAACCTAAATTTATAAGCGCTGATCATAGATCTACAAAAATAAGTCTAAGAAAGACTTTAAAACAAATTCTACTTTCCTATGCTGAATATTAAATTGTACAAAAAATTAAAGTTACAAATAGTACAGCTATTGATTTAACAAGAGTTTAAGATCAATTTTATATACAGAAGCTTATTTGATTATATGATTAAATCTAAATTTGGAAATTAAAACTTTGATTAAATGGAATCCAAGTCGTTATTAATCTATTGAATTTTATGAAGAATAACCCGTACGTATAAAGCCTACTTGATTACTAACTTACTGTAGATACATTCCGAACTATACCATGACCATAGTAATATATTAGATTATTAAATTTTAAGAAAAAATATATTTTTCGTTATTGATAAGGTTTGCCATTTATATCTACAAGTACCAACAATGAACAACGTACTATTGTGAGTATTTTAAATAATAAATAATAATTCCTCCTCAACGTTATTTGATTTATTTGTAGCTGAAGACAGTGAAGAGATTGGAAAGTTGCCAACCGCATACCAAATTCTAAGAAAAATTATTGATCAAATTTAAAACTATTTTATAAAGTAACAAATATCATCCCTTCCCTGGAAAATTCAAATCCATAGAACTCTACTGTTTAAATAACCATATTTCAAGTGAGTTCAAAAAACATTTCTTATGTTAGAATAACGTAATAAAATTAAATTATTATGTGGTACTTCACACAACACAAGGACAAAATTAAATTTAATACCTTTCAAACAAAATACAATTGTTAGTTAAACGAGAATTACCACATTGGGGTTAACTAAAGCAGCTTCCGGCAACATATGGCACGCGAAAGTATTTTCGGTGGCACGTCTTGAAAGTGATAATTATGAAATATTATTATTGTAGTCTAATAAAAATGTCTTAATATACAATAGATTTTTTAGTTTTATTTTAGTGGCACGCTTAGTATCCGGTACTTTGAATAATCTGTTTTATGATATGCCAATGCATTTGGATTGCCGATTGGTAAAGTATAGTGTTCATAAAATAAACATAAATTCAAATCAATAATTTAAGATATTTACTAGTTCATAATTCTCATCAGTTATCAGGATTTTTGCGATATGCTTTCTATCCAGTTCAGACAGACCGATACCAGATGAATCCACTGTTCAACGATTGGTAAGCAAGTTTGAAGCTAGGGGAACAGTTTCTAATAACTGCAAGTATGAAAATAAGGGCACACAAGAAAGACAAAATCAAAAGGAATTAGATATTTTGCTGTCCGTCGAAGAAAATGTTGATATGAGTAAGAAAAATAAGAGTCTAGTTGAATATAAACCTTACAAATGCTTTTAAGGTTCTAAAGAAACACAAATTTATTGATTTGATTAATTAAAACATTTATTTCTTTTAACTATGAGTGCCATCGAGAATAAAGAGAGGATAGTGTAAATCATTACGAAAACATTTACCATAACGAAATGACAGTGATATGTCATTATTTTTATAAAATCACATTTCTTTATTTTTAATTATTTCAACTTAGAGAAAACGTAAAGTGTTAAGTGTGAACATTAATAAATTCTGAATTTTTCCCTCTATAAAATTTTTTTTTTCTTTTTTTTGTTTCTAAAATAAATAAAGGAGCCAATATTGGAGCACTTCAAAATTAATATGCGATTTCCGATGTTGCGTCCGCCAAGTCATTGCGGCATTGGAAATAACTTAATTGCACACCTTCTGACCAATTTTAAATTGAATTGGTCAGTAGATGTAATAATAATACTTTTTTACATTTATCTACCGCATATCTAAATTTTGCCGTAATGTCGACATAAAGCTTTTATACATTGGTTTAGGATCGGTGCTGTAAGATTCTACATAGGTAATCGAGGTAGTTATTTCTTTTCCGAAATTAATAAACATATCTGATTTCTTTGCAGCTAAAGATAATGAAGAAACCAAGTTGCATGTAATATTATTGATTAAATTTAAGACCATTTTGTACTGTAAGGATCTCCAAAAGGTATGATATAGCTTCGATAAAGAAACATTCAAAAAAATGATAATGAGAAAGAATATGCAATTTTAATTGCCAAAAATAACATTATTCAAATATCCTCATTAGTTGCAATAGACTATTCAAGTTGACTTTTGAAGTTTTGCATGACTTTAATTGCTAATTATCGAATTATTATTCGTATCGAACGTACTTCTTTTCGAATAGTATTTTTTAGATCTGGACCTGAATGTTGGCATTTCTCAAAAACGTTTTTCTTTAAATATCTCCAGAGGTAAATGTCTGGAATGGCCAAGTTTGGAGATGTTATAGGCCAGAGCACGTCTCAAAATCTTAAAATGAATTTATTCGGAAACATCCATTTTAATACAGACCAACTTTGTTTGGTCTTGTGGTCACTGCACCATCTTGTTGGAAGTAGATTACCTTTCGTCTTCGACGACCTAAATTAGCACAAAGAAATATTTCGAGAATAAATATGTAGCAGTCACACTTAACTTTTACAGCTCGATCATTTTCACAGAAAATATAAGGCCCTATTATTCTACACCAGTGATTCCCAAAGTGTGCGCTACCGCCCCCTAGTGGGTGCTGCAGCAATTCAGGGGGGCGCTGATGGCCACAGGTGCATTTGGGGGCGCTGATGGCCACAGGTGCATTGAGGGGCGATGGATAACTGTAAGGAGGTAGTGATAATATAAAAGAAAGAAGAGAAGATTTAATAAAACGTGGGTTCAGTGCGGTAACCAATTTATAAACAAACAAAAAACCAATTGCAAATAGTCAATCTTGGTGATCCTATTAATTGCTTTTAAAATTAAAAAAAAATTCCAGGGGGCGCTAAGTAAAATTTTTTCTGGAAAGGGGGCGGTAGGACAAAAAAGTTTGGGAACCACTGTTCTAAACGAAGAAACACCACAAAATGGTTCGCTCATCATGCAGTGGTTTCTTATGTAACTGATGTAGGTTTTTAGCAGACTATACAGTTTTGTTCTTGTTTACACTATAAGGTAGGTAGGCGGTTTCTATCAATGATAGAAGGGGGAAGAGTCATCGGAATTGTGACAGCATGTCACATGGGTAAGGGATCTTTAAAAAAATACGATACCACGAATTTGTTGCCTGGTATATTTTTTTCTCCTTTAGATTAACAATGGACTTATTATTACATCAAAACAGTTTACAATAAGGGTTAGTTTTTATTTATTTTTTTTGACTTAGGCATGAGCCATTCAGTCACATCGAATTATTATTATGTATTTTGAATTTTTGGGATGAGTAAATTAACAAATGAATAAATGAATAATGTAAGACGTATACACAACGACCATGGGCCCGACGGAATAATTCTCGATCCCCGAAAAATCTTTCGGCCGGGCTGGGATTCCAACCCACGCGGCACAGCCGGCACAAGTGCTCGCCTGTACCCACTACACCAACGGGCCGCCCATAAGGGTAAGTGTTAAACAGAGTTTGGTGAAATTGATTGTCAACATTGTTAGTACTTAGAACATGATAGGTGACAACATTAACATGTAAATTGCCCTCCAAGTTTTATTCAACCTTTAATCAACTATAACAACAGCATCCAATAAGCGTAAAATGGTTTAGACTTACTTGGAAGTAGTTTGTTTTTAGTATCCTTATTTCTGGAGGTGTGCAAGAAATATTTCAGTTTTGTTCCATTTTCATGCACTATTGAAATCGCCGTCAGAATATAAATTTATGTTTCAAACAAAAAAAATATTTTTAGTGCTTCCACATACATATACAGTATGTTTTTTTTTATCGTGGGCCATAGGATTTTACATGCTAAAAATTATACCTTGTGTTATTGTATATTTTAACATATAATTTTAAAGCAAATTTTAGTTAGTGATAAATCAATTACTTTACACATGATGCGCTTAATTAGATTAACTTAAACATGTTTTTTTCTATTAAAACATGAAATTAATCACTAATCAATCTGGCATTTCAGAAATTCAAGGTACTTTGATTATTTTTGCTCAGTTATTTATTTTAAATAATTTCATTTTTAATGGAATAAAACATATTTTTCACGGATTGATATGAAATGTAAGATTTTTCTGACTGCTTTTAGGCCATGAAATATCACTTTTGCGGACTAGGCTTTAAAAATGCTTATTTATGCCTAGGCTGTAAAAGTAATGAGCCAATCAGGTGAGACTACGTCATGTTGGTGAAATAATCAGATGATACGCCGCCCGGAAATTTGTTTGACATTACCATGTATTTTTCGCTTAATTGAGATTTGCCGAATTTCCCGTGCCAAAAAGGCTAAAAACAGGTTCCTCGAAGTTTTAACAACACCGCGTGTGTTTTCCCCGACCTCCATGCGAGTTCCTGACTTATCCACGCATAAAAATCGAGTCGCCGAGTGGCCCGGCATTTGACGTTTAAACGTTGTGGGCCGGCGCACTTACTTCTTGGCACAGTAAAACGAGAGACTTTCCTTCATATATTGCATGCGTAAAAAGCTCGATAACGGCTTCTGTGAAGTATTAACAACCCCGTGTAAGTTTTCCCGAGCACCGTGTGTTTGCCTAACTTTGCCACGTAATTGAACCCGAGCAGCAATCGGAAAAATTATCGAAAAGGATTTGGAGGTTACGTATTATGTAAGTTTTATTTCAATTTAATCATTGAACAATAATAATATGAACATAATGACTTTAACATTTTTAATCGTAAAGAAATGTGTGTAATACCAAGAAAGTGCAAAAAAAAGTTCCTGAATTCCTGAATCAAAATGTATCACAAAGTGATACCACCATCAACCATATTAGTAGAGAAATGTATTGAAGAGTTTTACTCGAACTATTTAGGTCCGTCCGATTTAAATATTCATTGCATGTCACTTACGAAATCATGATCATTATGATTATAAATGACACCACACGCACCGTCAAGATGCGGACATCACAATGTCCATTATAAATGTCAATTTTTGTTTTACTTGGGTACCTATGAAATTTTTACAAAGCTACCTGTGATATGTTCATAGAATTAAATATGTTCAAAATTATTGCATTGCAAGTTATTATAAATTTCTCCCAAACAATCCGTGAAAAAATTATGTGTTTAATTCGGCAATAAAGCAGATTTCCTGACTTGGCTGGATTCACAGCCTATACATTAACACAAGGTATAATTTTTAGCATGTAAAATCCTATGACCCACGATAAAAAAATACCCTCTACAGCAACAAAAACGCACGGATTTTAAAATTATTATTTTATTTCAAAATAATTCTATAGCTAATTCTACTTTGGATTTAGAAAAAATAGTATGTTATATTTGTTTAATAAGACGCATTGTGGCACTTTTTCCAGACCGCTCTTGCAACAAAATGTCCTCTTAATAGTAATACTATTTATTAGCTGAATTTTTTAATAAAACAGTTTTCCCAAGTCGTAATATCAATTTAATTATACGTGACGTAAATTACAAAATTATTAAATCAGAGAATACCCTCTAAGATTTTTTAGAGTTCTGCAATATAAAATTGATTAGTTTTGATTAGTTTTACACAAATAGCATATGATTTTCTTCGGTTAGAATAATGTGTGAATAAATTGTGTTCAGTTTATAATCGGCTTTATACAGGGTGTATTTGAAATAACGAACAGGCTCGTAACCACAAAGAGATTATATTATTTTTAAACAATATTCGCAATTATTTTGTTTATAACTGTAACAAAAAGTCAATTAATTATTAAAGTTAATGAGTGAAAATACGCAACATGTTTGTGGGCAGTGGTAATGTGACCTAATTTTTAAACGGCATCGGCTTTAGATATCGAGTTATAACAAGCGTGTAGGAAATATCTGAGTGCTCTTTAAGCGTCAATGAACTTGAACTTTTACAAAAAAAAATGTTGCGATAACACTTCAAATTTCGGAGGCAAGAAATCGTATCTCGCGTTTTAAATAAACAAACACACATTCCATGTAGACATAATTAAATGAGAAAAGCATCGGTTCTCAAAATGTTTAAAAACCTCGAAAAATTAAGAAAATTCAAAAAAAAAATTTCGAATAAATTTTGATGGAAATGGGTTCACAAATATTTTGTGTATGTGCTATTAAATACCTGTTCGTTATTTCAAATACACCCTGTATAAATAAACTATAGGTTTTTTTTTTATTCAGTATTGAAATTTTTAATATAGGCCCCCAATACTTCGGACTCCCAAACTTATTATTGCCTAGTGCCCTATGAACCCTTAAGAAGATCTTACAATAAATTTATTTAAATTTAGGTGATTTCATTAAGAAGGTGCCTTATATACTAAACAAAATAATATTGTTATATTCAATTCATATTTTAAGGTAGACAGACAATAACCGAATTCTTAATTACTAGTCATGCACTTGCTTGGTATGCCCAGTGTCTCACGGTCTAAATATGTCACGAAGTGCACATACTAAATAATCAATATGTTACTAGAAAGTAGCATGGCCATAAAAACACATATCGAATTTATGCGGTTAACCCACTACCTACTTTCCTCTGAGGTTAAATTAAAAGAAGAAAAATGCGCGTTGGCATTACTCATATTAACGGCATCAATAAGATATTTCCATGTTTAGATCGATATCTTTTAATACCATTGTTGGTTTCATTCTGTTGGACGTCAGTGTAAAATATTTGATGATTTATTTGACTATAAGGAATTATATTCGACGTTTACAGCTCATTAAACATTTGAATGGGCAATATGTCAACGGTTAATTGCTGACTGTGTCTGTATAAATCTTTTATCATGGCCACATTCGGATGTATAAATGATTGTCTTTGCTTCCAGTGGCACATATTACTGCCATTCTCATTTATTTCTTAAAAGATTATATTTTTCAATATCTCCCAAAGCTTTACTTTTTTCGTTTCCGATAGTTTTGTTCTAAGCCACAAGCTAATCAGCTCTGAAATCATCTTACAGTTTTATATGGCCCTAGACTCTAAAAAATTTAAAAAAATGCAAATATAACCAAATCAGTCGTTCATATTTTATTACGAACAGACAAATGAACCCAAGTGTCTTGTTTGCGTTTGTCTTGATATGATATTGAATTTTTAACTGTTTTACCAGGTTTTAATTATATGTAACTCGTGTATTGCGTTATCCCAGCATCACAATAAACGTGAATATGTAACGTCCTAAGACGGCCGCCGCGAAGCCATCCCGGTAGAGAGAGAGAGAAGCCAACGCGCGCTCGAATACCTTCTCGCTTGCACCACGTTCACCGCCCGGTCATACGCACGCACCTACCCTCTCCCGCAATTCAAGCCGCCCGTGACCGAACCACCCCGAAGATGGAGTCGGCACCCTATATAACCCCCTGCCACAGGCATAAACATCAGAGTCTTGCACTGAATACAGTCTCGACCTCCTCTTCGTTAGCACTGAATACAGTCTAAACCAACGCTCCCTTACAAGCACTGAATACAGTCTTGTCAAACGCTTTCAAACCGCCTGGCACATTCCACGATACTTGTATATATGTTAATTGTACGAGTATATTTGTGTGTGTAAATAAAGCTGACTTGCTAAACCAACATTCCGGAGTTCTACTACCCCAACACCGAACAACCATTACAATCTGGCAGCCCAACGTTCGGCCCGAATCACAAGAAGCATTACAGCAGCAATAATGGCACAACAAATAGTTCTGTCAGAAGAACAGTTCAATCAATTAATCCAGCGACAAGACGATAGAGGTACACAAAGAAGCGGAAATATCGCAAACTGTACAACGAGATATCGCGGGGATCGCGAGAAAGCCAAGGTCGAGAGTTTTTTAAATACCGTAACGATTTACAAGAAAATTGAGAACATCAGCGACGAAGATGCTCTCACAGGGATCGCCCTACTCCTCGAAGACGATGCCGCAGTATGGTGAAACGGCGTAAAGAACAATATCACCACATGGACCGATGCACTGACCAATCTGAAGGAACACTTCGCACCGCAACGACCGAACCACGTAATTTTCCGAGAAATCTTCGCCCAGGAGCAAGAAAAACCGGAGGGTTCGGATGTGTTTATTGCAAGCAAGAGGTTATTGCTTTCGGAAATTAGAAACCACAACCTCCCCGAAGAAATCCAACTAGACCTAGTATTCAGTCTAATCCATCGTGATATACGAAACAAAATTCCACGGAGCAGCATAACCGAGTTTAGACATCTCGTGCGGACGATGCGCGAGATAGAGAGTACTCTCAACGAAACCCGAGTGGAGAAGCCCGGTAACAGCAATCAAGCAAAACCTCAGTGCACGTTCTGCAGAAACTATGGACATACTCTGACCAACTGCAGAAAGCGCGAAAGACTCGCGAAAAACGAGAAACAGCACGAGGAGAAGAACACGAAGGAAAGCACTCCGAAATTCGCGTGTTATGGGTGTGGAAAGCCTGGCGTCGTAAGAAGCAAATGCCCGACCTGCAGTCCTCAACCAACGACAAATAACACAGCTACGTTCCGTTCCGTGAGTGTAACAGAAAAACAGTGCCCAGTACTCGACGTCGTAATAGCCAACAACAACGGTACCGCATGTTTGGACTCCGGGGCCGAAGCCAATATCGCCTCCACGTCCCTATTCCGGAAACTGAGAGAATCAGGACACCAATTCCGGCGTACAAATCTCCAGGTAACCCTTGCGGATGGGAAAATCTGCACCGAATCGGTATTGGAAACCACCACGATTGTGCAGGTGAAGCACAAGCAAATACCGACCACATTTTTTGTGTTACCTGGGGAGAAAGATAACAACACCCTGCTAGGCGTTGATTTTATGGAGAACGCCCGGATTATACTCAACATCCCGCAGAGAACCTGGTGTTTCGTAGAAGAACCTGGAAAACAATTTAACTACTCACCTCCGGCTGGCAAGAAAAAGGAATTTCGCGCCCTCACCACGTTCAAGGAGAATGAAAAGTTAGACTACTTCACCGTACCACGGATGCTGTCACCGATTCCGATGGAAACCGACCTTCCGATGGAAACAGAAGTATCCGAAGAATATTACCGACTACCGACGGTAGTATCGCCGATCAATGAGGAATTCGAAACCGCTCTCGAGGCTAATTACTCACCCCAGTTCATCGACGACCTCTTCACCGAATACACAGTAAACAAGAACATGGATACCGACAAGGCACGTTCACGGGAACTGTTCGAATATCCCCCAAGTAAAACTAGGTGCCACATCAACAGTGTTCACCTCAGTTCGAGTGAAGAACATCACGACGGAAACCCTGCACCGAAGCCTGAATTGGAAGAACTCCTCAACGACTTCGAGGATTTATTCGGGCCGTTGACAGAAGCAACACCGATGGCTGAGCACGCCATCAACACCGGAAGCAGCCGTCCCATCGCTTCACCCCCGTATCGGCTAACTGAGCCGCGCAAACAACTTCTGAAGTTGGAGTTGAAAAAGCTCCTAGACGATGACATCATCCAGGAAATCAGCTCGCCCTGGGCCGCACCCATCGTCTTGGTCCCCAAAAAGGATGGCGGAGTACGACTATGTATCGATTTTAGGAAATTAAATGCAGTTACGATCGCCGACACATACCCTTTGCCACGGATCGACGACCTCCTCCACGCCATCACGATACCTTCTTGGATCTCCACGATCGACCTAAGGAGTGGGTACTGGCAGATCCCTGTAGTCCCAGAGGACCAGCCAAAGACCGGATTCGTGACACCATTTGGCTCGTACTGTTTCAAGAGGATGCCATTCGGCTTACGAAACGCCCCGGCCACGTTCCAACGGCTGATGGACCGTTTCGTACGGGAATTACCTGGAGTTCAGCTATTAGTATATCTGGATGACTTGATCATTCTTTCGGCCACATACAAACAGCACCTCCAGGATCTTCACAAAGTGATGACTCACTTACGAGAATACCGGTTGAAGATCAACCGCGAGAAAACACGATTCTGTTGCACCGAGGTCCGATACCTCGGACACCTCATTACCGCGGAAGGAATCCGCACTGACCCCACGAAAACCGAAGCAATCAGAGAGAGACAGGCCCCTAGGAATCGGAAGGAAGTCCTCTCCTTCATACAGGCGTGCTCATGGTACCGGAGGTTCATGCCCAACTTCGCGGACACAGCACGACCACTCACAAACCCCACTAAGAAGAAGGCCCTGTGGAAATGGACTAAGGAAGAAGAAACAGCCTTCACCCTCCTGAAGGAACTCCTGTGCGAAGCACCTGTCCTCCAGCCAGCAGACAGTAGCCGGTCCTTCACAATACGAACGGACGCAAGTGAATACGCGCTGGGAGCAGTTCTCGTCCAGGGGGAGAAAGACAAGGAGCACCCCGTCGAATACGCGAGTAGACTCCTGAACCAAGCTGAAAGGAATTACTCAACGACTGAATGCGAAGCCCTTGCCATCGTTTGGGCTCTCGCCAAATTCCGAGGATATATTGAGGGATGTCCCATCACCGTAAGCACCGACCACCAGGCCCTGAAATGGCTCATGAGCTTAAAATCACCGACCGGTCGTCTCGCTCGGTGGGCACTCCTCCTACAACCATACAACCTCACCATCGACTATCTCCCAGGGAGATTCAACCACGTTGCCGACGCCCTATCGAGACCAATCAACGAGGGTATCGCACCAACAATCTCCTACGTCGAGGTACAGCTCAGCACCCCGCCCGGGAAGATCACCAGAAAATCACAGGAAACGGATGAAAGATTATTCCCCATCATCCAAAGCCTGGAAGACCCGACTGGAACCGAGGATACCCATTACTGGTGTAATAAAGGATACATCCTCTTCCAGGGAGTCCTCCACCGATACGATCCTGAAGGCCACTCCGAAGACGCCCAGCAAGTAGTACCGAAGGAGGAAGTACCAAGGATACTCCACGCCTTCCACGACGTACCAGAAGCCGGCCACTACGGTGTAGAGAGAACCCTTCACCGGATCAGGAAACGCTACCATTGGAAAGGAATACGGAAGGATATAGCCGACCATATCAAGAAATGTGTTCCGTGTCAGCGCTACAAGCCCTCGAACACCAAGCCAGCAGGACTGCTGCAAACTACTCCTCCCAACCAGCGTTTCGAAACAATTGCTTTCGACTTGTTTGGACCCCTTCCAACATCACGAAACGGTGAGACGACCATCCTCATCGTAGAAGACCTGACCACGAAATGGATCGAGCTCTTCGCCCTCATCAAAGCCACAGCAGAATGCTGTGCAAAAGCTCTCATCAATGAGATCTTCCTCCGCTATGGATTTCCCAGGAAAGTCGTAAGCGACAATGGACCGCAGTTCATTGGTGCCGTCCTGCAGCATGTCACCTACGTCTTTGGCATACGACACCAATACACCCCTGCGTATCACCCTGAAGCAAATCCTGTAGAACGAAGGAATCGGGACCTGAAAACCCAATTAGGAATTCTCGTGGGCCGAGACCACACCTGTTGGGAAGAGAAGCTGCCTTCCATACGTTTTGCAATGAACACAGCCCTCATCTCCAGCACCGGATACTCACCTGCCTACCTGACCTTTGGACGGGAACTCAGAAACCCGGACGACGTCAACAGAGACCTCAGACAGGTCATTGACTCCGAAAATTTCGTAGAAGAAATCACGCCCTACCTACGCCGATTAGCCCAAACTCTGGACGAGGTAAAGGAAACCCTCATCGACACTAGCGAGACCAGGAAACGATACGCCGACCAGCATCGCCGACCCTGCCCTCAGTACCAGCTAGATGACCTAGTCTGGGTAGCTACCCATGCACTCAGTAGCGCCCGGAAACAATATTCGTCAAAACTCGCCCCACGTCGAGATGGACCCTATAGGATCATCCGGGTCATCTCACCAACCAGCTTCGAGATAGCATCTCCAGATCAACCAGATCTATCCTTCGGCATATTCCATGTCTCTACCCTCACGCCATACCAAGGAGACCGAACTGACGACCTAGAAGCTGCCCTTCCAGAACCAGTCCGCCCTAGGAGGAAACGAGGACGACCAAGGAAGAACCAGTTATGATCCAGCCCTTCATCCTGCACGCCTGAATCATAGGGGGAGGATGTAACGTCCTAAGACGGCCGCCGCGAAGCCATCCCGGTAGAGAGAGAGAGAAGCCAACGCGCGCTCGAATACCTTCTCGCTTGCACCACGTTCACCGCCCGGTCATACGCACGCACCTACCCTCTCCC
The DNA here is from genome assembly GCA_910593695.2 of Ocypus olens. NCBI lineage: Eukaryota > Metazoa > Arthropoda > Insecta > Coleoptera > Staphylinidae > Ocypus > Ocypus olens. The sequence goes on from OU343047.1 coordinate 31,178,536, forward strand.
GCAATTCAAGCCGCCCGTGACCGAACCACCCCGAAGATGGAGTCGGCACCCTATATAACCCCCTGCCACAGGCATAAACATCAGAGTCTTGCACTGAATACAGTCTCGACCTCCTCTTCGTTAGCACTGAATACAGTCTAAACCAACGCTCCCTTACAAGCACTGAATACAGTCTTGTCAAACGCTTTCAAACCGCCTGGCACATTCCACGATACTTGTATATATGTTAATTGTATATTTGTGTGTGTAAATAAAGCTGACTTGCTAAACCAACATTCCGGAGTTCTACTACCCCAACACCGAACAACCATTACAAATATAATTTTCGCATCTCTCTTAGGCCTTTTATATTAGTATTTATTTCGTTTTTTAAGAATCAACGGTAATTTTAATTAACGTCCGTAGTACATTGTATTGCCCCTGTGGTTAATTATAGGTGGGTTGGTACATTAGGCGAAAACGTTTTTCTTTTCATTTTGATGCGCCGTTTTTATTTATTTCCCGTACGAAATATTTTATTAATGCCTCTATTGTTCTAATTTGAATTATTGATTTAATACTAATAATATCCTTTAACCGTGGTCTTCCTGTTTGTGTGCTAGAAGTCCACAAATAACCCTGTGAGATGAAATATGTACCCCTGTGCTTAGTGTAGTCTTTGTTTTTTTCATTGTATAATGCGAATAAAGGCTTCCTTATAATTATAATTACATTTTTTTATTATTTATTTTTATGTATTGCATATTATTCTCCATTCATTATTTCCCGTGTTTCTTACTATTATGTCCGATATTTCTAAGATGAGTGATATTTGCTTGTATAACTATAGTGAATTATATTGTTATTCTAGGTGACGCAGCTATTGACTGCTGTGTACGTGACGTCCAAATCGCACCTACAACTCAATCGAAAGGGGTCGCACAAGAGTGTGTTATTTTAACAATCTAGGACGACCAAATTCAATTTTCTGACCAACGCAAATAACTAAAATCTCCTGAAATCCTTTAAGTAGAGTGTCTGAAGAATACTAAATGGAATTAAATATTTCTAAAAGTCGCGGATGCCCACTCTCAAATCTATACGAACTTGTTTTATCCGGCAGTTCCTATGGATCACATCACCCCAATTCAGTCAGGTCTATTCACTCGAGTAATACACATGTTACCCAAGATTTTTTATAATTATTTCGAAGCTATTTTTATATTTTATATCAGTGTACTGAAAAGTGGAGTGTTTTACATTTACACAATTATTTCACAACTCTTCAGGAAATCACATTATTTCGGTAAGTCATATCTGTATAGAAAAAAATCATTATGCATAAATTCGACTAGACTTTTAACACCAAATATGGCAAAATATTCACACCATTCCGGTTTCTAGGTTTAGTCCTATATCTGTTGTAAAACATATGAGGAATTGACTCTCTGAATTTGCCCCAATCAGAATAAAAATTGTTTAATCAAAAATGGCTGAATTGTCATATCTTGTTTTATTTGATATTTGGGTATCTTATCCTTTATCTATAAGTACAGGTGCGGTTATATAACATGGTTTTGAAAATATAAGCAATGTAAATATTTCCGACAGTACAAGTTGACAATAAAACGAGATTGCGCAGTTTTTGCAAAAGACTTTATGATAAATGTTGCAAATCTGCGAGATATAAGGAAATATTTTGCCTTAATAACTCATTCTGGCTGGTTTTGGAAACACAAATAATGGCAACACTGCTAGATTTTTATTATAAATTAAGAAACTTCTGCCAAAATAATAGGCATAAAAGTCGAGATTATAAAGCGATTTCGAGTCATACCGGAGACCATACATTTTAGATTTGAAATAATTTGGAAAAATTTGATCACTTCGTAAAGGAAACAGTAGATTTATATCCGGAAAACTATTCGTGGTACTCGATGCCAGTGACCGTGCACAAAATCTTCTCGACTTGCCAGTTCACGGAGGAAGCACAGGAAGCACGAAATAAAAAAGCTACGAAGTTGACAGCTGTTTATAAGAAAGTACTCATGTCCTGATACATGCTTTTGAATACATTGGACACCCTCATCGAGTACCTTGGAGCTTCCCGGAGAAACAAAAGAAGGAATATAATTCCTGAGGTCTTGCAGTTACTCCGAAAACCATCCAGTTCAATGAAACTGCAGAAGATAGAAGAATCAGATTCTGAAGATGCGGTGTCAAAAGATAGAACATAATTAATTGAGACATTTTTCTAAATAATTTGTTCATTTACCAATAATGAAACATTCGTTTTTGTAAAATACATTGGATATATACCGCATGTCCCGTTTCAAGACGCATCATAGGGAATTCCCAAGTAAAATTTTCAATTTCAGTTTATAACTTTATTATAAATTTAAATTTAAATGGTCAGAATAAAAATAAAATCATTCCTTTACCTAGTAGCATTGTTATTGAGGTTGTATGTTTGTGCTCTCTTTAGTTTAATAGGAAATATAGCTTACAAATTGTGAACAAATATTCGAAAATAAAATCTTCAAAATGGTAGTTGCTATGAAAAGTCATCTGTAAAACACTCATGATTTGTCAACCTCTCGTTCTCATTACACTTTTCTATTATAATTTCATAAAATGTAGATCTCGAATCGAGATCATAAAGAACTGCTAAGAGTTCTTCATGATTTTGGCTTGTATATGGTCGATAACTACAACCTTTTAAAATTCTATAGATATTAATTTGCTGTCATCATATTCTAAAATTTGAGGTAAATGGTTGTGTAAACGATGGACATATCGTTAGAAGTAAAGAGTAAAAGTAAATATATTGGCAAGGATTACAGTAAATCCAACATTACGTGTAAGAACGCCACGGCAAAATGTTTTGATCATGAATACGCTCTCTTCATTGGAATAACTCAGATTATTGTTCTTAGTAATTACAATGCGTGAATTGACATCTGACTAGCAAAATTATTCTAACTAGTTCTGGGATCATTCGAATGACGATAATCGATTAATTCGATTATCAACAGTAATATAACGAGTGCCTATGATTTTGCCGGCAATTATTAGCGGCAGGATCACGATTGCTTGTTGCGACGAAAATCGGCACGACTGCGAAGCAGGAGTGCCGATTTTCTAGAAGCAACAAGCAAGAGTGATCCAGACGCTAATAATTGCCTAGGAAAAATCAGTCACGAGTTAGATTCGAGAAGACAATTGGCCGAACAGAAAGTTCACACTTCTAAATTTGAAAAATTAAATTTAGTGACACCAAGTGTCAGACGTGTATTTATCTGCGCCACAATAATTGTAGTAAAAATGAGCTTACCAAGATTTTGAGAAATGCCTATGAATACTATTACTAATGAAAGCACTAACACTTCACCCGAAAATACAAACAGATCGAATTCAGGAGCAAACTGCTTAAAAGTCCGGCAATAACTGACGTTTTATACGCTATAGAAATTGAACCAACGCGTTGCTAGGCAATACCAACATGAGAGATTATCTGATTAGATACGACCCAGGGTAAATTGCCATGCATAACATAGAGCGTGGTCTGTTACGCATCGTAATTAGAATTTGATTGGATCATCTCATCAACGTTATTCGATTTCATTGGTTAGTAAGTAAATGAGGGCAATTGTCAAAATAATCGATTATCTCGAGAACCTATTTTAATTCGAATGATCGGTACTCGAATGATCATTCGAATGAGTATTCGAATTATATATACTCGAATGATCATTCGATTGGCATTGAAACGTTAGAAATATATTCATGAATGTTGACAAAAAAATAAACAAGAGACGCAGGGCACTTAGAAGACATTGTTTATTTTGGTAATGAAAAACTCGAGACGTAATAATTCGACACATTACACCGGGCGGTAATCTTTCCCACGAAACATTAAGGCGAAGTACTCTGATATTATTTACAATATATTCTACATTATAATTTTATTATGATATATTGCTGAAATTAGAACACAAGTGTTTATTGAACAATTTTAACGAAATAACCGGAGTTCTATAGTATTTGAAACTACCACTTGAAAAATAAAAATACTTGATTCACGATCATTCGAATTATAATTCGAATTATTACGCGAACTTTTATTCGGATGATCATTTAAATAAATAATCGATTTTCCGATCATTCGTATGATCACTCCAATAATCATTCGAATGATCATTCCAATAAATAATCGATTTTCAGATCATTCGAATGATCATTCGAATTAATAATCGATTTTCAGTTTAATTTAATTAGAATAGTAATCATTCGATTATTGAAATCATTCGATTATGCCCATCAATAATTCTAACCATAACATGACATTTGTCAAACTCATGGCAAGGGTTTTAATTAAATGGTACATTGTTCTACTTATTTTTATTATTTCTGAGGTGTATTCTGGTACGAACGTAAATTAAATTGAGGATACATTTACAATTTTTAATTCTCTCAAAAATATTCGTTTACGATTTTTTTCTAAAATGAATAGGGGGGTTAATAATTACATACCGGGTGACCCAGGAATCTGTAAAAGCCCCATAACTTATTTGATATTTGAGATATCGACTTCTAGTTTTCTTGAACTGGTGCCCACAATTATTCTACATATTTTAAATATGTATGTTTTTGTACAGGGTCTCCCAATATGCATAACAAAACAAAGTTATGTTTTTTTAAATGGAACACCCTATATTTTATACTTTATTTTCAACCCTCTTGAGAAGCTGATAAAAATAGTATAAGATAGTATGGGTCTTTTATGGACGATTAGTTAGTTATGGGCAAATTTGTGGCAAAAACAAGGACACATTGAAAAAATTGCAAAAGCGCTCCTAGCAAAGCTAGCGTCATTTTTTATCCACTAAAGAATTTTCTACATCATGAAGAATAATACAAATCGGCTTTGGTTCTGTTTTGTTCATACTGCTATACATTTTTCAAATGGAACACCCTATATATCTTGCCACCAATGCATGGAATTTTTAATAAGCTTTCCTATGATGTACAATTTGTATAATGAAAGATTAAGGATTCTTGAGATTTATCCATAAAAACATTTTTCTTTTGTCACCTCCTGCTCATATTTGGATTTTCAGCCAAAACTATGCATTTTCTGAAAAAATAATGAGAGACCAAAGTTGTAGTGTGGAAAATTATCGATCGATGTATGTCTTTCGACTTTTCCAATAATGCGTGCATTGCCCGCCAAAGTGCGCAAAATCGTGACCGTATTAGCATTTTAGCGTTTTTTTCAAATGTTTTGTTAATTAATTGCACTATACTTTATTTTCCACGTTCTCTAGCAGAAGAACGGGTAATTTAAGAACTATTCAAATGACCTACATCGATTGAAAATATTCCGCTCTACAACTCTTAAAAGAAGCAATTTTTGCCCAAAATGCATAGTTTTCCCTAAAAATGCAAAAAACCATTGAAAAACGCAAAAATTGATACATACATTCTTAATTTGCATTATTAGGAAAAATTATGCATATTTGGCAAAAATTGCTTCTATTAAGAGTTGTAGAGCGGAACATTTTCAATCGATGTGGGCCATTTTAATTTCCTTATAATGTCCAGTTTCTCCTCTAGAGGGTGCGGAAAATAAAGTATAGTGCAATTTATTCATAAAAAATTTGAAAAGAAAACGCTAAAATGCATATACGGTCACGATTTTGCGCGCTCTGGCGGACAATGCACGCATTATCTTAAAAGTTGAAAGACCTATATCGATCGGAAATTTTTCGCTTTGGTCTCATAATTTTTCCTAAAAATGCATAGTTTTGGCTGAAAATTCAAAAATCAGCAGAAGGTGGCAAAAGAAATATGTTTTTATTGATAAATCTCAAGAATCCTTAATATGTTGTTATACAAACTGTATATCATTGGAAAGCTTATTAAAAAATGCCATAGATTGGTGGCAACTGATATAGGGTATTCCATTTGAAAAAAATAGTTATCCATTGTTTTGCGTATGTTGACACCCTGTATAGCACTATGAATAAAAAAAATCAAAGCCGATGCGTAATATTCTTTATGATGTGGGAAATTTTCTAGTGTATAAATAATGATGCTATCCTTGCTAGGAACGCTTTTGCAATGTTTTCAATGTGTACATGTTTTTACCATAAATTTGCCCATAACTAACCAACCGTCCATAATAGACCCTTACTATACCGGGTGTGGCACTTAAGACGCCTCGGACCATAGCTCCTTTACGATAAAAGCTATCGACAAAAATCTAAGAACAAAGTGGTGCATAGTTACCGTCGCTATGTTTCAAAAATATTTCTAATCATCAGTGACGTGCCGTACTCCAGTGGCGTACCAAACTTATGTTTTTTTAAATGGAATGCCCTATTTTTTATTGCAGATTTGGAAAGTGCTCGACGAGTACTTATTTTTTTATCTAACATGTTATACCCTTCACTTTAGCGGTTTCGCTGTTATAATCCCTTCTTTCAAAATTGCGCCCCATTTTTGAGATTTTTTTCTAGAGAAACTAATTGACGCCGGCGCCTAAATTTTGAATTAAGGTACAGGTTAAGACCTCGTATACCTTCACATAATTTTTTTTCGGGTAATTTATGGAAAAAAAATAATTTTTGATTGATCTTCGCATGTTGTCATTTTTTCCGAAAATTTCAAATGGCACCCCCCTAAAAAAATTACGGCGTTGTACAGCCAAAACTCTAAATTTTTCATTGGTGTAAAAAAAATTACACATTGCATAACAAAATTTCGGAGAAAAAAAGGAATTTCATCGCAAATGTCGGGAAACGTTTTCCGTTCCCAAGTGTGCCATGAGAAAACAAATACACAAATACGGTCAGCATAATAGTATGTACCTATTTATTCAACATGATATGAAAAATGCAGATAAAGAAAATTTAACAAAATGTTCGAAAATGACGACCTTCCTGCTGGAGGCATAACCGCAACTTCGACTCACAGGCTCTAGACACTGCCCTAAGGACTTCTGGTGATATACCGCGGAAAGCCGCGCGGATTCTCTCCCTCATATCCTCGACAGTAGTTGGTACCGTCCTGTAAACCTCGTCTTTGATATGGCCCCAAAGGAAGCAGTCAAGGGGAGTGAGGTCTGGTGATCTTGGCGGCCACCTCACAGGACCCCCACGACCAATCCAGGAGTCCGGAAACGTTTCATCGAGAAATTCCCGAACGACACAGCTATTATGTGCAGGAGCTCCATTGTGCTGGAAAACTATCTGTCGAAGAGCGGCTAGAGGGACATTTTCCAAGAGATCATCCAAGTCGTCGCGAAGGAATCTCAAATAACTGTTGCCGTTCCTACTAATATCACGGATACTGGTATGAGGATCTTCAATAACTGCCTCCAGAACCTGCAGTTCATTATTTTCGGTAATAACTGCCTTCGTTCTAACTCTCCTTGGCCGTTTCACACTTCCCGTAGTAGTAAATCTCTCCAACACTTTTTGAAACGCACGTTCATTTGGATGTGCCCTGTGCGGATATCTCGCAGCGTACACTCGTGATGCCAAGAAACAATTCTTGTTACATTCTCCAAGAATAAATATCACGTCAACCATTTCCTCTTGAGTTCGGAACATTTTTAGAATGTTTATCAAAAATGACTTATGGCTGCTACTGACGTCTAATAATTTACTTTGACAATTACCAATCTTTTGTTTTCTCATGGCACACTTGGGAACGGAAAACGTTTCCCGACATTTCCGATGAAATTCCTTTTTTCTCTGAAATTTTGTTATGCAATGTGTAATTTTTTTTACACCAATGAAAAATTTAGAGTTTTGGCTGTACAACGCCGTAATTTTTTTAGGGGGGTGCCATTTGAAATTTTCGGAAAAAATGACAACATGCGAAGATCAATCAAAAATTATTTTTTTTCCATAAATTACCCGAAAAAAAAATTATGTGAAGGTATACGAGGTCTTAACCTGTACCTCAATTCAAAATTTAGGCGTCGGCGTCAATTAGTTTCTCTACAAAAAAATCTCAAAAATGGGGCGCAATTTTGAAAGAAGGGATTATAACAGCGAAACCGCTAAAGTGAAAGGTATAACATGTTAGATAAAAAAATAAGTACTCGTCGAGCACTTTCCAAATCTGCAATAAAAAATAGGGCATTCCATTTAAAAAAACATAAGTTTGGTACGCCACTGGAGTACGGCACGCCACTGATGATTAGAAATATTTTTGGAACATAGCGACGGTAACTATGCACCACTTTGTTCTTAAATTTTTTTCGATAGCTTTTATCGTAAAGGAGCTATGGTCCGAGGCGTCTTAAGTGCCACACCCGGTATATACTATTTATATCAGCTTCTCAAGAGGGTTGAAAATAATGTATAAAATATAGGGTGTTCCATTTAAAAAAAAAATAACTTTGTTCTGTTATGTATATTGGGACACCCTGTACAAAAACATACATATTTTAAAATATGTAGAATAAGTGTGGGTACCAGTTTAAGAAAACTAGAAGTCAATATCTCAAATAGCAAATAAGTTATGGGGCTTTTACAGATCCCTGTGTCACCCGGTATATTTAATTTTACATGTTAAAGTCCTATGTTCGCCCCTTATCCCAAACAAACGGTATATAATATATAAATTCAAGCGAGTACATATTATGTACTCGCTTGAATTTTTTTGATAAGTTTTCCCTGTAATGAGATGTAGTGTCTGTTGGGAAATAAATCTATAATAATAATAATAATAATTATCATTATTATTATTATTATTATTATTATTATTATTATTAATTAAGAAGTGTTAAAAATACCTACACGTTTGAGATAGAAAGATAGGATACTACCAAAATTGCAGAGTTTTCTGTAAGTTAATATCGAATAATAACGCATATTTAACAACTGGATGTTCAAACTTTGAGGACCTCGTGAAGGCTCAGGAATCATGGTAACACATTTCAGAACTAAGATAAGCTGCTTAGAAGAATATCGTCACGTGTAGATTATCCGCCAATTTATACACACCCGATATTTGCGAATATATTTCAATAAAAATACGTTTTTAAATGAAAAATACTGTATTTATATTTACATAACGAAAATAATTTTAAAATATTTATTATACAACTTTTAAATCAAAAATATTGATTATTAAATATTTTTCCAAATTTTCCTATCGCGTAAAATGTTTTTGTATGAAGAAAAACTTCGTTCCACATCAACCAAAGTTATTGGAGCCAATTTAAAACATGCAACTATTGAAGGATACAATTCAAGATGAAGATTATGGTAAAATTCTCCTTTCAAAATATTTGACATTATTTTTCGTACTTGAAAACCTTTATTTTTCAAAAACACCTGTTTAAGCTTTTCTTTAATATGATTACCAGGCGCACCAGCCACTTCATTTAATTTGCCACTTAAATCATTCACAAGATCTATTGATTTATTTAAGATATGCCTTGTTCTTCTAATTTTTTTATCGCTAATTATATAAAAAAATAGTTTTTACATGGAAGCCAGTTGTTGTGGAATCTTGGGATTATTAAAAACATCTTTTGAAATCCTTAATAGATATCAAATCTTCAGAAACAAAGGATCAAATCCTTAATAGCCAAAAAATGGTTAGCGTTGAAGACAACAGCATCAATCCAAGTTGTGATAATTGGCTGTGGTACATTTGAGAAATATGCTTTTAACGTTATTAACAATATTATTTACCATTGGAAAATTTATTCTTCTCCATGAAAAAATCAAGTAGTGTGAATAAGGTTTTTATAGAATATTTTTAACCCTTTGACCTACAACCACGAGTACTCCTCATGTTTAAATGTTTGGGCCAAACACAACGACCACGTGCATATCTCGTGGTGCGCCGCTTGGGCCAATCACAACGAGCACGAGCTCAACTCGTGGCGAGCCGCTTGGGCTAATCAAATCGAGCACGAGCTCAACTTCTGGCGCAGCGCTTGCGTTAGTAGTGCTGCACAATGAATGCATTTTCTGGCGAAACAGAATTTTTTGAAGCCCATATTTTACGTTTTCAGTTGTGCCATGAAAAAGCATGAATTTGTGCGCGTACAATTGGGCACGCTAGGCATGCCTCAGTCGGACTGGTTTCTGCTGCTGCATTCGGACTTAAGGAAAGTAGGCCAAAGGCTTAAATTGTCCAGATTCCTTGCAAGGAACCACGAGCATCCGAATTTCCATTCTAACAGAGTCTCGGACTATACTTTCTCCACAACTAGCGGGATGTTTTGGATTCATTTATTACATGCGCTTCATTACATCCGCTTTATTACATGCGCTTTAATTATTCATTTTGAGTGAATTAGCACTTTATAAATACACATAATTATAAATAAATTTATTTAAAGCAGCTATCAATAATGATATGACATCCAAGGCTAAGTATTTTTATTCGAAACGATATTAGAATATTCATTCTGTAACCAGATATAGAATGAAATGCAGGCAAAATGCATAACCGCATAGTGTTTTGGAATATTTATTCCAATTCAAGAGTGAGAATGTGTGCGTTCAATTATTAAAATTGATTTCAGAATAATTAGATTCTGTAGTGGTCGTGGAGAAATATTATTTCTGGGATTACCTCTATTCGATTCAATAATTAACTATTCTTTCAATTTGAATGAATTTGAACTATATTTTTATTTTATCCTATAATGTAAACACGCCAATAAGTCCTTAGCAACGAGTATCGTTAAGCTACCTTTAACGACACTAGTGTTGTTAAGAAATTCATAAGAAACATAAGCAAACACTGGTGTTGTTATATGTACTTTAATGCAACTCGTTGCTATGGAAATTTTGGCAAATAAACATGATTTCGCTTTTTGACGGTTTTCATAAAACATTATTTTTAATTTAAAAAATAGAAATAGGATAAAATAAACCGTGTTACGACAAACGTAACGTTATTTGCTTTTACAAGAAAACCTTCATAACATTACTTGTGTCGTAAATTACTATCATTCCATTTTACATTTTAGATACTTTGATTAAAAAGCAATAATTTTCTAATTAAAAAAATCAACCACTAGAATGCAATTATATGATCAAATATGTAATTAATGAAAAAACATGCGTTAATAGTATATTATGCAACAAGTGTTATAAACGGCACTTCAGTCACGAGTTAATTAGACATGAGCGGAGCGAGTGTTTAATAACGAGTGTCTAGAGAAGTTTATAACACGAATTGCATACTATACTTTTTCTAGGACTAAATTGCTAAAATTTTTAAATTATTTTATTATCTTAAATGAACATAGTAATAGTACATTATTATTAAATTAGTCTACTTGGGTAAATAAACATTAATAGTTACGTTAGAGACATTATGGCAATTGCTAAAGGAAATCATGAATTCTCCTAAATTTCTTTGATGTTTTGTATTATTTATTTGATTTGGTTGAAAGTATTCCTTGTTTAATTCATTTATTTTTTATTTTGAAAGATTGTTGATAAGTGACAACTAACTTGATTTTGAGTTTCGTTTGATTTTAGCGATTTAAAGATCTGGAGCTAACTTCAACCCATAACTAAAATGCACAGTCACAGTTTGTCAACGTGTATTTAAAAAAATCACTTAGCGTCATGGAAACATATGCGATAAATAACATTTTAGAGGTGGGAGTAGAAAAATATATTTATTGTTATTTAGTAATTAAATTAATTATTTTCATATTTATATCAGTCTGCTGATGCAGTCATTTTATGTAAAATATTGGAAGCGTTCACTTCGTGATACTTTTTCAATTTCGATGTGTGTGTTTTCTTTATATTGAAATTGAATAATATTATAAATCTACATCCAAAGTATTTAAAAGTGTACTCGAAAATAAAAGTTTCACTTTATTTAAATTATTGATACAATTTTATGAAAATTAAAGACAAATTTTGAGAAAACTCGTTAAATAAGACAGTTCCTTAAATGAGTAAATACATGAAGAAAAAAAAATAAAATGTATATTAAAACTAATTTCTTTTGACTCTTATTCATGCGCTGGGCTTTCCTTCGCAAATACTAAAATTGCTTGTTAAAAAAAGTGCCGCATTAACCCCAATAGAACAATCTTATATATTTTTTTCATAAAAATTACCAACTCACCTATATGAGCGTCAAACTGTACAGGATGTTCCAATTCCAATAAAGCCAGGTCATTTTCAAAGGTGGCCGCGTCGTACTCCCTGTGCACGATAACCCTTTTAACATTCCTGCTGATAGATCGTTTCATTTCAAGGTCTCCAGATATATCAAATTCCCCGAAAACAGCTACCAGCGAGGCCAAGAACCCCGGCTGGCAATGGGCGGCTGTCATCACATACTGATTACTAATCAGCACTCCACCGCACTTGTTTTTCGTAAAGAGCCCCAACCACGTCGACTCGCGCACCAACACCTGCCAGGGAAACTCCCCAAAATTCGCACCTTTACCTCCGACGATTCTCCCGGACTTCATCAGCGGTCTTATGCCGCATTCTAGAAAAGTATTTAATTACTTATATACATCTTGCGAAATAGTGGTACTTACGTGATCTGTAATCTTGTTGTTCGTCGCTTTGGGAAGGGATTTCGTCAGGTTCAAAAAGTAGGGTTTGTGTGGTCGTGATTCGTTTCGTAGGTTTCGTTCGTCGTGATGTTGTCGTTGGTTTTTTAGTTGTTCCACTTGAAGAAGGGCGCTTAACGGTGCTCGGCTTTTTTGTGGTTGGTTTACCCGAGGGGGAGTTACCTGTTGGTTTCCGAGTGGTTTTTTTAGTAGTGGTCGGTTTCTTGGCGGGCTTTTTTGTCGTGGTTTCTAAAAAAGCAGTTTTATTTTTATTGTACACAACATCCCTCAAACCTTGGAACGGCTCCTGCAGACCTTCAATGATCTTATTCACAAACGATTCGACTTTCTTGTTTAACAGATCGTCTTCGATAAAGTCGGGCGTTGTAATGTCACTATCGTCGTAAGCGGCTATGGACATGTTCAGGTTCGGGTTTCTCACTGGTGGGAAATTTATAAGATTATCGGCGGACGTTTCTATTTCAATCGGTTGCGTATAGAATTCCGTCGTCGTGGGTCGTGAAGTAGAAAGACTTGGTTTGGGAGTTATTAAAACGGTGGGAGATGGTCGTTCGCTGGTGCTGTAGATGTTTTGGGTAATGTGATTGTTAATAGTTACGCTTACTGGTCGTTTAGATGGAGGTGAAGTTGATGAATATGTAGAGTATGTAGAAGAAGGCGGAGGGGTGGTATAATCAGAGCTTATAGGACCTAGTACGATTACGGTTGGAGGGCTAGGATTCGTTGGTGTTTTCGTTACGGAATAACCGTTTGTTGTAGTTGGGCGTTTGCTTATGGTAGAGCTGTATACATATGATGTGCTAGGAGGTCGTTTGGAAGTATTTACATAAGTAGATTGTGCAGGTCTAAACGTTGAACTGGAGACATATTGGTATGCAGGTTTTTTCGTCGAACTCTGAGATGGTTTTTTGGTGCTTCCCTTTCTCTTACTTTTAGTAGTAGTTCTTTTAGAAGGAGTAGTTGTTTTATGAGTATCATAACCTGGCCTTTTTGTAGGTGTAGCGCTAAACACATACGAAGTCGATGGAGGTTTTTTAGTTGATGTGACGGTATAGGCATGAGTACCGCCGTGCGTGTTATTAGGCTCATCCAACATTTGAATTATATTAACAATCGAATCAATTTCCGTTTTATTAGGTTTAATGTGATGATTAATAGTAGGTACCAGCACATACTTATCACCACTAGACGGTCTCTGAGGTTTAGGTCTAAACACAGGTTTATTATAACTAGGTGTGGTATAGTAAGGCGGCGTATTCGAAATAGAGATTTGCACTATCGGTGATGATTCTGATACGTACGGATACGTCGTTTCCTCAAACATCATCGTAGTTTTCCTATCCTCCATTACTGGCCTGAAATCATCAGGACTGATTTCGTTATTATTGCCAGTGTTTACAATAATAGTGTCTGGTGCAGTAGGATGCGTGACTCCACCTTCACTAAAGTGATCCTGATCACTAACTTGTACTATGACGTTTTCTTGAGCTGTCGGAATCACGTGCCCTTGCAAAAGCGTGTTCGTAATTTGCGAAACTCCACTCGATGTGATATCTCCTTCGAATAAACTAGGAGCTTGTGTATAATGCAAGCCATTGTGCGGCATATACGGCGTAGCATCTTCGGCTTCCGTTAATTCGCCAGCATTTTCATTCGGAAGCTGACAGCACGCACCAAACAAAAAACCGTCCATACACGCCCCCACAACAATCCCATCCCTCTGTATACACTCATGATTGAACATACAGATATTTGGTCCTTTCAACTCCTGTGAAACCTCCCTCGTTGGCTTGCAAAACCTCGGTGTAATTTTATATCCTCCGAACAATTTTTTTCCATCTGCAACAAAACAATACACTCAATTACTCTTACTGTACATCAATTTAGGACGTTGAAAGCATAAAGAAAATAATCATTAATTAAGTTATCAACGCTTCCGACTCTAATTCGTTATTAATTGTAATCATTGACGAATACCTTTTTTCTCATTCATTCCGTGTGTTCGAAGTGAAATTTTCTAGTTACCACGTTGACCTGTATCTGGCGAAAATATGATATAAATTTGCTTTGAAAAGTTTTAACGATCTATTCGCACTCATTGAAATTCGCTTTGAATTCATAATTGGCATGAAAGTAAGACGGTTTTACAATAAACTACTATAATGGGACATTTATAATCTAGAGCACGCAGTGATTGTGTGAATGTTAAATGGGGAAATTTCCCGATTGCAAAAAAGTGTTTTTAGTATGCTTGCATATAAATTGTTAGTTTTGAATAAATACTGTACTGCGCATAATTTTGTTAGGTGCATCATACAAAATACGATCTTTTCCTAGATTTTCATTTAATTTTTATCATTTCTTGCATGTCTGGCAACCTACTAACTAATATGATAATGATATTTTCTTTATTCTTTTATGTAAATGAATTGACGAGAGGAAAATAATCCTATAAAATATTGATGTTTGACAACGATGTTTTAAAGTTTTCAAATTTAATTTTAGAATAATTTTCACGTTGTACGTAGAAATAAACGATCTTAAGCCAATGTTATTTATCTAGTAGTACTAGTCATGACATTCAAATTTCTATTGTATCATTCAATATCCGGCGTGGCACAAGCCAGGGAAGGAGTTGTTTCAATAAGTTATTCGTTTATAGTCTTAGTAAGACTTAATTTTGCAGTCACAAACAGGTTGAATATTCATATATTCTAGCTATTTTTCGTCTTCATTACATTTAACTAATGCATCTGCAACAAGTTAGGTTGTCTTAAATCTATTTATTACAAATAAAGTTTAATTTAAACATTAAATTTATACTAGAACAAACTAAATAAAATACCTAGTCAGAAATGTATCAGTAGAATAGTAGAAGGAAAAAGTGAAGCCGTCAGATCCGGCGAAATTGTTGACCAAATATTGTCCAAAATTTGAATTTAAATACTGAATATTTCGTTCATTATGAGCAGGTTTTCTGCAATGGTTTATTATCCATAAATCTTCCTATATGCGTATCCAAAATTGTAAGATAGCGTTTGGAATTTAAATATTTGTCATAAATTTCATAGGCTAGCTCCGTATTGCGGAATAAAGCAACCCAAACGTTATAGATATTTATGCATTAAGGGTGAGGGCGAGGGAGAGGGATCATTTTGAACCCTTTCAGTTTTGTTTATATTATATGCCATCGCTGGTGACCATATTGGTGCAGCATATTCCAATAATGCAGGGCCGAACTAAGGATAGAAATAAATTTCTTAATAATAAAGGAGAAAAGTTTCTACCGATTCTATTAATAAAACCAAGTACCTGAGTTGCCTTCGATGTTATGTTGCTTATATGTATATTAAATGTCAATTTTTTATCAAACATAACTCCCAAATCTTTAAT
The DNA here is from genome assembly GCA_910593695.2 of Ocypus olens. Lineage (NCBI taxonomy): Eukaryota > Metazoa > Arthropoda > Insecta > Coleoptera > Staphylinidae > Ocypus > Ocypus olens. The sequence continues at coordinate 31,194,497 of OU343047.1, forward strand.
TTAATGTACATCAACCAACTTCTTATTTCCAATAAAGTGATCAGTTGATGCATATTTAGAACTGCGAGTAAACGATATCTTAAAATATTTATCAACATTTAAATCAAGGCCATTATTAATACACCATTGGTTTAAATTCAATAGATCATTTTGTAGTGAAATGAAGTCTTGTTTAGAATTAATTACTTTAAATAACTTTAGATCGTCTATAATAAGAGACACTGGCTACTTTTTATAACGGATACAATGTCGTTAATAAAAATCAGAAACAGAAGCGGGCCGCAGTGTGTACCTTGAGGGACCACTGAGGTTACATTAATGATTTTAAATAATTTTACATTTATATTAACAAATTAAACACGCTCACTTAAATAACTATTAAACCAAGCAACAACATCTGTTCCTAAACCATAGGCAGAGAGCTTAGCAAGAAGGATCTTATGATGTACGCGATCAAAAGCCTTAGAGAAATCGGTATAAACTCTGTCAACCGTCAAACCCTTCTCGAAGGCTTCAAGAATGAACATTTTAAAAACTAAAAGATTAGTTACAGTCGAGCGGCCAGCAGTAAACCCATGCTGTTCATCGACAATTCAGTTCTTGCAGACCCACTTTAGTTCTTTACAATAATCTTATCAAATAGTTTGGGGACAGATGATTGTATAGATATACCACGATAATTCTTAATATTAGCTCTATCCGGTAAACAGATGCAGACCTCATAACTCCCTCGGGAGATATAACTCATATCTCCCGAGGGAGTTATGAAGACGTTTGCATGCCTTGTATCCATGACAATAATAGTAAATATCATACTACTAAAAAATAAAATATGAATCGCCCTTGATGCACTCGGTTAATTTGTTGATGGGTATTGGTATCCATTGATTATGCTTGATTATTATTTAAGTTATATATTATTATTATCACTTGTTACATAAGGTTCATCTACCAAAATAACTTGTTCAAAAAAGAGTTTTTGCATAATTTTTGTAAATACCAGTTACAAAACTTAATTTTTCGCTTTGCATCACGGGGATGTAAGCTACGTGCACACTTGTCGGAATCGAACGGACGGCACGCATCGGATAAAATTGCTTAACACAGTTGTAAACGAGTCAACGCATATTTATCGGTACGGTATGGAACGGATAAATATGCGTTGAGTCGTTTACAACTGTGTTAAGTAATTTTACCCGATGCGTGCCGTACGTCCGATTCCGACAAGTGTGCGCGAAGCTGAATACGTTTTGATTTGCATGCTTTATAAATTAAGACCTTTTTTCTGAATAAGGAACAACAAAATTAAACCAGACTTTCTGCTATTAAACAGTTATGGTTGTGGTCTATAATAGAAAAATCATGAATAAATGTTTACAAAATGGCGGTGGAGTACATGACTTTGAAATTTGCAGGATTGGGCTTCGTAGGGTTATCTGAAACAAGAATCCGACACATATTTTGAAAGGTAATTCAATTTTTAAGGCCTGAGCCTATTTATAGCCTAAAAATAAACTATTAATTTTTTTTCAAGGTCTTAACACTGCAAAAATCATAATTATATTTCTAAACGAAAACAATTTCGTATTCTGTGGACAATTTCAATGAATTAAGGTTTAATTTAATTACCTGTTTAAATCTGTACCGTTCTCTTGTTTTAATCTCGAAACGCGCACAGTCGAGCACTCCAGGCAGGGCCATTTGTTGACAAAAATTCAATGAACATTCTTCAGGATTTTTTATTATAGACCAAAAGAGTATATTTTTGGTAGTTGAAAAAAGTTCGGTTTAACTCCATTGTTCCTCTACACAAAACACCTATTTTTTGGCCTTATATACCAATATAAGCGATTATCGGCCTTTATTCACGAAGGAAATGTTTGCACCCGTGAGGCAATAATTGCGAATGTAATACTATGCCTTTTCTATACCTATTAAACAAACAAAAAATCAGTTTTAAAACAAAACAAAGGCACATTAATCATTCATTGGCTACTACTCTTATGAAGTGCATACGTTGAAAAACGTAAACAATGAATATTGCGATTCACTCAGCTGTCACGCAAGTCAATTGCCAGTAGAAATAAATTAATGAAATATGCACATTTTTTACACTTTTTTTATTTTTGAATTTTCCTTGGGCAGAGGGCCCCGGACTTCAAATTTAAGTTTGAAAACTTGAAGCACGGGTTTAGATAAAACATTTTTCTTCTGTACCATTCCTAGATATTGATGTAAAAATCGAAACTAGTCGGAATAAATTGTAAAGAATTGTGAAACCAACCAAGTGCCTCATTTTAACAACCTTTAATATTAAAACTGTTTCACCATGTGATAAACGAGAACCAAATTCAACAAATATTAGACAACAAAGCCTTTAAACTCGGAGCAGATTTGAACAACCTGGAAACACTGATGGACGAGCACACCTGGTCCACTGGAATTAGGATACAAAGATTTGTTTTTCAACGGGACCGAAACCCAAAGAAGAATTTTCGATCAATTTCAACAGCCAAAATTCCAATCTGAGAAGGATAAACAATAATAGTGAACAACTAAGCAACAATAATATTCGGAATTTAATGTTTTTAAATATGCGTTCTTTACTTAATAAATTCAGCGAACTTTGTAACATTAGCGGATAAGCCTTTTCATCTGCTCGCAGTGTCCGAACATTGGCTATACAAAGAGGAGTTCCGATTAAGTAAAATTAACAATTTAAAAGCAATTGCCCATTTCTCTAGAAATACAAGTAATCATGGCGGATCCACGGATCCATGATACTCGTTAATAGTAATCTGGAGGCAGCAAATTATAATATTACTGATGCTGTTAGCATTGAAAAGGATTGCGAATTATGCTGTTTTTATTCCGCGTGTCAATATATACCGGGTGACCCAGGGGTCTGTAAAAGCCCCATAACTTATTTGCTATTTGAGATATCGACTTCTAGTTTTCTTGAACTGGTACCCTCACTTATTCTACATATTTTAAAAATATGTATGTTTTTGTACAGGGTGTCCCAATATACATAACAGAACAAGGTTATATTTTTTTAAATGGAACACCCTATATTTTATACTTTATTTTCAACCCTCTTAAGAAGCTGATAAAAATAGTATAAGATACTATGGGTCTATTATGGACGGTAGGTTAGTTATGGGCAAATTTGTGGCTAAAACATGTGCACATTGAAAACATTACAGAAGCGTTCCTAGCAAAGATAGCATCATTATTTATACATTAGAAAATTTCCCACATCATAAAGAATAATGCAAATCGGATTTGGTTCTCTTTTATCCATAGTGCTATACAGGGTGTCAACATACGCAAAACAATGGATAACTACTTTTTTTCAAATGGAACATCCTATATATGTTGCCACCAATCCATGGCATTTTTAATAAGCTTTTCAATGATATACACTTTGTATAACAAAATATTAAGGATTCTTGAGATTTATCAATAAAAACATATTTCTTTTGCCACCTTCCGCTGATTTTTGAATTTTCAGCCAAAACTATGCATTTTCAGGAAAAATTATAAGAGACCAAAGTTGTAGAGCGAAAAATTTACGATCGATTTACGCGGTCACGATTTTGCGCACTCTGGCCGGCAATGCACGCATTATTGGTAAAGTCGAAAGACCTATGTCGATCGAAAATTTTCCGCTCTACAACTTTGGTCTCTTATTCTTTTTTCAGAAAATGCATAGTTTTGGCTGAAAATCCACAAACGAGCAGGAGGTGACAAAAGAAAAATGTTTTAATGGATAAATCTCAAGAATCCTTAATATTTCATTATACAAATTATACATCATTGGAAAGCTTATTAAAAATTCCATGCATTGGTGGCAAGATATATAGGGTGTTCTATTTAAAAAAAAAATAGTTATCCATTATTTTGCGTATGTTGACACCCTGTATAGCAGTATGAACAAAAAAGAACCAAAGTCGATTTGTATTATTCTTCATGATGTGGAAAATTCTCTAGTGTATAAAAAACTACGCTAGCATTGCTAGGAGCGCTTCTGCAATTTTTTCAATGTGTCCTTGTTTTTGCCACAAATTTGCCCATAACTAACGAATCGTCCATAATAGACCCATACTATCTTATACTATTTTTATCAGCTTCTCAAGAGAGTTGAAAATAAAGTATAAAATATAGGGTGTTCCATTTAAAAAACACAACTTTGTTCTGTTATGTATATTGGGACACCCAGTACAAAAACATACATATTTTAAAATATGTAGAATAAGTGTCGGTACCAGTTCAAGAAAACTAGAAATCGATATCTCAAATAGCAAATAAGTTATGGGGCTTTTACAGATCCCTGAGTCACCCGGTATGTTATTAGTGTATATCGTTCTCCTTCTGGAAATGTTAATGTGTTCTTAAATGTATTATCGTTATTTTTAAACAGAACCAGGCATCTACAAAACCACGTGGTGCTAGGAGGAGATTTCAATATAAATTTTAACAATTCTGATGTGAACAACGAGGCTCCGATAGACTGTATGTATATTTAGTTAGATTTAATACTCACCAATAAAGCTGTATTGATAATATATTCACCATTCTAGATAATCAATCAATTAATGTTGGTTATTTCAATACAGCTTTATCTGATCACTTAGGCTGAAACAAGTCCACTCGATGGAAACATATAACTGTAGGCCATTCACTCAATCAGGGAAATTTATTTTTTACCATAGAGTGGACGGTATAAATTTCAGTTTTATACATTCTTAGATACTTAATCCTCCGGAGAAATGGTCACGATTCATTACAGAAGTTCTACACTGTAGAGACATGTCGTTTCCCATTCGAACTTATACGTCTAATCATAAGTCTGTTTCTACATGATTTGATGAGGAACTTCGGAAAATGCGGGACGTTATGAGGCTCCTACAAGAGCATCACGATAACAACCCTTCACAGAGGTCAAAAAAGAACGCGATTCATATAGGAGTTGTTACAGAGAGGCAATTAAAACAAAAAAAAATATTGGTCGAGAGATGACTTTATTAAGTGTGCAGAAAATAATTCAAAAGCTGCATGGTCGATCATAAATAATGAACGTGGTCTAAGCAGCTCCTCTAAATGTGAGTGCGATGTGTCAAGTGAAGAATTTAATGAATTTTTTACAAGTGTAGCTGAGAAACTGTACAGTTCATTACCTTTAGTTACGGATGGTTGTAATATTCATATTGAGACCAACGTGAATATTAAGTTTGCATGTTCAACAATCTCACAGGTTGAAGTAAGGGCAGCCATTGATAAACTTAAAAATAGTTCTGCCATTGATGGTTTTAACACAGGCATAATTAAAAGTGTCAAAGATGTTCTGGTAGAGCCTCTAACCAGACTTATAAATATTTCAATATCTACCTATGTATTTCCAGACGTGTTAAAGTTGGCGAAGGTAATACCCATTTTTAAGGAAGGTGATCGCAATGATGCTACCAAATATAGACCTATATCTTTGTTGCCTATCATATCAAAGGTTATTGAGTATATTTTGAAGACACAAATTGTTTATTATTTCGAGACAAATAACTCATTTGATGCAAGGCAATTTGGATTTAGAGCACAATAAAATACTGTAAATCCCCTTCTGGATTTATGCGAGATAATAGTTAAATGCTTTGAAAATAGGTCCAATTGTATACGCTCATTTTTGGATTTAACCAAAGCATTTGACTGTGTCTCGCATGATCTGTTGCTTAACAAACTGGCCAAATATAATTTTAACTCAAAGAGCCTGGATCTGATATCATCTTATCAAGCAGTGGAAGTGAGTTGTAACAGATCGTCAACGCTATCGATACTACATGGGGTTCCTCAAGGGTCAATTTTGGGACCAGTATTATTTCTTTTATTTATTAATGATCTCCCAATGTCTCTTGACAAGCCTTGTATATTATTATTCGCAGATAACACGACCGTGGTAAGCGTGGGGGGTACAGAGGACGAGGTTGTTCAACAAATTAATACCCAACGTCTGGACGCCGTTTCCTCTTGGTGCTTCATGAACAAATTAGTCCTTAATGAAAATAAGACCAAAAGTGTTAAATTTTCGGTCACTCCTTCAATTGAACTGAATAGCTCTGTAAAGTTTTTGGGACTTCATCTCGATTCGGCTCTGACTTGGAAGAACCATGGCGATGCACTTGCTAGAACCTTATCCAAGAACATTTTTTGTTTGCGAAATTTGGCAAGAAGAGCATCGTTGGATGTACTTTGTACTGCTTGCTTCGGTCTTATTGAATCACATATGATATGGTGTTCTGGTTTGGGGACACTCTACTTCTAGAAATCGTATTTTTGCTCTCCAAAGGCGTGCTTTGCGCATAGTTGCTGGGTGTAGCTATACATAAGATTGTAGACAATATTTTACGACATTAGGTATATTGACTGTCCCTGTCTGTATATTTTAGAGTGACTTCCCCCTTCACACCCATCACAATCATGATACAAGGTACAAAACTGATCTGTACCAGGAACGACTGCGGCTCTCAAGGTCACAAATGGGGGTAAACCACTTTGGTCTAAAATTATTTAATAAACTGAAACCACAGACTAGAGAGCTTCCATTTAATAAATTTAAGAAGACCGTTAAGCAATTTCTAATTCTCCATGCATTTTATGATATTGATGAATTTCTGCAGAGTATTCCCATTTAAATATTACATTACCATATTGTTTTTATTGATTTTATATATATACACTTATTTTATTTATACATCGATTTTATTAATTTTATTTTTTTAAACCAATTTTCGAAAAACGCTACGTAACCGATCAACTTGTTTGTTTAATTATAAGTTAGTTTTGAGGAAAAATAATCAATAAGACAGTTTTTGCTACGATCTTGGCATCATTGTGGTTAGAAGCTCCAACACGTACACTTTTGTATCACGCACCTGGTGCGTGGTCGGCGCCCCCCGTTATAACGTATACCGACTTGTTAATAACATGTGTGGATTAACATGATCATTTTTCGCTTTCTCAAAACTATGAGACAGTACCAAAAGCGTAAAAACTACGCAACTACACTATTAAGTTCCATTAAGTTTAAATTTTCAACTTAACCTAGCCAGTGGTAAGCATTAGTGGCAACTTTGATTTTTAAAAATTTGTAACACCAAGCTTATCGTTTCAAGAAAATATTGCGCTTGTAACATTTTGGTTAATCAAACCTTTATATTAAACACGTTTGATTCATATAAATAAAAATATCATTGGTTTTACGAGAGCTACAGGTAATTTCATTATTATATTTATACAGTTTAGTCAAATTGAAAAAAAATTGTATTGACCAAAAATTTTAACTTTCCGACGTGTCGATCTTAAATTGCATGTGCATATTAGGAATTTTGTGCCCAGAGGGGAATTCCTTACATTTTCTGCGTTTATGTGGCTTTTTTTTCTATTTTTGTACTTTGTAGATCCTTACAGATTTCTCTATAGCAGAGGTTCCCAATCTCTTTAAGATGTGCCGGTACGTAGTAGATAATATTGAGCCGTACCAGTGGGTAAATATTTTTGAAAAATCGCGTTCTAAATGATAATTTATAAATGCTTACCACACTTTTGTCGCCTGTCTCTCTCAAAAATATTGTTTGCATTATTATTTCTTTCACATATCGTGTACGGGTAATTTGACATTCGCGTACGGTACCGACACGCGTAGCACAGCTTGGGAACGTCTTCTCTACAGTTTATATTTGGACAATAATTAACTTTTTCTGAATTCTACATGAACTTTATAAAAAAAAACAGATTTAATATTAAACACAAAAATGCTAGTGAGCTGAAAATGCTCTAAATAACACTTTATAATCGACTACAATTATTTTTATCCTCCACGTTATATTTTTGGCCATCTATTATAAATTTTCCACAATCCGAAATAGTCGAGCGTCTATTAATCAATTGAGAATTTATATTTAGCTGACACAGAAAATAGATTTGCAAGTACAGTTTTTATTTTAACCCGTAAAATGTGAAAATAACATTGACCCTGTTAAATGTTCCCGTTCGTTGGGCAGAGGTGAAGATCAATAGTGAACAAGTTCAATGGCAGACGGAAATTTCACCTTTAATTTCACCTCGTTTCCAGTATTTAATGTTTGAAGCACGTTTCACCGGTATCTACATTAAGTTAGTTACTTTCTGTGGCTCATCAATATCTTAAAAGTTCAAATGCAAACTGTGACGGGAATTATTTCATGATGGAAACTTGTGTTATTCTAGATGCTTTAATTGCAGCAGCGTTATGCTGGATGGGATAATCTGATTAGCCTAGAGGCTTATAAATACTAATACCCTTCAAGGTTTAGGATATTATTCATGAGCTTGATAATACGTTATTCAAATTAATTATATAATATTGTTAATACTGGAGGCTGCTGCTTAGTTATACATTTTATATAATAAATAAAACAATGTTACTTTGTTAATTACTTTAAATATTTTTAATTTTCGTGACTAATTGAGGAAACTTTAATTTGCCATTTTAGAACGTATCGAATGATCGATAATGGCAAGTTAATGCTGTCATGAAAATAGCAATAATAAAAGTTATACAAACAAAGTATCAGTGCATTATTTATTATTTATATACAGGGTGTTTCAAATTCGAGGCTCAGCATGGTGATCTCGCTTATTAGAAGAGATAGAGGGTATGTTTAAATTTGGCACTTTTGCAGAATTGTATGCTGATTAATAATCCACTGAAAAAAATTACTTAAATTGTTTTGTTTTCGAGTTAAGTCAAAAAAACTGAAAAATGTGATTTTCGTTTTTTCTTTATAACTTCGTTATTTGAGGCGATATTTTAAAACAGGAAAGACGTGCTTATAGCACTTTTTTACTTGTAACATGTTTCGTTTCTTTTGAACCATCCTCAACTTTTTTATTTCTTATAGTCGCCATATTTATTTTTTATCGCATCTCAACGCTCATTTTTTGTGATTACAACAATATAACACAACATGTCTATATTTGCCTAATTAAACCAAGTAACTTTTATGTAAAACTTTTTTTCGCATCTTTAATAATTATTGAGATATTTGATTTTTTTGAAAATCGCGATTTTCAGTTTTTTTTAAATATTTTCTAAACTGCTCGGAATTTTGAAAATTTCTCAACATAATCTGAATCACCATAGAAAACTGCACAACATTGCCCATTTAACTAGATCTCTAGCTTTAAGAATAACAAAGATACCCATGCAATCCTACTCTATTTAGGACACCCTGTATAACATATTTCTAGTTTTGCAACCAACTGTACATTTCTATCAGTAGGTTACAATGAAATTAGGTACTTTGCGACTTGTTACAAGCCATGTCCTTACATATATATACTGTAACTGTGATTTAGGATGTTGAAATTAATGTATTCTAAGTATTAATTTGAAAGTTATTTTCTGCCTCCCTTTTCATTACGTTAGTAATTGTTTGGTATATTTTTTCCTTCATCTAAAGTCATCTGAATTCTTATTCTAAATGAATTTACATATATTGTCAAATTTTCGTTATTTATTAGGCGTATGCAAAAGGAGAACAATTGTGTAAATGTATTTGACAGCAACAATATATAACAAAAATAATAAACAAGGGGTACTTTATATAACTACGAGTAAACCAATTGTAAGTAGTATGCTATTATTATGAAAGGTTCCACTCGAGGAACTTCGTCATCCTTCGTATGTGGATTAATTAAGAAATTCTGTTTTTTTTTTCTTTAATAAACATGAGTCAATTCTCAACCGTTTTCCAGAAGTCGGGTGCCAAAAAAAATGTAAGCCTTTGTAAATACTTTTTATTGTGTAGAATACACGGCCAATTGTATATCGTAATGCCACAGTAACTATCACTTTTTAGTACGGAATGAAATATCCGCTATTATGATATCTTGACCATCCTTTGTTTTTAATTCAAAATAATAATAAAGTTTTTTGCAATTATCTCGGTAAATACTTTACAGAAAATATTTAGTAAGTAACCAAACCATCCAACTAAATAAGCTTAAAAAATAATGTAAGAAGACCGTAACTGTCAAATAATTAGGGGAGAATATTAACATCTTCCAAATTTTACATGTAAATCCCTATGGCCCGTTTTGCAATAATCAGTTATAGTAGCCATACACGAATACCACATCTGAGTACTGGTTATACTTAGGTACTATTTAAGAGTGGTGCGTGATTTGTTTAGTGTTGAATTTCTGGAGAAAGCAATACCCAACAAAAGTACTGTTCAATTAATAATTACTACTTTACCTTCTAAGTGTGACAATTATTTTATATTATATCCAGGCACATCTTTAATTTTTATTAAATATAACTTTGAAGTTTTTTGCAATTTTCTGAGCAATTCACCATATCGTAAATATTAAGCAATGCGACAAAAAATGCAAAGGACTCCACCGGAATTAGCGGATCCTATTGTTCCATTAAAATAGTTAAAATATATCGGGTCAGCAATATAGACAACTTTTCAACTGTCATTCTCTAGGACGCATAGGCACCACGTTCATTATAACAAAAATAAATTTGACAGCTAAATAAACTGACAGCGCACTTATTTAAACAAAATTATCAAGGCGCATAGTGTAAACACATGACTGTCGTGCATGCCCTATGTTCCTAGTACGCGCCACCAATCTGTATAATACAATTTAGGTTTTAGAGAAATGTTTTGTATCTAATATTTAACTATTTAAAATATTGCTTTTTTATGTCTGAAATATTTTCTTATATATTACAATAAGTGTTTAGTTGTTTTACTATATATAACATTTTGTAAGCCAATCTTATAGGTGTATATTACTAAAATATCAAGATCAATATGTGCTTTCCACGTAATGTGTACTATAAAAGGGAGCTACATTCAACTTTATAGAAAGTGCTTTTTCATATATGCACGTGCGCGTGGGACGTATATCTGTCTCCATTGAGCGTTTGGTAATGGTGAAATATACATGCATTTATCCATATCTAAGCGATAAAGAAGATAGCCTCAATTTTCAATCCTTATGAGAAACTGTCCATGCGGTGTTAATTTACTTTTTAAAATAAATATACAGAACCACCCGTATCAGGCTTAAAAAGAAAACGGCTAGTCGTAGAGAGTTGAGACAGAAGAAAATATCACAAAAACCGTATTTAAGAATCGAATGGTGATATTATTCCCAAAAAGGGTTTGAGAACTTGTTAAGAACTCCAGATTTTTTAATCGCACCATCGGTCGAAAGTGGTATCGTCTTTAAAAAACAAGCAACTTTTGTAGCAAACATAATTTTGTTACTGGCACCCATTTTGAATAACATCTAATTAAGGTTATTAAATTTCATTTTTCCATGGCTAACTTATTTTAAAAGTTTGCATTTCAAATGATAGTTAAAAAATATCAGATGTGTTCAAATTCCACTCACTTATAAACATTTTTGAGCTCTTCTAGTAACATTATCAGTGGCCCTTAGTGTATCTTCTGTTATTAATGATTAGCAAGAAATTCGAATTCGCTGAATCATCCTCTCGGTGGAGGCCACGCGACTATACTTTCTCCACCAATCCACCGGTTGGGAAATAGTTGATTTATAGTGTTCTTGGCAATCAATGAATAATGAGCCGGGAAATCGTCTTGCTGATACCACATTACCATTCGAGTCGCGAGAGATACATTTTCCATCAAGTCAATCAAGTTACTACGTAAAAACTCAGCAAACCTTATATTTTAAAATATGGGCCTATAATTGTCCACCATGTATTCCACACCGTACGTTGATACTCCAAATTGTTTTAAGCCAATGAGGATTTGTTTGTGACCGGCCACTGATAGAGTCACCAGAAGAGCTCAACAATGCGTATAAGTGATTGGAAGATAATTTGACCCCATCTCATCATTTGAAATGCAAACTTTTAAAATAAGTTAGTCATGGAAAATTGAAATTTATGACTTTAATCAGATATTATTCAAAATGTGTATTAGTAACAAAATTATGTTTCCTACAAAAGTTGCTTGTTTTCTAAAGACCTTTTAAACGATACAACGTTCGACCTATCGTGCCATTTAAAAATCTGGAGTTCTTGACAAGTTCTCAGGGATGCCAATCGTTTTTGGGAATAACAATATAATCATTCGATTCTTCAATAAGGCTTCTGTAATCCCTTTTTATACCAACTCTCTACAACTAGCCATTTTCTCGAAAAACACCTTATACGGGTGGTCTCGGACACCCTGTATAATAAAAAAATGTAAATATTTAAAATATTTGAATGTAATAACCATTATTTTGTAGGCAGCACCAGTGAAATATTTTCTAGGCTTTGCATATATTAATGTCAATGACTACTAACATCTACTTGGTGCTTTTGTTTGCGAGCATTTATTTTTAAGCAATTCTGTTTTTCTATTTTTCATTTGGAGCGGTTCGAGGGCTCTTTCTCTCCTGATTTATTATTTTAAGTATATTTTCTATATACATGTAATGGCTACGCGCGTGGAATATGAATATCCTTAACCCGAAGCCTTGGAGCTGTGACGCAGAAGTAGAATTTGGGTCAGGGTAGAAGAACAAATAATGAAAATTTACACTATCCATCAGCTAAGAATATATTCTATACGTTTGTATTTTATTTGTATTTGCATCGTTTAATAAATCATAAAGTTGTTTGATCATTAATACGAATTTTAAATTCAGCTATTCGCGTATACAAGTGAAATATAGTATAAATTAAACAAATACATAACCCATTAACCAGTATCATTATAAACATATTTTTTTCCACATATTATACAATAGTAACAGTTGTAGTGTATAATAGTATATTATTATACAAGTTTAATAAAAAGGTATATTGTGGCACTGGTGGGATTGGAGCACGACTCGAGCAGCGAGTTTTGCTCCAATCCCACTCGTTCCCCACAATCTCTATTACTAAACAAGTATAAAATACTCTTTTTTCTACTTTGGTTTTGGTTAAGGATTTATCTCTGAAATAAAATATATACTTCAGCGTAGTGAGTTCTATCTGCAAAATATGACAGCACTGAAAAACAATTTTTTGTTTCGAACGAATTTAATATTTGACATACGTATTTCTACGGCGATTTCAATAGTTACTTTTAAAACATATTAAATCTAGAATATAACTTACACACCTCCAGAAATAAGTGGAGTTTCTAAGGGTGCGATGAACAAACTATTTCCAAGTAAGTTATAATTCCTTTATGGCATGCTACGTAATTGCCTAAACTTGAGGTTATATTTGCATTTGTTTCTCGTGTAAGGCATCGATCGACACCAATTAAGAATTCACGCCGAAATAAAATACCGACAGAAGCGACTCTTTTTCTCCGCGAATAAAACACACATTGTACGCTCGCTGTTTTTCAATTATTGGCTTAAATATAAAACTAAACTATGTGGTGTGATGCATTATAAGCTTTATAATCTTTGTAAGATTTATTTCTAAATATTTATGAACAAATTGAAAATTATCAAGAATAGTAATATAAAATAGATTCTACCAAAGAAAAAAAAAGTTTATATCGAAGTAAATTAAAACCATCTATTTTCCTTTCAAAAGAAATAAATTAGTTATATTTCGTAAACGAGATAAGAATAGAAGAGGAGATAATCTAAGATGGTGGGAGAAATGAATTGCACTATAGTTTGTTCCCGGAGAAGATGCAATCAGTGTAAAGACATGCACGTGAGCGGTGCACAGAGACGCCGCGCGCGTCCCCTTAAAATCAGCATGTACAAAATGCACGGCGCGCTCGGGCACAAAATACGAACTGAATCCGGCGTGGTGCTGCGAGAACTCACATGGCTGAATGAACCAATCGTATTCGTCTAATGAAGTCAAGACGCGGCTCTCACGCAGGCTTTGTTTACCCCAACTGCATCTTCTCCGCGAACAGACTTTAGATGGAAATTAAAACTTTACCCGAACACCAGTTTCTTTACGTCCACTGACCAATATATTTGGTATTTCGAACGAATTTGAAACTGTGTAGTAACCTAGTGTTTATTAATAAATACGTATTACAAATGAAGAAAATAATACGATTTGCGGACATTTTAAAAAGGGCGAAATGAAAAGTATAGAAATTCTCTCCTGGGAATTAAATTAAAAAAATGGTGATGTGGCCATCATGTCACTTTCTCCGATTTGATAGTATCATCGTTATTTATATTTACACTTTCATGGTTTATTTTCAATTTTAATTACATTTTAAATGTACATCGACCGGTTTATAAAATCTGATGAAACTGACGTCAAAATGAAAATGAAAAATTAAACTTCAAATCCTAAAACTCAGTTTACTCATAAACCAAGGAGATTTTAAAAAATGTATTCTTTATAAGTTGTTCATTTTGGCATGCTCTACAATTATTAATAACATAAATTTGCTGTAACTATTATCTTTTCATAATTATAAATAAAAAATAAAATGAAAATTTAATTTTTTTTTCTCGAAAAAGAAATTTCAAACAAAAGCAATTCATTTCTTTGTTGTCTTCAATATGTGCTTAAATGTTTTTGTGATATTTTTCATATTTAAACAAATATTGATAAAAACAAAAAATGGTTAACGTAAACACCGGTGTATCAGTTCTTCGGATTATCAAATAAGACTTATGTTTAAAAACGAATATTTCCCTAAAAAAATGTTTTAAAGAATTTTCACTATCACAATCAGTGGCGGCTCGTAAAACATGTTGATGGTAGAGCCACTTTTACAATTTATTACTGACGTCTGAAACGTCAAAATTATGAAAGATGAAAATAACAAATTATACAAATAAGTACCGCCCAAAAGTATAGAATTTGCACATTGAAAAAAACGCCCAAGTCGAATTCAGTTTTCAGATGTCATCAAGTAATTGCTTATTTATGTTGTCTATACATCTGTGTATTAATTTATTGATTTATTTATTGATTTAGTTATTTATTTATTTATGTATGTATTTTTGTATTTATGTATTTACTTATTTATTTATTTATTTAATATATATTTAAAATTTAATCGAAGTTTATAGTCTGAGTATCCGTTTTAAATCATTTGGGATATTAAAAGTAATTAATAGCAATTTATATGTTTATGTTGTTATTCTGTTTGTATTTAAAATTTTTGTAAATTACGTAAATGAATACGGAATGTATGAATTGTAAATTGTAAAGGAGATTTCCGTAAAATAAATGAAATGAAAAATGAAATCAATCATCAAAATCAAATAAAAATCTAAAGTATGGACCAATCAAAAATTCGTTTTTAATAAAGGCGAAAAACTAAAATATAAGCCCAAAAGATCGAAAATTTAGACAAATATCGAAAACTCGCGGGTAAAAAAAATGGAGACCAAAAATCCGAAAATTTCAACAAAAAAAGAAGAAAAAAATCTCAACCAAAATAACGGAACAAAGAAATGAAAAATACAGGTCAAAGATTTAAAATATTGGTAAAAAAATCAAAAATACTGGTCTAAAAATAAAATATGCAACCAAAAAAATTGAAAAATCAAGAAAAACTAAAATTATTTGCTATTTTCAGCCCCAGTTTAAGAAATTGGCCCATAAAAATAATAATTCAAGTTACAAACTCTAAAATGAAGGGCAAGAAATCAAAAACTGTAAAAAAAAAACTTGAAAATATCGACAAACAAATAAGAAAAGGTCGCGTTTAAAAATCAATAATTTAGGTTAAAAAAATCTAAAATCCTGTATTTTGAAAATTAAAAAATTCGAACCCAAAAATCAAAATTGCGGACCAAAAAAATCGAAAATTTTAACAAATCGAAAATTTAAGCTAAAAGTTCAAAAATTTAGACCAAAATATCAAAATCAAAAATCAAAATTAAATTTCGCGTATGATCATCTGAATTAGTCGGTATGGAATTTATCTTTAAGTAGTTTTAAGAAAGCATTATGCATTTTTTTTTTATTGTTTCTCCACAAACTTTTATTGTGTTAGTTCAACATCATTATTATTTTTTTTTTGTTCAAATCTCCATTTTTAGCTTTCTTTATATGCTGAAGGTTTGGATGGAAGAACAGCTGGGTTGTTACCCAAAGCTGAATCCCACCTTACGATTCTCTGTAATTTATTTTGTAATTTTTCATTCTATATATGTGTGTAACACCATGTGAGAAAAAAGTCTATTATTATTATTATTATTAAAAGATTGAAAATTTAAGTACAAAAATTGCCATTTTCAGCACTCATCACCCCAAATTTGCTTTAAATTTGAAAACATTACGCAAAATTTTCTTTTTAATTGGAGCGAATGATATTTTACAACTTCAAAATTTAGAACATGGAAAGGACAAAATACACTTCAAATTTTCATCTTTACATTCAGTACAACTCGAAACTAAAAAGATTTCGAAAAAACATATTTTTTATAAGTTGTTCTTTTCGGCTTTCTCTATAATTAATATGAATAAACAGAGTGATGGCAAAAAGACTTAGTTATTAGTCCATTTTTTGGACTTCGAATTTTAAACTTTTTTATGCCAAATAGTACCATATCACAGTGGCGGCTCATAGAATATTTTAATGGTAGAACCAGTAGCGGCTCGTGGATATTCGGCGGCGGGACAACGGAAGAAAATTTGACCGAAACAGCAACGAAATATTTGCTTCCTCTATTAGAGTTAGTAGTGCGGCACGAGCGACATCTTTGTCATTGCCCTCCCTACGGAAATCCACGAGCCGCCGCTGGGTAGAACCACTTATTATACAATATATGCGCCAGTAAAATTTCCCACAATGAATAAGTTTACTGCTTAAAGATGTCCAGTAAAACTAAATCTCGTTCCTATTTGCTGAACAATAGGATCACAAATATCTAAGGCTTTTCTCTTCGTATTTTGCCTTTTCTGAGGAGGTCCGTCTTCTAACAATTACAATTCTAATTCTGTAATAATTTCAGCCATTTCGTCTCGTATTTTCTGGACTTCATTTTCAAAAGAATTGAAATCGTGCTTCACCTCAACGGCAACGTCGGTATTTTTCTTTAATTTGAAGTTTGGAATTATCTCAATATAGAGCATTATTTTATGAAAAATTCTCAACCAAAATACATAGCTCTTGTCTTTAATCTAAGCTTATAGACACTAGCTCGTTCAATCGTCCAAGCCAACGTGATCTTTTTTTTTCCCAAATATTCAACATTTATTAAATCTTTTCTATATTCGAATACCGTGTTGACTTCTCGCGAATGTAAATCCGATTTCGTTTGTGACGAGCGGGGTAAATGTCTCTCAACAATTTCGTCCAGTACTTACTTTCATTCTTTGTGGAGAAGTAATAATAATAATAATAATAATAATAATAATAATAAATTTGTTTCCCAACAGAGCATTCCAATTACAGGAAAAAATTATATAATATACAGTAAGTAAGATTGTGAACTAATTTAGAAACAAAAACAAGTAAAAACCATACCAAAAACTCTTATTCCGTAATGATCTAATTTGATCAATTGCGTATGGTGCGTAACGGAAAATCGTCCTAGTTTTTTCCTGGCGAATATGACCAACAAGTGCACGTCGTCGTCCCTGCACCCCTCCAACCACGCGCCTCCCTGCAGTAGCCTATATTCTAACGAAATGCCGTGCCAGATCGAAGCTGGCACCGTCAACGGCCCGGTATTACAGGTGTTAATATATTTAAAAAGTTTTGTAAGAATTTGATAAATATTCTTGCTGAGCTTGAGTCTACAGGTAGTGCCATGGCTCCATGGCTCTATATAACGAGCCGCCCCTGATTACAATACTTTCTCGTACTTCGTAATGGAGAAAGTAAAAAGTAGATCTACTTTGCATATAAGTAATAATAAATGCATTGAGTGCCTTGTTTGCGATGTTAGTACCTCGTTGTTTGTTGATTTATGCATCTAATATCGTGCGTAATTTTATCCATGTTAAATACTGCTTGCTAATTAAAAGATTTGTCAATGCAGCTTTTCTGTAAATCCTGAACGAAGGAAGGCGTGGATTAAGTTTGTTCGCAAGCCTGACTGCGAGCTCTGCAAAAATTATTTTATCTACGACCACTACTGTAAATGCCCATTATCGTACAATGCGCGTACTGCGTAAATACACCAAAACACCCACGTATGTTAGAGCCCGCTTGTAAATTAAAGGTACGTGTGTGTTTGCCATAACATACTAGTGAGTTTCGTTTACGAACTTTTGATTGGTTGAGAGTTGCGCGTTTGTTCGTTTTTATTAAATATAGTAGTCCGCGATTGTTAAACGTCACATCACGCACCCCGAAGCTGTCACTTCGCTATTCCGCACATTCTCATTCAAATGCAATGATATCCAGAAGTAAGTACCAAATAATGAGGTATGTAACCATTGTTAATGAAACTCTTTTCAATTCTTGCAAGATAAATAATGTCCAGTAACAGCAACAACGAAAATGATTAAATAAGCGGCCAACAAGTTTCTCCCTGCTACGCCTCGCGATACAAAAATGTTTAAGGAACATTTATGGACTGGAGAATCAAATATAAATTAAGGTGAGAGTGGTCGTAGATAAAGTATACTACATAACGCGAGTTGTAAAGCAATTACGCGCTCGTGAAATTGCGTTACTCGCCGCTACGCGGCTCGTACGCAATTTTTTCACTTGCGCGTAATTTGCTATTTACAACTCTTGTTACGTAATATACTATTGTTTGTTCGCAGCATACATAGAAAATACATATGCATACCTATGACATGTAGCTGCCATATTTAGTCACTACAAAGCTTCTTTATTGTGGTTCCCTGCTGTCTTATTCTTATCTCGTTGTATATGAAAGATACGGTCGGGTTCGTCCGGGAGTAGCGAAAATACTCAAGTCTGGAGAAATTATCCGCAGAATCCCACTCGGTAGAAAATTCGTTCGAATCAATTCAAAATAGACAATATTCCGCCCTTCTAAATCAAAGCCTCCGTATTTTCGGCATATAAGAAGCGGTGTTCGCATATTGTCCTCTGCGAAAATATCTCTTGTATGAACCTGTCTTCAGATATTACAAATACATAAATGAAAAATATGTTAGATAAATATCAAGTTTAATAATAATTCAAATCTCCCTTTCCAATTGAAACTAAACAAATCAAGTGTAAAAAAAAGTAACGACAATAAAACCGAGTAATGCTTGTCAATAAAACGATCTGTCATAAACCCTAATACCGCAACAGACATAAAACCTACACTTCATTCCTCTTTTTAGTGTCCATTTCGTCGCTTTCCTGAAATTTCTCTTTTAGAAGACCGTATCTTCTCTGACCTGTCATCATTCCGCACCGGAGTGTCACATTACTCG
Source organism: Ocypus olens (assembly GCA_910593695.2). Lineage (NCBI taxonomy): Eukaryota > Metazoa > Arthropoda > Insecta > Coleoptera > Staphylinidae > Ocypus > Ocypus olens. The sequence continues at coordinate 31,213,845 of OU343047.1, forward strand.
GAACAGATAAACAAGACATTGTTTATGGTTAATTTCACTGATGAAATGATACACATAATAGAATCCTATTAATGTGAGCACAGTATCCGGAAAAGAGGGCAATTGCATTTTCCGCCAATATTCCGACATTATTGCCATTGCAATGTAAACAGTGGAGCAATTGAAGAAGTTACGTTGTTTCATTTAATTTGAGGTTTGTAGGCCTCGACTTTCATTTAATCGAATTAGCTGCTCATAATATGAGGATTAATTATAGCTTATTGTTACTCCATTTTCATCTTAACGTAGTCTTTAGATTAGTCTTATATAGTACATGTGATTATGTAGCTTACATTTAATATTAATATTTACATTTAAAACGAAACAGTGAGAACATTACTTTCCGTAAAAATATTTTTCTTTTCTGATCAAGCAATTGCAAGGGTTTTTATTAAATGGTAAATTGTTAAACTTATTTTTATAATTTCTGAGGTGTATGCTGGTACAAACGTAAATTAAATGGATGATACATTTACAGTTTTTAATTCTCTAAAAAATATTCCTTTACGATTTTTCTCTAAAATGAATAGGGGAGCAAATAATTACACATATTTAATTTTATATGTTAAATCCCTATGTTCGCCCCTTATCCCAAACACTCGGTATATTTCTGCTCTACTGTAAATATTAAAATATACGGTAATTTCAAATGCAATTAATAAGTCCTGTATATTATTAGCTAGGAGTATTAAGCATTTAATACATTAAAACTTGAAATGTTCTGGTGTAATTCGACAGATTGAACTTGAACTATTTACAATCTAAATATAAAGAGGATGGCTCTGACTGTTATCACGTGATAATACATAATTAATCTGGCTTAACCCATGAGTTAAAATCCCCGAACAACTAGCGGCAGATAAATTCTCTTCCCTAAAATATATAGAGTGAATTACATAATTCATCAATTTGTAATTCACTTGATAATGATGGTAATACGTCGAAATTAATTCCGTGAATTTTTGGTAAGATTTTTATTACCATCTTCTCAGGTACAGAGTGAGCAACAATGGTTGCAGATTGATAGGTAGGCAATCAAATGCGCATGTTGGTACAACTGATCATATGAGAAGAAAATCCTTTGATTGCTTTTCCATTGGCCTAGCGAACATTTTTTTCCAAAATAAATTAAATATTTAATTATAACTATATATTTAATTTTTACAATTTTAATTAAATATACAAAGTAAATTGAAGTGAGGTTTTGTGTATTTGAAAATAATAAACGTGGAGCTTGCATCCCCAATTTTATAACAAATATTGAAAGTGAGGGCCTGTTTTATGAGAGACAAATATTTTGTAAGGAATGTCGACATCGGGGAAGGCTTGATTAAATTGATTCAGACACGATTGTAACGAGTATGTCCATGACCTATCTTCATTCATAGTTCCACTTCGACAATGAGCCTTCGGGATGAAAGCATCATGCTGTGGTGTAAACATCATGATAAACAAAGGCGACTTTACTTAAACTCTGCAAATTTAGAATGAAACTTAAATTTTATAAATTTCTAACCTTTAAATCACTTACCACAAAACAAAGATTTACGGAAAGTAGTCCTGATAAGAACTGATGTCTATGAAACAGAAGATAAAATTACTAAATTCGAAGAATTAATGGACACAATGGCAAATACGACGCACGACATTGCCCCGAATCAATAAGTATCAAATCTAGTTACTCTTTATTAATTTTTCTTTGGCATGAACTCAGAGTGATCAAATTCCCCAGATGTTTCGGCGGGATATTTAAATTGTCTGCAAACATTGTTGCTCACACGATACATCGGGTGTTTCAGACCACCCGTACACACCAAATATCTCGTAAAATACTAATCGGATTAACATTAAAAAAAATACGTCCAAAATTTTTTTTTCGATGAGCGATAGATGGCGCTATAATCGACTAATCGAATTAAATTTATTTCTCGCATCAAATGACAGATTGTGACATTTGTTTCGAAGTCATCTTTTAAATAAGGCGTTGATTCAAGTCATTCTCAAAATATTGTGTCGTTAATAAGTTTTAAGTAAGTGTTTCGTAGAAGCTAATAATAAAAATTAATTTGACTTTCAAATTCCAATGCATTTTTTCCACTGATTTTTGTTTAATCTTTTTTTTTGCTAATCGAAAAAAAAAGGTTTTGGACAAAGATCTAATATCTTTTTAGCGTAGAACCCAAATCTGCAATAAAAAATAGAAGTTCCGTTTAAGATTTCAAAGATAGCCCCCTTCTCACCGAAGGGAGGGGGGGGGGCTGAGGCGCTACACAATTCATATCAAAAAATTTCAATCCGATTTGTATTTTGCGAAACATTTACGGGTGTACGGGGGTACGAATCGTCTCATACACCCGGTATAATATTTTTAACGATTCTTAGTTGTAGCGAAAAAATACTGAAGGAAAAATATACACTTGGAATTTGTGAAATTTCGACCATTTTCAAACCGCCATAACTCGGCGTAATTTCAATCGATTTTGATTAATCTTTGAGGGCGAAAAACTTTGAATTGTCTTTTTTAAAGTTATATATGCGAAATTAAGCGTTGCCCTTTCCTCCTCCCTCTGGCGCCCCTGTGAAAAAAAAGTTTTTTCAGGAAACCATGTCCAACTTTGACGATGTCTACGGAGTTGGAACAATTTTGTCGACTCGATCCACCATAAAAGCATTAAAACTTGATCAATTCCCTATGCAGGACTCAAAGAGCGAAGTTCCTACGACGATTTGGCACCAAGTTATGGGTGTTTGAAAAAAGTGTGTTTTGAGGTTTTTCGCAGATCTCAGTGACTTTTCAACCGAATTTGATGATTCTTTCGGGAAAAAATCCCTTTTTGGCTCTACTACTGTTGGAAAAAATGTGTCGACTCGATCCACCAAAAAGGCATTGAAATGTGTTCAATTACCTGCGCATGACTCAAATAACGAAGTTCCTACGACGATTTGGCACAAAGTTATGGGTGTTTAAAAAAAGCAAATTTTGTGGTTTTTTGACTCATAAATCCGAAGTTTTTCGATGAAATTGTTTTCGTTTTCACGAATGAAATTTTCTTTGCATGTTCTTTGAAGTATGCGCGAAAATTCATTGTTTGCGCGAAATCATGATTATTGCATTGTGTACCTTAGAACTCCATTAACAAAAAACTTTATTTTAGGTCAAAAAAGGCTCACTTTGACGATCTCTGTAGGGTCGAAAAAAAATGTGGGCCTAATACACCACCATTCGTCCATTTTCTATTCGTCCAATAAAAACAAACAAATTACACTGACGGAATAAAATGAAACACTTGAGATTTGTAAAAATTTAGGTAATTTTCAAATGGCCATAACTCGGCTTCCATCCAACCGTTTCGACGATCTATCGAGAAATCAGAGGCAAAATGTATCCTCTTTGAGAGAGTTTATCCCCAACTCAAAGAGAGGGCTCTACACCTCTCGAAACGAAAAACTAAAAAGACTACAAAATGAGCTTAAACACCCATACTGTGTGCCAAATCGCCGTAGGAACTTTGTTTTTGAGTCCTGCACAGGTAATTGAGCACAATTAATGCCCTTTTGATGGATCTAGTCGACACATTTTATCCAACTCGGTACATGTTGCCAAAGTTGGACGTTTTTTTTGCCCAAAAACGTGTTTTTTTTTTGTTCGGGGATTGAAGGGTTCTAAAAGGGGTCATTCCAGTCTGAGTTTACGCCCTTTAAGTAGGGCCAAAATGAGATTTTTTCCCGAAAGAATCATCAAATTTGGCTGAAAAGTCGCTGAGTTATGTGCAAAAAACCTCAAAATGCACTTTTTTTTCAAATACCCATGACTTGGTGCCAAATGGTCGCAGGAACTTCGTCCTTTGAGTTCTGCATAGGGAATTGACCAACTTTTAATGCCTTTATGGTGGATCGAGTCGACAAAATTTTTCCAACTCCATAGATATCGTCAAAGTTGGACATGGTTTCCTGAAAAAACATTTTGTTTTTTCACAGGGGTACTAGAGGGAGCGGAAGAGGTTACGCTTGTGTTCGCATACATGACTGTAAAGAAGACACTTCAAAGTTTTTCGCCCTCAAAGATTCATCAAAATCGATTGAAAATACGCCGAGTTATGGCGGTTTGAAAATGGTCGAAATTGTGTATAATTAATCTTAATCTAATAATCAGAACACTTGGATTCAGATATCGGTAATATTTGATATATTCAATCGAATCGGAATAAATATTCCGGTTATTATTCTGGATCGGAATAATAATTGGAATCGGTAAATAATCGAAATCGGAGAAAAAAATCTAAACCGGAAATATAATCGGGATCGGAAATATAATCGAAATCGATAAAAATTATTGAAATCGGAATAATAATCGCCACCGATTGTTTTCCGATTATTAATGATAGCAATTGAGGCTGGTTGATCTCTTTTCAATAATTGGAATCTCCGATTATTTTCATCCATCACTGGTCTTCCATATATTTTTTTACAAATAGTGTGTTCTGTACATTTTAAGGTCCGAGTGGTTTAAATTAAATGTTATGTTTTTCAAAAACCAAACCAGCAAAACACACTTGCTTGTTTAGTTTAGTGCAAATATCACGTTTTTTTCTATATTTTCCACTGATATAAATAAAAAATGAAAAGAAAATATCGAACTTTGCCATTTTCAAACATTTTGAAATATGAAATGAAAATCAATGCTATCAACGTGCATTGATTTTCATAAATAAAATGGAGCTTATAATTCATAACATCAACAAATCGTAATTTATAAACATTTCCAATTCAAATCCATTATGTGTTCTAGTACGCACGAATAAACATTGATTCCCAGTGAAAACTACGTTAATTAAACGTGTATTTGCTGCAAAAAGCGTATCTGGGGTATTCAAATAGTCAAATATTTCCACAATTTTAAACTAAATTGAAAGTTCTACATACAGGCACCGAAACCGAACCATAAATTACCCCGTTTGTAAGTTCAAGCTTCGAAACTATGTTACAACATTTGTATTTATAAAAATATAACATTATCAGTTATTGCAAATATAATAGGTTAATCAACTCGAGTCAAGTTAAGTCAATTAAGTCAATCTCTAATAGTTCACCATTTATTCATTTCAATATTTCATTCTATAAATATAATTTTAATTAATCTGGATTGTAAACGGATTTTTATTGACCGTAAAAATTGCATGCAAGTTATTTAGTTTTTATTTCCTTATTATAGTCATTCAATTAGAAATATCAGCATGTAATGTGCATTTCTTATATACATCTAATTACCTCAAAATTTTATTTGGCTATTAAAATCAAACTGCTCTTAGTCGGTTGGGAATGGTTAGAGTGATCATTTTTCTGGGGTGCAATCTGGGACATTGAGTTCCGCAGAAATGGGAGTGGGGATAATTTTACAAAAGAAAGAAATACACTTAATGAAAAAAATTCACTAAAAAAAACTAAAACCATAAATAATTTGAACAACTGATTCGTTTTAAGAGAAGTTTCTCTCAGTTTTCAATTTACTGCTTGAAGTCCTTCTCAAGTATTTCACTCGAAATTGCACAACTTTACTCACTTATTTGAATTGAATAACAGAAAGATTTAAGTATACACAAAATGGAAAGGCGGTAGTATAAACAATTGGTCGTACAGTGATGCGAGTTCTCGCCGGATTCAGTTTGTGCTCTGCGACTAAAAGACCTTGTGCAATCTCACCGTTCACGAGATTGTGTTTACACTTATTGTCCCTTTAATATGAACAGACTACAGAGCGCGGATTTATAAGCACATAAATATCAAAAATAAGAGCATTATTCTTATATGAGCTTATAAAAAAGCATAAACATTTAAACACGTGTATTTAACATGTGTATGCCCAAAAATACTAAATAAAAATCAATACGATCAAAGTAAACGAAAGAAATTTAATAATTAGATGATCATGAAATTATTTTGTGTTTCTCAATGAGCTAATTATTAAATGTCTTTTTACTAAATTTGCAACCGAAAATGCCCATCTTCCATCACTGAGCAAAAGTCATAGCCGTATAAGATGTTGAAAATGCCCCCGTCCGGGATTTTGACCGGACTTAGAGCATTCGATTCGGTATCAAAAAAGACTAAGCCTCCCAAAATTTCAGCGTCTCTAGCGGCCGCTGGCTCACAAAAACGGTCTTTCAGTATTTTTGAGATAGCTCGAGCTAGAAATAATATTTTCACAAGCGGGTTGCGGCGTTCGAAAGCACATTTATCTGCCTCATCGTGGTATTTTTCAGATTTTTCGGCTCGATAACCGAAAAGTGGCGGCCATTTCAATGTTTGTAACATGATTTTCAGCACGTTTTTATTTCGCGGAGGAAAATCCAAAAACTGCATCTTTTGGCATTGTTCATTGCCTTCATAATGATGTATTGCTAAAAGAAAATTAAGTGGCGCAAAGGGTCAAAAAACGTCGATATACGCTATTTTGGTCATTTTTTGCCGGTTTTAAATCCTCGTGCGACGTTTTTGGGGGTATTCAGTCATCATCCCTAAAGAGGACATCGGAAATCGTTTTAGCACCCTCATCCGCGACGACTAAGATTTCAGAAGACGTCATATTTTTGAATTGCCGTTTACGCCGGTTCCAACGATTCTCCTGACCTGTCGGAAATAGGCCAACGTTAAATAAGCAAAACAAATTTATTCCAATAAAACCAACCATGAGGGCAGGTGGAGCATTTTGAGGCCTGGTATTATATGAGATGTTGGCGGAGGGTTGAAAAAAGGGGTTGAAGGTTGGTTCTCGACAAATTGAGTTTTTCGACGTCAGAAAGGCCCACTCCGGAGTTTTTATGGGTGGTGATGCTTTTCCCGGGGTCAGTTTCTTAATTGAATGTTTTGAAGGGTTTGAAATAACGACAAAATGTGGTTTTTGGACGAAAAAAATATATTGAAAAAAAATTGAGGGCCAGAAAGTTTTACTTGGGGGTTTTTGAGGGTGCTAAAACGATTTCCGAGGGATAAAAGTCTCTGAGAAGTCCATTTTAGGGACTTTATGATGACTCAATACCGCCAAAAACGTCGCAAGAGGATTAAAAACCGGTCAAAAATGACAAAAACGCGTATTTCGACGTTTTTCGACCTTTTACACCACTTGAAAAAATTTTGGCAATACAACATTTTAAAAGTAATGAAAAATGGCAAAAGATACAGTTTTTGGATTTTCCTTCGCGAAAAAAATAAACGTGCTGAAAATCACGTTAACCCCTTACTGCATGATTTTTTATTTTTATGAAACAAAAATAATTATGCATACCTTTAATGGTGCAGTAATTGGGAAAAATATTTAAAAAAAAAAATTATTTTTTACAAAAATGTAGGTTGTGCCATATCTGGCACGCAATACAGTAACGGAACCTTATTTCGTATGACATAATAGAAAACAATTTCTGTCTTTATTTAGGCAAGCTGTGGCCTACAAAATAGACAACAAATTTTGGGGTTTGACGTCAGTGCATATAACGCAAGTGCTAATTCTGTCAAAAATCTCTTGTTTCCAGATGCCTATGAAAACTAGATATTTTCTTCTAGGCAACCCTATTACTCTCTAAAATATATCTAAATATAAATTTTTACCACTAGTCGCTAAATAAAGCTAAAAATATATGCAAACTGCTTTATGCCATATATGGCACGGTATGCAGAAAGGGGTTAAACATATTGAAATGTCCGCCAGCTTTCGGTTATCGAGCCGAAAAATCTGAAAACAATAACGCAATGAGGCAGATAAATGTGCGTTCGAACGTCGGAACTCGCATGCAAAAATATTATCTCTAGCTCGAGTTATCCCAAAAATACTGAAAACCTGTTTGTTTGAGCTAGCGGCCGCCAGAGGCGCTCTAGCGGGCTAAAAATTTAGGAGGCTTAGTCTTTTTTGATGCCGAATCGAGTGCTTTAAGTTCGGTCAAAATCCCGGACGGGGGACTTCTCACTATCTCATAGGGCTATGCCCTTTGTGAACAACTTCTTTATATATCTACTCTGGTAATTGAGGCGTATTTACATTTTGGAAGATTAGATGCATAAAAATCCTCTTCGTCGTCAAAATTTGTTTCACAACACCAGTGGCGGCTCGTGAAAAATTTGGATGGTAGAGCCACTTAGCATACATAATATATCTTACCGCCTCCTTTTTGAGGAAAGAAAAATCGACCATTAAAAACGTTTACTTGTTGCAGAAGCACTAAAAGAATTAAATAAAGACGAAAAATAGCCCGCATTTAATCTCTAACATCGTTCTTCGTCCACGAAAATGAATTAAACGACGAATTGTATTTTGTAACATTACCTCCTTTTTAAGTGCCAAACAAGACATTTTCAAGTGCCAAAATTGACAATGACGTTTTCCGACTGCCAAAAATTACCATTTTCGAATGGTTCAAAATATTACCATTGTCAACTGCGAAAAACGACAATTTTCAGGTGTCAAAAATGAAAAATTTTAATTGCCAAATTTCGCAATTTTCAACTGTTAAAAAAGACATTTTCACGTACCAAAATTGACAATTCTCAACTGCCAAAAACGACAATTTTCAAGTGCCAAAAGTGACAATTTTTAACTGCCAAAAATACCCATTTTCAAGTGTCAAAAAAACGGTTTTCAATTGTCAAAAATGACCATTTTTAACTGTGCAAAATAACCATTTTCATGTGCAAAAAAGTCAAAATTCACAATTTTCAAGCTCAAAAAATGGCATTTTCCAAGTGTCAAAAATGATAGTTTTCAACTGTCAAAAATTCTCATTTTTGAGTGCTATAAATGACAATTTTTAAGGTTAAAAAATGACTATTTTTCAGCTATTAAAAAAGGCAATTTTCAAGTCTCAAAAATGACAATTTTCATCCGTGCAAAGTGCCGAAAAAGATATTTTCAAAAGACCAAATGATTAAGTGCCAAACAAGATATTTTAAAGTGCCAAAATTGACGACATTTTCCAACAGCCAAAAATTATCACTTTCGAATGCGATAAATTTTCAGGTGCCAAAAATTAAAATTTTTAAATACCAAATGTCATAATTTTTAACTGTTAAAAAGAGCTATTGCCAACAGTCTAAAATGAACGTTTTTAGATGTCAAAAAGGCAATTTTTAACTGTATAAACCGACCATTTTCAAGTGCCAAAAAATACATTTTCAAGTACCAAAATTGACAATCTTCAAGTGCAAATAATATTTTCCAACTGTCAAAAACGATCATTTCAACTTTCAAAAATTATCATTTTCGAGTGCCATAAATTCAAATTTTTAAGTTTCAAAAACGACCATTTTTAACTATGCAAAATAACCATTTTCATGTGCAAAAAAAGTCAAAATTCACAATTTTCAAGGGCCAAAAATTACATTTTCCAAGCGTCAAGAACGATAGTTTTAAACTGTCAAAAATTATCATTTACGATTATCATTTACGAGTGCCATAAATGACAATTTTCAAAGTTCAAAAATGACCATTTTCAACTGTCATAAAAGACAACTTTCAAGTGTCAAGAATGACAATTTTCAACTGTACAAAGTGTCGCAATTTTCAACGGTTAGAAAAGGCAATTTTAAGTGTCAAAAAGGCAATTTTCAATTATGCAAACTGACCATTTTCAAGTGCCGAAAAATTAGTATTCTTTATTGGTGCTAAATTAATAAATAATGTCTTACACAAGTCATACAATAATTAAACATGAAAAAACGAAAGGTACTTAAAAGTGGCACATTGGCCGCCAAGCCATCACTGGTTGGAACACATATGTATGCACATGCATGTACGCACACACGCGTTCACATACATGCACATATGTAAAAACATACATATACAGTGCGAGTCTCTAACTTGGAATAAATTCAGTAAATCAAACAAAGTTTATTTTTCGGAAATATGCTCGGACACGTCGATTAGTATTTTAAATTGCGCTCTTTTTGTTGTAATAAAATTTTATACAGCGTGTCCCAAGTTTGAGATATGACGTCATCGACTATTTTTTTTAATAGCAACCCTAATTTTTTATCACTATTTTTAAAGAGTATATCAAGTTACACATGTGTGCCAAATTTCAAATTTTTATTTCCTGTCATTTAGAAGATATTTAACAAACATTATCAAATAATGTAGAATGAAGAAATCAAGTCACCTTAATCGAATTTTTATGCATTTTAAAAGTGGAATGCCAAAACGTGCTGGTTTGTCATTTTTTTTTCAAACTGACGTTTATCATTTTGACGTTTAGTTATAAAAACAAGTAAGAATTCGAGTGAGGAGAGTATTAGTCGTTCCATTGTTGTGTTGACTGTTGTTCACCGTTGGTCGAAAAATTATACTAACATGCCGTAGTTAACTGAAACCCACAAAATCGAAATTTTAATGATGATTGGCTATGGAGATAGGACAAGAACACAAAATGAAGTTATTTATTTATTTAGAGAGAAGTATCCTGACTTACCAGCCATATCTCAAAGTACCGTAAGCAAGATTGAAAGTCAGTTTCGGGAAAATGGGCATTTAAGAAAAACGAATAATCATCGTCAGAATGCGCTGAGTGAAGAGGTCAAAATTGATGTACTTCTCTCTGTTCAGGAAAATCATCATGTCTCCTCTAGGCAGATGGCTAGGGAACTCAAAATTAGCCAGTCTTCAGTGTCAAGAATCCTTAGAGAGCAAACATTTCATCCTTATAAAATGACAATCCTCCAGGAAATCACCGAAGATGATCCGGATAGAAGACTTCAGTTTTGCGAAAAAATGATGGATCTACTAGATAGAAATGTTTTAAAAATAGAAAATATATTGTTTTCCGATGAATCAACGTTTATGTTAAATGGTGAGGTAAATCGTCAAAATTGCCGTTATTGGGCAGACAAGAACCCACACTGGATGAGGGAAGGCCACACTCAATATCCAGAAAAAGTTAATGTTTGGGCAGGGATTGTTGGTGATCGAATTTTAGGACCAATTTTCTTTCCAAATAATCTCAATGGAGCGGGATATTTACAATTCTTGGAGGAAGAGCTAATTCCGAGTTTGGCTATTTTGTTTCCTTGCCCTGTAGAAGCTGACGTCCCGAATAGAAACATCTGGTTTCAACAGGACGGTGCGCCTCCTCATTTTGCAAGGCGTGTCCGTGAGTACCTGGATAATGTATTTCCACGAAGATGGATTGGCAGAAGAGGACCAGTTGAATGGCCACCCAGGTCTCCGGATTTAACACCTATGGACTTTTTCTTATGGGGGTACTTGAAAAGCAAAGTTTTTAAGACCAAACCGCCAAATCTTGAGGAGTTGAAAGAACGAATAAGACAGGAGTGTAGACTAATTTCCCCCGAAGTAACTAGAAATGTTCAAAACGAGTTTCAGTTCCGTTTAGGGTATTGTCAATTAGAAAATGGACAACATTTTGAGCATTTATTGAAGAAAGACTATTAAGTTGAATTCATTTTTCAAATTTGATACTGTTTGTTAAATATCTTCTAAATGACAGGAAATAAAAATTTGAAATTTGGCACACATGTGTAACTTGATATACTCTTTAAAAATAGTGATAAAAAAATTAGGGTTGCTATTAAAAAAAATAGTCGATGACGTCATATCTCAAATTTGGGACACGCTGTATAAAATTTTATTACAACAAAAAGAGCGCAATTTAAAATACTAATCGACGTGTCCGAGCATATTTCCGAAAAATAAACTTTGTTTGATTTACTGAATTTATTCCAAGTTAGAGACTCGCACTGTATAAACGATTATCACAGATGTTCATTTTAAAATTTGGCGAGTGAATAAAAACAGAAGTAAAACAAATTAAAACATATTTACAATTTAAAATTTGGTGTATAAATAAAATAGAGTAAAATAAATTAAAGCGTATTTACAATTTAACATTTTGTGTATAAATAAAATAAAGAAAATAAATTAAAACATATTTACAATTTAAAATTCAGTGTATAAATAAAATAGAGTAAAATCCCATTTCACAGATGAAACATTAAAAAGAATAAAATAAAAAAGACTAGGAATAAACTTGGCGTCCGTACCAGGGAACAATTAAAATATAAATAATAATAAAGTCTTAAAACTATTAATATAGTCCTCAAAGGTGTAAAAGACGTGCTTTTGTAAATAGTTTTTGCACCACCCCTTATATTGTTGTATATTCAGATGTTGGATATTGTAGGGTAGAGTATTGTAAAATTTAGAACAAAAATATCTCGTACCAGTTTTGGATTTTGACAAACGAAACTGTGGTAATCGTATATCATTTGTTGCCCGGGTCTCATACGAGTGGAAGGAGCTATTGCATGCATAATCTGTTATATTTTTCTTGATGTGCAGAAGACATTTCATTATGAAAAGACAAGGCACTGTCATTATACCCAGCTTAATAAAATGTTCTCTGCAGTCATCTCTGTACTTGAGGCCAGCTAATACACGAATTGATTTTCTTTGTGCTCTGAATATATCTTGTAAAATTGTGGAGTGACCCCAAACTAGTATGCCATATTCTATGTGCGAATGTATGAAAAAGTAGTAAGCCTTCTTTATTTGTTTCGAGTGCAAAGACCTCACGAGATTCCTTAAGATATAAACTCCCCTTGTTATTTTCTTTACCAGTTCAATACCATGCGTTTCCCATGTTAGTTGGTTGTTAATTGAAAATCCTAGAAGCTTAATTGATGATTTTGCGACCGTTTCGGATCGTTTTAGCGAAAACACCTCGTAAACTATTTTATTAGCGTTCAACTTGAGCTTATTTATATCAAACCAGCACTGAGCCTGTTCCATAACAAGCTGTAGTTGGGCTGTTGTATCAGCGATTGTCTCCCCTTTAAGTGAGATCGTGGTGTCATCGGCATATAACACAGTTGCGATTTTTGAAAATTGTGCGGGTAGGTCATTGATATAGAGTAAGAATAGCAGTGGGCCCAAAATTGATCCTTGGGCCACACCATGCACCAATTCACGCTCTTTCGACAGTGTATTATTATATTGGACTTTCTGACTTCTATGTGTTAAATACGACGTGATTAATTTACAACTTAAGGGTGTAAAGTTGTAAAAATATAACTTCCTTAGCAGCGTTGCATGCGTTACGCAATCGAACGCCTTGCTAAGATCAATCATATTACATACAACAATATTACCACTTTCGAATGCATCAATAATGTAATTTACAAACGATTCGGTTGCCATTGTCGTGGATGTACCTGATCTGAAACCAAATTGCGAATCTGCGAGTATTTGATTTGTTTCCAGGTAGTGGCCTATTTGTTCGGCGAGAATGAATTCTATTATTTTGGAGAATATTGGCAAAATCGAGATTGGTCTGTGATTATTTTTATCATTAATGTCTCCTTTTTTATGTACTGGAATGCACTTTCCTATTTTCAAAACGTCAGGAAAGATTCCGGTTCTAATGGATCTGTTTATTAACTGTGTTAAGGGACCTACAATTAAATCCACAACTATTTTTATTATGCCACTATTTAGTTCATAGATATCTTTGCTAGATTTGTTTTTTTTAATTTACACACAGTGTCACGAACTTTGACGATAGAAACCTCATCGAAACTAAAATATTGATTGTTATTCATATGCATTTTTGGATTAATTGGAAAAATTAAAAAAAAAGACATTCTCAAGTACTCTCCGATAATACACCGGTTATTTACTATCCAAAGGCGAGCTATTCGGGTGGTATCTAACCTGGGATATCGCGACGACTGTAGGCAATCTTTCAGAGATTTAAGGATTTTGACATTACCGGGCATATTTATCTTGGAGTGTCTTAAGTATGTTCGTAAACACATTACTTCATATGAAACGAGCTCAGAAGTACATCGCTATGAGACACGTAACAGCAATTTAATTTATCCATCATACCATCGCATTTCGAATGTAGAAATGGTATTAATTACTATGGGCCCAAATTATATAACCTACTACCCATGAATATAAAAGTAAGCACGGAAAAGGAATTTACTATACAAATTAAAAACTATCTGTTAAAAAAAGCCTTCTACAGCCTAGAGGAATGCCTATCCCATAGATTCTTAGACTTATAGTGAATAGTGTTTTTAAATCATTTTATTATATTCATATCTCCATTTTATTGTCGAACTATTTTAACGTCTGTTATTTATTTATTTATGCTTTTACTTATATAATGAAATGTGTAACCAATTTATAACTTCTTGTTTTAGCCTATTTCGTTTTATTTATTTAATTATAGTTTTTATTTATTCTTTTTAATTTGTGTGTTTTTGCCCAATATTTTCTATTTTCTAATCTTTTTACTTATACAACAATTAACGTTTTTACTTATTTATTTATTTTAATTCGTTTGTTACCGTCCAACACATGTTTTATTTATCTATCAGCATTTGCTTATACTTATACTCGAAATGTAATATTTTGTATTTATTTATATTATGTTATATTGCTGTGCTATTTATATTAAGCCACAAATATCTAATGCTATGTAATGAATTAATTTTTATTCTATATGTATACCTATTTGTCTTGACCTGTGTAACACAATATGATCAGCACTAATAAATTATTATTATTATTATTATTATAATTATACCAAAGTTGACAATTTTAAGTGCAAAAAATAACATTTTCCAACTGTCAAAAACGATCATTTCAACTGTCAAAAATTATGATTTTTGAGTACCATAAATTAAAATTTTCAAGTTTGAAAAATGACCATTTTCAACTGTCAAAAACGATAATTTTCAAGTGCGAAAAATGACAATTTTTAACTGCCAAAAAATGGCAATTTTCAGCTGCCAACAAATACAATTACAATCTGTCAAAAATTCCCATTTTCAAGTGTTAAAAAAAAACAGTTTTCAAATGTCAAAAGTTACCATTTACAATTGTGCAAAATAACCATTTTCATGTGCAGAAAAATATATTTTCCAAGTGTCAAAAACAATTTTTTAACTATCAAAAATTATCATTTTCGAGCGCCATAAATGACAATTCTCAATGTTCAAAAATAACCATTTTCAACTGTCATAAAAGACAACTTTCAAGTGTCAAAAATGACAATTTTCAACTATGCAAAGTGCCGAAAAAGACATTATCAAGTGCTAAAATTGATCATCTTTAAGTGCCCTCTATACTACATGAGCAAAAAGGCGTATTCGGTAATGAACTAATTTCATTCTTCGTGGATGGCGCGGAAATACGACTGACAAGTGCACGTCGTGCGAATGAGCGGAGCCAGAAATTATTTGGTTCCTAATGCAGTTCCAGAACGGAAAAATGTCTTGCTGACCTCGAAATTAGAGGTAGTGCCATGGCTCCTTGGCTCTACATAACGAGCCGCCCCTGCACAACACCAAATTCTTCGTTTTTAATAAATACATCCTTTTTTTTAAATAATGTCGCCTACAGATTCTTTCTTTCGCAGCTTCTTTCTTGAAATCATCAATTATTTCAACTGCTTCTACTAATATAGTACAATTTGCTTCTTGTTTTCATTATAGCTTTACTGACAAAATTATAATTGGTTTAATAGATGTCAAGTTTCGTTCAATTCTAATACTTTCTACGGCATTTTGGCATCCCTTAATTGCATTGTAGTCGGATACAGAGAACTCTAACAGAAGCACCTTGAAAGAATTGAAATGGTTAGCATTCCAGCAAGTCTCATCTAACCACCACCTCTTCCCTTCCCCATTCATTGGATATTGAAAAAAAATTCCTTTACTTTTGATTAAATTTTAATCAAAACTGTAGTGTAATAGTTTCATCTACACGATTAAGCTCTTATGTCAAACAAGTTTAATGGATGAGCTGTTTATAAATTATTTTCAAATTGTAATATGTTTGTAACATATGCGAAACAGTATCAGAGAGCATTAGTAAAATATTCTCACTTGGCAATGGGTGAGGCAGCAAGACATTTGTCAGTTGATCCTGAACAAATTTTTGTAATAGCCTCGCTATTCGTTTTTCAAAACTTCTTAAATAGGTGTTGATTGTGCAATCTTCCTTTAATATACCGATTATTAAATTAATCTGCAGTTTAATCTATGTAGAGCCACGTACGTGTTGTTCTCCATGGAAAGGGCTCATTGGGTCGAAATGTATTTAACATGAGATTTGGTAACTAGCGATTTTAAGACATCATTTAAAATGTGCCCGAATTCCCTTGGTTCATTATTCACTGAGAAAAGTGAATTCAAAATTGCAAAAATATTATTTTTGAGAAATCTAAATTAGTTACTCCTTAGATTCATCTGAACGAATCGCAAAAAAATTCTTGATATTTTTGACAAAAATTGGTAAAATATGTCAGAAACTAGAATCGAAGAAATGGGCCCTTTCTGTAGAGAACAAATATATTGATTTTCAATACCCTTCTTTATTTATTTAATTATATCTTTGTTAACTAACAAGTAAAAATAGTTTTGCGAGTGTTTAATTCTACAGTGTATACCGGTAAATTTTTGTAAAGACGATTTAATTTGAGTTTATTAAACTTTGTTACACAAATCAAAGCAAAACTTTATACATTTTTGCGGATGAGTTTGCTAAAGACTCAATAATAGTTTTCTGCATACTTGTTCCGACTTTAATTTTTTTTTAAACTGTAGTTTTATTTTGTTCTGGTAAGGTAAAATAATTTTCATAATTATAATTCCACGATATACAGTGTGAGATTAAAAGCAATCGCCTATGAATTGAAATGAGCATGTCTTCATTGACGCTTTTTTGCACAATGTCAACATTTTTGATGTTAACGGTCTAAGTGACAAGTACGTGTGTTGCGCATTTCAATTCATTGGCGACTGCGACTAATTTAGCCAGGGTTATAAAAGAGGTACAGATTCCAAGTAAAATAAATGTTTCCGTTTTTCAGTTACATCGTGCTAGACGTATAATTATAAAGTATTTAATTTAACTTTCGCTATTGTTTTATTTTAAAAATATTTAAGGTCAAAATAATGATATTTTAATTATTTTTTTAGTTGTTTTTATTTATAACTCGTGAGCAAGGTGGCCATTGCCACGAGGGGAAGTTTTCAACACGAGTCGTAGGCGAGTGTTGAAATTCACCACTCGTTTAATATTATCACATCAATACTTTTCGTTATTTCATACGAACACGGATTATCTTTACTTTAATATATTTAAAATATATTTACTGTCACTTTTTGTTAGACATCTATTAAACAAGTTTGTGAACCGTCACACTGAGGAACAATAGCTTCCTGATACTTAAAGCCGTGACCGTGAAATGTAAATAAACCGCAGATTGTGTAGGTTGCACAAAAATGTCTTGAGGAAATAAACCATTTCTTTTGATGTGAAAGTGCGTACCGACATGATTGTTCTAAAATTCTACAATTGGCCAAGAATGAGGACATTTAATATTTTCACTTGATCTCTTTGGGGTTATGCGAGTTTGTTTTACTTTCTATTGTGAAGGAGTCATTTTGTTCGTACTACACCGGAGTTATTTTATTGTTGTAACGTGGGTTCCAACTTGCCTATTAATTGCGTTGTGAAAGTGACAATGCTTAATGAAATGAATGTTAACATTTTATAATCGGTTTTACAGTTATTTATCAAACCACACGGCTACTTCGATATTAACGGTGTGCAATGTACTTGACAATATAATGTTATTGTTTGTCGTTAAAATTATTATCTAAATTGTATTTATAAGCTTACTGTATTAATCAAATGCAAGTAATGTAAAATATTGTTATTGTAATTAGTATTCTAGTAGTTGTACTGATTTATTTGTTTGTCAATTCATTTCAAATAATTTATCTTATTATTAAATAGTGCATTTTTAATCTGTGTTAACGTTATTAACGTGTTAAGCTTGAGAACAGTAAACATCTCATTTACTAATCATTCTTAAATATTTCCAAATCCAATATTGTTAGTTCCCCAATAATGCTTTGCCTCAATGTGAAAAAATCTTGGGGCGGGAAAATTATTTCCCCACTCAAGGGTTTCTTAAATTTGAGGATTTTAAAGAAAATGTAGTCAGAATAAACTAATCTGCAGTAGAGGGTAGTCGATAAGTTATACTGTAATTATTTTAATTGTTTTGAATAAGCAGTAAGTTATAAATCATGAAAAAACAATGTTGTGACTGGAGTTACCAAATAAAAATCTGCGAACTCACACGATCCAGAAAGAAGTTATAAACCATGATACGGATATTACAGTTGACATGCCGGAGTAGACCGTTAAGATAAACAAAGATTCACATCTATTTTAAACAAATTAGCATAGAAAATGTAATTTGAAAATTTTATTAATTTTTTATTGAAATATTTTTTTTAAATTTTCTTCTACTATGCAACATTTAAAAAAATTGTAAAATACATACAACGTAACTTGAGAAAGAACTAAAAACTAAATTTAATGGCCATTTAAATACTACAAACTGACATCAATATTGATTTTTTCCAATAATAGCCAACTTAAAATTTTTAAATAGCAGCATATAATGTTTTTTTTTTACGTTAGACATTATTTTTGTGAATCTAATAATATATTATTTTTTGTTCAATGTTTTGGTCAAGAAAATTAAAATAAATCTTTTTTCAAAAATTATATTCTGTGCATCGGGAAAAATTAACAAATGTCATTTTGTACCTACGTTACAACTTTAATATTTAATGAGTCAGTATTTATTTTACCAATATTATCCTGTTGAAAATAAACTCGATTGAGTTGCAAAAGAGGCAAATCTTCAAGATAAAATTCCAAAGCTTCCGTCAGTAACCGATGGTACTTTTCTTGGTTTCTACTCGGTTATATAAAATTCCACAACACATATTTACACTAAATTTTCGTTGAAAATTATTGTCAATAATAAGGTGTGGATTATTTTAGCTGCAATATCGGTGTTTGTTTCCATTAAATATTTCTTTATTGCTAAATGTACATTCATCTGTCTAAATAATTCTCTTATAAAAAATGGTATCTTGGCGTATTTTGCTTAGAAAAAAAAAGATAAAAGTCTACTCTATTCTAATGCCTGTACCTTCTGAGATACATATAGCGCAAACTTATGTTTTTTTTTTAAGTAATGCATAGACAGTAGTACTGTTTGATTTACCAATATCTTTTGCGATTTGCCTTGTAGATGTTTTGAGATTATCATAAACACTGGGTTGATCCTTGTCCACGAAATTGTCGTTCCGCTCCCTTCCGCTCCATATAAATTTCTTTCTTATAGTATATTTCAAGCTCTAGTGCTGAGCAATAAAAAATTATCTCGAGTACCCGCAATAAAAATACAATTGCTTTACAACATTGCAAATTTGTAACTAACTACTGCGTACAGTGCGTAATTTATGGGTATCGCCCAAGAAAAATTTTCTACCTGCGGCTGTGCATCGAATATTGGAAACATCGATCTTCTTAGTTTCTACGAATACAGCACGGCGCGGCGCACAGCAAAAACTGTACTTAGGTAGGCTTGATGCTTGTACTAATGTGGAAATCCCTGTAATTAGAGATCTAGTTCGCCTTGCCTCGCGAGCAAATTGTCACTTTATCAACTTGCCTTAGTGTATACTTCGCTAGTGTTTTTCTTTTCGCTACTTTTTTGTTTACGACGACTTCGATACTCTCACGGACTTTGATTTTTAATACTGAATTTGGGATTTTTTTGTATATAACGACCTTGCTTCTACTACGGATTTTGATTTGTGATCTGTGATTTTTAATATGATGAACTTCTTACGACGTCTTCGCTAACTGTACGGATTTTTATTTGTGAATTGTGTGATAACTACAGCTCTGTTTTTTTATGGTGACTTCGCTCCTACTACGGCTTCTGATTAGAAATTTGTGTGATATTGCAGTGACTTTTAATTTGTGACTTGGGTGATATTAAAGTGTTTAAGTAAATAGTTCTGTGATACTACGGAGTTGGACGTTTGAGATACTAGGATATACTACAGACTTTATAGATTAATCAGAAAAAAATGTGGCAGCCTTGGGACCTGAACCAACACCCAAACCAACATATTGATGAGCAAATTAATGCAGTCAATATTACAAAAAAAAATTTAAATAAAAAACCAAGGTAAGTTTTTCCTACAAAAATGTATTCACATATTGGTCTACTTGCCCGTGCAGAGGCCCATATTGTTTTCATTAAAGTAATAAACATGTAATATATGTGCGAGAAACAGTTTAACCACTTGTCAAACAACTTGTTTTTGTATAAATATATTGTTATAGCAATTACTATGAATAAAACAATCAAATATCAGCTAGGTGATGTGTCCATTATAGTAGTTTCTCATTTAACTTTTTTTTTAATAGGACTTGATCACAAAACTAACTTTTTCGCACAGATTGCCGTGCGTGAAACTAATGATTTTCTAACATGATTTGCTTCACCGGGATGCGTGAAGCAAATCATGATAGAAAATCAAATCAGAAACGCCTGTTTTCAGCACTATTTCAGACATATACAATGCATTCTTCTAAATTCTAATTAAATTACAGTTATACAAAAAATAATGTTTATATTAAACGCAATTTACATACAAAATTATTATTTCATATTTTCTGTATTTCAGAATATATCTTTAAAAAACTGAAAATGCAGAGATTATATCTCGAATAGTGAGTATTGGACGGAAAAAAGTCATAGAATATGAAATACAGTTCAAGACAGTAATTATGTGGAGGGGGAAATTTCTGCTAATGAAGATAAAATTAAATTTAATTAAAAGCTATTCAAATACTTAATTCTTAATTGTAGATAAATTATATGTTTTATCTTATTACTTTTTAGAATTAACTATACGCTGTGCGAAAATGTTTGCTTTTTGATCAAGTTGTAGACAAATAAATTTAGATAGCACAAAAACATTTAATATAATTACTTTTACTTTAGTTATAGAATTACCTACTTGCCGTCCTCTTCGACGGAACAACGGAGTAAAACGTCAAATATTTACGTCTGATGCTATATAACAATAACAAATAATAAAAGATGTATATCGAGGTGTTAAAGACATACTCGGAGTTGCCAATTTTTTGGAGGTGATATCAGCTTTAACTAATACATCCACGAGATCAATTAGCAAGATAGTTAAAGAAACTACCGGCAAGAGAAAAAGTCGCAAGGATAAAGGTGTAAAAAAAATTACACCAAACATTTTTCATAAAATAAGAAAAATAACGTATGAATCTATTAAACAACAAAAGGCTCCTACACTAGCAACTATCAATAATATTTTAAAAGAGAGAGAGAGATCATATCATGCAGTCCAACAACGTTGTGGAGATCACTAAAATGCAATGGTTTCAAGTTCACTCTTATCGATAAAAGGAAACATCTAATGGAGAAAGAAGAAGTAAGGAAATGGCGGTATGAATATTTAAAGAAGATTCAAGATTACAGAAACTCTGGAAGAAGTATTTATTATTTGGACGAAACGTGGTTCGATACCCACGATACATCGAAAAAAACGTGGTCTGACCAGACAGAAAACTGCGTGATGAAAGTTCCCCCATCAAGGGGGAAAAGAATAACCATATTACACTGCGGGAATGAAAATGGTTGGATAAACGATTGTTTACTGCTATCGGGGAAACAAATCTCAAAATGTCATCTTGACTATCATGATGACATGACAGCATCATTATTTGAAAATTGGTTCATAAATAATTTAATACCAAACTTAGCTGCAAAATCAGTAATAGTTTTAGATAACGCTTCTTATCATAGTCGCCAAATTGACAAAGCACCCACAGCGGCAAATAAAAAAGATGAAATAGCTACATATTTATATGAAAATAATTTGTTTTTTGAAGAACATTATACCAAATCCCAATTGATTGAAGTTCTAAATAGTCGTAGTAAAAAAACAAAAACATATTATATCGATCAATTGGCAGAAGAACACGGACATACAGTGGTACGTTTACCTCCGTACCACTGTATTTTTAATCCAATTGAGTTAATATGGGCTCAATTAAAAGGAAATGTGCGGAAGAATAATGTAACTCCGAATTTAAATAAATCAGTAATAGATTTAGTCAAACAAGAAATAAAAAATATATCTGCCGACCAGTGGTCAAGATGTGTTAAACATACAATACGTATTGAAAAAGAGTATAATACGTTTGATTCAAATTATCAATTTATTATAAATACACAAGACTCTGACAGTGATGACTCAGATAGAGATATAGACAATTAAAATATTAATATACACAATTTTTAAAAATGTTATAAGACAACGTTGTAGACAATAATAAAGTAATGTTTTTTGTTATTTGACATATAATATTTTTTAACCCTTTGTCTCTGTGATCTAGTAATTTTGTTTAAATTTAAAATGAGATGAACTAAAAAGCATTGCAAAGAAGTTACGCGCAAACATCCTTGAATAGCTAATTATAAAGATGAATTTACTTATTAAATATTAGGGATTGTGCATTTTTCGCAGGTAGAAACCCTCTGAAACCAACCCCCTATAAATCATGCCTAGTGCAGTAGCGGTTACAGTTTTAAAGAGGCATTGTATTTTTTATTGGCGGTACTCGAGATTATTTTTTATTGCTCAGCACTAGAGCTTGAAATATACTATACCTTCTAAATTTACTAGGCTCCGGTATTCGTCGCTCTGGAGCCGCAGATGATAAATCCGTGCTGCTGCTCTTAAATTTATGTTATAATGAAAATAAAATTGTCTGTTAATTAGCTGTCGTTCATTTTTATGTTAGAAACACAGACTAGTAATAAATGGTTGACATTACTTTGCAATAAATGACATTTGTCGATTCGATTTTATTTTTCAAGGCACACTACTTTTATTGCAAAAACAAGATTCATTAGTTTTTTTTTTCTGGCATAAATATTAAATTGAAATCAATATATCGGGCATAATTGGATTCAGAAAAATAAAGTCTTATATTATAAAATACGAAAAGTATATGCAGCTCTTTAAAAATTCAAAGTTCACTATTATTTCGCAAAGAAGTTAATTTTGAAAAAAATATATAATTAACGTCATTTTGTAGTATTTAAACGGCCATTGACTTTATCTTTAAATTTATTCAAATCAGTCAATAAATAATAATAGATAATAAATGCTGTGTGTATACAGGAATGATAGTCCTTCCAAGTCGATAATCTGCGAGTGTTCGAAATTATTTACACTTGATTGTAAATCATAGCATGATGATCCCGGTCAGATCGTCCTGTTCGTCCTAGGCGTAATCACTGCAGATGTTGTTACGAAAACCCAGTGCTTGGTACTGGAGGATGCAAGACCAAAGAAGCAACAATTGGCAGGTTAACTAAGAGTTTCGGAAACAAGACTTCTACATGAATACCTTTGAATGACAAAGGTTTGTGCAAGATGGGTTTCACCAGTACTTTTGCCATTCCAAATGCATGTCCGGGTGAAGACCTGTGGCCAGTTCTTGGCACTTTGAGGAGGCGAAACGGATTTGATTATCAACCGACTTGCCACATGAGATCAAACATGGGTTCGCCATTATGATTTCGTATTGAAGCGTTTTTCTTTTGTAATATATATAATTATATTATTTAATTTTTAATTTTTTAATGTATTTTAAAAAGGGAATAAATATTATATTATTATTATTATATTATTAAGCAAGAGTCGATGCAACGGTTCTAGCCCTCTGTAGAAGTTTATAGTCACCCATTGTGTACCAAAAATAATCATAACTGTCTTCTGGGATTATCTCGGTATTTTGTTAGTTTACTATGTTAATCAAAGTACTATAGTAATGGGAAAGTATTATTCAAGCTTCGCACATCGCATCAGAGAGCCCATTAAAGTGCTATTATCGATTTAGGCTTAATAGTATATTGTACAACGAGCATATAATGATGGCTATTAATCACGATAACGATGTTAGGCGAGTGGAGCAAATCGTTCGAGTGATTAATAGCCATTATTTGCGAGTTGTACACTATACTTTTTTCACGAAAATTAAAATTCAAATCAAAATTGAAATTAATAATGCAATAAAAATTAAATTACAATCAAAATCAAAATTAAAATTAAAGTTGTAATTACAATTGAAAAAAAATTAAAATCAAAGTTAAAATCGGTATTAAATAGGGTAAACAAAATATTATCATTAATCGCGTTCTGTGAATCAAAGCGCTAATTAGCGTGTTTAATAACCATATTAAACACGCAAATGCGTGTGCGTGTTTAATAACCATATTAAACACTCAAATGCGTGTTTAATGAAATTGAGTGTTATATGTACCTCATTAATGATGCCCATAAAATTAAATAATGCGCACATTATAACATTTTCGTGAACAATAGTATATTGTACAACGAGCATATAATGATGGCTATTAATCACGAGAACGATGTTCGCGGAACGAGCCGTAGGCGAGTGGAGCAAATCGTTTGAGTGATTAATAGCCATTATATGCGAGTTGTACACTATACTTTGTTCACGAAAATTAAAATCAAAATTAAAATCAAAATCAAAATAAAAAAAAAAAACAAAATCAAAATTAAAATCAAAATTAAGATCAAAATTAAAGTTGTGATTACAATTACAATTGAAAAAAAATTAAAATCAGTATTAAACAGGGTAAACAAAATATTATCATAAATCGCGTTCTGTGAATGAAAGCGCGAATTAGCGTGTTTAATAACCACATTAAAAACGCAAATGTGTGTGCGTGTTTAATAAGCATATTAAACACGCAAATGCGTGTTTAAGAAATTCGGTGTTAAATGTACCCCATTAATGCTGCCCATACAATTAAATAATGCGCACATTATAACATTTTCGTGAACAAAAGAAGTTAAACATGCACCCCATATTCCAGATTAAGCACTAAGTGACTATCTTTTGTTTCCAAATCTCAAAAAGAAGCACTAGATGGATACAAATCAGGGACACTGCATTTTTGCAATAGGTTAAAGATGTTTTTAAAACACTGTAATAACTGTATTTAGAAGCAAGAAAACTATACTGAAAATAGCATTTGTGTATTAAGTGCACAAAGTACACCTATCCCCCGATTTACACGGTACTTGTTTTACACGTTTTCGCTTTTTCACGGTTTATGCTACTCTGTGATTGAACATGCGCAGTGTACACATCTCACGGGGAATCCCGAGCTTATGTGCTGACTTGCTGCACACGCACACTGTGTCTGTATTTCTTCGCATAAAATTAAGGTTTTATCTACGGAAAATTATTTGAGTGAAAGTTTCACAGTTTCAGAAAGATTTAATTTTCCATATTCGTAAATTACAAGTGAGTGCATAATTTAGATTATTATAAATTAACGGCTGTGATTAAAGTAAAATTCAGAGGGAAAAAATGCGGGAAATTTTGGATGGAAATGATGGAAATTTACCAAATAGGTTTAATTAAAATAAAAAAATTAAAACATTTTAATTTGAATAAAAATTAATTATTAAACTTTTTTAATTTTCCCTCCAAAATTTCCCGCATTTTTTCCCTATGAATTTTACTTTAATCACAGCCAAATTAACATAAATTAAAAAAAAATATAGGGTTATAATGAAGAAAGAAGTTAAAAGAAAAGTTATTTCTTTAGAAACTAAAATCGAAATTTTGGATCGCTTACGAAAGGGAGATAGAATAGTAGATGTTGCAAAATCATATAGCATGAACGAAGCTACAATAAGAACTATTAGAACAAATGAAAACACAATTAGAAAGAGTGTTGCAGCTGGCAATACCACGAGTATGGGCACAACATCATACACCAGAAATATCGCAATGGAAAAAATGGAGAAAGCGTTAATGCTTTAGATAGAAGATCAAACACAAAAAAGAGTACCCATTGATACGGGCGCTATAACAAATAAAGCATTACGAATTTACGAAAAAATTGTAGAGCAATTACCATCTTCTTCAACTGAAAAGAAGCCAAATTTTTTGGCAAGTCATGGCTGGTTTGAAAGATTTAAAATAAAACATTCTTTACACAGCTTAAAATTAAAAGGTGAACTGGCTTCTGGCGACGTAGATGCAGCCCAAGAATATCCAGCAAATTTTGCAGAAATTATTAACGACAATTCATACACCCCTGATCAGGTTTTCAATGCTGATGAGTCAGGGTTATTCTGGAAAAAAATGCCTAAACGGACTTATGTCTCAAAATTGTATAAATCGGCTAGTGGTCATAAAGCAGCAAAAGATCGCATAACAATTGTTTTCTGTAGCAATGCTTCAGGAGATTATATTATGAAACCATTAGTGATTAACAAATCAAAAATGCCCCGTGCCTTTAAAGGCGTAAACATCAATAATCTTCCCGTTTATTGGAGGGCTAATAAGAAAGCGTGGGTTACTGCTGCAATGTTTACAGAATGGTTTCATGAATGTTTTATCCCAGATGCCAAAAAATATTTAAGTTCAAAGGGATTGCCTTTTAAAGTGCTTTTGTTAATTGACAATGCGCCGCGTCACCCACAAGATCTAGAATATGAGAACGTTGAAGTAAAATTTTTACCAAAAAATACAAATTTATTATTACAACCATTGGACCAAGGCATAATTTATTCTTTTAAAGCTTTGTACATAAAACGAGCCTTTACATATATTTTGGAACAAATGGAGAACAATGAATCTTTAACAGTTATTTTACAATATACACTGCGATTAAGCAAACAACGCTCAATAGCTGTTGGAAAAAATTGTGGCCAAATGTAGTCAAAAATGAACATTCTATTTCAACGTTAAATGATGAATATTCGCAGATAGTACAGATGGCGCATTCAGTGGGCGGAGAAGGTTTTGGTAATTTTACTGTTGATGATATCGCAGAGTTAATGGCTGATAAAGAACTAAGTGAGGATGATTTAGTTAACTTAGTTTGCGAAAGTGAGTCTGACAAATCTGATGAAGAGGAATTAGTACCAGTAACATTCACTGCTAAAGTCATCCGCGAAGGACTCGCATTGGGAAGAAAGCTGAGTAATCATTTTATACAAAATGACACAAACGTTGAAAGGGCTTCACGATTCCAACGTGACATAAATCGCTGCTTGGCTCAATATGAAGAAGTTTACAAAGATCTTACAAAAAATTCGAAGCAATTGTTAATAACCGATTTTATTACCATCCCTCATAATGTAAATATTTCTGCTTCAAACATCGAATCGGCACAAATAACTTGGAGTGATGAAAGTGAATTCGAACCTTCGATTCCGAAAAAAAGAATGAGAGTAATTTCTGACAGTGATGAAGGATAATAAAACACCTTTGGTTTTATTTTTTGTTCTTCTGTTTGTAATTAAATGTAAAAAACAGTGTTTCCGTAATATATTACATATTTTAACCTGTCAATGCATTTTATTTTTATTTCTGTGTACACCTAAAAATATTGAAAAAAATCACAACTGTTAAATAGAAAAATTATGCATTTTCTGCAAGCTTTTCGATTTACACGGTTTTGACTTAATTTTCGACTTACACGTTTTTCTCAGGAACGTATCTACCGTCTAAATCGGGGGATAGGTGTATGCGTTTTCCGATTGAGATGAACAGATGCCGTGCGACGCGCCAGCGTTGGGTGAAAATCTATCGAAATGGCAAACACGCTTTGCGCTCGAATTTACTCACAATATATTTTACCACCGTTTTGCAGAAAACCCCAAACACAATTAATAAATATGTATAACTTATATACATTAATAGCCATTATTTTCGTATTGTCACGAGGTGGCGAACCTTGGACGCATTCGCATCTAGGGGGCGGATACATATAAACAAAACTAACGTTTACGATATTAAATGTCAGTTTATTGTGCAACATTGGGCGCGTTCCTCAGACTAAACAGTTGGGTGTTTACTGCCAACCGTTGGGGTATTTTCTGATGAACGCACTGTTGATCGTGAAGAAGTTCGTCCAGCGGTCGCCATTTTACCAATCGTACAAATTAGAGTGATTGGTGTTGGAAACAAGTGTTGAAGTTGCCGCCGAAATGGAGGTTACAAAAGCAGCGTTAATCAAATACCAACATTCAGCGTAAATCAAAATAAACATGTTGACAGTTGAAAATTCTGACGAACGCGCCCATTGATAAAATTGTTATTTTAATAATTAATTATGAGTAAAAAGAGAGAAAACAGCAACGACAGTGATTTTATAAGTACTTCGGGCGATATGGCATATGTAGCGAGTTTTATTACGCTGAATTTGTTACACAAAAAATACCTACATTGAATGGCTAATTCCACCTGGAGCATATGCCCGGTGGGCCGTTAATGTTTCGAGCCGATCAGCGATTCAGTCTGCGCACTGAAAATACTGTGTACATTTGCGATTCGCAGCATCCCCTCGCTTCGTGATAACGCAAATTCGGAAAACACAGCCTCGGCCTCGGCCCCGGCCCCACCGTACAACAATCTATATGTGAGTTTAATATCAATCGGGTCTATGGGGCTTTGGCATCCCCTTCATGTCAGGGCCGGTTTCTTTAGCCAATCCACCACTGCCTGCATTTAATTTAAGCGTGCAGGCAAGTACAAATCCTTTACGGTGATATAGGTATGCGGGAAAGTACAACTGTTCGGAAAACGTCTACTTTACGCTGCCAAATGAATGCGTAAAAGCTCACTTTATTTATCAGTTGTAGAAAAAATGTATTCCTTACAAAATAGCACTTTGCCATATACATACTTTTGATAATATTGCTCAAATCGAAATAGGAGGTGAATCATTTTGAGAATATCTAAATACAGGGTGTTTCAGAGCTCTGGGAACGGTCAATCACGAGCTTATTTTTCAAAATTTCGAAAAATGTTTTATACAAAAGTTGTGTATAATAGTGAGCTGCACGCCCTAAAAATATTTAAATTTATACAGGATGTCGCATAACAAAGTTACAGACCAAACTTATGTTTTTTCAATGGAATACCCTGTATTTTTTGTCGTTTTTGAATTATATGGAGCAAATAAAGGTGAGTTATTTCAATACTCCCTATACCTATTGTTTGCCGTTTTCGAAATATTTGAAGATTTGTTGAAATGCATGGTCTGGCTGAAATTTTATTTTTGCACCAGTGATTGACGTTGAACGATTAAAATCATTTCTATTATTTGGTTGAAGGTTCGAACTATAGAGCCAACCATGATTTCATACAAAAAATTATACAGGGTGATAAAGAAAATGCGGTAGAAAAACCCAGTGTTATTAGTCTAGTAACATGTAAATTGTCTAATTTTCTATTTGTCGTGACGTTTTGTCGTTTTAAATGTTTTTGTAAAACCTATATTATACTAGTACATACTACACCATACTACATAGGACATTATGGCGAACTAAAATATAATCTAAACATTCCTTCAACTAAACTTCACGTGTAAAATATAAAGGCTTCCAAGGCAGCAGGCAAATCTGCGAATAAAGTTATTAATTGATGTAATAGGTATTTTTCCGCATCATTGCATTGCATCCATGGTTACAGGTACTTTAAGTGGCTGATAACATTCGTGGTGTTTGTTGTCCTTGACGATGGAACTTAATTTTCTACTTACGGACCTAGGAAAATAATAAACAAAAACGTATCGCTCCAACATAGGGGCGAGCAACACATTTTCGTCTATAGAATCGGCATCCTTTTTACATGACCACTGCTTAAAAGCATCGTAAAGATGCATACATTTTTTCGATTTTGTCGGTAACAGGTTCTACACGCAATATTCGCACCTTTGTTTGTATCAATGCCTTCAAAAAGTTTCACTGGATTAACAAAAACAAACAAAATTCGACGTTGTTTTCTCGGTTGCTGGGTTGGCATAGGACGCATATGTGACTATCAACATTTTAACCCCAAATGTTATAAGCCGAACCCGTTACCGACAAAATCGAAAAAGGTATGCGTCGTGTTATGACGCTTTTAGGCAGTAGTCATGTAAAAAGGATGCCGATGCTATAGACGAAAATGTGTTGCTCGCCTATATGTTGGAGCGTTACGTTTCTGTTACTTTATTATTTTCCTAGGTCCGTAAGTGAAAAATTAAGTTCCGTCGTCAAGGACAA
The DNA here is from genome assembly GCA_910593695.2 of Ocypus olens. Lineage (NCBI taxonomy): Eukaryota > Metazoa > Arthropoda > Insecta > Coleoptera > Staphylinidae > Ocypus > Ocypus olens. Next base: position 31,243,926 of record OU343047.1, read on the forward strand.
CAAACACCACGAATGTTATCAGCCACTTACAGTACCTGTAACCATGGATCAAATGCTCATTTACGTAGTCAGTAGCGGAAAAACTGTGTTTTAATTCGAACTCAAATTGTAACTTCTACAAACATTTTTTCTCCGCTTGAGTGCACTGTATAAATAGTAATAGCATACAAATATAAACTTTCTCTTCAGTGCTTAAGGATAGATAGAGTGACCATGTTAAATTCAATTGGGCACCCATTGATCAAAGTGAAAAATAGCACAGAATTAAAAAAAAAACTTTTTGAATTAATCGCCCGCCTGACTCGATACATTTTTTTAAATATTAATAACGTCTGATATTAAAGCGTATTCTAGGCTGTATTTAAATTTTTTATAACCTGATCTTTATTACTAATACATTCGAGATAATACTTGATTTTGTACAGCTAGAAGAGATCGACACAATTGGCTAATAACTTTAGATTAAAGGAATGGATCCTTTAAAGAAATAATCTCTATTATAAACCAGCGGCGGCTCGTGCATGTTCGGCGAGGAGAGTACGAAAGGAAATATGACCAAAACAGCAGCGGAATATTTGCTGGTATCTCTTGTTAGTTACTTACTTTTTATACAGATCATACATCAGGATAACCACAAAATGCCAGTAGTGTAGCCTATAGGGGACCAGGGGAGGCGATCTGTTATCATATATTATCCACTTTTCATGACACGCTACAGTACGGTCAAGAAATTAATCGATTATATTGCGCAAGAGACGTCCAAACTTCATAATGGCGATTTGTACGGTTCTCGTTCAATTTAAGCTACTTCAATTGATTTGAAACTGTTGGATGACTAACCCCTAACTGTTGAGTGAGCTCTCTAGTTCTGATTTGTAGATTTGCTTTTACTAAAGCCTTTTATGTAATCAAAAACTGAAGACGGGCACCCGCAGTCTTCTTTATCTTCAAGGCTTTCTACCCTAGAACAAAACCGTTGCACATTACGTTCCATAACAGTAGCGGCTCGGATTTTTCGAGTGAAATAAATCCAGAAATTTTTAAACTTGGCAACGTTCTTCCTCTGTGTCTACTATACAACATACTACAGTCCTCAACGGTGGTGCTGAACGGGGGTGGTGAACCTGGTTGTATTCCATATTGTTTCGCAGGCACCTCTGAAACTATTGGTCCTAGCAAAAAAGCTATATAGAAACTGAAGTAGATAAAATTTACATCAAAACATGTTTTTATTTAAAACAAAAGATTTTTCTGCAAATTGATCACATGAGTATAAGCAAATATTTAAATTCCAGATGATGGAAGAATATATCTAGACATGAGCGAGACTATAAATGTGTGATACTGAATCACTATTAAAGAAAAAACAATTTTTAGCCAAAACAACATATAGGCAATCAAATTTCTAAGTCGTTTCCGATGTTGGCAATACTAGGCAATTTTAGATGTTAAATGGAATAAATGTCGCAATATTTCAACATAAAATATGTTATCAAATATATTCTGTGATTTTTCATGGGTAATCACTAGTATAAAAATGCTGCTCAAATTTGCTTCTTTTCCATTTTAATTAATTACAATAGTATAGAACAGCGTCTCCCAAACTTTTTTGACCGCGGCCCGGTACAAGGTTTTAACATTTTTCGCGACCCACCTCACATTGATTTACAAAATAAATTTTATTTTTTAATAAAAATCAAGTTATTAGTTTGTTTATTTCATACACAAAAATTGCAAAATAATTATATGTATAAGAAAAATATAAGTAATTAAAAAATTAACAATTATATTCATTTAAAACTTTAGTAAATGAAGTAAACTTTTTTTTAAATAAAAGGAAGGATGTTTAACTCAATAGCGGGTTAAGGAGAGTGAATGATTAAGGGAATTGGCGTAAGTGATTAGCTGATTCTGAATTTGAAAATATTTTTTTATAATGAATGAGACAAATACTGAACAACCATGGACCCGAACGATAACTTCTCATTAATAAAAGCTATCGCTTATTAATGATACAGTTTCAAACACTTTTTCTAAGATCGTTGTCGCATGAAATTTCAAATAAATTATCAATTTCTTGTTCACTAAGATTAAATACATCTTCCTTTTCAATTCCGACAGAAAAAGAATCTTTAATCCACATTTAAATACTAAAAACTTACATGCAAATTCAACGCAACTTGGTAAATATGCAAGTTTTTGTTTTAGAAAAGTTTAATAACATTAGGTTCTAATAATTTCGAAAGACATAATCTCGATCAAATTTTTAGGCGATGTGAGCCATCTCTGCAGACGGGTATTCAAAATGCATTCGACCCCACAAAATGACCATCGGCCCCGAAATACGGATTGTCAGATAAACGCCCAATTTAGACGTCGATCGCAGCGGCGATCAAATTTTCTTCCGTTGCCCCACCGCTGAAAACCCACGAGCCGCCACTGGTCGATAGGCCACGTTGAGAAACACTAATCTAGCCGAATGCGTATTTTCCACTTTCAAAATTGTTTGAGTTAAAATTTTGGTAAAACTAGCCCAAATGATTTTTCATCTAGGTGAATGCATAATTTTGAACTTTCAAAAATGTTGAAATTTCGGAAAAACTAGCTCAAATTTTTTTTTGATTATTTACTTGTTTTATTACTGGAAGTCTACAGAGTGTACCTTTAAAGTTTGAAGTTAATTCACTAAGGGATTTTCTTATAAATAAAGAAAATCTAGGTGAATGCATAATTTTACACTTTCAAAAATGTTGAAATTTCGGAAAAACTAGCTCAAAATATTTTTTGATTATTTATTTGTTTTATAACCACGAATCTATAGAATGTGGTTGTAAAATTTAAAGATATTCTACTAAGGTGTTTTCTAGAAAACTAAGAAAATCTAGGCGAATGCATGACTTTGCATTTTCAAATATTTTGGAAAAACTAGCCCAAATTATTTTTTTATTATTTACTTGTTTTATTACTACGAATCTATAGAATCTGCTTGAAAAATTTGAAGATAATCCACCAAGTTGTTTTCTAGGAAATTAAGAAAATCTAGACGAATACATGATTTTGCTTTTTCAAAAATGTTTGAGTTGTTATCGGGGTCTATTGCGGACCTCGATACAATTTTTATAATCAATTAATTTCAAACCGCGCGCTATTTTCAATTCATTTTTCTTCCTTATTATTTCAGTTTTCATTTCATAATCATTGTTTTTTTCCAAAATGAGTTACGTTCGTAACACATACATTGACGCAACGTATTTTATTTTATGTAAATAATAGGATGTATGTTAATTCTAAGCTTCGTAAGGTTAGGGAATTAAGGGCATATGAGTAAGTCTTTCGTGAGGATCTGCTACCTGGCTAATTTATGCGCACCCACGTACGGGCCGACGGATGAGCGCTCGGTGACCTTGCGAACGCGGCCCGAACAGCTTAGAGTTTAGGGACGTAGAAACCCTGCCTCGCTAAACAATAGCGCCGGGGCCAGATTTCCAAAAATGTTCAGCCCACATGCCATTACTAGCCGTTGTCCAAATTCCGAATAATGGAATATTTTCGGGCAGTAATTTGGGCAATAAACATTAAAAGCGTTTTGCTAAAAATGTGTTCAACATTTTAATACCAATAAAACGATTTGGAAATGCGAGGTCCTTTGTCTAAATTCGGAAAACGAAGACAAAGGAGCCTTCGCTTCTTTCAAACCGAAAAATCCAAATCGTTTTATGGCAGTAATAAAGAGGCCCAGACTGATTATACATCGGAAAGCTTAATTCGCGAATTACGCCGCGGATCGACTCGCGATCTCAACCAGATGGCGTAATTCGCAAAGGGAATCTAATTACGCGTCGAACCACACCACACACGTGGGTCATTCGCATACGGGTAGTAGATTGCCACGGATCATGAGGGACGATGCTCATATGTTCTTACAAGTAGTTGTACATATACGTAGTTAGCTTTGGATAGGTTAGATCCTTCAGATTCAAAAACACGTAGAATAAGTTAGAAATTTAGTAAATTTAATACCCCTGGCGACACCTAATAGAGGGTGGAAGAACCAAGTACGTACCCCTACCACTTGGTTCGACCACCCCCCTGATCACCCTACAACGTTTTTGAAAAATATGTAGAAGGACAGTTCATTTTGTTCTCCGAGAAGAACAAGTCGTGTTTTTTCTACTTCGTCGCGCAGCTGCCAGTGCAGCCAGTCAGTTTCTTAATTTGGCCAGTGCCAATTTTTTTTGTAAGAGTTCATCTTGTGCCTCAACAAGAACAAGTCGAGTTTTTTTTTTTCTCGTCGCGAATCTGCCAGTGCAGCCAGTTTGTTAGTTTTTTTGCTTTGGCCAGTGCCAAATTTTTAAGTATTAATTTCGTTATTTTTTTTGTTATTCAGTTGTGTGATTTTAGTCATATATTAATAATTCTCTTCATAGTGTGTTTAAATTGTTATTTGTTTGTTTTATTGTTATATATTTTTTTTTATTAATATAAGTTAAATTTCATCATAGTTTTTTGTTTAAATTTTTTTTTTTTTACTCCGGTAATTATCAGTGCGGAACCGACAGTTAACAAGGTAAGTGGATTTCTTTTTTTGTATAATTTAGTTTTTTTTTCCTTTTTCTTTTTTTTTATCTCTTTTTTTGTGCTCATGCTCTCCGCACATCTGTTGCTAGCACGATAAGTTCACCCGAGGGTTGTACAGTGAGCGTATGCGATATTTTCTTTTTTTTGTTTAATTCTATGCGTGTACAATTTGTTTACCACACACCCTCGAGGGTAACAGAGTTGACATTTAATCCTTTTTGAGTAAATTTGAAAGTCTGGAATTTTTTGCAATTTGTTTTTATTTTCAAGGAAACTTGAAAATGTCCAACCTCAAAATTGAATTCAGTGTTTAAGGGTAAATATTTCAAAATTGTGGCTAAGAGCGTTGATAGATTTTAACAGAATCCATTTTGATTAAATTGGAAAAGGTTCGAGAATGCTGCTGTTTATTTTTGTGGCTTGTAAAATGTTCGACCTCAGAATTAAACAGGAGTGTGATTATTTCGAAATCTAGGGTAGGAATGTCTTATAGAAAAGTGAAGTTGCAATGCATTTTGAGTGAATTTAAAAATTTCAATTGGCTCTATATTTTTTGGCGATTTAGAAAATGCTTGACTTCAGAGTGTTCAAGTGCGATTATTTCGAAATCTAGCCTAGTAACGTATGCATTTTTTTTGTAGAAAAAATAAGTGCAATATATTTTAAGTGAATTTTGAAAAAAATGAGAGGTTATTTTTTTTCATTTTTTTACGGTTTCGAAAATGTTCGACCTCAGAATGTTGAAATGTGATTATTTTGAATGTTTCCAAAATTAAGTAGATATTTAAAGTTCAATCTATTTTAGAGGAATGTCAAAAGTTTAAGGTCTGTTTCAATGGTTTTTTTGCGGTTTGTAAAAAGTTCATCACAATTGAACCGGGAGTTGTTTAAGTGTGATTAATTTAAAATCTAAGGTAGGAATGTTTTCCAATTTTTATAGAACTGTAGAGTGGAATCTATATATAGCTCAGATGTTTTAAAACGTTTCTCTTTGAAAGCCATCGTGAATTACAATACAAAAGGGGGTGTTTATGATCACATAATTTGGTAAAAAGTCTGTTATACAAAAACTACAAATACACACTTTGCCACCGTTCCTAGTAACTAACTGTCATAAAACAAATAATATGTCAAAAACATTTTTTTTGTGTTTTTACAATATTTTTTCGCGACCCGCCAAAATTCTTCTGCGAGCTGGTGCCGGGTCGTGACCCACACTTTGGGAAACGCTGGTCTACAACATAAATATAGACCGATAATAAACACTTGAATATGATCTAAAAACCGAACGCAAAAGAAGAAAAAAGCATAAGGTTAGAGTACGGACTACAGAAACCACAATTATTTTCTGACCAACCTAATTCACCTATTCAATGAGGGCCAGAACCCTGAAAAAACTCGCCCTGCGTCCATTGATCCATGCACCGCCACTGAAGGATTCATAAATGTATCAATTAATTGACGAAATAGTGTTATTTTGAACAAATATATCGCGCGTTCTCTATTAACAAGCAATTCGCATGAACAAAATGATTTCATTTATTAAAGATCGTACAGTAGATATTCAAGTATTACTCATGAAGGCAATTAATAAGAACAATAGATATACAAATAACTAATTGCATTCATCTGATTTATGAAAACTGTAGAGGAATTTCGTTCCTCGCTTATGCCCTCAAGGGATTTCTGGGAGTTTAACCCAATATTTGCTTTTCATCAGATAATCTAACCAATTTCGGATTCCACTAAATATAGTAAACATAATGTGCACATTATTGGGTAGACGAAGATAATCAATATCCAATAGAGAACGCCAGACGGTTTAGAAATATTGAAACGTGTTTTATTAAAAACGCTACAAATACACTAATAATAGTGATATATGATGAAATTAATAACACCAGTCCATTTAACAGCATCGAACACCATTCGGTGTCGATATTGATATAGTTGAAAAATAAATCAACTGTATTAAAGGCTTAATAGAACAAAATAAATCATCTGTTTAATATTATGAAAATATTCTTTCGTAGTTTTAAGATGTGCACAGCCAAGATTACTAGAAACATATAAATCGAATAAATTTCTCTGCTTTTAAATCAAGGAAAATGAGCCATAAGAGTGAGAGAAAAGAAGTGGGGATTTGCAACGACCGAAACTTTAGGCATTACACCGTGGTTGCTTTTCCGGAAGCTGGATAAGAGCTGCGCGATAGAAGAACTGAATCAGACTGTCTTTACCTTCAGTTTCCGATATAAACTATGAGGTGTTTCTGTTTATTGGGGACACTTTAAAACATGTTTTATCATCATTATGTTTATATTAATAAGCACTAGCCAATCTCATGTCATTGACGATATTATGTTGAAATGTTTATACTATCCTAGTAGATCAGTATTCATAAATCAAATTCAAAATATTGTTATAGTCAACCTTATACTTGGAATTGCATTATTTTTCTTATGATTAATAAATTAGTATTTGTTAATCTTTGTTTATATTTACTTTCTAATTACATTAGCACCTCACAAAACGCAGACAATGTTGAGAACTGCAAGCGCCTCATTTTAATTTGTACGTCGTCAAAATTTCTAAATTTAATATTATTACTCTCTTGTTAAAATTATCAATAATCTTTTGCCTCAATTTATGCCCCTCCAAACGAAATAAAGCGGGGTAATTGATTTTCTACTCAATGGATTTTTTTTAATTCAGCGGTAGTTAAAGGGAGTCTTTATATATCAACGAACCTATCAGACTAGTCTATGATCGACATTTTTTTATAATTTAAATCAATATTGTAATTGTACCAGTTGAAACAAATACCCAAATAATTCCTTATAAGAAAGTTTCAAATATTTGATTGCAATTAAAATTCGCGTTGCCTTGCCACCTAATGTCAATCAATATAAAATCAAATAGGTAATCGCATTGTTAAGTCCGATTTGATTCCGATTAAACAAAAAATCGGTTTACAGAAGCTCGATTAGCATTTGATTGCCATTAACTTTTTGTTTAATTTGACGTTAACTTAATTGATAGCGCTACCTCAATTAAGTCCCTGATTAAAGTAAAAGTAAAAATAAAAACTTATTAACAACAAACATTTGGCAAGTTATCAATTAATAAAAGGTAAGTAATTGACGAAACACGTATTTGTTATCCCAATGATGTTAGTACAGGCGTCATTTTTTATGTACATACAGGGTCCTTTTTAACTCAGAACATATGATTGTTAATCTCTATGTTCTATGTTATAATAATCACATCAACGCATTGCAATGAATTGACAATGTAGGCAACCATACTTACACTCAGTTTTATTTAATTGTCAAAATTGTGTTATTAATAAAAATGTATTACACCACCGAAGAAAGAATACAGATAATTAATTGGTACAAGAGTGGGAACAGCATTCGACGTGTTAGAGATTTGTTTTCGGTTGAGTATCCGAGCAGACAAGTTCCATCCATCTCAACAATTTGTAATATTGTCCATCATTTTGCCAATACTGGCTGCGTGAGTACTTTTCACATTAAAAGGGCTAAAGGAAATCACATTTTAACGGAAGAGATGAAACTCAACAATTTTACACAGAATAATATTTACTGATGGGGCATCATTTTTCTTAAATGGTAAAGTTAATCCACAAAATTATAGGTTGGTATTCTTCATTCCTTTTTGATACCTATTCCTTACACCCATTCCTTCACCTTTTAGATTTTGGGCGTGCAATAATCCTCGCTTACAAAATTTAACGCACACACAATATAGTGCGAGAGTTAATGTGTGGGCTGGACTAATTAATGATACCCTTATTGGTCCTTTTTTTATTAATGGAAATCTAAACAGTAATGTTTACTTAGATCTTCTGCGAACTCGTATAATACCAGAAATTCATACACTAAACATTGCTGCTTCTTATTATCAGATGGATGGAGCGCCTCCACATCCTACAGCTGCCATTCATAATTATTTAAGTGAATTACTTCCTGATCGTTGGATAGGTAGATTTGGTCCAATACCTTGGCCACCCCGGTCGCCTGATTTGTCTCCAAACGACTTTTTTTTTGTGGGGGTATCTAAAAAGCAATGTTTACAATAACATTATTATAAACAATACTTCAGAATTAAAAGATCGTATAATTACTGTTTGCGATTAATTAAGAAGAAGTTCGCAACACATTAGAAATGCTATTCAAGGATTTTATAATCGACTTGGCTACTGCTTAGAACGTGAAGGTGGTCATTTTGAATATTTATTATAATTACTTACGATTTATCATTGTTTGTTTCATTAACCTCATTTTATTCGTAATAATTTTAAGCTTTCACTGTACTGTGACAGGTCGACGGGGCCGCGTGAAGAAGAAGAAGAAGCATTCACTGGCACCTTTGTGTACTTGGTTGCCTACATTGTCAATACATTGCAATGCGTTGATGTGATTATTATGACATAGACATAGACATTAACAATCATATGTTCTGAGTTTAAAAAAAGACCCTGTATGTATAAGGTAAGCAAGTAAGACAAAACATTCTTTGGGTGTGAAAATAAAAAAAAAGAGGAGAAAACTTTTTCATAGCATCACTAGATGTTATTCAAATTTATTTAACAGCGGATAAGGTAATTAATTCTAATAATATCGTCAAAACCAAACAAATTAATCTAAAACTATGCAATTCTATACTATAGTATATGGCCAGTGCAAACATGCATGTAATACATACGTCATGGCACAGTATATCTCTGAATAAAAGTTCTTGGACAATGATAAGGTCCAGTTAATTATATTAATAATTACTACCAAAAAATAATAAACGCAAAAACGACACAGGAACATATTGTTCCAACATGTATAAACATTTCCCGAATTAACGAACATCCTCATGATTCATTTGTATTATTTTATATAACCTTTTACAAAAGTAAACGCGCCAGCAGAGAACAGCAGATCGTTTAAACACCGTCGACCGCCATACAATCAACACATGCGCACTTATTCCTGGCACACACCACACATTGGTGACAGAGAGAGTTATGTATGCAATATACAAACACTATTTAATTTATAGGTTATGTTAAACGGCGCGAAGTTAGCCGCTGAGGCTTCGCGCCGTACCAAACGCGATTAAAATCGACTTAATTGAAATTAACTAATAACGTTGTTAATTTCGACAAAAGAGTATCTCTAAACCGCGATTAATTTGATGGCGCTATTTTCGAATTCAAAATGTACTGTAAACCCACCCTAGGTATTATAGCTTTGAAGAATACAAATGAACGTTAAATAGTAACAATAGTAGATTACGTATCAAGAAAGAGAAATGCGGGATTTTTCCAGAGATGCAAATTACAACGCACCGAGGAGAAAATAGCTTTATCCCGAGATATACAGTGCGTCCCCGGATGGAGTTGACAAGAGGAGCAAAATTCTTATTATTGATTTTACGAAAAAGTCATTCTTTATGTAAAATTTATATAAAAAGTTCTGCTTGTTGCATAAATAGGTTTACCATCAGAAAATCTAAGATTACATGTAAACCAAAATCCAATTCTAAATTTAGATTGTTATGTAAGTAAGTAAGTAATTTTATTAATGAGAATGCCAAACAGCTTACACAGGTAAAAAAATAATAATTAGTAGTGATAAGAATTAACAGATATTAACACCCTATACTACACAATGCATTTAAAATTAAGGTAAAATATAATAAATACAATAAGTAAATGAAATCGATAAAATTGATGTATAAATAAAATAATACAATCAGCGTAGGTATAATATGAATGCATAAGTAAAATTCAAAATAAATCAGTATATAGATAGAAACATTGAACAAAAAAAAAATAAAATCAATATAAATAAGATCAATAAAATCCGACATACATAAAACTCAGTGAATACATAAAATCAGAATTGTCATCATTTTGATAAAATTAAAGAGTGAATACAATCAGTAAAAACAGTGAACAGATAAAATGGATGTATAAAAAGAACAATAAAATCAGCACGTAGATACAATAATGTATAAATAAAATATAGAATAAATAAAATCAGTGCAACAAACATCATTCTTGAACAAGAGGATTAGGGATATTGTTAAATGTATCCAAAATACACTCATTAAGACTATAATAAGCTTTATTTACTAGATACTTTTTCATGATACGCACAAATTTGGTGAGCGGAAGAGATCTTATACTCGCTAATAACATATTATAAAATTTTGGACTCCCAGAACCTAAAAACCGAGATCAAAAAGAGAGCTCGGTATTTCAGGTCACTCACTTATAAAAATGAAGGTATAACCTTACAAAATGCTGTAAACATATATAAAATGATTTGCCGACCTCTTCTTGATTACGCGGCTATCCTATACTGCAACCTCCATCCCCCTGTAATAAAAAATCTTCAAGTATGCGAAAGGTCAGCACTTAGAATTTTAACAAAAATTAGGCATCCCACCAATCCTCTATATAATCCATCAAACACCCTACTATACCAAAAAACCCAAATATTTCCCATTGAAGCCCGACTCGCCCACCTATCCAAAAAATTCGCTTCTAATGTCCATATCCTCGACACTATAAATCACCTTTGTATTCTCCGCAACCCCAACATTACTCCTAAATTCATCCATCCCGAAAAAACAATATATGACTTCATATCATCTTTTCACCCATAATTTAATCACCTTAATGCGCATGTTCATTAATATTCATTTTATCATACCATATATCGTTTCATCAATTAATTACCTAAACGGCTGAAAGACCTCAGGTCGATAGCCTAATAAAGAACTGTCATTACATTGTAAATGAGTATTATATGTATATTTATTCTGTATGTAACTGTTCTTTAATAAAGATGTTTGTATATAAAATTTTGGTCCATAATAATTAACCCCATTCTGTGATCGAGCTAGACGAAGATGATTTGTACAAATATGGTCACTAGACCTTGTGTTATTTGTATGTGTTTCATTGTGTCTTTTGTACCTGTCTGTCACTGTGTTTATGTACATACCTGGTGACCCAGGGATCTGTAAAAGCCCCATAACTTATTTGCTATTTGAGATATCGACTTCTAGTTTTCTTGAACTGGTATCCACACTTATTCTATATATTTTAAAAATACATATGTTTTTATACAGGGTGTCCTAATATACATAACAGAACAAAGTTATGTTTTTTTTAATGGAACACCCTATATTTTATACTTTATTTTCAACCCTCTTGAGAAGCTGATAAAAATAGTATAAGATAGTATGGGTCTATTATGGACGGTTGGTTAGTTATGGGCAAATTTGTGGCAAAAACATGTGCACATTGAAAACATTGCAGAAGGGTTCTTAGCAAAGATAGCACCATTATTTATACACCAGAAAATTTCCCACATCATAAAGAATAATACACATCGGCTTTGGCTCTCTTTCATTCATAGTGCTATACAGGGTGTCAACATACGCAAAACAATGGATTTTTTTTTTTTCAAATAGAACACTTTATATAAGATGCCACCAATCTATGGCATTTTTAATAAGCTTTCCAACCATGTACAGTTTGTATAATAAAATATTAAGGATTCTTGAGATTTATCAATAAAAACATATTTCTTTTGCCACCTTCTGCTGATTTTTGGATTTTCAGCCTAAACTATGCATTTTCAAGAAAAATTATAAGAAACCAAAGTTGTAGAGCGATATGTGTCTTTCAACTTTTAACATAATGCGTGCATTGCCCGCCAGAGCGCGCAAAATCGTGACCGTATATTTTTATTTTAGCGTTTTCTTTTCCAATGTTTTATTAATAAATTGCACTATACTTTATTTTCCGCACCCCCAAATTATAGGGAAATTAAAATGGCCCATATCGATTGAAAATGTTCCGGTCTACAACTCTTAATAGAAGCAATTTTTGCCAAAAGTGCATAGTTTTCCCTAAAAATGCAAATTGAAAATGTATGTATCAATTTTTGCGTTTTTCAATGGTTTTTTGCATTTTGGGCAAAAATTGCTTCTTTTAAGAGTTGTAGAGCGGAATATTTTCAATCGATGTAGGTCATTTGAATAATTCTATAATTACCCTTTTTTTCTGATAGAGGACGTGGAAAATATAGTATAGTGCAATTAATTAACAAAAAAATTGAGAAAAACGCTAAAATGCATATACGGTTACGATTTTGCGCACTCCGGTATATGAGGAATATACCGGGTGACCCAGGGATCTGTAAAAGCCCCATAACTTATTTGCTATTTGAGATATCGACTTCTAGTTTTCCTGAACTGGTACCGACACTTATTCTACATATTTTAAAAATATGTATGTTTTTGTACAGGGTGTCCCAATATACATAACAGAACAAAGTTATGTTTTTTAATGGAACACCCTATATTTTATACTTTATTTTCAACCCTCTTGAGAAGCTGATAAAAATAGTTTAAGATAGTATGGGTCTATTATGGACGGTTGGTTAGTTATGGGCAAATTTGTGGCAAAATCATGCACACATTGAAAACATTGCAGAAGCGTCCCTAGCAAAGATAGCATCATTATTTATATACTACAAAATTTCCCATATCATAAAGAATAATACACATCGGCTTTGGTTCTCTTTTATTCATACTGATATACAGGGTGTCAACATACGCAAAACAATGGATAACTATTTTTTTTCAAATGGAACACCCGATATAAGTTACCACCAATCTATGGCATTTTTAATAAGCTTTCCAATGATATACAGTTTGTATAACAAAATATTAAGTATTCTTGAGATTTATCAATAAAAACATATTTCTTTTGCCACCTTCCGCTGATTTTTGGATTTTCTGCCAAAGCTATGCATTTTCAGGAAAAATTTTAAGAGACCAAAGTTGTAGAGCGAAAAATTTCCGATCGATGTGAGTCTTTCAACTTTTAAGATAATGCTGCATTGCCCGCCAGAGTGCGCAAAATCGTGACTGTATATGCATTTTAGCGTTTTCTTTTAAAAATGTTTATTAATAAATTGCACTATACTTTATTTTCCCCACCGTCTAGCGGAAAAACGGGAAATTATAGGGAAATTCAAATGACCAATATCGATTGAAAATATGCCGCTTTACAACTCTTAATAGGAGCATTTTTTGCCCAAAATGCGTTGTTTTCGCTAAAAATGCAAATTGAAAATGTTTGTATCAATTTTCGCGTTTTTGAATGGTTTTTTGAATTTTGTAGAGCGGAATATTTTCAATCGATGTAGGTCATTTAAATTATTCTACAATTACCTGTTTTTCCGCTAGAGGGCGTAGAAAATAAAGTAGAGTGCAATTAATTAATAAACAATTTGAAAAAAAAAACGCTAAAATGCATACACGGTCACGATTTTGCGCACTCTGGCACTCAGAAAATGGATAGTTTGGGCTGAAAATCCAAAAATGAGCAGGAGGTGACACAAGAAAAATGTTTGTTTTATGGTTAAATCTCAAGAATCCTTAATATTTCATTATACAAATTGTACATCATTGGAAAGCTTATCAAAAATGCCATGCATTGGTGGCAAGATATATAGGGTATTCCATTTGAAAAAAAATAGTTACCCATTGTTTTGCGTATGTATAGCGGAATGAACAAAAAAGAACCAAAGCCGATTTATATTATTCTTCATGATGTGGAAAATTCTTTAGTGTATAAAAAATGTCGCTAGCTTTGCTAGGAGCGCTTCTGCAATTTTTTCAGTGTGTCCTTGTGTTTGCCACAAATTTGCCCATAACTAACCAACCGTCCATAATAGACCCATAGTATCTTATACTATTTTTATCAGCTTCTCAAGAGGGTTGAAAATAAAGTATAAAATATGGGGCGTTCCATTAAAAAAAAACAAAACTTTGATCTGTTATTTATACTGGGACACCCTGTACAAAAACATACATATTTTTAAAATATGTAGAATAGGTGTGGGTACCAGTTTATGAAAAATATAAGTCGATATCTCAAATAGCAAATAAGTTATGGGGCTTTTGCAGATCGCTGGGTCACTCAGTATGTTTCAGAATGTAAAGAGAAGGTAAAGTTTAAATTTGTAATTCCACGAATGCTCTTCGACAGGCACTTCTATAGTTAATAGAAGCTAAACCTCTAATAACACGTCTTTGCAGGCCAAACAAACGTGAAATTATACTCGAGGGTCCCCAAGCAAGAATTCCATATGTTAGGTGAGACTCGCATAAAGAAAAATAAACGGTTCTCCGTGCATAGGCAATATTAGAACAAGAACAATCCTTTATAATGGTATCATCAGCAAACAGTACCACCGATGAACTGGTCAATTGACACGGGAGGTCGTTAACGTATATTAAAAACAAAACCGGCCCCAGGATTTACCCTTGAGGTACACCGCAAGTTAATTTAAGCTCACCTGATCTCGTGTTATTGATTAGACGACGATAACTTAAGAAGAATGCTATCATACCGCAGCTGTTTGGATGGAAATTATAATAATATAATTTTTGTAACAATATTCCGTGGGAAACACAATAGAACACAGCAGAGTATGCCTCATATATTTCATTGATAATCGCGATTATAGCATCCACTGTAGACTTACCTTTGCGGAAACCATATTGATTGTAATTAATAACATTATTTTTATCGAGATATTCTACAATCTGACCGAAAAGTATTAACTCTAAAACCTTAGAAAATGTGGGTAAAAGGGAGATCTGCCTGTAATTATTAATATCAGATTCATTTCCCTTTTTGTGAATAAGTATGACCCTGGGCTTTTGTAGACATTCAGGAAAGTGTTTAGATGTTATGCACAAATTGATAAGTTTGGTTAGTGGTGTAATAATAACATTCAATATGGATTTGAGCAAAGATGTAGACATACCATAAATATCTCGGTTGTTGAAATGTTTTAATTTCCCAACAATATCACGCACGGCTTACCTCTCGAAATTCGAAATAGTCTAGTTGTACGTTATTAAGTTCAATTAAGATCACGTGTTATCTTGAATTTAATGTAGATATTAATAACTTAATTTTGTCGATCAAAGTGTGTTGTGTCTTGCCTAATAATATTGAACTATCGAACGTCATAAAGTGTAGATTGTTAAATTAAGTTATTTCCCGTTAGTTTAACAAAATGTTAACCATTTAAGAACGTATTTATTTGGTTAAATGTTATGGTATTGGAAATGTATCTTATCGATATGCTTTAGACCTGTATCATGAACAATTTCCAAACACTGCAGACTGCAGTATCACAAGAGTCACTGCGTAAACTGGTAAATAAACAACTGGTAAATTCAACTGGATCTGCAGAAACTCAAGCAAAAATACAACTAAGACGATGCGGCTACACTTTTGGTATTAGATTCAGTAATAGAAACACCAAAGTTATCTTTACGTAAACGAGCACAAAGACTGATCATAAGTAAAACTCATTTGCAAAGAATTTACAGCAAAAACAAAGTTCGGCCGTTTAAACCAAAGTTCCGACTAACACTTGGAATTTAAGATGAATAGAAGCAAATATTTTTGTTTATGTATAAGTGAGAATTACCTCACAAATGCAAGTTTTCACAGAATGATATTTTTTACTGATGAAGCAACCTTCTGCACCAACGGTCACGTTTCGTCACAAAATAATCGCTATTGGGCTCTTGAAAATCCAAACTGGGTCATTCAAAAACGAAGTCAACGTTATAAAAGATTGAATGTTTAGAGCGGAATTTTTTATGATCGAATCGTTAAATATTTTATTGACGAGAATTTGAATCACATGTTTATGTGTCTTTCGGAAACATACAGGGTTGGGATAAAGTATGGAACCAAGTAAATATCTTTAAAACAAAAAGGGATAAATTTATGAAACTTTTGCAGGACAGTATAATGACACATAACGCATCTGATGTCATATTTTTTGTTATTACTGTACTTCCGGTTTCACCGGAAATACCCTCAACTTTTTTAGTTTAAATGGGACACCCTGTATATTTGTACATTTTCAAATAGACGCCTTTTTAACAATTACAATGATATAGGGTTTGGACTTGTGTTTTTTAAATAATAAATAAAATAATAAAAAATGAAATTTGTGAATTTCATAACAATTTTGTTCAACCCTTGAAAATTTTGATTTATAAATATTAGAATTGCTCTCAGGGAATGTTGTATTAAAATGATTGCTTGCATCTTGGGGAGATCTCTATGAATCTCCAAAACTAACCATCATTAACAAAGTAATTTTTTCACGTTCAGTTAGTTCACCCAAAATTGAACAGTAATGTTAATGTTGAATATGGATACTATCTGTCAGTTACAGAAAATGTAAAAAACACGAAATTGTTTTATCAGAAAACGGTGTAAAAAGATGTAAAAAGCCAACTCGATGTAGAATTATTTTATTTAATATTTAAAAAACTACAAGTCACACACCCACCGAACCATATATCATTGCAATTTTTGGAAATGTATCTATTCGAAAATGTAGAAATATATAGGGTGTCCCATTTAAAGTAAAAAAGTTGACGGTATTTCCGGGAAAACCGGAAGTACAGTAGTAACAAAAAATATGGCATCAGATGCGTTATGTGTCATTATACTTGCCTGCAAAGTTTAATAAATTTAGCCCTTTTTGTTTTAAAGATATTTATTTGGTTCCATACTTTATCCCAATCCTGTATGTATTACCGTTTCTGGATAATTTACCGCTAGAAATATTTCTCGGCGTTACTGTTACCCCAACCCTGAATTGCGGGGTTTACATTGGTAGGGTCTGTGTGAAACTTCATCAGCCAGTTTTGCGGTCCTATCAATAAGGACCTCATTAAATAAACCAGCCTTGCTCAATTATTACCATGCACATGTAAGCAGCCATTTGGCTTATGGCATTATTATCTGGGGTTCTTCCCGTGCTACATTACGTCTATTTAGACTTCAAACAGAAATAATTAGGAGAATAACATTCTCAAAATATAGAGAAAGCTGCCGAACACATTTTATTGAACTTGAGATATCAATCTTTCATCCGTTATACATTTATAGCTGCTGCCTGTGTGTTTTTAAACAGAAAAATAAATTTGAAACTAACAAAGTTTATAATAAATCGTTTATAACACGAAATTTAGATAATCTATCCGTACTAATACATCAAACGTCTCATTTTGAACACAGCCCTTAATATATGTGCCTTAAATTATTTTTCCGTTGCTCGTTGGTTAACGGCTAACTTTAATGTACCGAAATGTATCAAAAATCGTTCATTAATGGCCCCTATTAATGAACGATTTTTCATTAATGAACGATTTCTAGGGCCGCGGTGGTCTAGTGGGTAGAGGTCCGGCCTCTAGACCCCGCTGTCGCGGGTTCGAGTCCCGTCCGGGCGGTCACTTTTTTTACTTTTTTAACACGAAAAATGGCCGTGCGGGTCCCTGGATATATTTAGTCTTTGTCCTCATTTCACTTAAATGAATTATTAAATACTATACATCGGTTATGGCTGAATGCCCTAGCTGGCTAAGCTATCATCCTCGATTCCCTAACTCGAATTCCTATCAATCATATTTCCTAAAAAAAAGAACGATTTCTAGTTAAGCATTAAATAGCTAATTCATGAGTGGCTAATTACTCATAATTACTGGAAATGTAACTGATAATAGCGAGAAAACGATCTATAATTTGTTTCACATATAAATGCAAAAGTATATCAATTCTCTGCGCTAGAAACAAATTAGTGATGAACCGCCTTCGATTTTGTTATACAATAATGTCAAAGTGTGAAACGTCAAATTTATAAAACGCGTGTATCAAGTGAATGTCTGCTACTATGGAAAGTGTCGAGTTTAAATTAACACCGCCAAAAGTACTAGCCATTGCAAATAATGCAACATTAAATTTGCTTCTTCCGGAAAAGAGTACACATTTTTACAAAAAAAACTAACGTAGAATTTATTTCCCAGTGCGAGGAGTAGCAGGTAAGACGTCATTTGGAATCTGCGCTATTAGCATGTTTTGCCGATATTGCTGCAAAGGGCTTTATAGCAAGTTTATTTGTTTATTTTGTTTGGATTTTCTCTAATCTAATTTCTAATGTTGATCTAAGTTACGATCAACGGAAAAATCTTGTAACCAACTCGTGCGTTAATTGGCGATTAATGATCTCAACAATTAACGTGAAAATGTCTCGATCATTAATCGCTATCATTAACACACTTGTTGGTTAAATAACTATAATAAATTGCCGTCGGATATTAGAGCTAATGCCAAAATTAAAATGTTTAAAACAAAACTTAAATCCTTTTTAATAAATAAGGCCTATTACACTGTCGAAGATTATCTTAATGAACCACCACCTACCATGTTAATCTAATTTTAGTTACTTTAAATTATTTTACTTTTATGTTCACTTTTAATATGTCCTTGATTTGACAGTTGTAACACATGTTTTTATGTCCAACTACAAATAAAGATATTATTATAAATGCTTTGTAATATTTTTTTGGCAACAAGATGGGTATCCTGCGCATTTCACGCTTTTGGTACGACAGTGGTTAACAGATCAGTTCGGAGAAAGATGGATGGGAAGATTTGGACCAATGAATTTTCCTGCTAGATCGCCTGACCCTATAATACAATAAATTACACTTTTCTCTGAAAGCATTTTCAAGTTATCTTAATTTATGGACATTCCATACATTTTAGATTTTCTGATGGTAAACCTATTTATGCAACGCGTAGAACTTTCTGTAAAGAATTACTTATTGTTGTAAAATTAATAATATTTTTTTTTCTATTGTCACCTGTATATACTATTTTTTTTTACAAACGGGATATTTTAAGAGTAAAATGTTTGCTTTTAAAAACTAACCCCAGAAAAAAAACGCTGTAAGACGTGAAAGTAAAATAGTGGAATCTCGTTGTCCAAGAAACGATTACTTCTCTCCCTAGGGATCATCATTTCTCCCTCTGGACGAAAAATATTATTTCTCTCACGATTTCGATAGCAGAGAACTCGACTTTCTCTCCCGTAGGCATAGAAATATTTACGAGCAGTTTATTTAAACAATGAAAATTGTTATGGATTGTTACATAGAATAATTATATTCAAAAAGTACAAGTATTTAAACTCCGAATTCAATATTAATTAGCTTTATATGCTTGATATTGTTATTTTGATTTGTTTTTGATGAGCAATATCTAGTGTTTAATTGGTAAAACGCACATCTTCGGTAGCGGTGTTTTGTTTACGACGTTCAATAAAAGTTTATATGTGTAGTTAAAGATGGCTATTTAATGAAAACTTTCTAATATAGTTTCGTTAACTGATGCACATTAGAGAATGTATTGTCATAGCCCTTTGAAGAAATATGTTTTTTTATGTATACAATAACATTTACGTCTATTTCACACATTTCTCTTAATACTGTGTAAAGTGTAACAATGTGGTATTAAGTCCTTTTAGCTAATTTATTGTTTGCTCCTGAAGATCAAAGGGTAGCTGATAATTAATAGTAGATAACGGTGTAATGTGTACGTGAAGGCAGTATTACCTTCAGCCAAACACCCACTGGGAAATTCAATAGCTTTAATTAAACGTAAATTGAATGTTACATCATATTACACCGGCTTTATTAATTTCCTTTTATCGATGTTTGTTAAATTAATATACGACATCCCACGGAATATATATTTGTATACAGGGTGTATTTGAAATAACGAACAGGCATTTAAGGGCACATACACAAAATATTTGTGAACCCATTTCCGTCAAGATTTATTCGAATTTTTTTTTTAATTTTCCTAATTTTTCGAGGTTTTTTAAACATTTTGAGAACCGATGCTTTCTCATTTAATTAGGTCTGCATGGAATGTGTGTTTGTTTATTTAAAACGTGAGATACGTTTTTTTTTTGTAAAAGATAAACAGTCCTCAAGTTCATTGGCGCTTAAAGGGCACTCAGATATTTCCTACGCGCTTGTTGTAATTCGATATCTACAGCCGATGCCGTTTAAAAATTAGGTCACGTTACCACTGCCCCCAGTAGTACATGTTGCGTATTTTCACTCATTAACTTTAATAATTAATTGCGGGCTTTTTGTTACAGTTATAAAGAAAATAATTGCGAATATTGTTTAAAAATAATATAATCTCTTTGTGGTTACGAGCCTGTTCGTTATTTCACACATACACCCTGTATATGCCTTGGATAAATAGCTAACTGAACTATTATTTTTATTGCAAAATAAATGCGTACGCTTAAAAAATATTTATTCAAGTTCAATTTGATATATACCATTTTTAATATTTTGTTAAATTTATTTATTGGGACATTAACAAATTCGTTTTACACAGGTCAAAATTAGATAGGAAATATATCATAATATGCACATACGTATAGCACAAACTTAAATCAAATTTGTATATAAGGGCTTAACTTAAATATTGCTATCGAAAAATTCTTGATAATTATACGGAGCCATTTGTGCAAGTAGATACTTAGTAGTTATTTTAAATTAGTTTAAATTCATTTTTTTAAATTGTAGTTAATTTATTGAAGAACTTGGGTCCAAAATAAATATACCCTCCTCGTAATTTCGACAGTCTTACATTAGTGGTGGTAATCAATATTGTTGCGAAATAAATAATCAATATATCAATGAGTTTTATATCTATTTATGCAATATCTGACAATGAAGCCACCGGTAAATGTGAATTATTGGTAAAGTTAATATTCCATGTTTGGAATAGGAGTATTTACAGTCATCCCTAAAACCCAAATTTTCTTTGTAAATAAAACAACTTATGCTGTGATACTGAATGGCTCCAGATTAAGATGCCATACGATAGATGACGTCCATAGTAGGCATTATGTATTCCTGCGATAGATAAAGATCTCGAAATATTAAATAGACAGTATATTCCCTTCGTTATTTTTTAGCAACCTTATTTGCGTGGATAAATAAAATCCTAAACATTTGGTGGTGGGGTAAAAACTGGCATTGAGATCTCTTAGTGTAAATAACATTTCCAGCGATTTACAGGTATTAAGAAACAATTTGTTGCCAGCAAACCAATGTGATAGAATCAAATTTGATTCAATATCATCAAGTATTAGTAGTCCTTCAAAGTATCAGAGGTATTATATAAACATTACCTAAACATAAACATAAACATTAACACAGATTTATTTACATTATACAATCATACAAAATATCAATGTATACAGGGCTTTTATTTTAACGTTAAACATATGATTGTTAATGCCCATGTTCAATCGTAAAATAATCACATCAACGCACTTATAGGTAGACAACCATACTACACCACCGAAGAAATAATACAAATAATTAATTGGTATAAGAGCGGAAACAGCACTCGAGGTGTTAGAGATTTGTTTTCGGTTGCATGCCCGAGCAGACATATTTCATCCATCGGAATAATTTTTAATATTGTCCATAAATTTATGCGCAATGCGTGTGTCACTGTCACCTTTGTGTACTTGGTTGCATACAATTTCATTTAAATGCCATGCGTTGTGATTTTACGATTAATCATAGGCGTTCATAATAGTATGTTCAGTGTTAAAATAAAAGCCCTGTAAGTAAAACGTCACAGAAAAAACTAATATAATCTAAATTTGTAACCTTATATTTAAAGTAGTCTGCCACGCAGTGTGGTTTCATGTTACATAATAAGAAATTAAGTTGTTTCTTCATCTGTTTAAAGCCAAATTTTTAATTTCCACCAGAAGGTGGTTACATATCTTTAAAGTAGAATAGAAGCAACCGGTCTTGTATTTATTAAGTCTGTGTTGTAGAAGGTTGAATTGCTGTCCACGTCTGGTATTGTACCGACTACAATAAAAAAAAAAATGTTATGTATTTATTGTTTTTTTACAGAAACTTGATGCACTCATTAATGTATTGGCCAGTGATGGCGAACCTATGACACGCGAGTCAGTGCTGACACGCGTGCTCATGTTTGGTGACGCATCTTCAAAGATAAAAAATTTCATAATTCAAATATTTGTCTTTCATAACGGCCAGAGTTGGTTATTAATAATATTATTATTACTTACGCTCATAATAGTTAATAATTAACAAAATTATAATTAATTAATACAAAAATTATAAATATCTATATTTTTTATGTCATACTTTTGTGATGTGTGACAAACCATGAAAATTATGTTTAGATTTTTCAAAATTTTGACACCGAGCTCAAAAAATTCGCCATCACTGGTGTAGGCCATATATTGTAAGCATATTACCACCTCTAAATTTCCCTCTACAGCTTTCATTGTACTTCAATTTAAACAATAACCTCATTGACTTTTTTTGAATTATAAATGCTTTATTTTCATATGCTAAGCCTCCCCACAGGATGAGCCCATATTTTAAGAGCGACTCGATATTTGCAAGATAAAAGAGTTTTTCGATTTTAGCATTTGTCTTGTTTAAATAATGTATTTACATGTACTGAGAATGTTAAGGTTTCATCTAAAATAACTCCATAATATTTTACATTATCGGTGAAACAAAATATTATATCGACTTCGGTGTACTTAGACTTTGGTTAGTTTTAAATAATATACACGTTGTTTAACTTATTTTTCTAAAACTATGATTCTTTTATAGATATGTTATAGTTTCCTGTAACCGCCAGGTCTAAGAAATTAGTTGACTCCAGGAAGGGCCGCTCCAAAGTATGTTGCCGCCGGGGTGCGAGGAAAAAATTGTCGCCCCCTTTCAATGTGAAGAGGGCGGTAGAAGCGGCGGCTCGTGGATGTTCGGCGGTGAGGCAGCGGAAGGAAATTTGACTGATACAGCAACGGAATATTTGCTTCCTCTATAAGAAGTTCCTACGACGACGATATGGCACCAAGTTATGGGTGTTTGAAAAAAAGCGAACGACAGGTAATTAAACACATTTGAATGCCCTTTTGTTGGATTGAGTCGACACATTTTTTCCAACTCGGGACACATTGCCAAAGTAGGACGTTTTTCGCCCAAAAACGTGTTTTTTTTAGTTCGGGGTTAAAGGGTTCGAAAAGGGATCATTCCAATCTGAGTTTACTTCCTTAAAGCAGAGCTGAAATGGGATTTTTTCCCGAAATAATCATAAAATTTGGTTGAAAAGTCACTGAGTTGTGTGCGAAAAACCTTAAAATGCACTTTTTTTCCAAACACCCATAACCTGGTGCCAAATCGTAGTAAAACTTCTTTCTTTGAGTCCTGCATAGGAAATTGATCAAATCTTAATGCCTTTATGGTGGATCAAGTCGACAAAATTTTTCGAACTCCATATACATCGTCAAGGTTGGACATGGTTTCCTGAATTTTTTTGCGTTATATTGGCACGTTGTATTTTTGATAGTAATGATTGAAGTATGTTGTTAACCTATTCAATAAAACGTTGTCAAATAATATATTTACATGCAAATGGGGGATATTATAAAATGGAACATTGCACGACACAACCAAAAAATGCAAAGACATAACAAAATTGTTAGTAACTTTTTTACTACCAACAAAAATATCTGTGGAGAGAATAAAATAAGAACAGAGTATATATCAGTAGAGAGTTATACATTTAACAACTAGTGATCAAACGCAGTACTTTAGTCACTTATTTAAATTGAATAATAGCAAGATTTATTCACAAAAATGGAAAAATATATTTATTTTAGTATCTGTAGACTATTAAAAAAATGCATTTTCTTCGTCTACATTAAATACAGCAAGTTGCAGTATGCATATTAGATTCGCTAAGAGAAAGCGTTACTTCTATGTATTCGCTCAATCAGTTGCTAAGGAAAGGAGTTAGTCAAAGTACTTTACACTCATTCATGTCACAAGCTAATTTGTAGATTTGATTTATGGAGCTCTAAAATTTTTACTTGCAATCAGTAGAATCTAAAAAAAAAATCAGTATCTTATATTACCGAATCAGAGCTTGAATATTATGAATCGTTAAATACACACATCGGAAAAGTTTAGGGATATTTTTCTACGTGTAGGTATTTTGGTTAAAAAATTTATTTCTAAATATATTTATACCTAAATATATAGACTTACTAATCTTTATTGTCAATGTTACAAAATAAGGTAAAAATTTGTTTTCAAGAACTAGTCATTTCCAAGAAATAACAAAATTAACAATATATAACTTTTTAAATATACGGAAAATTCTCGAGGAAGCATTTGAATACAGAGTATGACCTCCACGCTGGTTAATCACGGCTCTGCATCTATTGTTCATAGACAAAATAACGTTGTCAATATCTTCTTGGGGTAAAAGTGCCTATTCTGCGGTCAAAAGCTCCCTGAATCTAAAGGCATTATGAATGTTGAACATATGCGGATTGATTCTTTTTTGAAGCATGTTCCATACATGCTCAATGGGGTTTAGGTCCGGAGATTGTGCTGGCAATGGGAATACTTGTATTGTCTCGTCAGTCAACCAGTTCGTCACAATACGTGCGACGTGCGGTCGAGCATTATCATGCATGAGATGGAAGTTTTCTCCAACAGCACCGGCCAATGGACTCACAATAGGTAGAAGAATATTGTCCAAATATTGCTGAGCTCTCAGAAAACCATTAGGAAAAATGAGCTCCGTTCTACCGCCCAGAATTATTCCGCCCCATACCATTACAGTACCACTTCTGTAAGTGTATACCTCCTGGACATGTCTCAAACGTTCCTCATTTCCGGATCGCCTCCAAACTCTTATTCGACGAGAATCTGGATGAAATCCAAATCTAGACTCATCAGTAAACAACACGTTCGCCCAATCATGTTCATCCCAATTGTGAAAATCTCGACACCAGTCTAATCTTGCTTCGCGGTTGCCTCTAGACAGAGGTGGATTTCTGAGAGGCCGTCTAGAATGAATATTGGCTTCATGAAGACGATTTCTTACAGTATCTCTGCCCACGATTACGTTATCTGCTCGGTAACCAATTCAGGTGCCGTGATAGTAGGATGTCTTTTAGCTGTTAAAACCAGATATCTGTCCTGAGCTGGTATTGTAGAACGTCCACATCCTGGATGTTGTTCGGCCGAACTTCCTGTTTCCCTAAAACGCCGCCATAACCGACTGATGACACTTTGGGAAACACCTATCTTGAAGAAGGCCTCCCGCTCGATTCATCATTTCTAAACTCAAATGTTGTCGTTCCATTCCAAAACACAGTATTTTCGACGTAGTGAGTAATAAAAGCATCGTAGAACGACTAAAATCGAAGAATTTATTTTTCACAAAATCTTGTTTATCCAGTTTTCTGTGTTTGTTTTGTTAGTGTGTTTTTGTTTCTTTTTCAGGTGTTCAAAGAAATAGTCTGCCTTGAGTATTCTAACTGACAATTGAGTTAAATGTACAATATAAACAATATACAGTTCATTTTAATGGTTTTATAAAAATATCCCTAGACTTTTCCGATGTGTGTATTTAGAATAGGACAAACATTGTAAACTTCTGCAATAAATAAATCACATCTATTTCAAACGCAAAGGATTTTCTGTTGCAGCTTTTATTTTTATATTTTGAAATTAAATAAAAATTTCAATTAATACATGCGGCGTTGTCCAGCATTTTTTTCCGTGGCCTACCTCCAACAAAGCTCGACCGAGGTATAAGCGGGAGGAACAAGCGCGGACCAAAATGTTCCCTTAATTCGTCCTTTGTTGAAGTCGATATTGAATCATCGTATGTAGCAGACATTTGTCGATGTTTTTGTGCACCCCCACAGAAACATTCACAAATACTCATCTAGTATTTTATAACATTCACGCCGCCCACCTATGCGGGAAAATAAACATCCTTCTCTAATTTGAACATGTTGTTGCCAAACACTTAATTAGTGAAACAGAGTGCTAAATAAACACACGGTGGAAAACAACAACAGCTCACGCTGAGTAAAAGCTTTCACCTTGAAAATTCATTGAATATTCAACAATTCTCGATTTATATTCGAGATTGTAATAATTGAATTTTATGGATTAATAAATAAATACTTTTTGCTTATTGTTCTTATTTGCAGTTAACACATGTTCCATTGTAATGGGGCCATCGATTGTATCTGGACGAGATACACAAATGGAAATGTCCGAAGCGATAGGAATGTTTTATTTTATAGACATTAGATATTAATGATAATATCCTATGCGATCTGAATAAGTCAATTAATGGTGTTATTATTGGACAGAAGGATTACAAGCGATTAGTTATGTTATGCTATTTGTCGGATTATATTTTTGATATATTATACATTCACTTAACAATCTAATCATCTGCCAGATCTAGTGCCGCATTACATAATTATTAAATTGTTAATGTAAGTATTGCGAAATGTATCACTTTACAGATTTAAAATACCGGGTGTAACTGAATTCTGGTGTTTTTTTAGGAATAAAGTGCGTCGACATGTCTACTTTTAATAAAAATTCCACTTCCGGTTTAACCGGTAATGACCATCACTTTTCTATTTCAAATGGATGTTGTGACACCAGGGAGTATAATATACGTGCTTCCCGGCACGAGATGTTTTCGTCAGAGATGGCAGGTCGTCTTCGCATTTGGGGTTTTTACATTTGACTATGATGTGTAATGACTGGCTTTTACTGTTGTAATTATTCTAATCTAGTGCTAAATAAACACACGGTGGAAAACAACAACAGCTCACGCTGAGTAAAAGCTTTCACCTTGAAAATTCATTGAATATTCAACAATTCTCGATTTATATTCGAGATTGTAATAATTGAATTTTATGGATTAATAAATAAATACTTTTTGCTTATTGTTCTTATTTGCAGTTAACACATGTTCCGTTGTAATGGGGCCATCGATTGTATCTGGACGAGATACACAAATGGAAATGTCCGAAGCGATAGGAATGTTTTATTTTATAGACATTAGATATTAATGATAATATCCTATGCGATCTGAATAAGTCAATTAATGGTGTTATTATTGGACAGAAGGATTACAAGCGATTAGTTATGTTATGCTATTTGTCGGATTATATTTTTGATATATTATACATTCACTTAACAATCTAATCATCTGCCAGATCTAGTGCCGCATTACATAATTATTAAATTGTTAATGTAAGTATTGCGAAATGTATCACTTTACAGATTTAAAATACCGGGTGTAACTGAATTCTGGTGTTTTTTTAGGAATAAAGTGCGTCGACATGTCTACTTTTAATAAAAATTCCACTTCCGGTTTAACCGGTAATGACCATCACTTTTCTATTTCAAATGGATGTTGTGACACCAGGGAGTATAATATACGTGCTTCCCGGCACGAGATGTTTTCGTCAGAGATGGCAGGTCGTCTTCGCATTTGGGGTTTTTACATTTGACTATGATGTGTAATGACTGGCTTTTACTGTTGTAATTATTCTAATCTAATGTACACTTTTCCGTGGTCCTCTCCTTATATAATAAAAGAGCTCAATGTTAAAGGAAAGTCCCTTCTAAGTGAATGTAAAAATATTAAGTGGGGAAGATTTTGTACTAATAAACATACATTAAAAATAGCGCGCTTAATACCTAATTAGTCGTACTTTCTAAAATAGTTATGCACCATTACGGGTACATAATATGGAACACACTATATATTTTTACATAAATAAATTCGTCACTATATTCTGAGTTCAGAGATGTATCATAAGTGACCTTTTAGTTATTAGTTTTTTGTTCAATTTGTAATTCAATTTAAATTTGTTTTTTCTTTAAATTTTATTTAAATTTAAATAATAAACTAACAACCAAAAGGTCACTTATGATACATTTCTAAATTCAGGATTTAGAGACGAATTAAATTACGTAAAAATATATAGGGTGTTCCGTTTGAAATAGAAAAGTTATAGGCATTTCCGGTTATTTTTTTTACTAAAAGTGGACATATTGACGCACTTCATTCCCTAAAAACTCCATACTAAATTTCATAAAGATATATCTTGAAATTAAAATAATATTTAGGGTCTACCAGAATTCAGTGACACCCGGCATATCAAATAAACGTTTATTAATAAAATAATAATTTAATTCTGGTACAAACGTAAATTAAATGATGATACATTTACAATTTTTAATTCTCTAAAAAATATTCCTTTACGATTTTTCTCTAAAATGAATAGGGGAGCTAATAATTACACATATTTAATTTTACATGTTAAATCCCTATGTTTGCCCCTTATCCCAGACACTTGGTATATAAAGAACGCATTGAAGTATGAACAGTGATGGCAACGTTAATAATTGTTTAGTCAAAAAAATATGTCGGCAATCATCCCTGTATTTGACCCCACCTAGTATACGAATTGCCTTTCTTTGCAGTCTAAATATTCGATGTCGGCAAAACGCATGGCCCCATGCTAACAGTTCATTCCTTAACCGCGACTCTATAAGGCTAGAGTAAGCTATCTTAGCAATATTATCAGATACTCTACCTATTAGGTTTCTCAAGCAAAATATATTTTTAGCCAGAGATCCTGCAAGGTGAGCTCCCTGATGTTCCCAATTTAAGTAGGTATCTATATGTAGCCCAAGAAAACAATGGCTAGTTGATTTAGTACCTTTCTTTAGACTAAAAATAAGTTTATTTGTTTTGTTTTCATTTAAGATGAGTTTGGGATACCCATGATTTGATAGAAAGCATTGCCTGAGCATGGTCGGCTTTGGTTTCCGTTTTGCTTTCGCCAGCATTAATTATTGTAGAATCATCGGCGCAGAGTAAAACATTGATCCGATTTCTGTGTGCAGAAAGGTCATTTATAAAAATTAGGAATAACAGGGGCCCTATGATGGAACCTTGTGGTACCACATAATTGATACCAAAAGGCGTCGACTGCGTATGGTTGTAGTACACGGTCTGACACCTGTTAGTTAAGTAAGACTTTATTAATCTTAAGCTGTTTGGTGAGAAATTATACGAGAAATTACAGCATCCGTAGTTGACAAACCTGTTCTGAAACCAAATTGACTTTTCGCAAAAAGTCGATTCGTTTGATCTTGTACTATTACTTCAACTATTTTAGACAGCACATGTAAAATAGATATGGGCCTGTGGTTATTAAGGTCCTGTTCGTCACCCTTTTTAAAAATAGGAAGTAGTTTGGCCAGCTTGAGAACATCGGGAAATATGCCCGTCGCTATTGACTCATTAATATGCTTTGTAAGCGGTAAAACTATTAAGTTCAGGATACGCATATGGACTGCAGAGAGCCCATATATATCCTCACATTTACTATTGAAAATTTCAGCCCCCCAGGTAAATTTTAATTAGTGGTGGCGATAATTGATTAGTGCGACGCTTTGTCTCTCTCTGAGTATGTATTCCCTGCATTGTAACACTGTAATGTTTTGCACACCCTCTTTGCGCCTCTGGAATATAGTTTCGCGTAGAGATTCACAATTCCTATAAAATATTAAATTATCAATTTCAGGGCTGTCGCTACTGGGAATTGATCGAATTTGTAGACGAAATTAGAATTGAAGTAAATTGCTATTTCTAAATATAGGTCCATGTAAATAGCACAGAGCAGTTTCCAAAAATACGAAGTGCAACAGTTTGTACATATTATAATATTAAATTTACTTGAATGGGCATTTCTAAATTAAAGAAGACAAAAATAAATTGTGAGAACTGTGTTGAAAAATTGACCACATTCATGGTTTACACATAGTGTTTTTTTTTAATTCTGTTTAATTATTAATTATTATGCAGTAACAATCGCAACTAAATTGAGTTACTAAAAATTATATTAAAATTTCGTACAAAAGTTATTTGTATTAATGCTAAACTTAATTTAAAAATAAACATATTGAACAAAGTATGTATTTATTGTTGAAAGTGCCTTCCAGATTCTCCAACGCAATGTCAGCATGTCTTTTCGCCCCGCTTCCGGGGTGTTATTCTTCTTTCACAAGTTCTTATAAATTGCTTACTTTATATAAGAAAATATTTTTAGTAAAAGTTACATAATACCACATGAAATATTTAACAAACATATTTGTTTATATTGAGTAACTTCGTCTATTCTATTCCATTTCTTGTGGAATATAACGAATCTGTATGAATCTGAATGACTAGTATTTTGCTAATAGAAAAAAATATATTTTTTAATATACAATGTTTTTCCTTATTAACTCTCTACCTTAAGTAAGTAATACTTCAAATAATATTTACTTTCATTGACTTCAAATCTGTAATAATGTATGATTTTAAGAATGTATACTTTCATACACTAGTAGATATAAATTTAGGTTTAAAATAATTTCAGTTTAATGTTTGTATTCAATGTGTATGTTATTAAACGGGGTTACCCGTTATTATTCGATTTTTATTATTAAACGATTATTATATCAATTTATCACACATATAAATCGATTGCAATATTACGTTTTACATATACATATATAAAAATAGCTCGCAAGTGCTCTATGAAAAATAAAATTGTTAGATGTTTGACATATTTAAAATTAATTTATTAAAGTATTCCTAATGCTGGAAAATTCCAGTTCGTTATAAGTGTTGAATAATATAATTAAACCATTTTACTTTGCTCTGCATAAAATATGATAATTTTTATTTTTGTGATTTATGTTTCGGTAACTTAGCTTACCATTATGAAACTAGAAGAAACTAAAACCATGATAAAAACAAGTATTTATACCGTCTTGTAAATAGTTTTTAGGAATAAATACTTGCTTTCATTGTAGTGTAAGTTACTACTTTGATATTGGTAAGCAGAGTTACCGAAAGCCATAAAAATAAATATTAATGCTTTACGGAATAAAGTAAAGCGGCTCTTATATTATTTATAAACGCGTTAATTCATGAATGATTTTTCTAATTTTTTGCAGGAAGGGTGTTTGAAGAAAATATGGGTTAGGAGAGTGAATGATGGAAAGAAATTGGTTTAACCCACAAAGTCCAGAATAACTTATTTTATGTATTTATTTTGTTTTATATGGTTAATTAGTGAAGTATTTTAATTGTGTATATAAATCCATATATGTGAGCATGAGTGAATAGTTGCATCTTTATATTTTAACTTATTTAATTTTTCGTTTTTATTACTATTTTATATACAGGGTGCCCGTTTTTCGAGCGGCACCATGGGGATTCAGTTATCTTAAAAGATACGAGGTTGGTTAAATTAGGGTTACCTTTTTTTGTTTAAAAAAAATCGCAAAAAAATAAAAAAATTCAATTTTCATTTTTTATTTTTTATTCGAAAACTATTACTATTACGCATTTTGCACTAAGACATTATTAGATCACTTTTTAATGGAGGATCTAAATATGTTATTAGATTTATTGTAGCTTTCAAGATGGCGGAGAAACAATAGACAACTTTTGTTTTTCTTATGGGCGCTATATTGGATTTTTACATTTTCTAATGCAATATTTTTTTCTGTTTACGATGATATATCACACATTATGTTTTAATTTTACATTTGAGCCAAAATTTTAAATTTATTATTTTTGTAAAGAGTGCCATGCAAACATCACACTTTTCTACAACAATGAGTATTACAAAGCCTATAAAACAAACTGGCATTTTATTTTATTATTTTATTCATCTTCAATCAAGCAAGGGATTATGCATTAATTTATCAACACTTCTGTTTGGGTAAGGTTGGGTTTACATAAAAAATACAATTTTTAAACGAATAACAATCTCAGGAATTTATTACAACATTTAAAACTACTAGAAAACATAATGCTACAATGGTCTCCATATACTCAATCGAACATTGATTCGATAGAGAATGTGCAAAAAAAAATTCTGCGATATACGGAATTCCAAATGGGTTAATCATATAAATGGTGAATATGAGGGGATAATGAATCACTTAAATGTACAATCACTTGAAATCAGAAGAAAGGTTCTGGACATGTGCTTAATTTTTAAAATAATTAGTGGTGATATTTTCTGTCCTTCAATATTGGCGAAGTTAGATTTTAGATTGCACTTAAATGATAGATTTAGAAGAAGTACATCCCTATTTCGGCTAAGATTACACCGCACAAATTTTTCAAGTAACAACACAATTGACCGTTTAATGCGACTAGGGAATGAATTTAATAACGAACAACGAGTTGACTTGTTTGGTACATCATTTTTACAATTTAAGAAGAGTTTACTCCGTGTTACTAGGTAAATCTTTCGCCTTGACCAATCTTTGATGTTTGTAGATTATATTTGTCGAATGGATTTTCCTTGGTTAAGTTCCTAGTTAAATAAGCATTGTTTTTGTCAATTATTATATTTTATTTCAGTTTCTATGCTTTCGGCATAGATTTATATATTAATTTTCAATAATACTCCACAATCATATATGTATTATTGTGTCATAGTGTAATTGTATTATAAATTTAAGTACCATATTTTAAGTATTGTTTATGTTCAAATTGTAAATGCTGTAAAAAGGGGTTACCCGTCAATAAAACTATTATTATTATTATTATTATTATTAATGTGTTCAAATTATTCACATTCACATTCCACTTCCAAACACAATTCTGCGCTTTTTCTTAAATTATAAATTGCCCTACTAATATCTCTTCTTCTAATATTATTTATAGAATCAACGATACTTCTACGCAGTTCATTAATATTGGCTGGAACGCTTTGATAAATCTTATTTATTTCCCCATAAAAAGTAATCCAATGGGGATAAATTTCTCGGATATTTCTGAAGATACACCTCCATTGAGACTTTATTTGCACATTTTTATGAGAATTATAATAAATTTGTAACATATCGCGTTATTCTTCACTTGAAAATTTCATTTTTACGATAAAGTTACCAGTAAAGTAAATTTTAAGAATGAAGTTTCTTGAACAAAAGTGTTGATTTTGTTTACAAATTCATGGTATTTTTAATACGATTAATGCATTATTGCACA
Source organism: Ocypus olens (assembly GCA_910593695.2). Classification (NCBI taxonomy): domain Eukaryota; kingdom Metazoa; phylum Arthropoda; class Insecta; order Coleoptera; family Staphylinidae; genus Ocypus; species Ocypus olens. Next base: position 31,277,425 of record OU343047.1, read on the forward strand.
TTTGTTATGATTCAATTCATTTATATAGATATATCTTCTTATACATACGATTGAATCCTGATTGATTGATAATAGTCCTTGCTAGTACGAGTGACACCAATGTATGCAATATAGCTTCGGTACGAGTACATCAATGCATATGAATCTACGAACGCTTATTGAATATGTAGCTGTGGGATTTACCTGAAACAAAAGAAATAGAAATTAGAAAATATGTCTAACATTAATACAAGGAATACTAGTATGGCCCAATTAGTTGAAATAAAGCTGTTAGTGCATCGTGTGTCTGAAATATCGACCCTAGGTTTTTTTGGCCCATCTTAAAATAAATAAAATGATTGAAATTTAAAGCTAATCGATTAAACTATCCTGATGATACGAACTAATGAATTGAAGAATTGTATTTATTATAGAATGATTGAATTAAATAGGATTACTTAGAATACAGAATTTACTGAGGGGGCTTAAGTTGAAGGTATTAGTTCCGAATTCTTCAGCAGTGGCCAATATACGTTCGATGATGGGAGTAATTTGGGTGGATTCACAGAACATGTCGTTGGATTATGGAGAAGATTATTTGGGGGTCTCATTTTGGTTAAGGTTTGAACTGCAAATCTTACAGCTATTTGAAAATGATAATGGTAGAAGGACGGTATTGAATGAACAGGATTGAGCCGTAGTCGAACAGGGGTTGGCAAATCGACTTGTATATGTGAACAGCATTTTTCCTATAAATGCCTTGGTTCTTAAAAGTTAAGGCGGAAAAATGCCGGGCTCTTATTTTTACTTCTGCTTTAATAGATTGGGCATGGATTTTAAAGAATAGTTTACAATCGAACAAAAATCTAAGTATTTCCAGGTGAAGGATGGAGGAATATCGGTTCGATGGATTTTGATTTTGGGTGGCAATAGGATAATTTTGTGGAAAGAAATGCAAAGTTTGGGATTGGAAGTAATAATTTTATTGTGCCACTTGGAGAACCAATTTACCAAAAAAATTAGTGAAATTTGCAGGGAGTTAATGATAGCAGGGAGTATAGCAGCGTGGACCATTAAGACAGTGTCATCCGAAAATGAGAGTGGACATATGGAGAAATTGAGCAGGATCGGGGTTGAAGATATCATGGAAGAACAGTCAATAAAGAAGAGAGGCAGCTGGAGAAAAAATGATGGAGAAAAAATAAGAACCATTATTTTGAAATATGGATAAAATGTTTATAAAATAAAGTTTCTTATAATCTAAAATAAAGGCTAAATACAAATGTTTTAATCAAAATTATGTTTTATTTTTTAGTTGTATGATATTTACTATCGTCATGGAATCAAGGCATGAAATCGTACTCATAACTCCCTCGGGAGATATGAGTTATATCTCCCGAGGGAGTTATGAGGTCTGCTCCTGTTTACCTGACAAATAGTATATACAATTTCCAAATTCTCGGCTCAAGATGATGGTTGAAGATAGACAATCTTGCGTCTGCTCACGACCAACTTTATAGCCAGACAGAAATTAAACTTTTCTCTCAGGTTTGTTCACTATTTTATTCACAACTGTACGTTTGTTGTTAAAGCATTAACGTCAAATCAAATCAAATCAAATAAAAGTCTGTTCAAGAAATGCGGGCGGTTTGATAACAACCATGCAAATACATATTGCAGATCGATATACTGACTATTTTTACGAATTACTAATATTTAACTAAAAAATAAATTATTGTATGCACCAGTGGAGATATTCAAGTTCTTCACCCTCGATTGACTTAAAAACCGAGGGCTTCTGATTCTGTCAACCTCGGGAAAAACATTCCATATCTCCCTTAATGTATAAATATATATTTCACAGGTGGAATAATATTAGTTACTTTGTGCAGAATTTAACAAGAAATCAAGGTAACCGATTCAGTAAACATGAATGTTAGGTTAATTAAATTGGTTATTTTGAATTTTTGCTAAATGCTGCGAATAATCACACAAAAAACCACCATTAATATTTCTAGTGTAAAATAGTATATTATTATACAAATTTGATATTGTGGAATGAGTGGGATTGGAGCACGACTCGCGCAGTGAGGAGTGCTCCAATGTAACGAGTGCCCCGCAATGCCTCTTATTAAACAAGTATAACATACTATTTTTTCTACTTTGGTTTCAATTAAGGATTTGTTTCTAAAATAAAATATATACTATAAACGTAGTGAGTTTTATTTGCATCATGTGGCAGCATTGGAACAATGTTTTGTTTCGAACGAATTTAATATTTAATAAACGTATTTCTACGGCGATTTCAATAGTTAATTTTAAAACATTAAATCTAGAATATAACACACCTCCAGAAATAAGGGAAGCTGCTTAGGGTGCGATAAGCCAAGTAAGTTGTAACCAATTTAAGCTTATAGAATAATGCAACGTACTTGCCTAAATGATTATCGATATTTAAGGTTATGTTTACATTTGTTTCTCGTGTAAGGCATCGAGACACTAAGACACATCCTGTGTGAATGCGAGTCACTCAAACAACTTAGGTGGTCCGTTTTCGGAGAGGAGTGGCCAGATTGGTCACAACTGGGCAACACTCCACACGGCCAACTACTTGACTTCACAAGAAGTTTAGGTTGGCTTGAGAAGTAGGGCTCAGGAGGCGGCACAAAGGACCAACGAATGGTCTAAGCGCTGCGACCATTTGGTCGCCCTCCACAAACCATCAATCATCATCATCATCATCAAATCATCAAGGCATCGATCGACGCTAATTAATTTAAAATTCACACCGCATTAGTACACCGACAGAAACGGATCTTGATTTCATGATTTCCGTGTTATTCGTTTTGCAAACAAAGTGATAATATAATAAATTACCTTTCCTCTGTGCATGTTATGTTACCTAAACGTCGTTGCCGAGTGTTGAGTGAATTAATTCGTCCGGCCATTCCGAGTTCTTACGTTTCCCCGCCGATAAAAAGTGAACAATATTATGCCTCCGTTTTTAAGGGGAAATGATAGAACACTTTGGTGTGTTTCTGGCTCAGTAGATGGCACCGCTTTATATGGGACTTATAATGTAAAAGTTTTTCCGTTTTTTTCTCGAAAACTGTAAATTGTAAGGGAAAACGAAAAACGGCTGCCTGTTCAGTGCAGTCAGGAGCAGGCCTAACCTGAAAACTTTTTTCCGAAAAATAAGTATTTCTAAGAAAATAATGAAGCAACGTGTTATAGGCTACACTCCCGCTTGCGTTTGTATTCAATGTGAATTGGGCGTTAACATACGTCTTCCTTAGTAAAATAAACACACACGTGAAACTATCCGGATACATTTTTATGTGTAAAGAAAGAGGATGATTCGCCTTATATTATATATAATTTATCACACTCCGTCGTCTTGGTGTGGGGATTGACGCATGCATCTTTCTAGTCCACGTGGACTTGTAAGTACCGATTATAAACAAACACAGCAAGAAATCCAATACTCTAGTTTTGGAGTCGGCAATCGGGAACACATACTGATACTTCGAAAAAATAATTTCGTTGCAAAATTTTAGTTCAGACAAAATGTTTATAAAACGAAGTTGTTTATAATCAGAAATAAAACGTAAATACAAACGTTTTAATAAAAATTATAAGTTTTATTTTCTTAGTTCTAGAGTACGGGAAAGTATTGCGATCGGGAAATATTTTAAAAAATACAGGAATTCAAGCAAGTTAATATAATATGCTTTACTTGACAATGACAGCTTTTGGTGGTCGTTTACCTTAACTTAACCGCTTGGATGAGAAATGTTATTTCTCTCAGGATTTTTACAGCTGGGAACTCTAATTTATCTTCCGTTTGTGAAAAAAATAACTATTATACTATCAAATCGGAAAAAGTATCACCATTTTTAACTTTTACAACAATAATAGTGGCTTTGTTGGATTATTTTAATCATCTAACAAAAAATTAAGGTAGCCTATTCAATAAACTTCAATGTTACGTCTGTCAGTAATTTTCAAAGTAACAGCCTTTTTTTGCTCATCATCTTTTTTTTTCAGTAGACTCACGACAAAGTTGTCATTTCGCCCATCTCTAGAATATGTAGAATCACCAAAGTTTCTGTCATGTTTTTGGATTTTTGTAAAGCATTTTTTTCACGAAATTTGTTTATTTCTCGAGGATGTTTCATTTCTTAATGGTATATACCTGTTACGGCTTTTTAAAAATTAACTTGTATATAAAAATTAATAAAGATAAGGATAAATTATTATTAAAGATTAGTAAGAAGTTGAAGTCATTCCATTGAAAAAATATTAATTTTGCGTAGATTCGGAATGGTACATATTTTATTCGAAAATCTTACGTTCTAAACGGTATAAATGCACAAAATATGAACATGCGAAATTTCTGTGTGTGAAGTTAACGTACCAATTGTTGGAAACTCATGATTTTTAGAGTTATAGGTTTCTTTTAAATAATTGTATGCTTTTCCATAAATTAAATTAATAGTCAGACCCAAAAACGGTCAAAGTGAAACGTCAAGTTCATTCTGCGTCTCGCTTTTTCTGGAAGAGATTTCGTGATGGTTATTGGCACGTTTTTAAAGATTTATAGTTTTACAATTCTGAAACTAGTTTTAGTAAAAAACATTTATTTTCATTTTTTTTAATTAATTTTCATTTACCGAAAATAGTGCTTTCGCGCGAATACATATGAGACGCTGGAAGATTTGTTTATCGTATGGAACTGCTCGGAACTGTCTGAACACATTACTGAATTATCTAGGCGTATTTGTTTATAAAAGCCGAGAGGGCAAGAGCACTTGACTCAATATAACCGAAGCGAGTCTGTCACATAAATCACGTAGCGCAGCTCCTTTGTCGCCGAGGAATATGCGTGATTATTTAGGTGTTTTTGAAATTTAACAAATTGCAAACAATATTTCACGTTAGTACTGCACCTGAATTATCTGAATTCATAGCAATTTTTCTCTTTTTGATACGACCGATAGTGGCCTAAATGTGCCGGAATTACTTTTCATTCAAAACCACGAGTATGGAGATTCCCTTAAACTTAGTGGTGGCGAACTTCTCAATATGAATTTTCGAACATTTTCTGTATGTAACACATTGGAGGGTTCCAATTATATTATGAATTAATGGCAATTTTACATTTTGATGTCGACACCTGTCACGTTTAAGTACTGTCAATCGCTACAACTAAAATGTTACCACAAATAGTTTAATAATAAGCAAAAACAGTAAAATAAAAAATCTCATCATTATTAAACTATTTTTGGTATAACAAAAGGATGAATAATAAACCAAAGTAGAAAAATGATATTTTTGATTCAAAATTTTATAAGAGGGGCGCAATACATAAACTAAGTAAAGCAGTACCATACTTTTCTTATTGACGTCGGCAACTAGTCCATCTGCCTGAACCTATTTCTTGCAGGCTGTTCCATATAAAACCTTTTTTTAAATTTAAAAAAAAACGATTGCCTATAATTAGAATAATCACAGCGGGAGAAATATTAAAATGTATACTGAAAAAGGCAATAACAAAGCGACGGAGCACGTAGCTTCTTTCAGAGTGGTTCAGTTTCCCGTTGGGAAAGATGAATCTAAGTTAAGATGAATCTGTATCCTTAAGGACCGCCCTGCAAATATATCACTTCTAAAAAGTTAATTGATACAATTGCAAAGTTGTTAAAAGTAATGTTAATATTTTTTTATATTTTATATTATTATATATTTTATAGCATTAATTTGTTTTTGTTTAAAATTAAAACATGTTATACTTATATTATTAAGATAAGAGTTTAGATTATATTTTAATATATTCATTTGTTTGAGTTATTTTTATTTTGAATATTATTTTGGAATATTTTTTTTAACATTAAGAGTATGCGAGGCGGCATTAGGCCTTTATTTATTAGTTTATATAATCCGCACGTATTGTAATGACTATTTTCAATCATTTAATATATTATGATAAAATTTATTTTTATAATAATTTTTATGATCCAATTAAGATTTAAAAAAAAAATAGGTTTTGATTAAACCAGTGATTTTATTTTATTTTAACAATTCCTTTTTATAACATTTAGATTTAATTATTTAGTTTCTCGTATTAGTTGGTTGTGATTTATTTAGATTTCCATGATCTTATTAACATTTTGAATTTGTTCTCTGATAATTTTAGCAAGGTCAAACTTAAATAATTCTATTTTATTTAAATTTATTTAAAAAAAATATTATAATTTATTAACTTAAAAAAATACATATAAGTCAGTAATGTGAATTCAATTGAACTTTCATTTAATAACTTTAAAATAGCTAAGTATCATAAAAAAACTGCTGGTAACAATGAATTGATATATATGGAATAATTCATTGTTGATGTGCTTTGAATATAGCTGCGGAATTATATCGAAATTATGATGATAATTAAAGCAAATAGATGTTTGATTCAAGTTAAGTCAGAATGAAAAGCCGAACACAAACTGGAAGGTGATTTTGCTGTTCGAATTCATGAATACAATGTCCAATCAAAGTGATAAATTACAAGTTCAGATAGATGTAATAAAAACTACTTATAAAATAAACCGTATGTAAATTATAGCACCGAATACCAGAATAATAAAGGTAAAGATAACCTTAATCAACTTAACCTTAATTCAGATTGCCGCCACGGAATACTGGTTTCAACAACTAAAATTTATCAAACGACCTTCAATAATTAGATATTAGAATAACTTAAAGCCGTGAAAGGAGTTTATAACGCCAGACTATAGAGTCCTGAGTTCTTGTCAAGTACATAGAACAACAAATAACAGTAATTGTCTGTTAATTAAATGTGATTAATTAAATGGCTACTGGACGCAGTTTTTAATTCACTGTTGATTTTGATGTACAACTTTCACAAAAATAAAGATTAAATATGAAACAAGCCATACTCATGTATTATTTGCAGTATTTCCGAACTAACCAAATAATAGCTAAAATTAAATTTGAAAATTTGAATTAATTATTTTTAAAGTTAATTGTATATAGAAAAATACGATCTTAAACCGGTATTATATGAATAGTAGTACAGTTTGTAACATGCAAATTTCTATTGCCGACACCAGGCAACTTTAGATGTTAAATGGAATAAATATCGCAATATTTCAATATAAAAATGTGTGTTATTAAATCTTTTCCGTGATTTTTCAAGGGTAATCGCTAGTATTGTAATATTCAGCTAGGTATTAGTAAGGTAGTAATTGTTTCAATTTGTTTTTAGTCTAACTTTGCAATAGACACTCAGAAATATGTGTTTATAACTTAGGTAAGATCACAATTAGAGTACGACTCATGTATTTGGTCTCCATTTTACTCTAAATATATTTCACAAATTGAACGGGTACAAAACAAATTTTTAATGTCAATTTCTTTTAGAATTGGAATAAACAGAATGGACTACAGTCGAACTAACATGCTTTTCTATATAAAATTATCAACTCTTTGTGAAAGGCGTATGTATTGTGATTTATGCGTTCTCTTTAAAATAGTAAACGGACTCACTAATTGTAGCGAGTTACTTGAAAGTTTAAACTTCAATGTTCCTTCAATAACCAGAAATAAACTTATTTTTCGTGAACCATTTCATCGCAGCAATTATGGCAGATATAATTCCTTAAGTAGGATGATTAGATTATGTAACATGGTTTGCTCTTCGCCCAACTTTATATTGTACGGAACTTCCTTATATAATTTTAAACGCCATTTAAAATTTATTGACTTGTCGCCTTTCAAATGTTATTCAACCATGTAAATATTTCTTTTTTGTTAATTTTATGTTAATTGTATATATATTTAATGTCTGTAGAATTGTAATTTAATTTAAATTGTTGCCTATTTTTCGTATTGCAAATTTTGTTTCTATTTACACAATGTTATGTTCTAAATTTGTAAAGTGGTAATACCGTCAATAAATAAATAAATAAATAAATAACATACAAATTTCTTTTTTATCAATCAATATCCGGCGTGGCATTTGCCAGGGAAATAGTTGTTTCAATAAGTTGTTTGTTTATAATCTTAGTAAGACTTACCTTTGCAGTTACGAACAGGATGAATATTTATATATTCAGACCATTTTTCGTCTTTATTAAATTTAAAAAAACATAGGTCCGCAATTATTCTTCGGTTTGCAAACGATGTAATACTTAAGGTGTTCATAATATTCTGGTAATAGTTGTGTAAGTGCCGTTGACCAAGTTAAATTTGCTATTTCTCAGGATATTTTTCGTAATTGATTCGATGTGATTTATATTAATGGCTGCATAAGACGACCACACTAAACATGCGTATTTTAAATTATCTCCTTCGAAATGTATCAGACGAAGCTCCACATTCTAACCGCTTTGTCACGTATGCTGTTAAAATGAACTTTGAAAGGTACACGACTATCTAATATCACACCTAAATCTTTTACATCTTTAACAAATTTCAATGAATAAATACAATATACAAGACTATATGGAGTACAATTACTTCTTTAAAACTAAATTGAAATACTCATACCATAATTCTCACAATTTAAAATCAATGTAATAACCTTAATGCAGTACTCATCATTCCTATCTACGTCGTTTTGTAGTAGTTTGCAATCCTCAACACTCTGCAACCTGAAATAGTTCCATGTCATCAGTATACATAAGCATTCACCAAAATGAAATTCATGAGTTAAATCTTCAATAAATAGGTCGAATAGAAAAAAATAAAAATCAATTAAATTTGTCCAATATTTGACCCTTGGGGCATATCAGAGCTTACCGTAATTGTCTTTAATTAAAAGTTATGTAATCGTACTTTTTGAATTCTGACAACAAGAATGTATTTAAGCCATAACAAAGTGTTTTCTTTAAAACAAATCAATCGACCAATTGATCGGCCAGCAACCTTACTTTATAACCTCTTTTAATTGGTTTCTTGTGCATATATTGTTTTAGATTTGACCGGCCGCGCGGTCTTTGTATCTATTCAGAGATTCGTCAATAGCTAAATCTTCTGATGGCAGAAGAAAATTTTCTTGAAATGCAGAAATAAAAGCCCGAACTTTATATCATTTATCAAAATTTGGTTCACCTCTCTTTCGTTGTAGTTGTAGACTATCGGCAATCATATGAAAATGTAAAAGAAGTCAACTAAACCTCGTCACTCTCATTCGAGAGCTAATTTATTTATCTCATAAAAAAAATTTTTAATCGGTCTGACTGGATTGTGGTTTTATACCCATCAAATAGATCATTTCTATAAATGTTTCATTTCTAAAATATTTGTACGCTTTTAGGGTTTACCTTACTGTTCTGCATATAACGTAGTATGAAAAGCTATATGTTCAATAAAATCATTCATTAATTGCTTAAATGTAACAATGTTGTTACATCTGTAGAATAAAATTAGGCAGACAGCACTGTATAGTATATTGTTTAATATTGTCAGCGGATTTAATTAATTTACTCCATGCTATACTTCTTTTTCCTGATTGGTATTGATTCTGTATTGCCTCCAGCATTTTCGAAATAATTTTAGTTTCTGAGTCTGTATCTGACAAAATAATATCATCGGATACATTTTTATTGTTGTCATAAGTATTATTGCTGTGATTTGTATCTGATTCAGAACCTAGTGGGATTATCTCATCATTGCCGTACAACTTTTGCAATTAATCATCCGCAGACATTCTCGTTAGTTTCAAATCCCAATATGTGGGATCCGTGTTTGTAAAGAAAAATATTACCAATTTCTCTGCTTGAATCTAAAAGCTGTAAGAATAATTCCATAAAATAATAAGTAAAATAAATATATTACATCTGCTCAGTGATTTTATATTAAAATCACAAGTTTTTAACCAATAAATCTAATTAGTTTCAGCAGTTTTGTAACATTAAAACTCATGGAATCGCGGGTTATAATTATTTCAAATAAAATTTACAAAAATTGATCTATTGCCCCTGAAAGAGTTAATGCATCTGCAACAAGTATGGGTTCACAATTTAAATCAAACCGACTGGGCACAATTTTATGATTTTATGAGTTAGTTTAGATTTTGAATTCCCTATTTTATTATATTAAATATTTCTAATTGATTATTTTAAGTTTTGCATTTATTTGGTGTAATAATTTTCCCAAAGAATATCAGTTTCTTTATTAAATTATTTGTTTAGAGGTAAATCCAATTGTTGAAACATTATACATCTCCCATAATAATATTACAACTCATACAAATCAATGGTCTATTCATATTTTATGAAAATACGTAACGGAAAATCCATCCGAATATATTTAGCCTCGTAATTAAGTTCATCATGAACATTAATATTTTAATGAACCTTGATGGAAACGCTGCTTACCAAAATTTTATCTTTATAGCGTTATTAAATTAATCTACTCAATGCTCATAAATTCATCATTCTTAATTATAATTAAAATGAAAATAAAAATGTATCCACTAATAACTTCATTACTACATTTCTTATCGAACTTAATTAACAGTTATTTACTGTACAAGTGCAAAGTAAGGTATTACTCACCCAACACCACCTAAAAACCGGTTTGTAGGTTGTCAACACGCACTTACCTCAAAAATTCATCTAGATTAAGTAATCGGTAGCATTTTGCATTGATTATCGCAACGAAAAATATTCCACATCTCGAAATTGTTACTCAAATTTTAAATGGATGTAAATTCGCTTCAACAAAATTATGGAAAGTTTCGGTAATTTTGATTGCTTACGTATCCTGATAACACCTCATAAGTAGACAAAGTCTTGAGCAACAAATAATTATTATTTAAATGCTGATTAATCTAATTGCAATCATTTTCTCGTCTGACGTGTGTAAATGAATCATTTTCGTTGCAGCTTTTTGGTAACTCAACATTTTAAATTCTCCGCTACGTGGCATTCGGTTGTCTTAGCGCCCTGCATTTTTGATAAAAAGAAACTTCGCTAACGAGTCGCAACCCAAAATTTAATTATAAAAACAAACCTGCTTGAGCGAAAAGTTTTCTTATTTTGCAGGACTTGGTTCTAGTCGGTGTTAAATATTACCAAAAACCTCTTCGGTTAGAGTGGAAATCCTTCTGGTTTACATGCCCTTATAAATACAATCCTTTCGGTTAAAACGTTCAATAACACTAGCCAACAAAATTTTACTTTCTTTCTGTAAATTTAATTGAAACAGTTCATTTTTATTTTTTTAAGGATGATTAACTGCACCTAATTTAAGTACGACTGTTCGAAAAACGTCTACTCTGCGTTGTCAAATGAATGCGCAAAAGCTCACTTTATTTTCGGTCGTAGAAAAATAAATAATCGATATATCAGTAAGAATAGCGTGAACTTCATCCGTGTTCATCTTCAAATGTAATCAAAAAATACATGAAAAAACAGAATGTTTTCAACGAATTTTATATTTACACTTGTTATAAACATTTAACAACTAGTTGCGCAAGTAACTAGCACAAGTAACCGATAATAGCGTTTTATCTAGAAATATCGCACTGGTACGTTTCTATACCGTTTAAATCACGTTTAATAGAAAAAAATGGCAAATGAAGCAGAAGTGGAAAACTATTGTGGTTGACTTCAATTTTACAGAAGACGCATAAGTGTGGGATCGGTCTATAGAGTGTATATAAATTCACTATATTAAGGGAGTAAGCAAAAATTCAGTTGAGGTACTGAGACGTAGTCTGACCTTTTTGTACTCATATACGTTGTGTTTTATAGTAACCCTTAATTATTTAACAGATTCGTTACAGTGTCGATGCGTGTTGGTTAGATTTAGGTAAATGAAATGCGTGTTTGTTGAATGAATGGATGTTTGTTCATTTGATTTATTAGTTCTGGCATTTGCATTGGTACAACAAAGAGTATGTCATCTGATTTATGAACACATTTCCTTGTTGTACCAATAGATCTGGGAAAACCCTGTGGGAAACCCAGTCTCAGCACTGTCGTAGAACATTTTACAAAATGACGCTGCAAGAATTTGAGATTTATGACTACACATCGGCGTCGTATTTCCTCTTTGACCAGACCAGTATACGTATGACTTAGAACAAAATGACGAGAGGCTCAGCAACGGGCTTCCTCGCTTAATGTCAATGAATGTTTCACTCAATCTCAATGAATAACTTTAACAATCGGAGACCACGACGATACACCTTCGCTCATAGAATCATATTACCATCAGAAATTTGGGGCTCGATATCTACAGCGCTAACTTAAAGCAGCCGGCGAGACACCCATTTCAACATAACTATGCCACAGCGCTTAGAGTGTCCGGAAGCTATGAGGAAAGCAATACGTTCAATAATGACAGGTTAAAACTATTAGACATTAAATTTTAGGGAGCTCGATATCCACAGTTCTAACTTAAAGCAGCCGGCAAGACACCCCTTTCAACATAACTATGCCACAGCGCTTAGAGCATCCGGAAGCCATGAGGAGAACAAATTCGTTTAATGTCTTCTAAATTTTGTTAGCCAATATTTCTGATGGTAATTGGGGTTTCGATATCAACAGCGCTAACTTAAAGCAGCCGGTGAGATACCCATTTCACCATAACTATGCCACAGCGCTTAGAAGGCCCGGAAGCTGTGAGGAAAGCAATACGTTAAATAATGACAAGTTAAATCTATTAGATATTAAATTTTAGGGACCTCGATATCCACAGCGGAAACTTAAAGCAGCCGGCAATAGACCCCTTTCAACATAACTGTGCCACAGCGCTTAAAGCGTCCGGAAGCTATGAGGAAAACAAATACGTTTAATAATGTCTTCTAACTTTTGTTAGTCAATATTTCTGATGGTAATTGGGGTTTCGATATCAACAGCACTAACTTAAAGCCGCCGGCGAAACACTCATTTCAACATAGCTATGCCACAGCGCTTAGAGCGTCCGGAAGCTATGAGATAAGCAATACATTCAATAATGGCAGGTTAAAACTATTAGACATTAAATTTTAGGGAGCTCGATATCCACAGCGCTAACTTAAAGCAGCTGGCAAGACACCCCTTTCAACATAACTATGCCATAGCGCGTAGAGCGTCCGGAAGCCATGAGGAAAACAAATACGTTTAATAATGTCTTCTAACTTTTGTTAGTCAATCTCTCTGATGATTTCGCATTTCGTAATAGAATGGTTACTCCGATGTGAATTATTTCACATTTCGTAGCAGAGTGATACAATAGGATTTTTTGTTTCGCATTTTGTGGCAGAGTATTTACTCGAATGTGAATGGTTTCACATTTCGTTACAGAGTTATTACCAGGATGCAGTTGTTCTTTGTGTTTCGAATTTCGTTGCAGAGTAATAATTGAAATGTGAATTGTTTCACATTTTCGTTGCAGAATGATTACTCGCATGTCATTCATTGGATCCGTGTTTCGCATTTCGAGGCATAGTGATTATTCAAATGTGAATTATTTCACATTTCGTAACAGAGTAATTACTCAGATGCAGTCATTCATTGAGACAAGTTCACTTCACATATTAAAGAAATTACTCAGGCTGTATGTTGTCGAATCACTCACTGATTCTCACCACTGTATTTCCATCCCCTCGAATTTTGTAATCCCGTCCACGTAATGGACAAAAACGCGATACAACTCTGTAATATGTTCACCTGTTATGGATTGCATATGGCCACTACACAAGCAACAAGAAAAGACTCGTGTATAGATAATATATTCTCAAACAAATATAGCAGTTCACAAGCAAACCAGGCTAAAGTAGTCAATATAGGAGTGTCAGACCATAATGGAATGTACATTGAAATCAACCAGGCACAAAGGAAAACAACAAAAGTTGTTAAGCCAATTACAATGGTAGGAAAGATTAACCTATATAGTATACTTGAAAGATATGATTGGGGGGATGTTATGAATGACAAAATTGACATAAACTCAGCATGGTCTATCTTAACTAGCAGAATTAGTGAGGCTTGCTCAATTGCATTTCCTGAACGTACAAAAAACATAAGAAATAATACCAGTAAGGTCGAATGGTTTAGTCCTGAATTAAAAAAAATGAGAGAAAATCTTCACCTACTTTGTGACATAAAGAATAAAGTACGAAACGAACATTCCAAGGCTCAATATTCTCAACTAAAAAGTGAATATAAACGCCGCATTATACAAGAACAACGAAATGCAAATGAGCAATATATAAATTCATCCTCCAACTACTCAAAGGCAGTCTGGGAGGTTATAAAATCCAAGACTCATAACAACAAAAATAACAATCCTAACGATAAAGAGGACATTAACATAAGTGCCAATGAATTCAATAGGTATTTTGCTACAATTGCAGAATCGGTAATGGGTTCTATACCGGAAAGTGAAAACGATCCGGTATTTAACATGATAGGCTCTTCCATGGGAATTACTTCACAGTATTTTAGTTTCAGTCAGGTATCTAGTGCAAAGGTACGTGACACTATCTTTAAACTAAAAAATAAAAACAGTAAGGATATTTATGATCTAAACATTGACTTAATAAAAGTGGTCATTGATTTAATAATAAGTCCCATTACATATCTCATAAACAGATCAATAAAAACAGGAACCTTCCCAGATAGCCTAAAATTAGCAAAATGTATTCCAATCCATAAGAAAGGAGACAAGAAAAACAAAAATCACTACCGCCCTGTCTGTATATTGCCCATACTGTCAAAGATATTTGAATCAATACTCGCAGAACAAATACCGCATTTCTTAGAGACAAACAATCTACTGACGGACTCCCAGTTTGGTTTCAGGACGGGCAGATCAACAACAACTGCTATCAGCGCTTTCATAAATTTCGTAATTGATGCATTTGAGGACGGGGAAATCGTGACAAGTTACCTGTTAGACTTAAGCAAAGCTTTTGATTGCGTTACACACTCAATTCTCTTGAGAAAGCTATACTTTTACAATTTCTATCCGGAGAGCTGTAAATTACTAATGTCTTATATGTCAAATAGGAGGCAAAAAGTCATCTTAAACAATATTACATCAGAGGAAGAAACAATGGTTCACGGGGTACCTCAAGGGTCAATTTTGGGACCATTGCTCTTCTTAATATATATAAACGACCTACCTAAACAAAATCCAAATAGTTTAACAGTGCTATATGCTGATGACACATCCATTTCAGTAAAAGGCGGTAGTACGGAGGTCACAGTGCAACTTCAATTAATAATGAAACAGATGTACAATTGGTTCGAGTGTAATAAACTCAAGCTGAATACAGATAAGACTACGGAACTAACTTTCTCGCTAAAACAATCACATTCTAAACAGATTTCTACTACTACATTTTTAGGAGTTGTTATAGACTCACATCTGACATGGAAAGCACATGGGGCTAAACTTGAACAAAGCCTAGCGAAAAATGTGTATTTGTTAAAAAATCTAACAAGGTCAATAAATTCCCAAATGTTAATCAGGGTTTATTATTCGTTCATCCAATCACGTATTAATTATAGTATTATCATATGGGGACACTCCCCTATAATGAACGACATATTTCGATTACAAAGAAGAGCAATTCGAACAGTGGCTGGGCTGAAATATAGAGCTGACTGTAGAGAACAATTTAAACATCTTAAAATTCTCACAGCTCCATGTATATATATACTGGAATGTCTTTTGTTCATGAAGCGTAACTTAGGTAAATACCCATGTAACAAGGACTATCACTCATATGAAACCCGAACTAAAAACGACATCCGCACGGAGAAATTTCGCTTATCAAAGGCAAAAACAGGCACGAGATACTACGGAATCAAATTCTTTAACGCGTTGCCACATAGCATTCAACAATTACCAGAGCTACAGTTCAAAAGATGGTGTAAGAACTTCCTAACTGAACATGCTTTCTATTCTTTCAATGAATACATAGCCAACCGTGCAAACTCGTAAGAAGACTTTTAATTTCAATTTTCATTTTAATTTGGATGTAAAGTCTAATTTTAATTATAATTGTAATTGTAATTATAAGTGTAATTGTAATTGTGGTTGTAATTTAATTTTAATTTTGAATTTTAAATTGTAGTTTTAAATTTTAAATTTTAAGTTTTAAATTTTAATTTTAATTTTAATTTTGATCTTATTTGTAATGTTATTTCTCCTCTTGTGACTTGTGTAAAACTGGGTAGGTTATTGGCACTAAATAAATTATTATTATTATTATTATTATTATTATATTTATCATCTAATTTGCCCCCGCCACATTCAGAAATACACGTGCCAAATTGCCTAGTGTATGTTTGAGTACATGAACTTTCCCGTGAATTTATTTGTAGTATCTTCATTAATCTAGGTCAAGAGGATGTTTACGTTTTCTTCCCGGTACTAAGTGGTGTGTTCGAATTTACGTGTTGTTGATTTTATATCGTCGATTTTATTACTTGAATAAGTTTTCGACACGATTTTAGATGATACAAGTTAAAGAGTTCTTTGTCCGAGACGTATTTTTCCACGCAGTTGTTTTTGTTTATGTTATCGATGTTATTCCGACCGCAAAACCGCGCGTGTATGCGTTATTTGTTTTCTTATCTCACCTTCTTGCTCACATTATCTTTTACGATTGATATTTATCATGCGCTGTAACGCATCCAATTATCTTTCATATTATAATAATTATTCCTGATATGATAATCACCGAATACAAGAAAACTATTGAGATTAGGAACAGGGAACCCTTATACAATTTGAAAGATAATTGGATTCTACTTAAGAATAAGTTACTAAATACAGGGTGTGCCATTTGAAAAAAACGAAGTTATTCAACTTTATAAGTTGGGGTTTTCTACCGCATTTTTTTATCACCCTGAATAATTTTTTGTATGAAATCATGGTTGGCTCTATAGTTCGAACCTTCAAGAAAATAATTAAAATGATTATAATCGCTCAACGTCAATCACTGAGGCAAAAATAAAATTTCACCCAGACCTTGCATTTCAACAAATCTTCAAATATTTCGAAAACGGCAAACAATAGGTATAGGGAGTATTAAAGTAACTCACCTTTATTTGCTCCATATAATTCAAAAACGACAAAAAATACAGGGTGTTCCATTTCAAAAAACATAAGTTTGATCTGTAACTTTGTTATGAGACACCCTGTATAAATTTAAATATTTTTAGGACGTGCAGCTCACTATTATACATAACTTTTGTATAAAACATTTTTCGAAATTTTGAAAAATAGGCACGTGATTGACCGTTCCCGGAGCTCTGAAATACCCTGTATAAACAAAGATATCGTGGTGGATAAAAGTCGTCTGGAACTCGGCCAGTTCAGGTAATGTAAACAATACAAAGTCAAATATTGTCATTTTGTTGGGACTCATATTTTAAGCGAAAAACGAAGACAAATAAAGTTTCTATACAGGGTATCCCATTTTAAATTGCCACCCCAAATATCTCGAAACCTGAGCAACATGGCAAAAAATGTTTCAGATAAAAGTTGTTCGGAGGGGGCATATGCTGGTGACCTTAAAAATGACCTTGGGGTCAATTTCCAAGATCAAGCGAAGATCAATTTGATGGAACCCCCAATTTTTTATTGCGGGAATTTTTTATTCTACGGGAAAAAATACAAACTTTTTGTAGGAAACTTTTTTTTTAAATGCTTTTTTAAAAGGCTGTGATTCACGCATTACCCTCGGCATTAGCGTCACACCATGTGCACCACGTGGAGGTTGCCGGTGGGATTTTGCACTTCATTGGCCCTGAAAAGGGCCCATGGTTTCAGTGACTGGAGGTTCGATCTCGTTCTTAGATCAAATGCTCGATCAAGTGTCCATCCTCGTCAATGCACTTCTGTACCCGCTGGCAAAAGTTTACTTGAACATTTCGAAGGGTTTGGAGGGAAATTACTCGAAATGCAGCCCTAATCCTCTCCTTCGTGTTCTGCACTGTTGTCGGAGCTTGAGCAAATATTTTCTCGTTGACTAGTCCCGAGAGGAAAAAGTCAAGGCGAGTAAGATCCGGGGATCTTTGATGTTAATGGCGAGGGTAATACATGAATCACAGCCTGGATTTATCTGAGATTTCAAACAACATGACGGGTAAAATTCGTGAAAAAAATCATTTTCAAAAGAAACATTTCCTACAAAAAGTTTGTATTTTTTCCCGTAGAATACGATCCTCAATAAAAATAAGGGGTTCAATTAAAAAAAATCAAAGTTGACCTTCGTTTGACCTTGAAAATTAACGCCAAGGTCATTTTCAAGGTCACCAGCATATGTCCCCTTCCGAACCTATAACTTTTATCTGAAACATTTTTTCCATGTTGCTCTGGTTTCGAGATATTTGGGGTGGCAATTAAAAATGGGACACCCTGTATGTATTCTTACATTTGTATATGCTATAACAATGTATTTAAACCTAAAAATATTATATACGACTTATACTTTGTCAATTACTCGTGTAATTATATTTTTATTACCAAGTTTTGAAAAACAAAATTTACTTAATTTGAGTTTTCGCGCAAACAAGTGAAGATATTAACACGCGGTTAAGGGCATAATGAAGGTCATTAATATGGCTACTTATGCTATTTGGCCCCTTTTTGTAAGCGCACAAGAAAGCTTTAAAAAAAATATTCTTGATAAACTATTTTTTTCACGTTTTTCTGCTGTTTACAACAAGTTTTTGGAGTTCTATGACCCGTAAAAAATCTGAAAAAAATGTCGTTCTCTAGTTTTGGGTGTAATAAAATTAAATCAGGTAAATCCGATCCCACAACTGACCGGAAAAAAATACACACAATTTTAGAGTAGAATAATTTGAGAAAAACGCGTTTTTTACCACATTTTGGTACAAATCGAATATAACAGTTAATGAGCATGCAAATCTCATTTTTTAAATATTTAAAGCCAGGTTTCTAAACTTGCAACTCAAATCGCGCGGGGGCCGCCACACCCATCTTGTCCCGCCACCCCCTTTAACGGTGTGATTTGATATATATTAATATAAATGTCACATATAAAACTTACAGTAGTAATTACACTTTGCTGGATATGGACTTTTCCTAAAATTTAACACTAAATAAATAACTTACTCTTCATAAACCACTTCCTGATTATAACCATTTAATTATAAATACTTTTTATTGTGTGTAAAACATGTGGTAAACTAAATATTGCAGCAACTGTCATATTTTAGACCGTAATGAAATATTCGCCATTATGATATCATGGCTAACCTTCGTTTTTAATACAAAATAATTGTAGTTTTTTGCAATTATCTCGGCAAATACTGTACAAAAATTATTGAGTGGGGTCAAAATCATTCACCGTGATAAGCTTAAAAAATAAGACCGTTACTGTCAAATAATTAGAGGAGCCAGATTACCATATTTCAAATTTTACATGTAAATCCCTTTGGCCCACTTAACAATTTAACACCCTGTATAGTAATAATTGCTTGTAAAGTGATACTGTGATATACAAATCGGTTAATTAGATAAGCAGGTATGTGCATGTTGATTTAGAATTATAATCAGATTTCAGTGAGTAAATTGACTTGGCAGTAATGGGTCAACCGTGCTAACTTTCCTGTGACAGAAGCGAGCACGTTCTAGGACACCACTAGTCATCTTAGTCACGATCTGGTAACAGGAAAGGGAAGTCACTCGCCGTGATTTTTATTATTTATTCATTCTTGGTTTACTGACCTACACTGTGTTGGCGAATTTTGGGAAATATATTCGCAATTGTGTTTGCGTCCATTGTGTGCGCAAACAATAGATTTACAATAAATCAAGGAAATCGGAATCTGCTTGATTGATTAATTGTTATGACTGCGTTAACTGGATAATTACCTGCTGCTTTGTGCAGAATTTAGTATGTAGGATTTATCAATAATTTATTTATCGTATGGTATATTACATGCATGTGTATAATTTTAGCAAACATCAATAAATTATATTTAATCGAGCGTCAAATATTTATAAAACATTTTAAGATATATTTTTCATCTATGACCATTAAATCAAACAACCAGTATTTCTACTCATTTCAGTTATGGAAGATATACATTATTTATTGAATAAAATCTAACAGATATTATTGAACTCATAATTGCATTATGTATTACTTCTTAATGTATTACATACTATATGGATATTATTCCATTATATAAATCGCCAATAGTGATCAGATACATTGCATAATTTAATTATTGAAGATACTAATATTGATTTTACCTGAACTGTTGTGTTCGAAACTATTTCCGTGGAGAACAAAATTAATTGCCCTTGAAAGTGATAAAGTAAATCCTACGACCTAACATGCTTAGTTCTTTAAACGGGAATTCTATAATTCTATAGAAACAGAAATAAATGAAGAGTGGCTTGATTGCCAATTGCAAATAAAATACGTTTTTATTTCGCTTTAAGTTTCATGAAAAAGTATTATAAATAAAACTTCAAGTCGTCCGTACAAACTTTCACGAATTCTAGATGCGCAGCACGTCCAACTTGCGGAGTTCACCCTACGTGATTCCTCGAATTTGTCGATTTCTGCGCCACTGTGATTGATTTAATTTCTCAAAAGTCGTTTGCACTATTCGAATTCACTGAATGTAAACCCACACCTGATGGAATCTAGCGATGTTCTGGGGAAGAATATAAATATTTTGGTGAATGGTTTTGTAAATTGTCGAACTGGGATTTAACGATTTGAAGTTAGTGTTATAGTATATTGCGATATAAGGTTGGTAAGTGCCTGGTTAACAAACCGAGAAAATGTTGGAAAAACGAGACCCGAAGGGTCGGGTTTTTCTAACATTTTCGAGATTGATTAACTACGCACTTAACGACCGAGTATTGCATACTATTTTTTGCACAATCGTTTTCACAAAACAGATAGAATTCATTATTTAAATGTTTATTCAAAATAGACGCTGTAGAAAATCATTGCTCCGGTAAGGAATAAAAATATAAGTAAGCAGTACAAACGTCAATTTTAATTGACGAATATTTATTCATAAGTTTTAAAAAAATACAAGTAACAGTGAAATTGACGAAGCATTTGATGTTGGATGTCAACAGTTAATACCCGCGAAATCCAAAACGCGATATGAAAATGCCTTTAGAAACTTTCAAGAGTGGTTAAAGCCAATTTTCGGAAAAACTGTAGTGGCCTATTTCGATCTTCTCAGTGTGACCTTAAAATCGCCGGTAAGTTTATGGTCAGAGTATTCTAAAATAATAAATTTTACCTAAGTTTGCAAATGTGATTGTTTTTTTTAAGAAAAGCACATGATGTCTAAATGCTTTGCAAATGGGGAAATAAGAAAATTTTTGAAAGAATCTTTCGATGACAAATATTTGTTGATGAAGGTAACGTTTCGATTATTTCAAGTATTAAATCAAAACATTTATGAAAAAATGTTTGCAAGTAAACAATGCTAACTTGAATAAATAGTAACAGAATTAGCGCTTTCGATTAAATATTTAAATAAATTATTATTGCCACGTTACTATGGAAAAATACAATAATTTGGGAAAATTAATTTACCGATAGTATCAACAATAATGGTAAGTATAGAATAGAACACGATTGTGCAATAGAGTATTTAAGCCATTCTTATGGTCAGCACGGAAGGTTTGAACTAAAATTTTAGTCTGAAAATATTTAGCTTTTACATAAATGTCAGTTAGGAATTATAAATTTATGTAAACCAAAAAACCCAAAACAGATTATAAAAAAGAATAAATATTATAATTTATAATCATTATTTAATTTAGAATCTCTAATCGCAATAAATCATATAAAATTTAAAGAACAGATTACAAAAAGGAATAAATATTACTCCTATAAGTTATAATCATAATTTAATTCAGAATCTCTAATCGCAAAAAACATAAAATTTTAGGTTTTATTTAGTGAATTGTATGCGGTTTATTATTTGACCTATATTTTGGGCAAATGTAGGTTCAATTTTCCACCACAGTTTCAAGCAATGGTTCCTGATTTCACAGTTACACTCTTTATGGTTTAACATCGTTCGTTTATCTACACACACCAAAGATTTTACTTATACCAACAGAAAAGAGTCCGGAGGCGTTAAGTCACAGATTTGTGATGATTATTTCGCAAAGTAACTTTCCCTCCACAAATTCATTGTTTCGCGCTCTTTATTTAGCGCAGTTCTGTTGGAACCACATCTCCTCCGTATTCATACCACCCAATTGATGAACGAAATGTCTCATATCGTGATTCTATACTATTCGCCATTGATGGTCCGACAATCCCGTAGAGCACACCAACCAGCACCAACAATTTTTTGTTTGTAATGGCTTTTAAGAAATCGCTTCCAAATGCGACAATTTTTTTTGTTGGTATAGCCATTAATACGTTGACTTCCATAGGGGCCAAGATTGTTTGTAGGATCACCGGTGACCGACGTACCCTTAGATTACTGGAAACAGATATGTTGAGTAAATTATAGGGCTTTTAATTTTTTTGATAAATGTTAATATCATCGTTAAAAAAATGGTGAGAATAAATGAATGCAATATAGAACACATACAAATGGTTTTATTTAAATATACAGGGTGTCTAAAACTTTCGAATAATGGCTATACTTTTTTAATTATAAACGGAATCTAAAAATAATCTGTATAAAAGTTGTGTTTGATATTTCAAAATGCATCTACTAATGACATTGAATATTTTTAGTCTTTATTGTTTCGTTGCCATGGCAACAAGCTTTTTTTTCGAAAAGCCTACCCAATCCTTTTACGTTTTGTATATACATTTTTTTTGTCTACATGACAAGTCGATATCTCAAATAGGAAATAAGTTATGGGGCTTTTACAGATCCCTGGGTCAGCCGGTATATGGTATAATGATACACTTTCAAAGAAAAATCCTTTTATCAGGGACAAAAACGGTCTCGGATTCCCTGATAAGAGGATTTTTCTTCAAAATTGTACCATTTTCTCTAAAAAGTACGACCGTTACTTCCCTTCAGCATCTATATGGGGATCCTCGATTTTTCTATACTACATGGGCACTTATAGGAACCGAATTAGAGACCTGTGACTGACTGACGCTGACGTACATCCGAATGAAGATAACTAGAAGCAGCAACCTCGTAGAATGTTACTAGAAGACGCAATGTGTTTAAGAAGAATGTAGCTAACAAACCATGTAATATTATACATGTGGATCATGTCATACGGCGCCAATAAAAAGCCCAAAATTGACTAAAAGGTCGAGTCAATTTTATAAAAATTGACTCGCCCTTTCAGCTATCCTCTTCTTCACTTTGCCACTATCCACTTCTTCCACATCCAAGATATTATATGCGTCAGATCTGACACATTACTTTACTGTTTACAAAATTCCATAGCGACCCTAACTCCGTATATTCTCCACTGACCAAATCATTATAAATAACAAATATTATATTCAAATTTATTTACATATGATCGTGCAAAATAGTCATTTACGTAACAAGTTCCGGAAGTGATATTTTACGGGATGAGTAGGAA
Organism: Ocypus olens; assembly: GCA_910593695.2. NCBI lineage: Eukaryota > Metazoa > Arthropoda > Insecta > Coleoptera > Staphylinidae > Ocypus > Ocypus olens. The sequence continues at coordinate 31,300,951 of OU343047.1, forward strand.
GTTTCCAGGACGAGCCGTGGGCTTCGAGTCCGGTCAAATCACTTTTGGAACGTGTTACGTACAAAAATTTTCTGCAGCCGTTTTGTATGTTAAAAAAAGCAAAAACACCCAGGAATCTTATATGACAAGCGCTGTCATAAATACACAGTTTGTTATTGTCAAGGCCGACCACATAGATACCTAAAATCGTTCAGAAAGTAATAAAATTCGTAAAGAAAGTAAGGAAATTATTACGAAAGTGAAAAGAAAATCCTCCCGAAAATTGCGCATTTTGTGTAAAGTGATACTTTCGATTTAATAAATCATACCGAAAGTTTTATTTTTGGCACTGCTGCAGAAAAAATAGTATACGATATTTTATATGTGCTAACAATTCAGCCCTGCAGCCATCGGTTTGCAAGAATATTTGCTCGATTGTATGAACGCAAAGATTGACTGTGCCATATTTACACTTTCAGTGGCGATGTAATTTTTTATCTTGAGATGATGGCGGCCCTTGTACTGGTGGCATCAATTATTTTATTGGCGGCTTCCCTACTTTGTGGCATAGTACCCGGTATTTCTAATTCAGAAGACATGTTTCACGCTTCCAAAACTTTAAAATACGTAAACTATCAATATGTTTTGCTATGTAGTCATGACTTGCTTTGTTTCATATTTAGAAATTACGTTCGAAATAACATGATACTTCTATTTTTATTTGATGTTTATTGTAATGATTTTGTTCGTTCTAAAAAAGTTTGTACAAATCTCAGGCGTGAAGAAATATCCGGCGTTCGCGCAATTGAAAAATTCTTTCAAAAATTCCGGTCACCCGGAAACATTGTCTTTCCATACTTCGTTCGTAAATAACTGTTTTATGAAGTAAATATTGCTTTGATAATTACAGTTCATGTCTCTGCTCGCCGATTTGCTAGGTATTAGCTAGGATACTGTTCTTAGAAATTGCTTCCACGTTTCTTTCTCTTTAGCTGTTAGTTTTGCTTCTTGTACTGTCTTACCTATTCTTGTTAATTATTTTATCAATACATTATCCCAGTTTTCCGATGGTCTTCCTCTTCTTATTTTAATCCCGGATTCCTATTCTTTTCTGAATGGTCGGTTTTCGACCATTCTTTGTAGATTTCCCCACAATGCTACCTATTTTCCGTCCACTTGTTCCATAATGGTGCTTGTGTTTAGTTCTTTACTAACTGCTTCATTTCTAATCCTGTATTTTCTAGTCATTCCCTTCACTCCTCTTAAATATATCATTTCCATTGCTTATATTGGGCTCTTTAGAATTTTATTCGTTACCCAAGTTTCACCTTCGTAGGTAAGTATCTGTAATCGTCGTGTAACTACCAATTTTTATCTCTTTAGCAATCTCTTTTTCCTTATAAATCTTTGGTTTATTGCATGATATGATTTCATTGTTTTCTCCATTCTTTCATTTATATCATTTTACTGTTTATCATTGCTTTGTATTATTACCCCCTAATATTTGAATTCGCTTGCTTGCTCAACTTCTTCTCCGTCTATTAAGATTTTTACGTTCTCTGGGTTTTGTGTTATAGCTAATACTTTCATACCGATTTTTTTTAGTTTTCTTTTCCATAGCTCTATATTTTTCTGTAGTCTTGTGCTACTTCGTACAATGATTACGATGTCGTTCGCAAAATCGAATTCTGTGATGTATATCTTTTGGAGTTTATAATGTCCTATTTGTAATTTACTAAATTCGGGGTGGAATTATTTCATGATTTGCCCATTAATTTGGTAAATAATTATTTATATATTCATTTATGTTTTATTAATTTCGAAAAATGTTAATTTAACTCGAAACAACTTCTCATCTTTAGTCTTACCTGCTGAGATATGTATGAAAACAAAATAGCATAATTTTAAATATTCATACAAAATATAATGTAATAATTTTAAAGTTAAAATATTTTATAAATATAATCAGGTAAAATCTTAAATATATATCTCACAGGAAATTGTAATATAGTGTGCATTATAAAATATGGAAAACATGAAATGGACACAAATTTATGTTTCAATCAACAGAGTGCAAACAAAACGTAATCTGGCACATGTGTTTTCCGGTGAAATAAGGTCATGACGGTGAGAAGTTGGCACGTGTAAGATACTGGAAAATTGAGGAAAACACAAACGACACTTGTAATCGCTGTTTTAAGACCTTCGCCGCCTTTGTTTCCTTTCTGTTCGCAGGATTAATATACTTTCCTTTTAATATATTCTGCCTTCAACTGTAATATAATCTGCCTTCAACTGAAGGAAGTCATACATCATAAAAAAATGAAATGTATTTTAACGTTGGCGTTCCATGCATTTAAATATAATAATTTTATCATCGCATTGATATAAATTGCCCTAATTCTAATGCAGTCAGTCCAATGATCGATTGAAGCAATTATTAATCGAGTAAACCAAGAAATTCCCGGGATTTTTTTTTTATATAGATCTGCAGTTTTCCACGAAAGCAACTAACTTTTATTAATAATTTACATGGTTATTAAATGCGAACTTAACTTATATGCATGACGTGTAGGTACCAAGGCCTATCTCTGTTGAGTATGAGGCACTATCACACAAATTGTCTAACTGAATTACAGCGATATGGCAATACAAGACAGCTTAGAGAGAACATAGCTACTGCAAAAACTAATTAGGTCATAAAACAACATAAATAAATTGGTAAATAAATTAAAACTAACAAGTTAACGGTCGGGGGCGTCCCTCGCCGATTGCAACGCACCTTGTATACGTTGTAGAGCATCAAAAAGTAAGAGTGCTTATCTCGAGGTTTAGGGGTGAAACCATTCCTCGAAGAAAACGGCCTAGATTAATAATTTCGGTTTTGTTTTTAAACTTAGTACATCGTTGCAAAGAGCATAAAATACTGTAAAACTTTTATATAAAACTTTTTTTTTATATACGTGGTATTTAAGAAGATACATGCTACACATGAAAAACCCAATTTTCTTCAAGCGGTGGTTTCAACCTCTAAACCTCGAGATAAGCACATACAACATATAAAAAGTACGTCACAATCGGTGAGGGACGCCCCCGAGCGTTCCCTTGTAAGATAAAACTGCCAATGGATGCAAACTTTCTAGCATAAAACAACAAAAACAAACAAAACAAAACAACATGATTTCTGTTAGAAACAACTTCACCGTGTTTGGTTAAAAATCAGATTAGAGGAACGACAGAGATGAATTATTATTTTGTTGTAGATAAAACATAATACATATAATACCATTCTTGGTTGTAAATTGTACAACAACAAAACAAGACACTCGAGATGATACAAACAACTTAACCAAGTTGACGTGAGAGGCAAACAAAGTTAGAGAACTGTAACCAGCTACCAGGTATAATTAATTAACACATGAGAACATTGTACAAAAAATTAAATAAGACCAATAAACCGTTTAAATAGTACAAAAAATTTGTCCGTTATCACTAGAGTCTTTGCAGAAGTGCTATTTTCCTGAGAAATTCCAGAAAGGCTTGAATACTACTTATGGTCTCTAATAAATTACAGGCCGTATTACTTTGTTTTTCACTGAAGATGGTTGCTACTAGCAACCGAAACTAGTATGAAAAATAAAATTATATTATTAGGAAGTACTACAGTTATTTCGCCCAAACAACCACCTATTATAGTGGATAATACATATCAAAATAAATGTTTAATATCTGACTCAATTTTCATTTTTAACAGACGAAAGTCTCCTCTTTCGGAAATATTCAATTGGACAAAACCCCTATCGCCCACCATGAAAGCTACTTGTGGGTCCAAAATTAATTTCGCGAAAAGCACATTTGAAGTTGAAACTTCTTTTATCTTTTTGCTCTCATACCATATGTTCTAGGTCATTATCTAACAGGGTTATTGCTGGCGTTGTGGTTCTACAAATAGACAACACAAAACACAACAACATTCCTTTGACACTTGCACGGGAAGTGTCGGGAATCGAATAATATAGAGAACGCGAATGACTGTAAACCTGGAATCTACGTTTCTTGAAAGTGGTAATGCTGAATTCCAAGAATTAGGTAAATATTATGATATTGCATGTAATTTAAATTCACTTGAGATACAATGAGAGAGTAGTACAACCGTTGATGTTGATCTCGAACTTCAAATTGTGACAAAAGAAATCGAATCGGCTGATACTTGCTCAGGGTAAATCGAGGAGGCGGCGCACAGTGGGGCCGATTGTATCAAACGTTGGAAAAACCCCAAAATATTACAATCTGCTATTTTACATTTATAACCTATGTGTCATACGCGCAGGGTACCTGCCCGCAATAAACCGTACGTTTTTAGGTTGTGAGATTGCTACCCTTATAACTAGCACAGTGTAAAGTTGAGTATTGTCCGATACTCAGTTGTACGACGCGTCGACGAATTAAAAGTATAATTTGTAAAAGACAAAGTTCGAAGTTGTTTAAAAAATTGATTCACAACCTGGAGGTATGTACATCATAATACTATACTTTGGTCAGCAGATTTGAAATGTAACAGTCTGTTTTATATTTTTATTAAAAATACTAGTAAATCTGCACTCAACTTGACATTTAGTGACGATAAATACCCGAACATAATCAAGTATCTACTAATATATATTCTTAACGCTTACGTTTATTACAATCGTTTGATGAGAATATTATTCCTACCAAAAAAACATTAGTGGATGTATGTACTACTGCAATCGCCTTCGCCAAAAAAATGATATTAGAGTGAGTATTTATACGCATGTTCAAAAAATGATTCAAAAAAGAATGCGCGGGGTGTGAAAAACCCGCCCTCGTTGACCTCCAGCTAGCTCTTGGAGTCGGTGTAGCTATAAGACAATGCACTAGAAACACGAAGGATGGGGCGGAGGCAGAAATAGTCTGATCGGCGCGATAACAATCGCTATTATTTACACACGAAGAAAGTTATTACAATAACATAGAAAAAATATAAAATATGTAAACAGAAAATGTCAAGAAATAATGTCACGACACAAAATAAAAGTCACGAAAACAATAGTCACCAACACGCAATGTTCACGAAGCACTGGAATGTCTGAAGAATACGCGGATAGGTGGCGTGGCGTCGTAGATGTTCGGCGGATAGTGTTGGCTAACTGATTGTTGAATTTCATCTGATTGCCTGGGGAGCGCTCCAAAGCCTTTTACGGGGTCCACGCCCTACTCTTATCCGGGTTGCGGGCGGTGGTGGTGGTGTTCGAACCGGCAAATTGCTCTTCCAAGTACAATTTGGGTTCGAACCGATTTTGTCACATAGACATCGGGAGGCGGATCGACAGCCCATTGTGTTGTCCTGGCAGCTGCACATTTTCACTAATTGTTCTGCGAAAACGGTCTTAACGATGCCCTCGGTAAATCGGCGCACAGCGGGCAGAGGCTCATCTTCATTGTATAGTTACCCGCAGCTGTACTTCTTCGAAAATTATCTCGTTTGGAAATTTCAATAATGCGGAATATATGTTAATATTGAAAGAGAGCAATGGTTAGCTCATAAAATGCAAATTAAGATAATTACGCATTTGTTAAAACACGTTATACAGTTATTACAACCTCCAAATATTGCTACTACTAGCTCTGACATTCAAAACAGTGATGATTCCTCGTTATAGATATATTTATTAATATGACGTATCTATTTTTATGATGTTTTGTTCTTGTTCTAAACTAGTTTCACAAATTGTACTTGTTATTTAATGTACATTGATTTTGAATATTGCAATTACAAAATTAAAATGCTTAAACTTGGCGTTTTTTTAACACCCAGTATGAATAAATTAATAATTTTTATTAAAATGAATGCCATTTATCATATCCAACAACTAAATCAACGAAATATTTTTGCCAGTTTTTGATGTAATCCGCCCCACTGTGCGGCGGCGGCGCAATTATTTATTTCCGACGTAGTTTTAGAGCCGAGTCCAAAATGTACTGTCGGACATAATCGCTATTTATGTAACAAGTATATACATAATTTAAGACCTTATCGATGAGCCTTAAAGTTTAGAGTCAGAACGAACTTGCGTTCAAAATGTCACCATAAACAATCTAACTCACACAATAAACGACCAAACCCTACAATCTTCTTCAAGAATAATTATAATAAATAATAGTATGTACCATCGTTATAAACCACTAACTTAGTTGATATATCGTTTTCATTAGTAATTTGTATTGTATTTATTGTTCTGTTCTTTATGTTCTGATTGAAATTAAAATCTGTCATTTCTGACACTGACATAAAAGTCCGTTTTACTTTACCATTATGTACTAGTACGAAATGTACGCTATTTTAGCCTAAAAAGCAGCCGTCAAAGTTACCATTTTCGTACAGTCGAACATAATAGCTATTTATGTAACAAATACATAATTTAGGACTTTAGGGACGAACCTTCAAGTCCGAGCGAGCTCGCGAGTGAGGACTAGAAATAAGGTCAATTCATAAAGTCTAATTATGTACGGGCCACATATAAAGTTTTATGTTCGGCTGCTTTTAGCATTATTGGAACAGTTTTTAAATAAATACTGAAGCAATGTATTTATATAATTTTTAATCTAAGTGCACATGTGCTGCCACACCAATGTCATTTATTTAATAAAAAAATTGATGATCACGAGAAATAATCTAACTCGCACCATAAACAACCAAACCTTCTTCAGGAATAAATATAATGAATAATAGTAAGCTATTAACCATTACCAAGGTGATCTCTTTTTCTCATAAGTAATTTGTATTGAATTTATGCGATGTTCTGATTAATATTAAAATCTGTCATTTCTGACACTAAGAGTCCAATTTACTGTATGTATTAGTAAGAAATGTTGTTGGTCTAAAAACAAACCGTCAAAGTTACTATTTTCTACAGTCGAACATAAAATAAATTATGTTTCTGAAATAATTGACTATATTAACAATCAAACAAATATATCAATGTTAAAATAAAATAATTAAAGAATTTGTAAGCATTTGTAAAAAATATCTGCCTTCTCTTCAGGCCATGCCTGAACGCAATTACAGTTTTCAATTTATTTAAAATTAATTCTGTTACCACCATGATAGCAAATGTTCTGTATATTCAATATTTTCATAATTGAAATAATTGCATTTAACACTTCAACGCTAATATCCAACAAGGATACTTTAAAAATAGATTTTTTTAATTCACATTTTACAAATTGAAAAGTGTTCAAAAATTTGTTGTGTTGTATTCTTCGTAAATAAATTAAGTTGTCGCCACTTTTTACTATTTTTAAGATATTTTCTATTGAAAACATATTAATTATTTCAGGAATAGCCATATCTTCAGGTAACCACAATTATTTATGGTTTAGTGTAGATGAAACTATAGACGCTTATGGAAGGTATGTTGATAATTTAATACTAGAAGTTCCGAATGAAGACATTCCGACATTCTTCACATGTACAAAGAAATTCAAGAAACTAACAATAATACTGTATCAAAATTCATTAATGATGGACTAACTTTTTCTTGCCGAAAGCAGTACCCAGTCAAAAAATGTTACTAATATTCTCTGATGCAGCACCTATAATATACTATACAGTGTGTATCAGCGAAATGGAATAAATTCGATAATAAATAAATGGGGGCGTGTTCACTAAAACGCTCGGATACGTCGATCGGTATTTTTAGTTGCGCATTTTTTTCAACAAAAACTTTTTATACAGGGTGTGTCATATAACAGAGGCCAATACCAATTTTCTTATTTTAAATACAATACCCTATATATTATTCAATTTTTGGATTCTTCAGAAAATTCTAGACATATTTCATGTACCACGTCCTATACCTATCTTCAACGGTTTTTTTACTTATTAGTTTTTGAGTGTATTGTAGCGAATTTCTGTAATCAAATAATATTCTTTTTTACTTTCTCCGTTACAAGGTACGCAAAAGTATTGTGATCGTGAAAATTTTTTAAATTTTCTTTTATGGAAATATCCGTTTTGGGGTCCCTAGATGCCATTTCAACAATTTCTGGAAAAAAAATGTGTCTGTGTGTTTGTTTCCTAAACAATTGAAGATAGGTATAAGACTTGGTACATAAAATATGTCTAGAATTTTCGGAAGAATAAAAAAATTGAATAATATACAGGGTGTTGTATTTAAAATAAGAAAGTTGGTATTGGCCTCTGGTTTTGTTGAAAAAAATGCGCAACTAAAAATACCAATCGACGTATCAGAGCGTTTTTTCGAACACGCCCCCATTTATTTGTTATCAAATTTATTCCATTTGGCTGATATACACTGTGTGATAAAAACAACCACTAATATATTGTAGATTATACAGGGTTGGGCATATGTGTCGAAACACCTGATTTCTGGCTAAACGTTTGTTGTTTTGTTATTACTATAAAAATAAATGTTATTACTATAAAAATAAATGTGTATTGTTTTATTTATTCTACTCAGTATTTTATTTTCTACAGCTACCCTATTTTTCGAGATATGACATCATCAGCAGTTTTTTTAAATGGATCACCCTGTATATTTTTACATTTTCAAATAGACAACTTTTCAGCAATTACAATGATTGGGTGTGCGATTTGTGTTTTTTTTTCTAAATAAATAAAATAATAAAAAATTAAATTTGTGAATTTCGTAAAAATTTTGTTCAACCCTTCAAAATTTTGATTTATAAATATTAAAAGGGAATGTTTCATTAAAAATATTGCATACATTTTGTGGAGATCTCTAGCAATCTCCAAAACTAACCATCATTAACAACGTAATTTTTTCACGTTCAGTTAGTTCACCCAAAATTGAACAGCAATGTTAATATTTCACATGAATAACAGAAAACATAAAAAAAAAACACGAAACTGTTTTATTAGAAAACAGTGTAAAAAGATGCAAAAAGCCAACTCGATGTAGAATTAGTTTATTTAATATTTAAAACACCACAAGTCAAAGACCCACTAAACCATACATCATTGCAATTGTTGGGAAGGTATCTATTCGAAAATGAAAAAATTTATCGGGTGTTAAAAAAAATGCCGATGACGTCATATCTCTAAAAATAGTGTGGCTGTAGAAAATCATAATACGTCACTAAATAGAATTAATAAAACTATACACATTTCAAGTAATAAGAAAATAACACATGTTTAGCCAGAAACCAGGTGTTCCCACATATGCCCAACCCTCTATATTAAGGGAGAGAAATGCGTGATTTTTTTCCAGAGGTGCAAATTTGTATCCCGAGGGCTAAATCCCGAGGGCTAAAGCCTGAGGGATACAACGCACCGAGGGAAAAATAGCATTCTCTCCTGAGGTATATACAGATAGAACGTTCGTGAGAATATTCGGGTTATTATTTGATTTCTCCATTACGTCTACACATCGCATTCGTCTTATTTAATCAACCAGGTAAATAACTTGAGTTTTTGACACTTTATAGGAATGATATCCGTTCTGCTTCAAAATCCTTAATACGGTAGTATGGCGTAAATTAACCTGTTCAGCAATATTTCTAGAAGACTGGCACGAATTCTATTTTACAGCAGCACAAATTCTTAATTCAAGTTCTTGCCCCTCAGTTTTGGATTGAGGCTTTTTTCTGTGGTTTTTCTGGAGACAAGCATCCTTTTTTTCTAAAAATTCTGCACAATTCGGTGTATTTCTCAAGCAACTCATATGTATGCAATGCAACAAAAATAAATTTGACAACTAAATAAACTGACTGCACTTATTAAAACAAAATTATCAAGGTGCATAGTGTAAACGCATGACTGTCGTGCATGCCCTATGTTCCTAGTACGCGCCACCAATCTGTATACAATTTTTTTCATAAACGAGATATTTTAAAAATAAAACGTTCGTTCCTTAAACCCAACCTAGAAAAAAAATCTGTCAGACGTGAGAGTCAAAATAAATGATGGAACCTCGCAGGGAGAGAAGTAATCATTTCTCTCCCTAGGGAGAGAATGTTACATCTCTCACGATTTTGAGGGCTGATAAATCGACTTTCTCTCAGTTTGTGAAAAAAGATTTTTTACAAGAATTTGATACATGTTTAGCGTATGAATTCAATCGAATTGCTGAAGCAATAAGATTGAAATTTTCGTTGGTAAATGATTTAAATAAAAATGGAAATAAAAGTATTTTTTTCACAAACGGGAGAGAAAGTCGATTTCTCAGCCCTCGAAATCGCGAGAGAAATAACATTTCTCTCCCTGCGAGGTTCCATTGTTTATTTTAACTATCAAGGCTGACAGAATTTGTTTCTGTAATTTGTTGGGTTTTAGGAACGAACGTTTCACTCTTAAAAAGTGAAAAAATAGTATATCTCGGGAAGGAATGATATTTTTCCCTCGGTGCGTTGTATCTCGCAGGCTTACCCCCTCGGGATACAAACTACCACCTTGGGAAGAACACGCATTTCTCTGCCTTGATATATAATCTTCTGTTATTTAAGGTCCTTTGCGAATATAATTATTCATGAAGAGATTACCTGATGTCCCACTGCCATCTGAACTGGTGCTAACAAGATGGGGAACTTGGTTAGATGCTGAGATGTATTACAATTTTAAAGGGTTTAAAAACGTTATATTCGATTTTTTCAAGATTTCAGTGCCAAACAGTTCTCAAGAAACACGAGATTTGGTGAGCTACACAAGCTAGGATTTTTGCATAAATCTACAAACCTAATAAACCATTTTAAAGATGCAATTTCTCAAGTACTTGGGTGCATTGGCCAAGAAATCAAGTTGAAATCAGAACAAGTATTTCGTAAAAATGAGGGATTTTTAAATAAAATAAATTTAATTTTGAGTGGAGACAATGTTTTCGATTTTCAAATGAATTAAGCTATAATAGGTAAATTTTAACATTCGCCCAAATCCAGTGTGGATGTGGAGAGAAGCTTTTCCGCCTTCAAAAATTTATTATTATTTACATATTTAAAGTAAAAAAATATGTCTTTTTAGTTTTAAGCTATTACTTGTAGTATTTGTATGTAAAAAATATGGATTATTGCGTCTTAAATGCTTTTTCCTGTTCGAGTGCTTTTTTCCTCTATATTTTGTGCTGTTTTAGGTGATTTTTTTGTATGCTTTTTTATCCGCTCTCTACTAATTACTAAAGCATTAATTGAATTCACCAAAACACGTTTATTTAAACTGAATATACCGGGTGTGGCACTTAAGACGCCTCGGACCATAGCTCCTTTACGATAAAAGCTATCGAAAAATATCTAAGAACAAAGTGGTGCATAGTTACCGTCGCTATGTTTCAAAAATATTTCTAATCATCAGTGGCGTGCCGTACTACAGTGGCGTACCAAACTTATGTGTTTTTAAATGGAATGTCCTATTTTTTATTGCAGATTTGGAAAGTGCTCGACGAGTACTTATTTTTTTATCTAACATGTTATACCCTTCACTTTAGCGGTTTCGCTGTTATAACCCCTTCTTTCAAAATTGCGCCCCATTTTTGAGATTTTTTTGTAGAGAAACTAATTGACGCCGGCGTCTAAATTTTGAATTGAGATACAGGTTAAGACCTCGTATACCTTCACATAATTTTTTTTCGGGTAATTTATGGAAAAAAATAATTTTTGATTGATCTTCGCATGTTGTCATTTTTTCCGAAAATTTCAAATGGCACCACCCTAAAAAAATTACGGCGTTGTACAGCCAAAACTCTAAATTATTCATTGGTGTAAAAAAAATTACACATTGCATAACAAAATTTCGGAGAAAAAAGGAATTTCATCGCAAATGTCGGGAAACGTTTTCCGTTCCCAAGTGTGCCATGAGAAAACAAATACACAAATACGGTCAACATAATAGTATGTACCTATTTATTCAACATGATATGAAAAATGCAGATAAAGAAAAATTAACAACTTAAACTAAATGTTCGAAATGACGACCTTCCTGCTGGAGGCATAACCGCAACTTCGACTCACAGGCTCTAGACACTGCCCTAAGGACTTCTGGTGATATACCGCGGAAAGCCGCGCGGATTCTCTCCCTCATATCCTCGACAGTAGTTGGTACCGTCCTGTAAACCTCGTCTTTGATATGGTCCCAAAGGCAGAAGTCAAGGGGAGTGAGGTCTGGTGATCTTGGCGGCCACCTCACAGGACCCCCACGACCAATCCAGGAGTCCGGAAACGTTTCATCGAGAAATTCCCGAACGACACAGCTATTATGTGCAGGAGCTCCATCGTGCTGGAAAACTATCTGTCGAAGAGCGGCTAGAGGGACATTTTCCAAGAGATCATCCAAGTCGTCGCGAAGGAACCTCAAATAACTGTTGCCGTTCAGGTGCCCTTCGATGAAATAAGGACCCAAAAGGTGTTCTCCAAGTACGCCTCCCCAAGCATTCAGCGACCATCTTTGCTGGTGCTTTATTATTCGCATGGCTTGTGGGTTTTCATCGGCGTAATAATGGTAGTTGTGGCGATTGACATGCCCATTTCTATGGAACGTTGCTTCATCAGAAAATAATACGCGCATAAGAAATGATTCCTCCTGCTCAATTTTGTTGATAGCCCACATGCAGAAATCTTGCCTCACATGAAAATCTTGAGGTTGCAATTCTTGGTGCAGTTGAATCTTATATGGACGGAATTTGTACTTTTTAAGAACACGATCGCGTTGAAATATCGTGATTCCTACTAATATCACGGATACTGGTATGAGGATCTTCAATAACTGCCTCCAGAACCTGCAGTTCATTATTTTCGGTAATAACTGCCTTCTTTCTAACTCTCCTTTGCCGTTTCACACTTCCCGTAGTAGTAAATCTTTCCAACACTTTTTGAAACGCACGTTCATTTGGATGTGCCCTGTGCGGATATCTCGCAGCGTACACTCGTGATGCCTAGAAATAATTCTTGTTACATTCTCCAAGAATAAATATCATGTCAACCATTTCCTCTTGAGTTCGGAACATTTTTAGAACGTTTATCAAAAATGACTTATGGCTGCTACTGACGTCTATTAATTTACTTTGACAATTACCAATCTTTTGTTTTCTCATGGCACACTTGGGAACGGAAAACGTTTCCCGACATTTGCGATGAAATTCCTTTTTTCTCCGAAATTTTGTTATGCAATGTGTAATTTTTTTTACACCAATGAAAAATTTAGAGTTTTGGCTGTACAACGCGGTAATTTTTTTAGGGGGGTGCCATTTGAAATTTTCGGAAAAAATGACAACATGCGAAGATCAATCAAAAATTATTTTTTTTCCATAAATTACCCGAAAAAAAATATGTGAAGGTATACGAGGTCTTAACCCGTATCTCAATTCAAAATTTAGGCGCCGGCGTCAATTAGTTTCTCTACAAAAAAATCTCAAAAATGGGGCGCAATTTTGAAAGAAGGGGTTATAACAGCGAAACCGCTAAAGTGAAGGGTATAACATGTTAGATAAAAAAATAAGTACTCGTCGAGCACTTTCCAAATCTGCAATAAAAAATAGGACATTCCATTTAAAAACACATAAGTTTGGTACGCCACTGTAGTACGGCACGCCACTGATGATTAGAAATATTTTTGAAACATAGCGACGGTAACTATGCACCACTTTGTTCTTAGATTTTTTTCGATAGCTTTTATCGTAAAGGAGTTATGGTCCGAGGCGTCTTAAGTGCCACACCCGGTATATGCTAAAAATTTCGGTCCGATTTACTTTATAATAAAACCAAACTGGCGGAATAGCTTTATTCCGTCCTTGGGGAAATTACTAGTGAAATATTAAAAATTTCCGTTGCTATGACCGGATATAACTAGAGGAGTTTTATTTATTGAAGTTATAAATTAAACTTACTCTCATTAAACATGACAAATAATGAATGCAAGTACCAGTACAAGGTTGGAGGTACTAGTTACGAGCACGTAACTAGCGAGATTTTGATGATCAAAATCATTCATTTTGGCATTCTCTGCAATGATTGTTAATTCAAATTTGTTATTAATTTATGATTTCATAACTATAGACAAAAAACTGAAATAAATTCAATAAAACGAAATGTAGCCTGAATATATGAATATTCAACTTGTTCGTAACTCTGCTGCTTATATTTCGTTTTCTTGAATTTATTTAATGCTTTCTGCAACAAGTAAGGTGGTTTCTAATTTATTTTAAAAAACTTAAGTTTTAAATTTTTTTTTTTTTAATAAAAAGTTTATAGGACATAAAGACAAAGGATATCTACTATTTAGTTATAATATTTGTAAGGATACTTTTCTAATATTTCACACAAACAATTATCGGAAACAATCCTTTAAGGTAAACACACACTTTCGGTGTACGAAATTAGACCAACACGTTGTCAGTTGTTCGGATTGTCAAATAAGGCTTATATTTAAAGTTTTATTTGTAAATATTTAGTACTCTTTGAGATACAGCGCACGTAGGCAGTTACACGCACAGATAGACAAGAAATTATTTTTTCCAAAAATTGTCGACATCGTCTCTGGGGACCACAAAATGGACATAGCCGGTTTTTTTTATATTTACGATTACAATACTTTACGGTACACATCCCACGGAAAAAGTAAAAAGTTTAGTATAAGGGGCCGAGTATAAAAACTTTTTCGGGCCAGTTTATGTTGCCAGTTCGTACCTTAAATTTTTCTTGGGCGCCGGCTCTAATTGAAAGTGTATTTCAATATAGGTGTTTGTTATACGTCTAATATAAACTCCTAATGAAATTATATCAGTCCAGCAAGGGGAGGAGGGTGGTGATAATCGCCCTCTAGGCCCCCCTAGAGGCTACGCTAGTGGTTCACGCATTTTTGCTGCTACAAATAAGCCGTTCAGTCACATTCATACAGTGTGTATTAGCCTAATGGAATAAATTCGATAATACATAAATGGAGGCGTGTTCGAAAAAATGCTCGGATACATCGATTGGTATTTTTAGTTGGGCATTTTTTCAACAAAAACTTTTTTATACAGGGTGTGTCATGTAACAGAGACCAATACCAACATTCTTATTTTAAATGCAACACCCTGTGTATTATTCAATTTTTGGATTCTTTCGAAAATTCGAGACATATTTCATGTACCATGTCCTATACCTATCTTCAACTGTTTAGGAAACAATCACATACACGCAGACACATGTATTTTTTTCCAGAAATTGTTGAAATGGCATCTAGGGATCCCAAAACGAATACTTGCGTAAAAAAAAATTTCACGATCTTAATAGTTTCTCGTACTTCGTAACGGAGAAAGTAAAAAAAGAATATTATTTGATTACAGAAATTCGCTTCAATACACTTAAAAACCTATAGGTAAAAAACAGTTAAAGATAGGTATAGGACAGGCTACATGAAATATGTCTAGAATTTTCTGAAAAATCCAAAAATTGAATAATATGTAGGGTTGCATTTAAAATAAGAAAGTTGGTATGCTAATTGTCTCGTACTGATGGAGGGATCTTCTTTCATTGAACTTGGAACTTGCTCTTCAAGTTGTACTGTGTGCCTCTGCCGTAGCCTAACACTGTTCGCATTTTAGGAGACAAAAATACCTGTTTCACCTAATCGTTGATTTATCCATCGATAAACATTTGTAGAAGGATGCCTTCAATTTTGAAAAAGTACTCGATACTGTACTTTTGACATATATGCGTTTCCATTGTATCCCTCAGGTCGTCGAGAAATTCTGAACCAGAAGGAATCTTTTTACGCGCGAAATTTGGAAGTATAAAATCGCCCGGCTAGCGTAATGTCTTGCCGTAGACGAACTCTGCAGTTGTCGCCAATAGAGATGATTTGAAAACTATCCGGAGTCCAAGGAGAATTAAAGGGAGTTGGGTTATCCAGTTCTTAGGATCGTTGCTTATTCGAATTGAGTCTTTGATTTGGCGGTTGAGCCGCTCTACCTAGCCATTACATTGCGGATGGTAGGCGGTTGTGGATTTGTGTTAGATAGTGAAACTCCTGCAGAATTCCTTCCAAGTGTTAGACTGGAACTGCTGACCCCGGTCAGTAATGACCGTGATGCAGCAACTTCTTTCAAATGAGACATTGGGCAACCAAACGCCATCTCAGTTGCTCAGGAAGTTGCAGCAACTTTTAGGGGATACTGCCATAGACGACAGTCTCTTACGAGAGATTTTTCTCAGCCGTCTCCCAGCAGATGTCCAGCGCATATTGATTTCGGCAAATACAACCCATCTGGCTACGCTCGCTGATATGGCAGACCAAATTATGGAAATTTCAGGCGCTCATACCATCTGTGCAATATCCTCCACCCCGATGGCGGTACCAGCAATTCCGGTCGACCGTCAGATGCTGCTGTTGCAACAACAAGTTGCCACTACAGCAGAAACAAAACAAAACAAAAAGAACATAGAAATACAAAAACCCTGAAACGCGGAATCTAATACAAACTGATAACGAGAAAAGTATAATTCGTTACAGTGTCATTAGCTGGGGTCGACGTTGCCGGATGTACTTTTTATGAAAATAAGCTAATTAAGAAGTGTTAAAAATACACGTTTCAGATAGAAAGATAGCACACTGACAAATAATATTCCAACTAGTCATACTACCGAAATTTCAGGTTTTTCCGTAAATTAATATCGAATAATAACGCATATTAAACGACTGGATCTTCAAACTTTGAAAACCTCGTGAAGTCTCGGGGAGCATTTTAGAAATAAGATATGTTATTTAGAATTTTAAGTAGAATATCGCCACGTGTAGATTATCCGCCAATTTATACATACCCGATATTTTCTGCGTTGCAGTTTTATAAATTTTAGAGTAAGTTTATTTTACTAAGATATAATAGATTAAAGTCACAGGTAAATCTTCACCAACGGGAGATAAAGCTAGAAACGTGTCTTCAGATGGCCATTGACTTAAAAGTATTTTATATGCTTTAATTGTTATTGGCAAGAAATATTTAGCTTAGTTAGTTATTTTTATATCGGATGCTATTTGTAACATGTTTCCATTGTATAATTTAATGTTCGTCGCGATAGTAGCCAGGATCATAGTTGATTCAATACGTTATTTAATTTGAAGTTCGTAAACTACACTATTTGTGGCATACCAAGCACCCAGTAGCAGAATTATAAATTAATTTCGCATTTAAATGATAATTGATGATATAAATCTCTAAAATCTGATTCATGTACAAAATTAAACAAGTTGTGTAGTTTGGATAATTTCACCGACAACTGCCCTCATTTTAATTCTTTATTAATGCATTAACATATATATGTTTTACATACGTCATAATATATAGTGATGGGTAATCTTAAATTTAGAGTAAAACTAAAATAAAACATTTTGTGTTTAAACACGTACAAGAGGCCTCAGTACCTAACGCATAATTACAGACATCTTAAAAGGTTAAAACATATTAAAATAAATACATGAATACGAGCTAAAATCGAAGACAAGATACAGACATGTTAAAAGATAAAAAATTATTAAAATAAGTCAATAAATAAATTGAAGACAAGATACAGACATGTTAAAATATTAAAAATTATTAAAATAAGTCAGTAAATAAAAAGACAAGATACAGACATGTTAAAAGATTAAAAATGATTAAAATAAGTCAATAAATAAACAGAGGGCGGATAAATAATTACTCTAGAACATATATGAGCTAAAATCGAAGACAAGATACTCCTCCCAACTATAAAAAGCTTGTGCGCTAAGGAAGTCTTTAATGCGTTTAGCAAATATGCCATGCGTTTTTATTGTATCTGGGAGCACATTATAAAATTTAATTGCATGGTATCTGACTCCCGTCTGAGATTTTGTTAATCTGGTGCATTTTGAATAAATATCCGATTTATGCCTCGTATTGTAACTGTGAATATCAGAGGTATTTTGATAAAGGGATAAATGGTTTTTAATATATATTAGGCAGTCTAGGATGTACAGGCAGGGCAAGGTTAATACTCGCATATCTCTGAAAGCCTGACGACAATCCTCGGTGTAACCATAGCCAGACATAGTTCTGATGATTCTACGTTGCAGCCCAAAGATTCGATGCCTAATCGTGGAGTGGCCCCATACAATCAGCCCATATGAGATATGACTTTGGATCAACGCAAAGTATGCCACCTGTAGTGTGTCTTTTGATACAATGGATACTAGGTTACGGATAAGGTAGATGTTGGAGCATAGTTTGCTAGCAAGAGCATCTGAATGAGAGGCCCATGTTAATTGAGAATCAACGTGTATGCCTATAAATTTAACGGATTCATTCTCGTTTGCTCCCTTACGGAGAGAAAAGGTGAGGGTTGTTGATTTGTTGTCGTTTAATTTAAGCCTATTACTTATAAACCAACATGATGCCATTTCATGTGATTCCGCATGTAGTTCGGTTACTACTTCTAGCTGTTTAGATTTGTTTATAAGTGTGGTATCGTCGGCATATAGGATTATTTTCGCGCCTGCTGTGGAGTCTGGTAAGTCATTAACGTATATTAAAAATAGTATCGGCCCTAATATTGAACCTTGTGGGACCCCGTGTATAGCGGGCAAGTGGCCAGATAAAGTTCCATTACTTAATACACATTGTTTTCTTCCAGAGAGATATGACATTATTAACCTACAGCTGTCCGGATGTATGTTATAGAAATAGAGTTTTCGTAGAAGGATTTGATGTGATACGCAGTCAAATGCTTTTGACAGGTCAAGGAAGCTGGACATTGAGACTGATTCCTCTTCAAAGCAGTCGATCATCATTTCAACAAATTGTAAGGCGGCGTCCGTGGTGGATCGACCCTTCCTAAATCCAAATTGTTCGTTACGTAGTAGCCCCTCGTCCTCAAAATATGCAATTAGTTGTATTTGTAGGATTTTTTCTAGGATTTTTGCAAAAATCGGAAGTAAGGAGATTGGGCGAAAGTTATTTGGGTCATCACATTCACCTTTTTTATAAATAGGGATTACTATAGCCTTTTTCAGTACCTCCGGAAAAATATTGTTCCTGATACACAAATTTAGTAATTTCGTCAAAGGTAATATAATAGCGTTTAATACTGATTTTACTACATCAGTGCGGAGGCCATAAACATCTCTACTTTTACTGTTACTTAGGCTACCTATAATATCCCTAACAGTAACAGATGAAACTTCAGTAAATTTAAAATAGTCTTTACAGTTGGGAGGAGGATTACTACACATTAAAATTATTGGGTCCATGGTAGGTTCAGGCAATGAGTTTAGAATTTTGTTAGCGACTTCCGAAAAAAATACGTTAAAATCTTCTGCTGATATGTCTGAAGATTTATTATTGTTGTTAGTTTTCACTCTTTTTATGTTAATGATATTCCACATAGCTTTTGGTTTGTAGTTGTTGGCTTTAATATAAGCGTTATTAGCTTCCCGTTTTGATGACTTGATTGCACGTTTATAATTTAGTCTGAATTGATTTCTAAGCTGTTTCATTACAGGATCTTTGTTTTGGGTGTATAGTTCAGATATTAGGTTTAGAGAATTTCTCATGTTCGCTAGCTTTTTGTTAAACCATTTAATTTTAATTGTCTTATCCGGTATATTGACTTGCTTTTCGGGAAAAGATGCGTGGAAGTGCTTCAGAAAAGTGGACAAAAATTTATCAAAGGAATCATTTACATTAGAAGCTTCATGAATGAAACTCCATTCTTGTGAATCCAGCAACTGAAATAAAGTGAATTTGCCAGCAGCCGTAATGGGTCGTATGATTACTCGTTTCCTTGTATCTCGCGTATATTTCTTAGTGATTATATTAAATAATATTCCTCTGTGATCCGAGATTCCTGTTTCTAGAGGCCGTACCACTGAGTCGAGGCAATTTGTGCCTATATTGTCGATGCAATTGTTTAGGCGAGTCGGGAAATTAACTAAGAACCTTAAACCAAAGGTATGAGCAAAATCTACGAGGATTGTTTTGTGTGGGTAGTCATCGTTGAATCTTACATTAAAAACTGCCGCTAAGAAGACATTTTTTTTGTTAAATTTTAGGCTGTTCAATACATTTGAGAGGGTATATAGAAAATTATGGAAATCTCCACTTGGCGACCTATATGCTGTCAGTATTATATTATTGTTGGATTCAATTCCGATAATCTCACAATCCTTCTCCTTGGCGTGACTTTCTAAATTTAAGGTGGTGTATTCAATGTTATTTCGGACCATTATTAAAACTCCTCCACCAGACGATATTTTTCGAGAGAAATATGATGCTACATGAAAGTTTGTGAGTGCAGCTGTCTTTACTTCTTCCTCGGCTAGCCAATGCTCACAAATACAGAGGACAGAAATATGTAGAGATTTGTCATTAATAATAATATCAATTTCGTTCATTTTATTGCATAGAGATTGAGTATTTAGAAATAAACAGTTTATCTCAGTTTTTTCACTGGGGGTGGTATTTAGACATAGTTTTTTGGGGCTGGCATGATGCTTTGGTCATTATTGAGAGTATACTTAGTCGTATTCATTTGCCCTAAGATATTCTTAATCATTGAAAACTTTAATCTATTGTGTATGTAAAAGGAAGTGGTCGCGGTTACCATAGTTTTAATATATATGCACTTGAGTTCATTTGCGCACTTGGATAATTGCGTATTAATTGAGTTTATATAATTATTTAAGATTCGTCTACCTTTCCAAGAAGGAATTTCAATAATGTAAACATTAGTCCGGTTAATTAGTGGCGTTAGAAGTTGATTTATTTCCTTTAGATCCAAGTGACGACCTTTAATCGCGTCAACTGTGCCGGCCATAATAATAACATGATCCAATTGGGTAAAATCACTAGTCAGTTCCTTAATATGTTCTATGACACCATAAAAATTAGCATTGGGTTTATAGATTGATATGATTTTTGGTTGGTTAGTAAGTTTGCTGACAATCCTCCCAAATAATTGTCCCATATTTCTCCCGTGATTGTCGCTTAGGATCATAATCCGGGAAGTGTTGTTGAAGATTTCGGTTTGTTGATGTCTGTTGCTGTTGAAGGTCTCTAGTGTTTGTGCCATAATCGCTAGTTTATTATTTAGTTTGTCGTTGTCCTCGGTAAGAGAAACGATATCGATGGATTGAATATTACATCTCTGCTTAAGTTCGACGCAATTTGCACAGTTTTTTTCAGTAAAAGTTGACGATGATGTAGCTGGTATCGGAGAAGAGAAAACAAGGCTTGGAGTATATCGTTGCTGTAATTCTTGATAGTTATTTAATTCATCCTGTAGATCCGTATTTAGCCTATTTGCTTTTATTAATTCATCCTTTATGATTTTAATGTGATTCTCTAACTCATTTATTTTACTTGCCACTAGTTCATCATTTTCGAAGGCTTCATTTTCAATTAACTTGATGCGTTGTGTAAGTTTTTCAATGTGGTTTGATTTATTTTTAAGATCATTGTTTAACTCGTCGATTATTTCTTGTTTTGCATCTTCGAAACTTTTACTAGGCGACGAATTATTTAAGTTTCGAGTACAGCATGTAACTTTATGTTCTCCTAGATATTTAAGCCTCTTGTATTTATTACTACAGCCTTGATGAAAAATGCTGTGACAATTAACGCAAACGTAATTCTTAAACTTGATATTTTTGCAGCAGTTGAAACTAGTACTAGGCTGTGACATTATTAAGTTTGAATAGTATGTTTGACTAATATATGATTGATATTAACACAAAAATAGAATTGAAATTAAAATTAGGATAAACAGGGATACAATTTCTTCACACTAACCCTGCCCGTGGTAGTGACTAACAGTAACACAAACAAGACTAGGCAACGGTAGGGCAAACACAAAGAGAAAAAGGTAATGGAGTTGAAGGTGCAGAAAATCTTCGGGACAGTTTATTGGACTTCGAATTAAAATAGAAGAAAAAAAAAACAATGTAGTGGAAATGTAAATTCCTTTTTGTTAGTGCGAGAGTCGGGCAGCCTTGAGACAAAAAGAATAGGAGCAAAAAAGACTGCACTATTAAATTAATTTAATAATGTGCTCGGTAAATTTCCAGATGGAAATATTGAAAATTGCGATTACCGCTGTATTTGTTGTTCAATCACATTATTCTAATTACGATGCGTAACGCTGCATGTTATACATGGCAATTCACCCTGGGTGGCATCTAATCAGATAATCCATCATGTTGATATTGCCTAGCAACGCGTTATTACATTTTCTATAACGTATAAAACGCCAGTTAGTCTCGGACTTTTAAACAGTTTGCTCCTGAATTCGATCTGTTTGTATTTCTGGGTAATGTGTTTGTGCTTTCATCAGTAATAGTATTCATAGGCATTTCTCAAAATCTTGGTAAGCTCATGTTTACTTCAATTATTGTGGCGCAGATTAATACACGTCTGACACTTCGTGTCACTAAATTTAACTGTTCAAATTATGAAGTTTGAACTTTCTGTTCGGCCAATTGTCTTCTCGAATCTAACTCGTGACTGATTTTTCCTAGGCAATTATTAGCGTCTGGATCACTCTTGCTTGTTGCTTCTAGAAATTCGGCACTCCTGCTTCGCAGTCATGCCGATTTTCGTCGCAAAAAGCAATCGTGATCCTGACGCTAATAAATAATTGCCGGCAAAATCATAGGCACTCGTGAGATTACTGTTGATGACACAACTCATCTGTTATGTGGTATTGAGATTTAACCTGAGCGGACCAATATATAAAAATAGAAAAATAAAACTATAGTGATGCCAAAATAAAAATCTAGAAAAAGTACGAATCCAAATTACAAAAAAAAAACATATGTTGTTGAATGTTTTAATGACTATTCGGTCAAACTCAATTAAAAGCGAAAGTGAATTGTCGGTGTATTCAAATATTTGTTTAAAATGAGAGAAAATAAATTTATGAGCGTAAATGCCGGATATGTTTATTTTAGCATAACGTTTTATGCCTGACTGTTGTGCCATATTATAAATTGTATCACAATATGTACCGAAATTAATACGGGCCTGCAGATGTAATTAAATTTGTTCAAATAACCGAAGTTCCCTTGGAAAGGGGTGTAAAAATTCTTCGAAGGGCCTTGGCACAATAATGCAGGCAGTACGTATTATTAATATAAATACATACAAGAGTAGCTAATTAGTTACTTTATATAGGGTAATATATGCTTTTGTATCACTTCGCATTACACGAGTATCATTACACTGACAATCGAAATTACGAATAATTTAATAGTATATTGTGCAACAAATTTTATGAACCCCACTTAGCCATGAGGTTTACGTTAGTTAATAGTCGAATTTATAAAACTAATTGCATAATATACTTTTCTTATTTTCTTACGACCAAATAAGCAAATGAAACATGTAACTTCTATTAATAAACATTAATATTAATAAAGGAATGAATTGGACATAATAGATACATTCTACCGACAGTTGATATCTAATTAAACTTTCTAATTGAAAAAGACAGGGCAGAAATACCTAAGGTCGATAGCCCAGACAGGTACATACTAACACCCTATAGTAAATTAATTGTTTTGTTCTGTATCAAAATGTGTCTATATTAAAGATGTATATAGATTATTTCTAATATATTTTTTCTGCAGCCGTCCCGAAAATAAAACTTTCAGTATAATTTATTAAATCGAAAATACCACTTCACATAAATCGTACCGAAAGTCGTTATTTTTAGGACGATTTCCTTGCACTTTCGGAACGATTTGGGCACATTAATGTGCAATTTTAATTTAGTTGTAATCTCTATGTATGTATGTTACCAAGGGTACGCGGAAGAACACACACTGGTTCTCCATTGAACTGAGCGTATTCTATTTATCCAATGTGTTTGTTTATATTTAAAACTACTTATACAGGATGGGGCACCGCATACGACGCGGCCATTTTAAGGAAAACCAGGCAACTTCGTGTTATTTTTTTCAAATGGATATATGTGGGATCGTTGTATGTACAATTTAAAATTATTACCAGTTATACAGGGTGTCCCATTAAAAAGATACACATCAAAGTTATGTTTTTTTTAATAGAACACCCTGTGTTTTTTGTCATTTTTGAATTCTAGGGAACAAATAAAGGTGAGTTAATTCAATATTCCCTATACCTATCGTTTACCGTTTTCGAAATATAGAATTATAAAGGATAGAGAAACGGTTAAATGGGCAAAGAAGTGCTGTTTTATGAGCCAAATAAAATGACATTTTTTTCAAAAAGTCAGTGATAACTGGATATTTCGAAAAATGTAAAAAGTGCCGATTTTTTTAAATTGATTTTACTCGATTACTTTAAGAGATAAAAAACTGAAAAGGGCAACGGTTTAGATAATTTTTCACTTTGTAATAACATTTTCTTCTATCGTTATTATTTTTCGAAATGTAATTAAACATTTACATTTTCTTTAAATGGACTTCATTCGAACGAAAATTTCGTTCTCTTTAAACTTGACAAACTTAGTCATGAAAATAACTGAGTTATTATAAATTTTATATTGTATTTAAAAAAATATGGTTAGCCATGAAAGAATGACAATAAAAAAAATATTGTTTGTAATACCTTAATTTGCATCATTTTTGTCAAATAAGTTTATCACAGTCTTTTATTGTATTAGTTTTTTTTTGTGTTTCTGAAAGGTATAATGGATGTTTTTACAAAAGGGAGAGAAAGTCGATTTCTCAGCCGTCGAAATCGCGAAAGAAATAACATTTCTCTCCCTAGGGAAAAAAGTAATCATTTCTCTCCCTGGGGAGGAGAAGTAATCATTTCTATCCATAGGGGGAGAAGTAATTATTTCTCTCCCTACGAAGTTCCATTATTTATTTTAACTGTCACGGTTGACAGCGTTTTTTTTTTTCTTGATCAGGTCTTCGAAACGTACGTACGTACTTCTGTCGGTGTATTTATTCAGTGTGGATTTTTTAATTAGCGTCGATCGATGCCTTACACGAGAAACAAATGTAAACATAACCTTAAATTTCGATAAACACTTAGGCAAGTACGTTGCATTATGCTATAAGCTTAAATTGATTACAACTAACTTGGAAATAGTTTGTTTATCGCACCCTTACCAACTTCCCTTTTTCTGGAGGTGTGTAAGTAATATTCTAGATTGAATATGTTTTAAAATTAACTATTGAAATCGCCGTAGAAATACGTATGTCAAATATTAAATTAGTTCGAAAGGATCAAATGTATTCAGTGCTGCCATGTGTTAAAAGATAAAACTTACTATGTTTGAGTATATATTTCATTTCAGAAATAAATCCTTAACTAAAACCAAAGTAGAAAAAATAGTATTACTTGTTTAATAAGAGGTATTGTGGGGCACTCGTTACATTGGAGCACTCATGCCACAATATACCCTCTTATTAAACTTGTATAATAATGTACTATTAACACCAAGGTTCTAAATAATAAAAAAACCTTTCATGGAAGGAATGTAGTGGTTATTTACTATTTCACATAGAGTAATTTTTTTTCAAGAAGCGATATGGAATTACAAATAAATGATTTTTCTGATATAAATGAACTTACAGAGTTACACGTATTTTTTTTATCAAAATCTGGAGAAAGTATTATCATGCCCAAGCGGTAAATGTAGCGTATCTTTCGTAAATAGGGTAATTTATCTTATCTTAATTGAATTGGTATCCTGAAAACAATAATAGCAAGTACTGTTACAGGGGCTGGCTATCTCGCATTTCTTTTTGTTTGTAGTGGAAAACACATTTGTCCGATTTATTGCCGCTCGTTAGATCCCGAATACATAAGCAGTTTCTTTTATACATAAAATCAATATTTAAACCAGGGTTTGCTACACCGTAAACTTAAACGATATTTATAAAAAAAAATTATAATAATAATGACCCTGATTGTCTTGGTATAAAACATAAACATTGTCATCATTATAAGTTTCTTTTGAAATCCCACTAGTTTTTGAAAATAAAATGCATAAATATGAAAAATATCAGAAAAATCCATTCTATGCTATTAAATTCCACATCACTATTTTGTAATTATTCTCCAAATATAGTTTGGTACTGTGTAAAAGTTAAAAAAATCATAACATCTTGGAGGCTTGAGGAAAACTAAGTTTACAAATGCTCAAACTATTATTTTTTGTAATCATTCGCAAATTTTGAAAAAAAAAATGAAATAATATACTCACTTTAAATTTACTATTTTATATAAACCTCTGCGCACACAAATAAAACTATCAAACCTAGATGTTTTTGGTGCACATTTGATGTAATAATTATAATATGGTAATTACAAATATTTTCTTCTTTTTTTCATTAAAAAAAAATCATTTAGTTTAAACAATGTTGCTCTTTTAAAACCTAAAATATCATCAATCAATATCCACCGGCTTAGAAATTTAGACAATTTTATTTTATATTTTCGATCATGATCATAACAGTTGTCTACCAAGTGTGCTAGCTTGCCGCACGGTGTGCAGATTGCTGATCGAGACGCAGCGCAGCCGGGATCAGCAAGCACGTAAGTTGGAGAAACGCACTTTCACACGAAGTAGACACATTATTTTTTTTACGGCCGTTAAAAAAAATACGACGGAGGTGGCGTATCTTGGCTTGGATGTTCTTGAATATAGGGTGCGGATAACTAGAAAAAAAACTGACATTTATTATTTCGACAAATAAAATTGAGTGCAAACACTGAAAATATCAACGATCGTGATTTTATAAGCACATCGCCCGAAATTGCAACGGTTGCGAGCTCTATAGCACAGGAATTGCTAACAAAAAGCAAGTATACAGAAAATATCTACATTCAGTGACGGACACAACCACCGGGGAACTGGGCATTTGCCTTAGTTCTAAAATAATTAGC
This sequence comes from Ocypus olens, assembly GCA_910593695.2. Lineage (NCBI taxonomy): Eukaryota > Metazoa > Arthropoda > Insecta > Coleoptera > Staphylinidae > Ocypus > Ocypus olens. Next base: position 31,327,788 of record OU343047.1, read on the forward strand.
ATGTCTTTGACAGACACAATCTATGACACTGATATTTTAGCCCACAGTTCAGCCTACAAAGTTGGCAATCATGTGATTAGCGTACTTTCTGCACTGTTAGCAAAATATAGAGCAAATAACATTAATATGAGATAGACGGAGAAGCTAAATCTGCACTAGCTAAGAAATAGAACTTTTTTTTCTAAACGCATAGGTTTTTTGGAAAACCATTTTAAGCTTGTTTTTTTAACGGACGTTTTATCTACGGCTAACGTACAAAGCGCCTGGAAGCATTAACGCACAGTAAAGCATATTATAGTCATGATTTTGGCGAAATACTGCCATACCACAGATTGGATTTCAGAAAACCATCTCACTCCATTAGAGGCTGCCTGTTATGTCATCTTTCAAATTGTTGTTTATTGTAGATACCAGCTGTTTCAATGAAATGCAATCATCGGTAGGTCCAAATGTAATTGATATGGTGGATGATTCCTCAACCCCACATCTGCATTACCCCTCAACATCTACAGAAGCCGGGACAAATAAATTAATTATACCACCCGTGATTTTACGAATGGATATTACTATAACATTAATTTACCAAATAAACTATTAATAATTTAACTTAAACAAATTAGAAACAACTTTACTTGTTGCAGAAAGCATTAGATAAATACAAGAAAACGAAATGTAGCCTGAATATATGAATATTCAACCTGTTAGTTAATCTGCAAGCAAAAAATTAAGTCTTACTAAGACTATAAACAAATAACTTATTGAAACAACTACTTCCCTGGCTAGTGCCACGCCGGATATTGAATGAAAAGAAATTTGCATGTTATTACTAGTACTACTAGATAATAACATTGGTTTAAGATCGTTTATTTCTACATACAAGACTAACTTTGAAAATTATTCTAAAATGAAATGTGAAACTTTAAACTGTAAATGTTATTATTAAAATGAAAAAACCAGAAAACATTTTGACAAGGACACACAGTGCTAAACTTATCTAGTGTTACTAGATGAAACAAATTTGATAATAACTAAAAATACCACTGAATTAAAGTCTTAGTAAGACTTAATTTTTTGCTTGCAGATTAATGAACAGGTTGAATATTCATATATTCAGGCTACATTTCGTTTTCTTGTATTTAATTTAACTTAAACATTGCTTTATTTAACGAATCTTATTCACGCTTCGGTGCCTTATGCATTTTTTTACATATTTCGATTCAATAAAATCTCTGGGCCCCGCGAAATTTGATCATGGCATTTAAGTTTCGCGGGCTTCCGTCCATCGCGACCTCTGCCATCATTTACTATTACATGAATCCAAAAATTTACATTGAGTTGCCTATCTGTACCAATCTGTGTGCTATTTTTATTCCTGCAGGGATTAATGGTCGAGAGGGAATTATGATTTCATTATTGCCTCCTGGAACCAATGTAAATGTGGTGCGTGAAACAAAATGCTTTGCAATTATCAATAACTTTGGTAACGATAAACAAGTTTGCTTGTCAGTTATCTTTCATCAAACGTGATCATTCTCGCCGTTCCGTGTTATTTTTGTAACAGTTTTAAGATTAAACAAAATGAAGAGTCTATTAATTGTCAGTCGTAGATAAAGTAGAGTATACAACTCACAATGATGGCCACTGTGCCTTCGGATATTTAATCCCGCGCCGCTTCGTGGTCGTAAATGTATCCACGGAAATAATAGCTATCATTATTTACTCGTTGTATAATCTACTATTAAACGGGGGAATAAAATTTTCCAAAAATTCTATTCAGTTTAAACAACATTGTTCTTAGATTTCGATTAGAAAATTTCTATTCTTTAGACAAGGCGTGGGCGGATCTGACTCGCGCCGAAATCAAGTTACATTATATTGAAAAATTGAAATATTTCCTAAGGAATTGCCGTCAATTTAAAAATTATAAATTTATCCAAAATGCATTCAGAATTTTGATTTTTTTAAATATAATAAGTACCGGGAGAAGTAACAGCCTCAACTATAAACAGATTCGGCAAAAAGTTGCCAAAGCCCCACCTTCAAATAGAAATTAGAAAATAGTGAAAATTGTAATACTTTAGTGATTTAAAATAGCTATCTAGTTAGAAATTATCAGTAGTCATTATTCCAGAAAATTCTAAGTAAACCAAATTACTAATTTAGAAACAATTTCGTGTGTTGAGATCTACTAGGGTTGCCTTCTAAGTTGTTACAAAAATTAGGAAAGAATGTTTTTATGGAAAAAATTATTTTATTGCTTTTCAAATACTTTTGCATGCATTCAAACCACTTCTCGAAATATTTTTTCCCCTCTGAAGCTCTTTTCTCAAAAACATGGTTTATGGTTTATGAAGGCTTCGAAAGCTTCTAGAGGTGAATTTGTGCTTAGTTTCCTGTTTATATGAATATATCTAAGTTTCGTCACCTGTTCGTCGATTTTGTATACGGAGTTTGCTGTAATGATTTTTTTAAGAATTTTCTTACACCAATAAAACGAGTCTTTTTGAGCTTCAGCTAAATTATGCGGAATCCAGGGAGAACAGTTCTTTTTCATAGTCATGTTCATGCAAAGTCGTATGTACTGCAGTCTTCGATAATCCTAACGATGCCTCTCTATAAACCTGTAAGTTATATACCGATCTTCTTCAACATATTGCGCTCAGCATTGATGTTTTTCGTAAGAACAAGGTTTCCGTAGACCTCAGCGAAATACATTACTGTCGTATTTTCTTATGGTACCTCATTACCAAAAGTTTTTTTTTTTAAGGAAGGATGATTGACGGAAATTTGGGCTTGGAAATTATGGATGATATGGGACATTGACTTAGACAGCATTGGGTCATTCAGCCAAAACCGATTATTTATAATATATTATTCACATTAAAGGCAAATATGACATACACAAACACCCATGCCTTCGCCGGGATTGGAACCCAAGACCCTCTGTATTAGTTCTGATGCGCTAAAGCACGTCGGCTTATCAAAAGTTAAACGGAGCGATTATATGTATTATTGTCGAGAGAGGCTTTTACTAGAATACTAAGAAATGATCCAGCAAAAATATTGAAATTTCCATTTCTTCACAAAATTTAATTTTTAAACACTCACTGTAAACAAATGTCAAATTTTACAAAAATTGAATTGACAAATCTCCGTAACGCCATCAAGTGGTTTCATTTGCGAAAACTTAAAAGCCTTAAAAAATTTACTCAAAACAAATTCTGTTTTACATAGTGAGGATATTGGAAGGCTGTGCTTAACTAAAATTAGTAAATCGCAATGAAAATCATCAAAATATCAATTTACTTCTCTGACAGTTTGATGTAAAGAACCTTCATAATACATTGCATTTCTTTAATCTTTGAAATTAATATGTATTCTGCAGAGGAAGAAATGCAAATGTTTAAAGATTTTCATTACTAAAAAAGTTACAAAAGAATTGAAGCTTTCTACAAGTTTAAAGTATTCATTGTTATATTAAAGGTTCTTTACAAAGATAACTATTTCAAATTTCATTAACAAGGCGGTCCTGATGCACGGCGTTACATTAAGCTCACTGTGAATAATTCCAGTAGAATCTAAAACATTATTAATACATTTTTGCGATAAACATAAACACGATGGTTTGAAAAATGTAAAAACAATTGTCTACAACTACTTAAAATTCACCCAAAGCACATTCAATTACGATTGAGAGAAAACTACAAACACATTTTCAGATTTTGGGATAATTTGATGTGAACAGAACTAAGGTATATAAAAATTGTAATAATTTTTGTGGCTCAAAAAAAAAGCATAAAAATAATTTCCATCGACTTCACACATTCCATACTCACTTAATACACATCCTTATTTATTCTGTAAATAGCTGCAAAAGTCTCATTCCTAAATTGGAAAAGAAATTTTCGCATCTAGGAAACAAAAAGCTGCAAAGAAATATAAAATGAGGCTTGAAAATATTTAAAAAAGCAATTGCCAACTACTCTGAAATTTCCAAAATGACTCAAAATTTATTCCGAATTATGAATATAAACAGAACTGCAATTTGTAAAAATAAACTGTTTTTGGATTTATCGACTAGGTAATTTAATACAAAAATAAATAGTGTCCGATTATTATTTGTTACAATGTATTTTATCCAGAATGTAATTGCTATTTAAAATCTTATTAAAATATAATAATTTTATGTAACCTTTATTACTAATACAGTTATTTGCGAAATGGAGCTTAAACGGTATTTCATCACGAGTAAAAGAAATTTCGAATTTTCATTTGTGCCCATTTTCGCTTTAAGTTGAAATGAAATTGAGTCATCTATAGACGGCAATGCCGATGTGTTCGCAAGGATTAATTTATTATGGTACCACGTGAGGCCTGAGGCCTTCACTCTAACTGTGAATCGAATTAAGGTGAACGTCTGTTCCGTTTGTTCGTTCATAGTTAACGTATTATGAACCAGCTACTATATAGTAAGTAGTGAGCGTGAAAACGAAAGTTTTGATGCACTAAATTACGTTATTTACTCTATAGAACATGAGTTATTTTATAAAGCCTAGATAAAGATCGGTGAATAATTGATGGGTGTGGTCTAGTTGTGTTATAAACTAATTATGTAAATGATGCTTAAATGTACTACTTATTTGTTTAACATACTTATGGGTATGTTGACTAGTATTGTGGAGACCGTTACAACGTAATGGATTATTTTCTTATGAAGACATATATTTCGGTTATTTATGTTAAGTTCAAGGTGATGATTATGGCTCAAATTAATAAATGTTTCCAAATATGAAGTGCTATTTCAAAGTTTACGATTCGAATCTCGCAGAAATCTTTTTCCAGATGACGCATTTTCAGGGTCTAAATTGTCTAAGGGATGTGAAAAGGATAAGTTTAAAATAATAATACTGATGCTGTGATTTTCTACACTTTCATATTACTCGATTTTACCAATTCCGGAAGTTTTTATAAATGTTTTGAAGATGACATAGTCATCGTGAAAGAATTACGTTGTTAACGATGGTTAGTTTTGGAGACTGGCAGAGATCTCTACAATATGAATGCAATATTTTCAATGCAACATTCCCTGAGAGAAATTCTAATATTTCTAAATCAAAAGTTTCAAGGATTGTACAAAAGTTTCACTAAATTTGCTACTTTCTTTTTTCATTATTTTATTTAAAAGGAATGAGTCATATGGCAGCTTGTCTGTGGTCAATGATTTGTAATGGTTTGGTGTTAGTGTCATCAAAGTATTGGTGGTTGAAAAACAACATTTGCTAAATTTCTTGTAGCACTCACACAAAATGTGAAATTTGATTAATTATTTAAAAAAAAAACATCAGTGCAAGATGTTAATTACTTTTTGAAAACAATTAAATGTGTATATTTTTTCATATTCAGTTAATTCGGAAGATACTCTCCTTCGACAACAAAAGTTTCGCGGAGCACTCGCTTATAATGCAATTTTCTACTGGATATAAAAATATTAAAATATCACATGAAACGAGAATATTGCCATTTTCAATAACTATAACAAGGGAAGGTCTCCAGGAAATGTAGAAATGTTGTACGTGATGCCAATAAGACATTCTGAAAGTTATAGCCGCGTTAAAAATGGCAATTTAATAACCCCATGATTTAGCATGACCTACCCAAACGTGGAATTGGTTGAATATTTCCTGAACAATGCATTTGAGAAGGAGCATTCAATGGTGGGAGTTGTGTCACTATGGATAGCGTTAGCAAAGTCAGATCGAGGTCAATTTTTTTTTTATATGGAACTGCAATTTGTTATTACACTATCTTCTTTTGCTAATTAAATAACTGCTATCTGCATTATTCTCTTATTTGCTTCATTTTTTTGAGATGTAAAAAACTTATTTTAATATTTTGGTTTACGATACTGTTTGTCGAAAGAAAATCAGCAATATGGGTGTTTTTTTGTACTATTTTGTCTCATGATTTTAAAATTACTATGGTCATTAAGACCGCCAAAAAAGAGAGATTTTTTTGTTTTATTTAATTTTTTTTCAATTTTTCGCGTTTTTTTATGTAATTTCTTTTTTGTTTGAATTTTCTATTGTTAAATTTTCTCCATTTTTAACTTCTAATTTCATTTGAAATGAATGGTGTAGTCTGTTCAAAACACTTTGACGTAATTTTTATATACGACATTACGAATTTGCTGTTTTTTGTCTCATACATCATGAATAAGACAGAAAGAGAAAAAAAATAACCTAGGGTATTTTCATTACTATAACATGTGCGATTTAAAAAATGTTCAAAAAACAAAAATTTATTGCAGTGGGCATAAATAATAAAAACTATTTTCTCAAATCTACAAGTTTCAAAAGTGTTTTTATAATTAAAGCAAATTTCTCGTAAATTTTGAAATATACCAGGATCAGTGACTTGTAATCACTTCTGAACGAAGCAAATTGTTTTATTGGTATTAAAACATTTGCAGTTAACTGATTGTGCACAAGCGAATGAACATTCAAAATGAAATCTCTGCTATGATATTGATTAATACCGTCTAACATCATTTGATATTGGCGGAATAAATATACGTCCATCGGTTGACATGATCCTGTTGTACCAGGTGGTATAGTTACAATTTTTAGCTTTTTTCAAGAATTTTCGGTAAAATCTATTTTTACAGCGCTATCATCTTAACCACTCCAACTATCGAGCTAAAGTAGTAATTCTGTAGTTGCATGTGGTTGTAAGCAGTGAGAAGCACATTCTTGTTTGTGTAGAACATCTCTCTGATATGGCTAAAATTCTCGAAAAAATTAAAAATTGTAATTGTGGGTTGTTGTTACCCGGTTCATATTACATTAAAAATCATGCTTTTTCGTGTTCCTTTTTCTCATCGTTTATCCAATTGATTTGCAACTTTGTGGTTATTCAGATAGCTAATCCAAAGAAATGGTGGTAATTTTATTATTATTGTTTTTAAACTGATTTTATGTCTGTTTGAAAAATAAAAATAAAAAAAAACTCGATATCTCTTATAGGGTCAGAGGGAAACGAATATAAAACAATAGAACAATAAAAGAAATGCTAGTTTTCAGAAGAGCGAAAAGAGAGAGCGTGCCGCGGCAGTTCTGCCCGGCAACAGCTCATTTCAGGGATGATTCTCGACCCCTCACAGTACGAATAAAAATGTGCGAATAGTATCACTTGTTCATAAATAAGTCTAGTTTCAGAAAATGAAATTAAGAAAAAATCGTTTTTTTTTTCAATTCTCTTGTAGTGACCCCATTAATTTATTATGATTTTTTTAAACTGTAGACTTATCATTATGTTAATATAAATTATAAATTTTAACAATTTTCAACTATTAACCATTAACTGCTTTTATTCCTCAAACCAGATTTTTTAAATTTTAATATTTAGATTTCTATGTTCAATCTGTAGGTTTTATTGTATTTTTGTTCACATGTTACACTTTACCTGTTATCAATTATCACGAAATATCCTATGATCTTAATTAATCTACTTATAAGCACTATTATGTATCACTTGAAACTGATTAACGTGTGAAAGACTATTTTGTTATCAACACTAATAAACATTATTATTATTATTATTGTTATCAATATTATTAAAACAAAAAAGTAGAGCATTAAACCAGAAGAATAAACAAATTAAAAAAATCTAAAAATTTATGTAAAAAAAACTCAACATTTAAAAACAAGAAAAATCAAAATTGATAAAAATTAGGAAAACTGAAAAAAATTTAAAATAAAATTAAAAATCACTTGTCCATTGACGGTTTTTATGACTATGGTCATTTCAAAATCATTTTTACAAAGTTTTTCTTAAATATCTCAAAAAATATGAGACAAGTAAAAATATTTCAGATAACAGATTGTTTAAATAAATTAGCAGAAGAAGATAGTAAACAAAATTTGTAGTTTCTATTTAAAAAAATAAGTTGACCTTGGTCTGACCTTGCTAACGTTATCCATGATAACGCAAATACCGCCACTGAATGCACCCTCTCAATCTTAAAATTTTTGTCTGAAATACTTTTTTTCTAAAATGCATTGTTCATGAAATATTTGACCGGTTCCAGGTCTGGGTAGGACATCCTAAATTGAGTTGTTTTAATGCAAAAGTAGGTGCTATTACTTTCAGAATGTCTTATTGGCATCACCTACAATATTTCTGCATAGAGCTTGAATCAAAAATAGTGAGAGACTTGAGGACCTTCCCTTGTAAGCTAGGTTTTTACAGTAATTTTGGAAATCAAACACATTTTTATTATGTTAATTACGTTTCTTGAATCACGACCATGTATGGAATTTTTAAAATTCATTTATAAACTTTTATTACGTGAGGTACCAAAAGTACAACTGATATCCTTCTACGCACTTTTAACCTTAAATCTCTCATATATACCATTCAACTTATTACTGACCTCGATTTTGATCAATTCGCTATTCGGTTTGACTCAAAACATCTTTAAATAAGTTTGTTGTGAACTGTATAAATTTCGACACAAAAATAATAAAATAAATAAAGACATGACTAACTTTATCCAGTACAGCCGAATTGTAGTTTCCTGTGTAATTCATAATTTTAATGAATCCATATAATCAATTAATCGTAATATCCTCAAAATAAAATGACCTAGTTACAAATATCCACAACCGAGTTTCATGCATACAGGGTGGAAACTTTAACTGGAACAAATGCGGTATTTATGAAATGAGAACGTACAGAAAAAAATCCTTGGACACGTCGATTTTTGTTTCTTATTCCGCACTTTTTAGCGTCTTTAAAAATAGTATATCATCACTAGTCTTTCATGAATGAATCAGCAACAGTCACAACTTCTAGAGAGTGTCCAATGCAAATTCCTAAAATTTTTGCATTTCAAGTTAGTAGGTCATTATCCAATTAGAGGTTTTGATCACAATTAATTACTTAAATTGTTTAATTTTGATTCGCTTGAGTACCGACGACAAAAGACAGGTGTTAGTTTTCTCTACAAACTATTGCATGGTTTCATTGACTCATCCGACATATTAGGCATAGTTCGACTGCACGTATCATCTTTCAGCAGCAGACAGCCTACTTTTAATATCGTGTACCACTTTCGACCTTTCCAAACCTTAAACCAAAAAGTATATTTATTTTCACGATCGAAGGTGGGATTTTTTACGAAAAAATTATATTAGTATTTTTCTGATATAAAGTCAATTTAATGTTAAATATGAATATGAAAATATTTTTAAAACTATTATTATGAAGAAAACAGGCTATTATAATGTAAAAGACAATTATTCGATCCCAAAAGAGCATTTAGCACATAAATATGTGTGATGTATGTCGCACATCGACCTCTCGCAACTGCGACATAGCATGTGCGACTTTTTGTCGCTTCTTCTGGAACAAATATCGCAGCGCTTGTGTGTCGGCAATCTCTGAATAATACACAGAGAAAAAAATGCTCAGAATTTTTTTCTGGCACAATGATCACACGGGGTGTCGTACACCCCACAATTTTTCACGAGTCGACTTAAACAGGTACGACATTGACACTGACGCGTGAGCTCAAATAATACCTATTGGGGTCCACAATAGAAGGTTCAAACTATCTGTAGATGGAGTAACACGTCTCGTTTACTTTCAATTTTAGGACCTTATTCAATGTCGAAAAAAGGCTGGGGTGTATCAGAGGCCTGCATGGGCCGGGCTTTGGCCCGGCCCGGAAAGCCCGGCCCGGCCCGACGTCGGGCCGGGCCGGGTCGGGCCGTAATTTTCAAACTCCGGGCCGGGCTTTCCGATGGATAATTTAACCCGGGCCGGGCCGGGCCGGGCTTGGATAAATTTAATTGTATAATATTTTGAAAAACAACAACTAAGTGAATTGAAAGAAAAATGTTATTAACACGAATTAAATGTATTTTAAGAATTTTAAGAAATACATGGTTCTAGTAATTTTATTTATTTCATTCAACATTTTTCGGGGACGGGCCGGGCCTGGCCGGGCTTTGAATTTTCAGCTCCGTGCCGGGCCGGGCCGGGCCCGCAGCACAATTTCATTTCATCGGGCCGGGCCGGGCCGGGCCGGGCCGGGCCGGGCCGGGCCGGGTTTTAAATTTTCTCTGTCGGGCCGGGCCGGGCCGGGCTTTCGAAAACCCGCTTCTGCAGGGCTCTGGGGTGTATCACACCCCTAGTGACTATTAAAGGTTAAATAACTCCTATTGTAACAATTTTCTGACAAGTGTAATACATCATTGATTTTGGGAGATGAAAAGCTACTCAAAAATGAAATAAAAAATCCAGAGCCGTATTTAAAATAATAAAGTTAATGTAGGTGTCCAATTAACGAAACGTCGTATTTGAAAACTAAAATTATTTTTTGGAAGAGTTTACAAAAAAAAAGAAAGTACTCTTGATTTTTCCAGTAATAAAGTATAAACCAAAATTGACTATTTCGGTTGTTATCGAACATCTCCGGAAGTGTTCGGAATATTTTGATTTTATTTTTAACGAATTATTAATTATAATTCGCAACTTTGTCTTAATTTAGCAACTCTCTTATAGTTACCGAGATAGCAATACTAATACATCGAATTTGTAACACCCTGTACGATCACGGTGAACTCGTCGAAATTTATAGTTATCAATTTAAACGATATCTTTCTTATGGTGGTATCGCTTAAGGTTCCAACTTAGGCCCACGTCTCTTCCTGCTCTGCAGGGATGATGCCTGGGAGGTCTTTACGATTACGTACTGTTATATGCTGATAATACAGGGTGTATTTGAAATAACGAACAGGCATTTAAGGGCACATACACAAAATATTTGTGAACCTATTTACGTCAAAATTTATTCGAAAAAAATCGAGGTTTTTTAAACATTTTGAGAACCGATGCTTTTCTCATTTAATAAGGTCTTCATGGAATGTGTGTGTTTATTTATTTAAAACACAAGATACGATTTCTTGCCTCAGAAATTTGAATTGTTATCGCAACGTTTTTTTTTTTTGTAAAAGACAAATAGTCCTCAAGTTCATTGACGCTTAAAGAGCACTCAGATATTTCTTACGCGCTTGTTGTAATTCGATATCTAAAGCTGATGCCGTTTAAAAATTAGGTCACATTACCACTGCCCCCAAACATGTTGCGTATTTTCACTCATTAACTTAATTAACTGCGGGCTTTTTGTTACAGTTATAAATAAAATAATTGCGAATATTGTTTAAAAATAATATAATCTCTTTGTGGTTACGAGCCTGTTCGTTATTTCAAATACACCCTGTATAAACATATATAGTACAGTAAAGTAGACAGTAAAGAAGTAAAGATGCTTCAAGGGAAATTAATATTTTTTCAGAGTGGCATAAAGTAAACAACAACAAGTAAACTCACTTAACACAAAAGGAGTGCTCTATAGTTAGCTATGGAAGAGAATCAAATTTAGTAGTACATCCGTATATTCTAAGGGGTAATAAATTGAATAGATTATCTGAAATTGAAGACGCCGGTGTCACCTTCGACAGTAAATCTTCATTTAATAATCGCGTTAACCAAGCACCGTTTACTTGAATTTATTATACGTAACTGTTAGGCATTTACGGATATTAAAGTAATGACTTTGTTTTCTAAAGACATTTATTCTGAGCAAATTGTGCGATGATATGGTCACCTATGGTATTCAAAATACACGCCCAAAGTATAGAATAAATTCAGTTAAACTGAAATAAAATGTTTTTGGAAAAAATCCTCAAACAGGTCCATTTTATTTGATAAAAGTACACATTTTTGCATAAAATTTTTGTTCTTGATTTTGAGAGATTGAGACATTGTCGAACTGGCAGTATAAAAATGTTGCCATCTTACATACAAATAAATCGAGTAAATGATAATTGAAAGTGAGAAACTGTAAAAAGAAAATCGACAATTCGAGGTTGTTTTCCAAAAATATCTTGTTTCGGTTTGACTGAATTTCTTCCATGCTTTAAGCTAGCAGTGTATACAGCGCTTTTATTTTAACACTGAATATACTATTATTAACGCCAATGTTCAATCGTAAAATAATCACATCAACGAATGGCATTTAATCGAAATGGTATGCAACCAAGTACACAAAGGTGACAGGGACACAACTTAACGCTTTACGAATCAAGTTAGGTTAATTAAATTAAATACTGTTTCACAGAATTCCGTTCGTTCGCCTTTGACTTCATTTGATAATTGCTGATGATTTGAAAACTTGTAAGCATTGTATTTAAATTCTTTTAATGCCTTACAAACGGAAGCTGAATTTGTTTGTAACTGTGCAGCAATAACTCTTAAAGATGATATGGGGTTCTATTCTACGTAACATAAAATGTTGAGTTTCATCTCTTCCGTTAAAATGTGACTTCTTTTGGCCCTTTGACTATGAAAATTACTCAAGCAGCCAGTATTGTCAAAAGTTGTCTGCTCGGGTATGCAATCGACAACCAATCTTTAACACCTTGAGTGCTGTTTTACATTTAATACATTTTTATTAACACAATTTTGACAATTAAATAAAACAGAGTAGGCATGGTTGCCTACCAATTAATGCGTTGATGTGATTATTTTACGATTAAACATAGGCATTAACAATCATATGTTCAGAGGTAAAATAAAAGCCCTGTATAAATACTTTAGAAAATCTAGACATCGCTGCGCGAGTCGTGTTCCAATCCTACTCGTGCTAGAATGTACCCTCTTAAACTTGTATAACAATGTACTATTCTGGAGACCTTGGTATCTTTAAACCCTAATTTATTTCATTTAAACGATCTATTAATGTGTCTTTAGTTAATTTAAGTTTATTCTCCGATCCTTTTGTTGTGCACTCATTTGTAATTAATTTGTAATTTTATATTTGCAGTTGTACCGTTAGTTTGTACCTTGTCAATGGACTTTCTATCTGTGGGGTTAACAGATTATATTTTACGATGATATTCCGTTAATAATCATTCCTGAAGAAAATTAAACGGAAAATCTGCAAGGTTGAAATGGAAAGCGCCTCAGTCATCTGAATTGGTAACATCCAATGAAGGATTTGTGAATATTTATGAGCTTAATAATTTAGTTTTTCTTTTAATTTCTAGCAACAAAGCACTTAACCCATGTTGCTTACTACTACGTCAGAGAGCAGCAGGGAATTAGAATTAACAGGCATAAATAATAATTAAAAAAATTACAAAATGTTCTAACCTAATTTGGGTGTGCTGAATCTGAATATGACGTTATTTTTTCTCCCTAAGCTACCGTTTTTATGCATACTACCGAAATTGCAGGGTTTTCTGTAAATAAGGCGGTTTGTACGCAATTTATTTCACTTGCGCGTAATTTGCTAATTACAACTCTAGTTATGTAAAATACTATTACTTTATTTAATAAATTTGTCGTTTTTTTTTTTTTTTTTTTTAAAGGAAGGATGGTTGATGGGATTTCGGGTTAAGGAGGTGAATGATATTAGGGAAATTGGCGTAAGCTACTTGGCTATTCTGCCACAACCGATTCTTTGTAATAAATTCATTTGATAATGAATGGGACATACACTAGACATCCATGGACCCGCACGGCCACTTCTTCACTCCGAAAAAGTGACCGCACGGATGGGATTTGAACCCACGACCACGAGGCCCAGAAGCAGGAACGCTACCCACTAGGCCACCGCGGCCCCCAAAATTTGTTGTTTCATTTTCGTTATTCTCAAATTTAAAAAGCATGTTTATGAAGCCCACAGAAGGTACTTAACGAATATGTGGGGAGAGTAATTCGGTAGAGTAGGGTGGAGGAGCTTATGTGTTTGCTTTGTTTTTGTCAATTTGGGTTTCCTTTGATGTTTTGTATATTTTTTCAGTAATCTGAAAGTGGATAAATTTTATCTTCGTATAAAGGAGGCACACTCATGATCTCGCTGAATAATCTCGTGCACGTTCATTGTCTAAAATACCGCAAATCTTTATAAAGTCCACTTTAGTATTTTCGCCTAGACTTTTAAGTTTATATACTATTTTTATAATACTAGTTACTAGATAGTTTATGTTTGCGGCTTTAATATTATTTGTGGAAATTGCTTTCAATATTGCCCGCGAGTCGGATATGATAGCAATTTTCTCCGTTCTTGTGTCGACAGCTCAGGTGAGAGCATATTTCCAGGCGGTCCTATAAAAATATAAATGCATTTTTTTGTTAAATTTAATTTATAGTTATTATGTGAGTAAGAGTAACTGGAGTTTTAGATCCATACGTGAATATTAATGTCCTGTCTGCATACTTGGATTGTATAACGTATTTAAAACCAAAATAGTTACACGATCTATCGTATTTTGAAGTATCTATCGTATATTGAGTAGATATAACTTGTAATCATGCTGAAACGTTTATATTTTATCGGTTTCCACATAACCCATATATTTTTATGTGAAGACATTGACCAGCTGGGGCGATTTTTCTTATTCTAAAAGGCATGAGCTAAAGTATTTAATGTTAATGTTTGTAATTCCTTATATTTTACTATAGTTTTGTTCGCCAAGAAGCTTCTTCTTATGTGCAGCAAATTTTCTCGACATTCAGCTAATATTACTTTGATCGATGAAGAGAAGAAAAGAAAAAAAAAACATTTGTATTCAGACACTTCCATAACTTTAATTTAACATTTATACAGTATGAGGCTTGAGGGGTTACTCTGTCTGGGCTATCGACCTGAGGTCTTTCTGCCCTGTCTTGAAGTTAATATTTTAGCAAGAGAAAAAAGTAAACGATGAAGACATTATAGCACCAATTATAATTCTTAAAATCTTTAGCTCTACATTGACTGTTTTCCCCACCCAGGTTTAATATGCCACCCCACACACTAAGCAGCCATAATATTAGACTTATTTGATTAGTTCAAATATGTGTATTGATTACTCAAAACACCGTGATTTCGAGTTTGTATATCGGCTATTGGTTGGTGTTTGGGTATGTTTTAGTTTGTGTAGTTCACTTTTTCATTGGCTATTTCAATCAATATGGAAGCGCCCATCTCTTGTATCTGTGAACTTACGAAATGAAACACATAATTTTACATAAACGTTAGTGTTTCAAATAAATCCAAAACGGTTTGGAGTAGGGCTGAGATTTTTCTTCGAAGATTTCAAATTTCGAAGCTTCGAAGAGTCAAGGATTATAGAAAATCTTCGAATATTGAAGTTTCGAAGTTTCGAAGATTCAAAGCCTCGAATTTTAGAAGTGTTGACTTCTGATTTGTCACAAAGCTAGCCTCAAGAGCACCGAGCACAGGGAAGATGGTTCTTGTATTTAGGTCAAATATTGATAGCCCGGAAGATTTGATACCGAAAGAGAGGTTAATGTTCCTCGGTAACGAATAAAAATAACTAAGGATTATGTTTTTTTTTTTCATAAATCGTTGAAATCGCCTCTAGGGACCTCAAAAGGGATATTTCCGTAAAAAAAAACGGAAACAGTAATAATATTTAAAAAGAAAATTTGTTAATGGCAGAAAATGTATTTAATTGGATTCAATGCATACTTACGTGAGTGAGTGGACAAAAATCGGGTGTTTATAAATTGGCAGATAATCTACACGTGGCGATATTCTTCCTAAAATTCTGAATAGAAAATATCAATGAAAAATGTTCCATCGTGCCACATATGCCATTAGGAGCAACTTAAAAGGAATGTAAATTAGGCAACATCGCATTAATGGACTGTCCTGTTTTTCAATAATCTCATGATTAATTATGTGGGTTGGTTCAGAGTAGAAGGTAATGGGTAGATAGAGCGGGGTTAATTTACAGATATGTATGCAAGGTAAAACAGATTATGAGTAAATAGTAAAATTCATTGTAATTGAACAAAACAAAACGAAAATAACACAGAAACACTGAAACGCGAGCTCTTATACAAACTGATAATAATGAGACGAGCAGAATTGGTACAAACTTAGAACTAGCAAGTTTGAATTCATTCGTTGTGTCAAAAGTGATTAAAACGGATGTAACATTGCCGGACGTATTTTTTTATGAAAATAAGCTAATTAAGAAGTGTTTGAGATAGAGAGATAGCACACACTGACAAATAATTTTCAAACAAGCCATACTACCGAAATTGCAGAGTTTTCTGTAAATTAATATCGAACAATAACGCATATTTAACGACAGGATGTTCTAACTTTGAGGACCTCGTGAAGGCTCAGGAAGCATTGTACAACATTTTAGAATTAAGATAAGCTACTTAAAATTTTAAGAAGAATATCGTCACGTGCAGATTATCCGCCAATTTATACACACTAGATATGTATGTGTCCGACAAAAAATACGTGTGTTTTCTATACTCTGTAATGTCGGAAATGTTGGTTCAGAATGCGAAATACAAACAAAAATATTTTTATAAAAATTTGTACTAAACGGTAGGTTTGTTTAAAGAAATTATTGTATAACTTTATTTTAAATGTTGTATTATTCCGCTAATATTGACAAATGAAAAAGTTAATTTATATTAAATTATTTCAAAACTAATAAATACGATTAGTTTAGGAAGATTTGTTATTGTTTTTTACGTTGTCAATACATTAGTTTGATGTTTTCTTTTTTTTATTACAGCAACTCAGCATGCGCACCTCAAGTTTCGTCTTGGGTATTCGAGGGTTAGAAAAATTATCAGTGAATTTGATTCAGAATATAAAATAAAAATAAAAAAAATTGTACTTAAAACTACTTTTTAAGGATCGTCCTCAGATTTTAAGGAACACACCCAGAAAATTAAAGCAAACTACCTTGAATCACTGTCAATATATCCCATTTACCAGTAAAATTTTCTTTATCTTCAAAATCCAATTTGACTGCTAAATAAATAAATATGAACAACAGGTTTTATTCTTAAATGCTAAAATGTTTGCCATTACCAACTATGGTACACTAAAGAAAATCACAAAAATTAAATGGTGACTAATTTCCTGGTAAAATATATTTTTATATAACTATGAATATGAAATATGAAATTATGAGAAAGTGCAGGTGAAATCATATATAGAAATCATATTGGCAGAGAATTTTAATCAATTTTGAAACAGTTTTAGTAGACTTCACACTTTTAAAGACCGTTCATTTTGGACCAGCTATTATTAGTGACATCTAGTTATTTTCAAAAGTAACCCCTCTCCACCCATCGAACAATTTCTATAAAACTATGATGCAAGGAATTACTTTCCGTGTCCATTAAAGCACGCAGCATTTTGGAACTCCTTTTGGATATATTTTAAATTATCTACTTTTAATAATAATAATAATAAACTGTCTTTATTAAAGAAAAAAGTTAAATAGTACAAGACAATATTTTTTGTGAGAACAGGCGAAGTTTAGTTGGTTGTAAACAACAATTACTGATCTTCCACTTAACCTGTTATTGAAGAT
Organism: Ocypus olens; assembly: GCA_910593695.2. Lineage (NCBI taxonomy): Eukaryota > Metazoa > Arthropoda > Insecta > Coleoptera > Staphylinidae > Ocypus > Ocypus olens. The sequence goes on from OU343047.1 coordinate 31,345,214, forward strand.
ACATTAAATAGTGCAGAGTAATAATTAAAAATTAACATAAAAAAAATATATTAAAAATTCATATATGAAACATATATAAGTAAAATAAATAGGAAAGGAACATAAAACATTAAGCTTGGAAAATAACAGTAGAAACCTCAAAACTCATGCCTTAACAGGATCCTAGTCATTACAACCTTCAACCCTAAAACAAAAAGTGTTTTTAAGTGTGAGGGAACTTTGTTATATAGCTTGTAAATGTTAAAGGCAAAAGACCTTTAAAAAAATGAGGTATGATGTTTTGGCGACGAAACCTCAGATTAATATTATGAACATCCGATCGAAATGTGATCCTATTATAAAGATAAGGAGGGGTGCGCGATTGAACAATTTTATTATAGAGAACACAACAATGCAAAACTCGGCGATCAGACACGTTTAGCCAGTTTAGCTGGTTAAGCTTCCCAGAAATGTGGTCATATTTTCGTATACCAAAAATTAATCTAATGCAAGAGTTTTGTATCTTTTGTATTCGGTTTTTAGTAACGCAATCAACACAGGCATTATACACCACATCAGCGAAGTTAAAATGACTTAATACTAAGGTTTCACATAGAAGCCGTTTGGCCTATTAGAATATATCATTTTTAGATTGATGTAAGCCCGAGAAATACATTTGTTAATATGCAATTTAAAACTTAGTTTATTGTCAATAATAAAGCCTAAATTACGTGCAGAATCAACAACTGCCAGGATTTCATCATCTATTTTTATTTGTAATTGCGATTTGGCAGCACTGACTGCGGTCCAAACAGCATGACCGAGGATTTTGAGCCATTTATTAATAAAGAATGATAATGTGATGTGTAATGTCTCCACAAGTTTAGATATATCGGAATTGATATTACTACAGGCTGTGTCAATATATTGAATTTTAAAGGAATATTTTGGTGTAAATAATTTTAACCACCACATAGTGTCTAGAATTAATTTTGAAATTTAAGAATATTTTAAACTATCAATTACATGAGGGGAGATTTTTATTAATTCTACCTAGCCATGAAGAAAAGCAAATAACTGCAAAGTGATATTTTATTTTTCAAAATAGGGTCCTTTAACACTAATACATTTAGTTTAACGTTTCTGCAATAACACTAGACCCTTGAAAAAAAAAATCGTAGGTTGTCAATAAACTCCTCCATAGTTTTTTCAGCTCCACATTAGAGGAAAAACTTTGTCTCCGCAAACGTTTTGTGAGCTTTGGGAATAAGTATTAGGCGCTCGGTGCCAAGTCTAGACGGTTTTGTGGATGTCTCATCAGTAGATGATTATTTCTACGATTTTTGCAGTTTCATGCACCCTACATGAAGCATCATAATCTGTCCATGGTTATTTTAATCGTGCAGCTGCTTTTGAATGATTAATTGTATCCTTATGTACATCTGCTACAATTTAACCAACAAGATTCCCTCAGCATAATAAAGTAGTTTTTGTTGATGAATATTGCGGACTTGCCTCCTTTGGTAGAGGAAATCCCTTATGTGCCCATTGCATACGTGGTTTTTGGTTATATTCCCACAACTAATTACCAGTTAGAACTTTTGAAAAGAAGTCCTCATGATCTGATAAAGCCATCAAGTTTTCTTTGCAAATTTCTCCCCTGCACAATTTTTGCTCCGGAGTAAAACATTTTGGAATCCAACGTGCAAAGACTTTATTTATGCCCAAATCTTCATGCAATTTTTTTAAGGTTGTTCCCACTTCATGGGCGATTACTGAAACCTTTATGCTTAGGTCTGGCGAAATCATATCTTCTTTTTAGTGTTTTCCTTGGTTTGTGCTTCCATATGCCTTTCTCACCTTGGGGCTTCTTTAATTTTTTTTCTCTGTCGCATCAAAACTGATTACGATAGTATTTCCCATATACATGTTTCAGAGGATAACTTTTGGACTATTTCCCTTTTTTTGAGAATATTATAACATATTTTATATTTTTCATTCACTTTTATTCACTTAAACCTTTTCAGAAATTGAAATGATTTGTACAAAACGTGGTAAATAAATTGACAAATGTCATAGTAAGTTGACAGCACAAAATGACGCTGGTCATTCATAGCTAGGTAAATTGCATAAAAAACCTCCCCTCGTACGTTGTCTCTTTATAGAAAACATTACTATTATTTGGCACTTTTTTAACCCATTAAGTGCATAATGTTCCTTAAAACGATCGCCGTTATTTTCGTCAAAATCACGTGTTATAACATAACCCACATTTTGCAATGCATGTAGACCTACTTAAAAGACTAGTATTGAAAATAAATTTAAGAGTTTAAGCCTACTGCGGTGAATATTTTAATAACAAAGTGTGCCATTGTTTATAATGGACACAAGAGGCCTGCATGGGCCGGGTTTTGGCCCGGCCCGGCCCGACGTCGAGCCGGGCCGGGTCGGGCCGTATTTTTCAAACTCCGGGCCGGGCCGGGCTTTCCGATGGATAATTTAACTCGGACAGGGCTGGGCCGGGCTTAGGTAAATTTAATTTTATTATATTTTGGAAAGCAACAACAAAGTGAATTGAAAAAAAAATGTTATTAACACGAATTCAATGTATTTTAAGAATTTGAAGGAATACATGGGTCCAGTAATTTTATTTATTTAATTCAACATTTTTCGGGGACGGGCCGAGCCGGGCCGGGCTTTGAATATTCAGCTCCGGGCCGGGCAGGGCCTGCAGCACATTTTCGTTTCATCGGGCCGGGCCGGGCCGAGTTTTAAATTTTCACTCTCGGGCCGGGCAGAGAATGAGAGACGGTGTACAATATTTGGAAAGAATGCGCATTTTATATGCAAAAAATTTAATTTGTGGCTTCATTCAAATAATTGTTTTAAGCAATGTATATTCATTTGACGCATAGTGATTATTATTACACGATCACGTCATATTTTGAATTTTTTTTTTCTAATGTAATTTATCTGTTCAAAATGAGAAATATGATACTTTTCGTCTTCTACAATTTTAGAGTCTCTAAGAGACTACAATTAACAAATTATCAACCGAAACAACTAATTTCTGTTTTATTCTTTTATTTTAAACTCTAAAAGGGATTTGTGGGATTTCGATTTAAAAAATGTTTTAGGTAAACCTTATGCACGAATGGGCTAAATTACAAAGTAAATAGCTTCAAAACCTGTTTGAAAATATCATTTATTTTAGTGGAATCTCAAAAGTGGATTTCTTCAGGATAGATTTCGATATTTTGAAAATAATTCTATGAGTTTACTAAAAAGAAATCAGTTCAAAAATACTATACTAATTAATTTATTGATGGATCACTTTTTTAAGACTTTTTTTTAGTAATCGTTTATCTAAAAATATTTACCCACTGGTACGGCACTATATTGTCTACTACATACCGATACTTAACTGAAAAAGTTTAGGAACCTCTGGTCTATTTAATATAAATAAATCTAGACATACGTGATAATTACGTATCCCCAAATTCAGCATCATCTTGTATACAGTTAGTAGAACTTTATTGATATTACAAAGTAACAGTAATTACAAATTGATCCTTTATTTAAATAGACTCTAATAAGTGTAAGATACATTCAAGTTTATACTATACGCATCGGTGTCGTTTTCTCCTATTTTTCATCGCGCATACAAATATTTTAATTAGCATATTCCACCTGGTCGGCTTATGTTAAGAATTTCTGACTAACTGTCTCCTATGTAGTTCAACAACTTATGACTGTATAAATAATAGCGTATTATAAAAGAGGTCCTCTCAGATTTGACTCATACCAATTTCTCCAGCATTCCTTACCTCCTTAACCAGTGACTCATTTAAATAGAGGATGTAATATATTGAAAATTTGAGCCTCCAGCATAATTAATTACTAATCTATTAAATTACGTAGGGAATATCATATAGGCAAAATGGTTCAAAATAAAAATTCTCAAAGTCGTCTTTCCTATATTTTTTTTTTTACATATTTGGGCGAAGAATGTATTAATGATTTTATTATTATTAAGTTATGGATATATGAGGCAACGAAACAGATACATCCTAACATTTTGAATGAGAACACTTTTACTCATATTTAAATTTAGTTTTTAAATATAATAAAATTAATAAAGATAAATAAAAAAACACATTAAGGATTACTCAATATTTACACACCAAATACGCTTTGATTGTAAATTCAAAAGAAAAGCTTATATGTAAATATGTCAACATTATGACAATATATCGTATGTTCATTAAAAAAAAACCTCAAGTGTGCCATGACTTTTTCGTTTTAAAAATTTCAGTTGGCACATTTGACACTTGTTGGGAATTGACGTATAAACGTCAGATCTTTCTACAAGTCACAATTATTCCGTGCTCACAATGGTTTACAGCAACCAGCAAAAAACGTTTCTGATTGAAAGTTATTTCCGAAAAGGGATTAAAGTGGACAGAAATTAAATGTATTCATTCGACGCACCTTTAGCAGAGTCTCAGGAATAATTTCCTAATGTGCTCATTATTTATGATGAATTTAAAAATACCTTATCACGATCTGTTGTATTATTTCGTGAAATGGGTAGTATTCTCCGTAAAGCAGGAAGTGGTAGACCAGTTAAACGAACTCAAGATGCTATTAACACAGCCCAAGAAATTTTGGAAGATGAACCTACTACTTCTCTGCGTCATTTTTCACAGCAAATGTATTTATCGGTAGGAACATGCCACAAGCTTCTACGAAAAGATTTGCAAGTATACCCTTATCGCATAACATCGGTGCAAGAGTTATTACCTGTTGATTACCCCAGACGACTGGAATTTTGTCAGTGGTTTTTACAAAATGTAAACGAGGATGTTTTACATATTACTTTTTTTACCGATGAAGCTTGGTTTTACAAGGATGGGTACATTAATTCCCAAACTATGAGAATTTGGTCGGATGAAAATCCTCGTATATATCGAGAGAAACCACTACATCCAGAGAAAGTTGGCATTTGGGCAGCGATTAGTGGGAGAAGATTAGTTGGACCAATATTCTTTGAAGGTAAAATCCTATTTTTATTATTAATAATAAAAATTCAATACGTGCATTCATTTTAGGTACGATAACTGCAAACCGTTATCGTACAGAAATTTTATTGCCTTTTATAAATGAATTAAATGATGACGAACTGCAAAGTGGATATTTTCATCAAGACAGAGCAACTCCTCATTGCACAGTGAATAATTTGGCCATTTTGGAGGAATTTTTTGAGGACCGAATAATCAGTCGAAATGCACGGATTCCTAGGCCGCCCCGTTCATGTGATTTAACACCATGCAATTTTTTCTTGTGGCCATACCTGAAAAATTGTATTTATGTACAAGCAGTACACAATCTAGAAGACATGCGGCAACGAATTCGAGATAAAGGCACATACAACATTGAATATAATTTAATATAATTTAACGTAAGTATCTATAAATTGACTACAGTTTGTTTAATTTTGAGAAGTAGCATAACCTCAATATATGTAACCAACTTACATTTTTAAAATTACACTTGAGGTTTTTTTTAATGAACATTACTAATATTTACGCACAACGTTAAGTTGTTTCATACTAGTTATGCAGGATATTTCTGAAAAGAGCCACAAGCCATAACCAAACAGAAAGATGGTGATATGGCCATTATGTTACTTTCTCCGATTTACTTATATTTATACTTTTATCTTCTATTCAATTTAAATGAGATTTTAGATGTACATCGAGCGTTCTGCAGGATCGGATGATACTGAGGTTTGAAACATCAACATTTTGAAAGATGAAAGTGACATCAAAAAAACATAATTCTAATAACCTTTACCGTGAGTTTACTCAAAAATTAATGAGATTAAAAAAAAATTCTTTATTAGTTTTTAATTTCGGAATTCTTTACAATTATTATTAATATAAACATGATGTGACAAAAATGTTCAATGATTTTTGAATTTTAACCGCTTGCCTTACTACCCCGAGTTAACTCCTTTTGACTTTACCGTCGAATAATTATTATGCTGAGTTTACTAGTTCCGCACATTAAATTACTTAATCGATTCAAATTTGTACGTATTTAGTTTACGATTTATATTATTTTATTTTATATTATTTATCGAAAATATTACAACAACGGTTTTAATTGAAACCTTTCGGCAGAAAAAAGTTGTAAGGCAAACTGTTAAGTATAATTTGTCATTTTTATCTTCATCATTTTGACTTTTCAAACATCAGTATCATTCGATCCTGCAAAAGGTTCGATAAATTTAAAATATCATTTAAATTAAATATAAACCATTAATATAATAAATGTAATAAAGAATAAGTACCTATGTTACAACTCAATGTAGAGTAGAATAAATAAGTAGTGCAAGTAATAATTCACTTGCGATTTAGATGTTCTACACTAAGTAGAACGTCTAACTCTGCAGGTCCACGAAATTGTCGATCCACTCTTTTCGGCTTTTTTCTAAATTTTGATTCTGGTATTCGCCGCTCTGGATACCATAGATGATAAATCCGTGCTGCAGCTCTTCGATTTCTATTACATAGAAAATAAATTTGTAACATGTTTGTTAATTCACTATTTTTCATGAGTATGTCTGAAACACACACTAATAACAAACGGTTGACATTACTTATACAATAAATGACATTTGTCGGTTCGAATTTTTTCAAGGCACACTACATTTATTACCTAAAAAATCATGTGAACAAGATTTATTATTTTCTTTTCTGGATTAAATATTAACTGAAAACCAACATAACAAGCATAATTGGATTCTGAAAAACAATGTCTAATATTATAAAATTAGAAAAGTGTATGCAGCCATTTAAAAAATTAAAGTTGACTATCATTTTTCAAAGAAAAAGGTTTTTAAAAATATATAATCCGTCATTTTATAGTATTTAAACAGCCATTGACTTATTTTTACTTCATTCAAATAGGTCAATAAATAACAGAGTTAAGGCGTTGGGCGTTTTTTATCGAACACACGGTATATCAAAAGTATCATTCGTGTTGTCTCTATAACAATTTTAAGATGGATCAAAATGAAGAATCTATTAACTGTTAGCCGTAGATAAAGGTAATAAAGTGTACAACTTGCAATAATGGCTATTATTTCCTCGGATGTTTATTCTCTCGCCGCTTCGTGGCTCAGTTCGTAAATTTATCCTCGGGAATAATAGATATCATTATTTACTCGTGGTATAATCAGTTATAATATAACAAGTGGGGATATTATACCATTGCAATTTTTTTCAATGAAATCGCGAGTTCGCAGTCGTTGCATTTTCATCCGACATTATAACGAGCGTATTTCAAAATAAAATTGCAATGGTTTTAATTCCCCCACGCGTTATGTTCGGTTAGAGAATATAACGAATTACATATCAAATTTGTTTTGGTTTTGTATGTTCGGATCGTAATTTTTCACTTCTTTTATAACTGTAGCGCAGGCGGTTTCGAAAACGCCGCATTTTGTATAAATGTAGCGGGAATTTACAAATTCGTGTAATGAATGCGCCGTTTGACAGCCACTGTCACTACCTAGTTTGTATTAGCGCTAGCCAATCAGCGTCCTACATTCGAGTTGTATTTTCAAAGATCAGTTTTATTTTCAGTGCCAGCCAATCAGCGTCCCAGATTTGAGTTGTATTTTCAGTGCCAGCCAATCTGCGTCCCAGATTTGAGTTGTATTATTTCAAATCAGTTATATTCTCTGTTATAGCTGTCTTGAACATGTACATTTTTCGTGGTTTATAATAAATTAACAATAACTGGCAATGCGATGATTTTTAATATTTTTAATTTTATCAACATATCATAGGTAGCTATGAAAATATTTTATAGGTACCCATATGAAATTTGACATTTATTATAGACATTTTGGTATCCGCATATTGCCGGTGTATGTGGTGCAATCATTTATAATCATAGACAGTGTTTCTGGTGAGATATTAACTAGCCAGATAGTAGAGAAGCGGTAAGGAATATAGAAATTGACTAATGATTTCGCAAGTGACATGTAATGAACATTTAAATCTCATAGATCTCATAGCCAGTCTCATCTGATTGGCGCAACACTTTAAAGTATTAGTCATTATCAAGCATTCTAAAAGCCTAATTCATTAAAGTAACACTTCACGGCCTACCATAAATCATTAAAATTTTCCATTATACAGAGTCCGCCAAAAAAATGTATGCACACTTTAAGGAACGAAAACTGTTTATTATGTGTTTGTTTCACATTTCAATACTGATCACATATGTAGTACTGCCTTTAGTGAAACACATGGTTACTGTAGATGTTCAAAATGTTGGTGGCCAGACACCCGAAGGAACGATGAGCGGTCAATTTTTTAAATGAGATCTTGCAAACTGAGAACAATACTTACTTTTAATGCATAGATATAATTAAGGAAATTTAGTTTAACACATAAATAGGATCTACGGAGACGACAACCGATATATCAGATAGATGAGTTAATTTTTTCTCACAGAGAACATCTTAAATCAGGAAGGATAAAAAGTATAATGTTGCAATATACCATATTGTACCGAAAACTTACACATCATCCAGATGACAAAATGTTATCCAAAAGTACGTACCTGAAACAGAAAGGTATGTTAATATTGCGTAGGAAAGTAATCGATATGATTCTTAAAAAATCCGATATTTCGTTGAATATACACTAATGTAAAATATTTAATAATTGCAAATTTGTATTCATTAATAATACAATAAGGCTAAAAGACCAAACGTTGATAGCCATTATAAAAACAATTTTATTTTTAAGTCTAATCATTGTATATTACTGTCTTATTCTACTCTGTACATTTATTTCTAATCAAAATGTTTGTAATATACAGGGAGGGGAGGTGCCCCACCCTGTATATTACAAAAAATTTATAGAAAATCAAATAACTTCGTGCTATTCTTTTCAAATGGATAGACGTAGAAGCATTGTATGTACAATTTAAAATTAGTACCAGTTATACACGGTGTCCCACAAAACATATCCATACCAAAGTTATGTTTTTTTTTTTTAAATGGAACACACTACATTTTTTGTCATTATTGAATTTTAGGGAACAAATAAAGGTGAGTTACTTTAATATTATCTATACCTATCGTTTACTGGTTTCGAAATATTTAAAGATTTATTGAAATGTATGGTACAGGTGAAATTTATTGTAGTGATTGTATTTAATAAAAGAATTAGTGCTAATTTTAAATAAAAAATAAAAAAATTAATTCAATAAATATAATACAAATAAATTGTAAGAAAATTATAAATATGAATATAAATCATTTACGAAATACATAAATATTTACAAGAATTGCTCTAACTTTTCAATACTTTCATAAACAGGTTGATGACGTATATATTCGCAAGAATTGCTCCAAGTGTTGGTTTGTAATTTATTTCTTAGTTCTTTATATCAGTCATGTTTCAAAATTCAGATTTTGACAAATGTTGATCCAAAACTTGTTAATATTGAAAGTTTCTCATTTGCGTATTTCCAAATCATTTTAGGATTTAAATAATAGTATATTATGAAATTAGTTTATAATGTAAGGGATTATGGCATGAGTGAATGTGAATAATTTCACGAATGCCATAATCCCTCATTATAAACGAATTTCATACTCTATTTTATCGTCGAAGTAACGTTTTAATTTTAGAAATGATTTAAGTTTTTCAAATTAGAAAGCAATCTATGAGCGGCCGCATGTGGTTGCTATAGTTTGTTTGTTATATAAGTGTCAAATTGAAGTTTGCACAAAATTCATTTTAAAGACATGGATTTGTGTGAAGATTTGTGTGAAGCTGAGTTAAGTCTCATTCCGAAAAAGTCGGAAGGCACTTATATAAAAGAATTTGATAAGTTTTCCCAATGGATGCAAAACAATAATGTGGAAATAGTGACATAAAGGGTTTTGCTTGCCTTTTTTCTGGATCAGGTAAATTAATTACATTTTTTCTATAGCACATGTTAAAGTATGCTTATATCAACTCGAAATAGTAGATCAAGTGTCATGTTACACATAAGAGTAGATAAAGTAATACTTTAACTGCAATGGTAGATAAAGTACTTAAAGGATTTTTTCATTTTCACACATGATTCTATTAGCGCAAAACTTCTGGTGCGAACTGTTGACAATAAATTGTATTTTTTTTATAAATTTCAGGGTGGCCAGAGCCCGCTCTAGTCTCTTCGTGGCGTCGCGTCTCCCCGGACAAAAAGAGAAAAAATAATTAAAATTAATTTTGACGTTTCTAATAAAAAATATTTTGCCTCTGCCTTTAAAATCTGCTATAGAAAAAATAGAATTTTACAGACGACGATAAAATAACATATTATCGATGAGCGGAAATGTTCATTCACGAGCGACGTAGGAGCGAGTGGATTAATTTCGCGAGTCTCCTGAGTGCTGTTCCCGCTCTTATACCGATTAATTATTTGTATAGTTTTTTTTCAGTGGTGTAATACATTTTTATTAATAACACAATTTTCATAATTATATAAAACTGAGTTAGTATGGTTGCCTACCTATTAATGCGTTGATGTGATTATTTTACCATTGAACAGAGGCATTAACAATCAAATGTTCAGAGTTAAAATAGAAGCTCTGTATACTTATACAATAGTTTGTCGATTCAATTCGAACACATTCAAAGCAAACGAATTACTGTCCGAACAAATTACTGTCGAATAATATATTATCTCACATTGATTGTAGAACGTTACAATATTTTGCAATCTGACATCAGTCCCATTTGACACTTACAGTCGAACAGGCGTACAGACGAATGGACATACGTATTCACATTGCAAACTGTTACTTTGTTTTTATAAGTCACAGATAGAGCCCATCAAGTAAATAAAATTTAAAACACTCATTAGTTGCAGAAGCATTAAATAAAGACGACTTCAGGCTACTTTTCGCCTTTAATTAATTGATTATATTGCAACAACTACTTTCCTGGGTACTATCATAAGGAACATTTACATAAGATATATTTTCTTCTAAACGTTTATACAAAACAAATGTCAAAAAACAATAAAAGAGTATTGAGCAGTTACAGTGCAAATTTACACAAATAAGAACTAAAAATAGTGGCTGAACATAACGTAAGAAACAGTTTATAAATACACTTAATTCTAGCAGTTTAAAATGGTAGCAAGTACTAGAAAAACTAAAAGTGGATGGAAATCCAATCGAGCGTCAACGTAGATTGGCAAGAGAAAGACAAATATGTTGGAAAGCATGACAGAGTCAAGAGACACCTGATAGACTACAAGCAGCAAATGCTCCCAACGACAACGAGTTGGCAACAAAACCCTGCAGCACATACAAGCCCGACAAGAAGTAGATGCGCTCATTGTCGACACGCTATAACGGCAGAGGAATCAAAATGACATGCTTCCCGTCAGAATGACGGATATATATTTTAGTATAATATAATGAAACCTGCTAGATCAGACTAAACTTTCACTACTATTTTGTGAAAGTATATCGTTCTGAATGTTATAATGTATATGAATGAGATTTGATTTTTACATATAAAAATAATATACATAGACACACCATAAAGGCGGCGTTGCAAAAATTAATTAATGTAAGAGTTACATTTTTATTAAAGGTAAAATAATTTAATGTGAAATATATTAATAAATTTGTATAATTTTATAATTTCCTTATAAGATTACACAAAGTATTAGTAAGGAAATTAGTTGTAATAAATAAGTCACGTTGTAATCTAACCACAGGCGAAACCGATTCGTAAAAAATAAGTAATATATAGAAATAACACTATTAACATTTGTTTCACAAATTGTTCATTTATTCTAACTTTTGATGTTTACGTCATTATCAAAGATTGAATCAAATATAAACAATTTGTGATACAATCCATGGGTGAGTTATTTGGGTGTATATTACAAAATGGTCCACGACAAGTTAAATGAGAACCTAATATATGAAATGCCGCAACGAATTATTTAGTCTTAGAACATGGATTAACGTTCATTTCCTTTTAACATAACAGAAATATTATGCGATTCATAATAATCGAGGACGTTTTCAAAAAGACGAAATCTTAGCCTGTTATAATTAATATTTTATTGATTTGTAGTAACAGTATTAAGATATTTTATAATTACAGTAAAATAGAAATAGTACATCTCATCTTTTCATCAATAATAATGAAGAGCATTCGAGCAACAAAATTTGATCAAATAGGCTGAAAGACTGGTCGATAGCCATTTAGTAGAAACCTATTTTTGTAATTATGTATTATAAATTTTTGCTTTTGTACCATATCTGCATAATAAAGATGTTTGCATACAGGGTGTCCTACCGAGACCGCACATGAAAAGTATATGGCCTTCTAATTGATGTATTATAATGAGATTATTAGCGTTTATGTAATCAAGTGTGCTCTTTAAAATGAAAATATTTTCAAGATTATACGACTTCCGGTTATACCGGAAATCAACACCAACTTCCTTATTTTAAATAGAATGCTATAATTTTTATTACAAATTTGAATTCTCTCTAAAATTCCGTGAAAAAATTATAACATAACATAACCCCTAAATTTAACAATTTTCGAGATATTTGACATTTTTTTTTAAATTCGGTGCTTTTTCATTATTCACTTTAAAAATACGTATCTTTGAACAAAATAAAATCTAAAGTATTTTATGTTCGCTATAAAAAGACAATATCCAAAGGTACCCGTACTGTATTGTTTTTGGAATTCTAAAATATATAGTGTTCAAAATTACAAACCATTTTTAGTTCATTTGAAACCATTAAATTTCGATTTTTTAATAGAACACCCTGTATATTTTTACATATTCTGATGCAGAATTCAATTCTGCATTCATCTACGCTAGTATTTTCTATACCTATCTTTTAAGTTTTCAACATATTTGTAAAAATAAGTCAATAATCGGTGCAAGTGATTTATCAAGCGGGCGTAGAAAACAGTTTTTGAGGTCGAAAATAATCCACTTCTCGATTGTCACCAAAGATGGTATCAACATGATAGCACACATTCAAAGGTTGCATACACATTTTCATGAAAAATAGATTGGTCGCGGGGGTTACTTGAAGTAACAATTAGATTGAATTAAATTCAGAGATGGTGTAACTATAGTGCGTGTTTACGACTTAATGTTTCGCAAATGTTATACTAGCATCAGGGGCCAAGAAACATATTTTGAACAACTTTTACGGGCAATACATATTTTTCTTACATAACCATTTGTGTGTTCTAGTTATTTTTCTGTAACTAATATTTTCTTCAACCGTCAGGAAAGGGTGACAATGACACATTCGAAAGCCTTTTTTCTCGACCTTACGGTCTCTACAAAAAAATGACATTTTCATGCAAAGTAAAAAATACCCAATATAAAAATAACTATTTAAGTAAGAAAATTAAAAAAAATATATTATTTCATTTTAGCTTAGAATATGATTCTAAAACAACTCTTATTTTTAGTTTTCTCGGCCCGCTTAAAAATTTAATTCCCATAGTTTTTTTATTGCACAGAATATTTACGTATTTTGACAAACATGCTAATATCTTGAATATGAAAAAAATAGGTATATGCTCATATAAATCAATGCAGAATTGAATTATGCGTCAAAATATGTCAAAATATACAGAGTGTTGCATTAATAAAATATCGAAATTTAAATGTTTCAAATTGACTTAATGTGGTAAGTAATTTTGAACACTGTGTAGTTTAGGATTGCAAAAATAATACATCACTGGATACCTTCGGATCTTGGTTTTTTATAGCCAAAATTTTATCTCTTAGATTTTAGTTTGTTCGGACATACGTATTTTCAAAGAGAATTATGAAGAAGCACGAAATTAAAAAAAAGTCAAATATCTGGAAAACAGTTAAATTTAGAGGTTATGTTATTTTAATTTTTTTTCACAAAATGTTATGTAGAATTCAAATTTGCGGTGTAACCGAAAGTCTTAAAATCTTGAAAATATTTTCACTGGAAAGAGCAGTCTCGATGACATAAACGCTGAAAATCTCATTACAATACATCAATTAGAAATCCATATACTTTTCATGTGCGTTCTCTCTGGGACACCCTGTATATAGAAATATTATTTACACTCCCCCCACCCCTTTGATATTAATGACACCATTATTCATACCACCTACATCTGCAAAGAATAAATAATATTGGGAAAACGCATTTTTATTTTGTAAGGATGGCAAACCAAAAAAGTTAAATATTATAAATGAAGCAATAAAAAATTAGATGGAAATAAACTGGTGGAAGAAAAAATGAAACACTTGAAATTCGTGAAATTTCGACCATTTTCAAATAGCCATTAATCTTTAAAGGCAAAAACTTTGAAGTGTCTTCTTTGAAGTCATGCATGCGAACTTACTCTTAATTTCGCATACATGACTTTAAGAAAGACACTTTAAAGTTTTTCGCCCTCAAAGATTCATCACAATCGATTGAAAATACGCCGAGTTAAGGCGGTTTGAAATTGGTCGAAATTTCACGAATTTCAAGTGTTTCATTTTTTTCCTTCAGTATATATTGTTTTCATTGATTTTTATTTATTACTACATTACTTATTACTTATTACTTATAAATGAAACTTATCGTTACTGTAAATATACATTAAAATTCAACCTTAAATTCTTGAAATGTATGCAGTTTATGGTGCTGTTTTCTGTGTCAATATTTTCTTTATGCACAAATTTTAACAATAATTTACAAAAGAATACACATAAAAAGTCAACGAGCAAATTATACAAGACTGCTCCTCATTTTCTCGGAAGTTATAATGAACCGAGATTTATTATTGTTTTCAAATGCAAATTTTAGCTCTTTTTAAAATCCCAATGTAAAACTGAATATTTAATTTTTTATTTACTCCTTTTGGATTCTATATTTATTATTAAACTACGTTAGTATTATTAATAGTAGATATAACTAAATAGCAGGAGTTATAAGCGTGAGTTGTGAATCATAACTCACTCTTATCGATCAAATTGCCATGGTTTTTTGTTTGAATATTTAATGTATAGAACAATTTAATTAGCCGACAATTGACTAATGTCAAACAAACAGTTGTTACTTTTACAATGCAATTCATAAACACTCTTAATACTTATTTAAGCAACAAGGATCGTAAGGACGTATTAACATTTGAGGTAGGCGAATACGAGCCGAGGCTCGTCGGCATCCGAAAATGTTAATTGTCATTACGTTCCGTCTTGCTTATTAATTTTTTTCGCTACCGGAAATATAATACTTAAAAAAGATCAGAAAATATTCTAACATACGGCTTGTAACATTTGGGATTCACATTTTTATAGTCACCTATGCGTCCTTTGGCAACCCAGCAACCGAGAAAACAATGTCGAATTTTGTTTGTTTGTGTCAATCCAGTGACAGTTTTTGCGGGCATGGATGCAAACGAAGCTTCGAATATTGCGTGTTAGAACATGTTACCGATAAAATCGAAAAAGGTATGTATCCTGTTACGACTCTTTTAAGCAGTGGTTATGTAAAAAGGATGCCGATGCTATAGGTATAGAAGAAAATGTGTTGCTAGTCTATATGTTGAAGCGTTACGTTTTTGTTTATTATTTTCCTAGGTCCGTAAGTAAAAATTAGGTTCCGTCGCCAAGGACAACAGACACCACGAATGTTATCAGTCACTTACGGTACCTGTAACTATGGGTGCAATGCTTATTTACGTTGTTGGTAGCGGAAAAATAATATTATAAGTTAGTGAATAAATGGATTCGGAGAGTACATTCGAAATGTGGAAGTGAGAGAAGCCGCCAGAGTTACAACAATTAATTTACTGCCGGTAAAATCTCGTCATAAATATGAAATTGTATACAAAAAATTTACGGATTGGCGCACTAGCAAGAATGTAAGTTCATTTTCAGAAGATACGTTTCTTGCATATTTTAGTAACTTAGCAAACAAATATAAAGCTTCATCCTTGTGGACGTTTTACTCAACGCTTACAACTACAATCAATATAAACAATGAGATTAGTATAGAAACTTATGCAAAATTAAGAGCATTTCTCAAACAGAAATCTAAACATTATATAGCTAATAAAGCTAAAACATTGACTACCGAACAAATTAACATATTCATAAACGAAGCTCCAGATGAGAAATATATGGCAACAAAGGTAATTTTTTTTTCAATTTGTACAATTTTACTAATTGGGCATATGGGCATATGGACATAATGGGTGCACGTCGCGGTGCAGAATTATACTCAATGCAGATCACGGATATTCAGAATCCTGGATCCAATTTTATGGTCATTGTACCAAATACCAGAACGAATATCTCCAGAAAAATTATCATAACTGGATATTTTTATAATATATGCAAGAAATGTCTGGATCTTCGCCCTACACATATAGTTCAAACACCTTTATTTTACAAATTCCATAATGAAAAATATTTCTCACAAAGAACTGGTATCAATAATTTTGGAATGATGGGCAAAGAAATTGCAACATTTATAAAATTACCTGATAGTGGTTTGTATACCGGCCATTGTTTTCGTCGTTCCTCCGCGACTCTACCGGTAGATGCTGGTGACGATATTACAGCCCTGAAGCGCCACGGTGGTTGGCGATCAGTTGATGATTGGCCGAAGGATATATAGAGGAATCCACAAAAAATAAAACGGATACAGCAAACAAAATGTATAATTCAATCAGTTCACAGCCAAGTACATCCACGTTTATACAACCTACATTAAACGAAACTATAACTTTACATAATACTACACCTTCTATACAAATCACAAATTGCTCAAATTTTAAAATTAACTTTATTAATAAAAACAATAATGGATAAATATTAGAGTGGAAAATAGATACATTATATTTCTATTTAATTGCAAAATTATATTTAAATTGAAAAGCATTTTTATTTAATGGGATTTAAATACTTATTAACAGTAGTTTCAAAACATTTAGTCCTACTCGTCTACGGCTCATGCTACAAATTTCAGTGTGTGACGTGAAATTAATTTTTGTTCTGGCTTCTATGTAAATTACAACGGTGATATGTTGGTTGGTACATTAGTACACATAGGAAGTAAACATTATACGTGTCATATTAAGGTTACGATGTTTTCAATATGTGGTTGTTTTTTCAAAGCTTGCACTGTTAGCAGTTAAGATCTTAGGCATCGTATTTAGTTTATTTAGTTGTCAAATTTATTTTTGTTGCATTGAATACATACGAGTTTCTTGATAAATAAACTGAATTGTGCAGAATTTTTGTCTCCCAAAAACCACATAAGAAAGCCTCAACCTAAAACTGCGAGGCAAGCACTTGTAGAAAATAATTCGTGTCAGTCATCCAGAAATATTACTGAACAGGTTAATTTACACCATACTATCGTATTAAGGATTTTGAAGGAGAACGGATATCATTCCTTTAAAGTGTCAAAAATGCAAGTTATCTGCCCTATCGATCAAATAAGGCGAATGCAATGATGTAAAGACGTAATGCAGAAATCAAATAATAACCCGATTTTTCGAAGGAACGTTCTTTTTACGAGCGAATCAACTTTTCTAATAAATGGACGACACCATCCTTCAATTGCTCGTTGCTGGTCGGGACATAACCCATGCAGACATTATAATTGGATACCAAAATACTGAATTGCCACTGTAGATCCAATTAATAACCTGTATTTCTTAAGCAACTCATTTGTATTCATTTTAACAAAAGTAAATTTGACAACTGAATAAACTGACAGCGCACTTATTTAAACCAGATTATCAAGGCGCATAATGTAAACGCATGTCAGTTGTGCATGCCCTATGTTCCTAGTACGCGCCACCAATCTGTAGAGTGTGATCAATGGATCTTTGCGTGCACATCATAGGTAGCCGAACCTTAGTTCCGACAAGATTTACATATGTTTACTCCCCCAATGATAAGTTAAATTAGACGCAATAATATGTGTACTTATGTCGTCCAAGGCGAGGACGTACGTAATTCGGTAAAACCATGCATTGAACAAAGACAAAACCTTGGTCCGTAAGTTATTTCGTGATTTGTAACTGCAGTGATGACGCTATAAACAATATTTTCTGTTTTGTGTTCGTTTTTGCATATTTGTTCGATTTTACAACCTGTACAGTACATTTTGAGTCGTAACATAAACACGTCGTGATAAACATTTCTTCGTGATGTGATGAAGAAAAAAGAAACAGTTCTTTTAAGAACTTTTATAATAACCAGCGAAATCGCTTGGCCTAATCTCAAAATGCCAGCTAAACGTCTAAATTCTCAGGCACGGAATCTCGTGGTTAATCTTATGGACCATTTTACAGCAGAAAAGGAAAACAACGGTCCTTTAATTTCGCTGAATGCTGTCCAAAAGGTTTTCCTTCCTTGTTTAATAACCTGTTTATTAAAATTACGTCGTTTCATAGAGTTGCTGATGCTATAAAAATAAGTTTCTCCACGACCACCATAGAATTTAAGCATTCTGAAATCAATTTTGATTATAGAACGTACACATTCTCACTCTTGTTATGGAACAAAACACTATGCGCTTATGCGTTTTGCATGTAATTCATTCCATAACAAAGGATAGAATGAATATTCTCACATCGTTTCGAATAAAACAATTAGCCTTGGATACCACAATTGTCAAAATACTATAAACATAACCACAAATGTGATAAAACGTAAGTTCTTTGTGTTCATTATTTTATTAGTTTATTTTCTCTGGTCGAGGAGAAAGTATAGTCTGATACTCGGTAAGAATGGAAATTCAGATGCTCGTGGTTCCTCGCGCTCGCCTCACGGCTCGCGCTCGAAATATTCCACTCGCATCGAATTTCCATTCTAACCTTGTTACAGAATATACTATTCTCCACGACCCCCATAGAATTTAAGCATTCTGAAATCAATTTTGATTATAGAACGTACACATTCTCACTCTTGTTATGGAACAAAACACTATGCGCTTATGCGTTTTGCATGTAATTCATTCCATAACAAGGGATAGAATGAATATTCTCACATCGTTTCGAATAAAACAATTAGCCTTGGATTTCACAATTGTCAAAATACTATAAACATAACCACAAACGTGATAATAAAACGTAAGTTCTTTGTGTTCATTATTTGATTAGTCTATTTTATCTGGTCGAGGAGAAAGTATAGTCTGATACTCGGTAAGAATGGAAATTCAGATGCTCGTGGTTCCTCGCGCTCGCCTAACGGCTCGCGCTCGAAATATTCCACTCGCATCGAATTTCCATTCTAACCTTGTTACAGAATATACTATTACGGACTATTTCCAGTATTAAAATTGCGAGTAGGTGAAATCCGTCGTTTTCTACCACTGCAAAATCTAGACCCCGGAAGAAATCAAAAACTCTAGACTAGATAAGGGTGCCAAAACGGGAACTAAAAGTTAAATGATATGATTCGCATGTTGACATGCACAACTAATAACTAATTTCCGGCAACGAAAATCTTGGTATATTTTCGTTACTGTTCCCGAGTTGGCTTAACAGGTTTCTAAGATCATCACGTTGTAGCTTGCGCTTCTCGCTACAACTCCGTAGAGATCTGTTACTCCTCGCGCGCAGACCAAAATTTACTGACGTTTAAAACGTCAAAATTACGAAGGAATGTTGTTGGGCTCATAACGAATTTGATTTCTTTACCTTCCGGCCAAATGCGGCCCGACGGACCAAGCGTTTCATATTCGATCACTGCAAAGGCATATTCGCGGGCTCCGAAAATTTCATTTTGTTCATTTGTCCGATGCGCAATTTGTTTCGACTACGCCACTGGTGGAATCCCTAGTGTTGATTGTACCTGACAACTATCTGTAGACAGTAGTGCTTGCGTGTACGTCACTACTAACAGTAGTGACATGCACGCAAAGATCCATTGATCCAAGTTTATTTTTGCCTAACATTCATGGAATAAACTGACAACTTGTCAAAATTAACTCAGCTCCTCTAATCTAACAAAAAAAATATTCTGAGGTCTTTCAAGCAGTGATTTTTATAACATGTAATGTTTTCAGTTATTTTTATGATGAGTTGAACTAAAATTACATTGATGGTGGATTTGCAATGTTTAGGAATAATTATGGCAAAATTTTCATGTTAATTGCTGTATTAGTTTTTAAGATACAGACAGATACACAGACTCACAATGCCCATCGATTGCAGAGCGTGCCTTTTGTACCATAAGCGCTCACGTGCTTGAGTTTACACCGACTTTTCTTTAACGTGAACAGACTGTAGAGGAATACAAAGAAACACTTAACTATAACACTTTTAAATTAATACTTAAAACCCTAATACTAAACAAAAAATATGAAAGAGACACCACACAAAAGATGAAAACAGAAACCCTTAATACCGTTAGGCCAAGACAGAGGCGGCTCGTTATGCAGAGCCAAGGAGCCATGGCACCACCGCTAATTTCAAGCTCAGAAAGATTTTTTTTATTAATTAAAAACACTGATGCGTCATTTTAAATATTTAAACAATGCCTGCAAAACTTAAATGAGTAGAGAAAAATCGCAATACATTTGTTCCCCCAAGCAATACCGTGCGGTATTACCCGAGCCAACTTACTACTGGCACGGCATTTCGCTAGAAAATTATCAGCCAGGGGCGGCTCGTTATATAGAGCCAAGGAGCCATGGCACTACGTGTAGTTTCAAGCTCAGCAAGAATTTTTAATTAATTCTTAAAACATTTTTTCGCCAGTTACTTTGGCCTAGGAGGATAAATCGTTATTTCTTTCTTTTGCTGCCTAACATTTTATTTTTTAGCTGACTAATGATGTGTTGCAATTGTCAATAATGCTTTGTTGCAGTTGTCAAGAATGGTATGTTTCAGCTGTTAAGAGATGTATTATTTAACTGTCGAAAACTATATGTATGCTGTTGTCAAAAAGTTATTTTTCAGCTGTCAACAACGGTATTTCTCAGTCATTAAGATATTTTTCACCTATCAAAAAAAGTATTTTCGACTTTTTTGTTTGTCAAAAATGGCATTTTTCAGCTTTCAAAAATTGTACTTTTTGTTGTGAAAAATTGTATTTTTTAGCTAACAATAATGGTTTGTTATAGTTGTCAATAATGTTTTGTTGCAATTGTCAAGAATTGTATTTTTCAGCTGTTAAAAATAGTATTTTCAGCTGTTAAAAGTGTATTATTCAAATGTCAAAAATAATATTTTTCAGTTGTCTAAAATGTTTTTTTTTGTCAAAAAAGGTATTTCTCACCTATTAAAATATATTTTTTCAGCTATCAAAGACAGCATTTTTCGACATTTTTTTAAATTGTCAAAAATGTCATTTTTGGATGTCAAAAATTGACTTTTTGTAGTCAAAAATTGATTTTTTACCAGACAATAAGATAAGATAAGATAAGATAATTGGTGCATTACAGGAAGTTTACATAGGTCAAGAGTTTGCATAATAGTAAAAATATTTAGATAAAACATATTGGCATAAGTAAACAAGCAAACTAGGTGTAGATATAATTCTAGTGTAAAGCCTTACGTTGTATAATAAAGGACTTCTTATTTATATAATATAAAATAGATATTATAGATAAAATAATGGTATGTTACAGTTGTCAATAGTGGTTTGTTGCAGTTGTCAACAATGGTATTTTTCAGCTGTTGAAAATGGTAGTTTTCAGCTGTGAAGAAGTGTATTACTTAACTGTCTAAAATGATATTTTTCAGCTGTCAAAAATGCGATTTCCAACCTATAGAAATGTTATTTTTCAGCTATTAAAAGCAGCATTTTTCGACATTTTTTGTAAAAATGGCATTTTTCAGCTGTCAAAACTTGTATTTTTGTGTTGTCAAAAATTGCTTTTTTTAGCTGACAATAATGGTATGTTACATTTTCAATAATGGTCTGTTGCAGTTGTCAATAATGCTGTTTCTTAGCTGTCAAAATGGTAGTTTTCAGCTGTTAAGAAATGTATTATTCAACTGTCGAAAATGATTTTTTAGCTGTCAAAAAAGGTATTTCTCACCTATAAATGGTATTTTTCAGCTATCAAAGGCAGCATTTTTGGTCATTTTTTATTATCAAAATGGCATTTTTCCGCTGACAATGATGGTATGTTAAAGTTGTCAATAATGGTTTGTTACAGATTTCAAGCATAGTATGTTTCAGCTGTTAAAAACGGAATTTTTCAGCTGTCAAAAATGATATTTTTCAGCTGTTAAAAATTATATTTTTTAGCTGTCAAAAATTATATTTTTCAGCTGTCAACAGTGATATTTCCCACCTATAAAAATGGTATTTTCCAGCTATCAAAATCAGCATTTTTTGACATTTTTTTTAATTGTCAAAAATGGCATTTTTCAGCTTTCAAAAATTGTATTTTTTGTTTTAAAAAATTGTATTTTTTAGCTGACAATAATGGTATGATAGAGTCGTCAATAATAGTATGTTGCAGTTATCAAGAATGCTAGTTTTCAACTGTCGAAAATGATATTTTTTAGCTGTCAAAAAGGTATTTCTCACCTATAAAAATGGTATTTTTCAGCTATCAAGGGCAGCATTTTTGGTCATTTTTATTGTCAAAAATGGCATTTTTCAGCTGTCAAAACCTGTATATTTTGTTGACAAAAATTGTTTTTTTTTGTTGTTAAAAATTGTATTTTTTAGCTGCCAATAACGGTATGTTTCAGTATGATATTTTTCGGCTGTCAAGAATGTTCATTCCCAGCAGTTGAAAATAGTATTTTTCAGCTGTCTCAAGTTGTATTTTACAGTTGTAGGAAATGGTATTGCTACCAAATATGCTATATTTCAGTTGCCAAAAACAGGATTTTTCACCTAATAAAAATAGTTTTTATCGACATTTTTGAATTGTCCAAAAATGTATATTTCAGCTGTCAAAAGTAGTATATTTCAGCTGTCAAAAGTAGTATATTTTGCTGTCAAAGTAGTATTTTTTATTGTCAAAAATTGTATTTTTTTGTCAAAAATGGTATATTTCAGCTGACAAAAATGGTATTCCTCAGCTGTTGAACATTAGTATTTTTCAGCTGTCAAAAATAGTATTTTTTTACTGTCAAAAATAGTAATTTTCGTGTGTCAACAGTGGTATGTGTCAGCTGCCAAAAACAGTATTTTTCAGCTAATAAAAATTGCTTTTTTCAACATTTTTGAATTGTCAAAAATTGTATTTTTCAGCTGTCAAAAGTAGTATATTTCGCTGTAGTAAGCAGGGGCTTATATAGAGCCAAGGAGCCATGGCACTACCTGTAGTTTCAAGCTCAGCAAGAATTTTTAATTAATTCTTAAAACACTTTCTCGCCAGTTACTTTAGTATATGAAGATAAATCGTTCTTTCTTTCTTCAAAGGGGAGGGAGAGGGGTATATTGTATAAGTGGCTGGGCCAAGATGGAAAGAAAACGAGAAATTATTTTTTGTTTCAATTACAATGTATGAATTATATTAAAATGATTGTAAATTATAAAATAAAGTAAAGAATATGAAACACTTAAAAAAATTGTTAAAAGTTGTAAATTAATTTTCGTTCTCATTTTTAGGGTTGCTTTAAAGTCTGTAAAATATATATAAAATTTGAATGAATAAAAAGTATTCCATTTTTAGTGGTCGCCTATATTTATAAGTACGTGTGATGTGAATATTGAAGAGACCACACCGTTAACTCGAGGCACGGATTATGTATGCCACCAGGTCATATTATGGTTGGTTCCACCGTAATCGACACGTCATATGGCTATCAATTTAAGACTATTTCCACTAGAAATTAATAGCCTGAAGACGAGGCCAATTATTCAAGATCCTCCAACTGAAGTATCATGTTTCAATTGTCTGATCGTGATATCTATGATACTGTCCGGCTGTATGGTACGGTGTAAGGAACGTGCCACAAATTACACAGTTAACTATCGTACTAATGAGGCAGTAAAACGTTTCCGTAATGATTCACTTATCTTTAAAATGACAGGTTGCCTTGATACAAAGGAATTTAAAAGAAATTTACCCGAAGATGTTATTTGCTATTTTTAAACTTAAATACGTTTTACGAACCAGAAATATTACATATTTTTAATTAAAGAAGAAGCTTGAGATTAATTTTAGAATTCTAGACCTTGGTTCTGATTAAAAAAAATCATTTTATGGTATTGAAAAATTAGAACGCAATTATATCCACAACATTGGGAGGATACACTTGAATCACTCAAACACTGACAGTCAGTGGCGAATTTTATAGATACTTTACAAATGGCCCTACATATTAACACTAAAACGTATTATTTTAACGCTTTGTTACATACATAACCATAATTGATGGCTCCATCATAAATTAATTTTGATGAAACAGAGTTGAACAAAGTGACATATTCTATACTTAAAATAAAATTCAATAGTCTGTCAATGTCAAAATTAAAATAAATTTAATCGTTTTAAGCAAAATAGCGAGCAACTTTTATACCGCTGTTGAAATAAGCCAGTCCATTTCTTCTTCTAAATGTTACATTAATATTAGCAGTAATGCTCCTAATTTCGGAGAAAATTCGGAATTTTGCATTTTCGAAATGCAAGGAATGCAAATTCATGTTATTTTTATGTAAATAACATGAGTAACCAAGCAATTCACCCGCTGAGATTATATTAAATTATTCAAATATATTAACATAAGTTTAAGAAAATAAGACACTCCATAATTTCTGACATACACCCGTGTACGCAAGACTTGCATACTAAGGCTTTATGGACTAACTTAATTTATCGATCGCATTCGGTTCGCTCGCTTGACCATTGAACATTAACTCGTATAATAAAGCCATTTATTATGTACTTCTTCCATAAATTCTAGTAGTCTTTAACCAAGACTTGTGGGTATGAATATATAAAATCTAAATTCAAATCCAGAGATACCAATATGTTTCGTTTTAAATTAACATATAAATTTCTGTAAAAATAATATATCAAGGGCAGAAAGCCCTATGGTCTATAAACCATTCACATAAATGTGTTCTTTGTTTCTCATGTACTAACATTGTAAAACCAGTTCTGCAAATAAATATTTTTTTATATAATATCTCAGTCGTACATAATACAATAACATTAATATTTGAAACGACTCTGCAAATATTCTTTTTGAGAATGAATATTGATTTTATATCAATAATGAAATTGGATTGGCACCAATTTAAAATTTTTCATTTGTGTTGTAAATTGTTGAAAACTGAAAATATTTATTAGAGAGGATGAATTTGTTTAGATGATCATTTTTAAAACATAGTGTTATACTCATAGAATGTAGAAAGAAATAATTTTTAATTGAACAAATAGTTTTTGAGTAACAACTGTAACTGAAAATGTATAACAAATTTCAAGCAAAGCCCATTTTAAAGAGGTTCCAGAGCGTGAGTGTTATAATTTATAATGGAAATTATAAGAACGCGACGCAATTTAAAAATAGAATTTTGTAATATATTCATTATTTTTTTCTCTTTGAAAGTGCATTTAAAAAATTATACACTTTAACTGGGAACTCTTGAAAGGTTAACTTTATTGGTATCACATATTAAAGTGATACCAACAAAGTTATTCGTTTTATTTGAATTATTCAAAATGTATCACGAAGTGAAAGCCTCCACAATTACTTATAAATACAAACGTTAAGTGTTGAAGAGACTACTAAATGTACTTAATGTACACTCAACATTAATAATACTTACAAAAGTAACCAACAGGGAGTATGAGGGAGTATGAGAGCAAGAATTTAAAACAGCAATATATTTTACCTAATTATAACGCTTGGCATGCAAATTATGCACAACTAGGGATTGGTCCTGTGTAAATATATTTTGAAATAATTATAACATAGCTTATTAGCATCATCGCCGTGTAACTTGTTTACGTGAATTTCGTTGAGAAACGGAAGCACAACATTTGATGAACATTTATTTTTATTTTCAGGGACAACAAAGCCCCCTCGCTGCAGAATAAACTCGCAAAGCACACATTTTGAAAAGTAAATAAATAAAAGTACGTTTGCGAATTAAAGCGAGAGCAGCATTTTGATGTTGCAATTAAATTTCCGGTCGCGTTGGGTTTACAGTAAAATCAATACAATGCAATTTCACACTGTGGAAATGTAGGCAAAGGTGAAAACGAAACGGAAAATACTTTCCCGCTGACGACGACCGAATTACGTGTTAACATTGTGAATTTGTAGACTCACTGAACTGAAATGTAATTAATATATAAATTAGTACTAATAGTAGGAATTAATTGTACAACTACAGTAACATCCCATGTTTCGGATTTAGCGATGATAACATCTTTGTTAAAACCGCCACCTATAAAATCTTAATATTAACAAGAGCTATTGAGGAAGTCGCTATGTACTCAACATGGTCGAAAGTATTTAAAGATATTAGCAGGTGATTGATGCAAAATGATATTCTGGATATTTTAACAAATGCCTGTGGAGTGATGAAGCTGTTTGGAACTAGACCCATGGAAATGGAGAACAGCTAATATTAATATTTCCCCCGACGACATTTATTTATTGCAGCTGATTATCCCAAGCCACGTATAGTAATGCAGTTAATTTGATTGCTTCGAGAGATACGAACATTTGACTTATACTCGATATATGTTCCACGTTGCAATATTTTTGGCAGCCATTGGAATTCGATGTTCCTTAATCCCCCGAGCACATCGTTGTTTTCGGAGGCAGTGAGTTTTGAATATATCAATGCATGCTCACCATAAAAGATTTCAAATGTATACGGCTTATCGTCTGTTAAATGCAAATTTAAAGCAAAGAGTTTTGGCTTGTACAAACACGAACGCGCATCACTTTCTGGGGTAAGATATTTTAGGTGAATAAAATAACCGCCTACAAAAGAAAATACACATACAAGGCTAATGGTTTAAAACATATTTTTTATTGATTAATATCAGAACCAACCTTATTTAAATCAGTGCGCAAATCTGAAAGTTAACAATCTAAAGTATGTTCATTAAAAAAAAAACCTCAAGTGAGACATGATTTTTTAATTTTAAAAATTTAAGTTGGTTACACATATTGAGGTTATGTTTCTTCTCAAAATTAAACAAACTGTGGTCAATTTATAGATACTTACGTTAAATTTTTCACTATAAAATTATATTAAATGTTGTATGTGCCTTCCTTTTTCTTGAATACAAGCCTGACCTGTTCGTCGCACACCCTCCATTACGCTCCGAAACAATACTGGATTATTGTTAATTTCTATAAATTTATTTCGAATTCGTTGCCGCATGTCTTCTAGATTGTGTACTGGTTGTGCATAAATACAATTTTTCAGGTATGGCCACAAGAAAAAATCGCATGTTGTTAAATCGCATGAACGGGACGACCAGGGAATCCGTGCATTTCGACTTATTATTTGGTCCTCAAAAAATTCCTCCCAAATAGCCAAATTATCCACTGTGCAATGAGGAGTCTTGATGAAAATATCCACTTTGCAGTTCGTCATCATGTAATGCATTTATAAAAGGCAATAAAATTTCTGTGCATGGTTATTGAATTTTTATTATTAATAATGAAAATAGGATTTTACCTTCAAAGAATATCGGTCCAACTAATCTTCTCCCACTAATCGCTGCCCAAATACCAACCTTCTCTGGATGTAGTGGTCTCTCTCGATATATACGAGGATTTTCATCCGACCAAATTCTCACAGTTTGGGAATTAATGTACCCATCCTTGTAAAACCAAGCTTCATCGGTAAAAAAAGTAATTTGTAAAACATCCTCGTTTACATTTTGTAAAAACCACTGACAAAATTCCAGTTGTCTAGGGTAATCAACAGGTAATAACTCTTGCACCGATGTTATGCGATAAGGGTATACTTGCAAAACTTTTCGTAGAAGCTTGTGGCATATTCTACCGATAAATTCATTTGCTGTGACAAATGACGCAGAAAAGTCGTAGGTTCATCTTCCAAAATTTCTTGGCCTGTGTTAATAGCATCTTGAGTTCGTTTAACTGGTCTACCACTTCCTGGTTTACGGAGAATACTACCCGTTTCACGAAATAATACAACAGTGATAAGGTATTTTTAAATTCATCATAAATAATGGGCACGTTAGGAAATTCTTCCTAAAACTCTGCTAAAGGTGCGTCGAATGAATACACCCAATTTCCGTCCACTTTAATCCCATTTCGAAATAACTTTCAATTAGAAACGTTTTTTGCTGGTTGCTGTAAACCATTGAGCACGGAATAATTGTGATTTCTAGAAAGAAATGACGTTTATATGTCAATTACCAACAAGTGTCAAGTGTGCCAACTGAAATTTTTAAAACGAAAAAGTCATGGCACACTTGAGGTATTTTTTTAATGAACATCCGATATAATCAAGGTACCTAGACACCTACCGAAAGCACCTACTTTCGGTATGGGTATACGAATCCCATGCCAATTGGTTAAATTTTATTTATAAAAACTTGCAGTACTCTTCTTCCATGGGTATTTATCCTGCCTCATTAATATGAATAACATATATACTTAATTAATTGGTAGTGGTATAAATGTCCAGTTGCTAATTACTCATTATCAGGTTAGTTTCTTCGTTTAAAATTATTTTTTTGAAAAAATGTAAAAGACAAGACTGAGGCATTTATTTTAATTTGTAAGTTGTAAAATCTGCCTGGGAAACAGATGCATCTTAGAGTTAATAATGGGTTTATTATTATTTATATTATTTGGGAGTACCCAAAAATATTTGATACCTCGATGGGATATTTTCTAATTTACCTAGATATGTAAATATAAAGATAACATTGCCATTCCTCGCTGTCAACTTACTGTGACATTTATCGATTTACTTAACACGTTTCGCACCAATCATTGCAACTTTTGCAGAGGTATAAATGCAAGAGAATAAATAAAGTGAAGCTTGAACATAGAAGCGTTATAAAAGCGAGACATGGACAAGTTATTCATGAAAGAATGATTGACGTACCTATTATGAGGGATGTCATTTTATCCTATAGTTAAATTTTGCTGTAATCAATTTTGATGGGGCAGATAACCAATCCAAGATAACCCAAGAAACGGAAGGCCTGTGGAAACACAAACCAAGGCAAACATCCAAATCATTCAAGATTTGTTTTTGACTGATCGAAGCGTGAAGTTTTCAATAATTGCTAAAGAAGTGGAAATATCAGATGCAACAGCCTTAGATATTTAAAGATTTGGGCATGAATAAATTTGGATTCGAAAATTGTTCACTCCAGACAGAGTAAAAGTTAAGTTAGCGAAAAATTTGGAAATTAAACTTGGCGGCTTTAGCAGATGACGAGTTCTTCTTTAACTTGTAACTGGTGATAAAGCGTAGGTATATCACTGGGATCCATTAACCAAGCAAGAATTTATGCAGTGCATACACCAAAGAAAGCAGAAAGGTACTGTATTATGGCATTCTAAGGGAATCTTGTTGATTACATATATGAAAAAGGTACAATTTCAGCAGATGCATATAGGGATATAATTAAGGCGGCCTTTGGTTTATTTTGGGTATATGGTTTTAACATTGCGAATGCAGACGATTACTAGTGTATAGGGATTTTAAAAAGTACTAAGTCTAGAATCTAAAATCCGATGGCAGGGTGAAGACAAAGTACCAAGTAATTCAATAACAAATTTTCAAGTAAATACATTAATTGCAAGTGATAATAAATTGACAAAAACAAATGAATGCGCAGAACGCGTATATAAAAATTAACGATAACTAGATTAATATTGACTTAAACGACTCCATTTTTCCTTATATCACAGATACCACTGTTAGTATCTTATGTGCATTGGTAAAATTAACCTAGTTAATCCATTTTTTGCAAACCCTTTAAAATCGTGATACAAACTGAACCCCGCCGGTAATGGCAAAACTGGAATGGGGGATGGCCCAAGTGGTGCCATACCTACTCATTCGTTTCCTTCTCGGTGCTAGTAAGTTTTGAGTATTTAGATGATTCAACGGGCGCCGGGGCGCTCGGTACTCGAATGCGACGCTGGCGTCGCGAGAGCCCCCTTAATCAATTGAAAGCAGGTATATGATTTAAAATGTCTTGGTCAGAAGATTGCTGCTTCTAGACAATTGCATAAAGCTCGAAAAGTCGAAAAGTTATCAGCGATTGTGGCGTCTTAGAGATAAAACATTCTTACAGTTCGGACTTTACACAGAGCGTCTATGACTAATTTTTTCCGCTACCGACAACGTAAATAAGCATTGCATACATAGTTACAGGTACCGTAAGTGGCTGATAACATTCGTGGTGTTTGTTGTCCTCGGCGACAGAACTTAATTTTTACTCATGGACCTAGGAAAATAATAAACAAAAACGTAACGCTCCAACATATAGGCGAGCAACACATTTTCGTCTATACCTATAGTATCGGCATCCTTTTTACATAACCATTGCTTAACAAAGTCGTAGCAGGGCACACACCTTTTTCGATTTTGTCGGTAACAGGTTCTACACGCAATATTCGCAGCTTCGTTTGCATCCATGCCCGCAGAAAGTTTCACTTGATTGACACAAACAAACAAAATTAGACATTGTTTTCTCGATTGCTGGGTTGCCATAGAACGCATAGGTGACTATAAAAATTTGAATCCCAAATGTTACAAGCCGTATTTTAGAATATTTTCTGATCTTTTTTAAGTATTATATTTCCGGTAGCGAAAAAAAATTAAAAAGCAACACGGAACGTAATGACAATTAACATTTTCGCATACCTCAAATGTTAATACGTCCTTACGTTCCTTGTTGCTTAAATAACTATTCAAAGCTTAAAATAAGCGATAACTTTTTCTGCTTATGAGTGGCTGAATAAAACTCTCAAGGAGCTTCTTGCAAAGAACCAAAAGTTTTTTTTTTTTAGTGTAGCATCAGTTTTTTCCGCTAAACAAATGTATAAATGTTAAAAAATAAAATATTACTGTGCTTTCAATTATTTTCCTTCATAAAAAATTTCGCCTTAAACTATGAGAGAGAAACTTAGGCTAGTTGAAAACACTTACCATGCAGAATAGTGATAATTACAAATAAATAATCAACTAAGAAACTAGCATTTCTCATAATCTGTTAAAATTAATGATAAATGTCAAACTTTACAAATGATTTATACTTACAATTAGCTATAATATAACGCTCAAAGTTTAGAAATTAATAATAGAAGCAGCACCAGAAGAAGATGAAGATAGGATATAGTGAACGACGAAGTGATTTCCACCTGGAGTTTGCATGCAAATTTGGTGTATTTTATTTTACTCATAAAAGCGTGTGTAATATTAGCATTCCTAACCTTTACTTTCCTCACCCATTTCTCGCCTGCATTTAGTAACTGGCGTTTATGGGATTTGATTCGACGTTATAGTGATAACAGGAAACTGTCAAACATTCCTAGAGCCACAAAAACTATATATTTTTTATAATAAAACAAATGGCACGTACGATTGTGAATAAAGTTGTATACAAACTTCGGTGAAACGAATTAGAAACAACTTTACTTGTTGCAGAAAGCATTAGATAAATATAAGAAAACGAAATGTAGCCTGAATATATGAATATTCAACCTGTTCGTTAATCTGCAAGCAAAAAATTAAGTCTTACTAAGACTATAAACAAATAACTTATTGAAACAACTACTTCCCTGGCTAGTGCCAAAAACTATTATTATTATTATTATTATTATTATTATTATTTGATATCCTGCTTAGAAACAAGGCGATAACATTTCAAACTTGATTTGTTGTGTTATCCAAAACCGTTTATATTTTTAAATATAATTAATGTTTCTTAACTATGAAGGTAAAATAAAAAATATTTAAGAATAGTATATTGTTCAACGAGTGACGAAAGTAACCTATTTTTAAAAAAATGCTTTCGACGAGTTAAACACTACACTTTTTCTACTATCTTGGCAGTATAACAAACTTAAAAAAAATATGTAAACAAATACTTTATTTGAACTAAAAATTACAAAACTATTGATCATTTTTAAATTACTTATGTTTTAAATATTGATTAACAAAACTTTTTATGAATTTAAGTAGACGATGCCACATCGGTTCTGTTATTAACTAATGTTATTCCAGAGGAAGATGCGCCGTAATTGGATTCCATCGTAGCTGTTTTTGTATTTTGTACAGAATGTAAAATTTTGGTCTGTATTTGATTTTTATTGTTACTTGATTCATCAATATATCCCTCAGCAACGTTACTAGATTTCCAACCGCCGTGCCGTTTTAGTTGAAGCAGATCACATCCTGCATCCACTAGCAGCGTAGCGGAAGTTCTACGTAGGCTGTGCCCGGTATATTGTTCAGGAAAAGGTAAATTTAAATACTGAGCTATTTCTTTAGGAAGTTTACTAAATTTGTTAATTCCGACAACTTGCTTACTACACTTTCCATTCTGATAGTTAATAAAGAATCTTAAATTAATTTGATCCATATTCGGTGGACAAAGGTTCATATATTTTTTAGAAATGTCATAAAAGTTTCCAGAAATATGAAATGAACGTGTTACCTTTGTCTTTGTATTAGGTATTTGAACGAGAAGTGTAGTTTCTGAATTCTTTACATCATTGACTGTTAAATCTTTTAATTCGTGGCAACGGCAAGCGCCAGAAATTCCAAAAATTAAGGTAACCTAAAAACATTTGTATCACTAAGTACTTATTAAAACAATACGTGATTACCTTACCTTAGTCATTAAATATTTGGAGTCAGGTGCATTCGTTAAGAACGTGTTTATTTCTTGGGCCGAAAAAGTTTTAGACTTTTTACTTTTAAAACCATCCGATTTTCGTTTTAGGAAAGAACGTAACTTGGCATATTTATTGATATTGATATCATTTTTTATTGATAATGTTGTTCTTAACATAGAATATATAGACCATAAGGTCGATGGCTTCAAATTTTCCGATAATTTTGCAAAATATGCAAGCAGCACAGTTTCCGAATATGAATTTACGCGATTATCCACCTTCCATTCCATGAATTTTGCAAAGATTTCTTCATACCCCTTTTTCCATTTTTCTGGCAATAAATCAGCGGCGGTTTTCTCAGCTTGATTTACTATTTCTGGTGGAGTATTGGGAAGATCTATGTCACTTACTGAATCAGAAATCATGATGAAGTTTCGAACTGCACAAACTGACGTGCTTTAATAATGACGTGATATAGTGATAGCAGGCAACTAGACGGAGGTGAAAATTAGTAGATAATTTTCGTCTCTAGTGACGAAAGTTAACGTTATAGGATTTTCGCTCACTAGTGACGGAAATTAAATTTTCGCGTGAATATTCGGTGACGAAAAATATCTTTTTATATAGGGTAGTAGAAAAAATGTATTACTAAACTATTAGATTGCGTGCCATTTAACATCCTTCAGTGG
Source organism: Ocypus olens (assembly GCA_910593695.2). NCBI lineage: Eukaryota > Metazoa > Arthropoda > Insecta > Coleoptera > Staphylinidae > Ocypus > Ocypus olens. The sequence goes on from OU343047.1 coordinate 31,378,731, forward strand.
CGATCCCACAGGTAAACAAAAGTTTCTCTTCCTTATTTATTTAGAAATATTTTTCTTGAAATTGATTTCAAAATTATTCATGTTATTATTATTAATGTGTAAGATATACAGATTCAATAAAACGCAATAAAATATAGCCTGAATATATGAATATTCAACCTGTTCGTAACTCTGCAAACAAAATTAAGTTTTACTAAGACTATAAACAAATAACTTATTGAAACAACTACTTCCCTGGCTAGTGTATTCGGTTCTTCAACTGAAAACAAAATTATTTATTTCTTCACAACTGTGCTTTCACTAATCACCTCCAACTCAGGTATAAAACTCGTTCAAACCTTCCATAATCTCCTCAGTCGACTTCTTCACGTTCACGATCACCTTCACGTAAGTGTATTTTATTCTTCAACATTCAATTTAAATGCGAAGCTGCACTCATGAGAGATATATCTCGAAACGCGTCTGCAGATGGCTATTTACTTAATTAATAATTTTTAAAATTTTAGGGTTCAGTTTTATATTTTAAAGTTAGTCCTATGGGTAGAAATAAACGATCTTAAACCAATGTTATTTATCTAGTAGTACTAGTAATAACATGCAAATTTCTTTTGTATAATTCAATATCCGGCGTGGCACTAGCCAGGGAAGTAATTGTTTCAATAAATTATTTGTTTATAGTCTTAGTAAGACTTAATTTTGTTTGCAGAGTTACGAATAGGTTGAATATTCATATATTCAGGCTATATTTCGTTTTGTTTTATTGAATCTATTTAATGCTTTCTGCAACAAGTAAGGTTGTTTCCAATTTATTTGTAAGATATACCCTTACTGTTTTCATTACTGTACCCTCAATAATTTGCTTGCTCGATCTGGTTCGACATTCCACAATTAGGTATCAGTTCGAGTATTTCGGTACGGTTTCAGATTCCTGTTAAGTGAATAGGTGGCGCTACTTTCTCTAGGCATCACTGTATCCAAAACACAAGTCAGAAAAGATTTTGCCTCATCAATGTTAAAGTAACTTGGTGAATGTTTTCACCAGTGTTCGATGCCGTATATTTGTCAAATTACATGTTTTTACTGGTGGTCCTGGCTTGTCAACCGATAGAAACCCACAAACATCTTTAAACTTTGCAGTTAAAAAAAAAACAAATTTCGACTATGCAATCATAGGTCCAAATACTACAGGTGCTTTTCCGCCTCCGTGTTAGTTTTAAATTAAATCATATGGCATTTTATTTAGTAAAAGAAAAATAAATCACAACACCGCACTTTAGCGTCACATTTCATAATATGCACCAAAAAGGCGCAGAACTGCCGAACTTCAACAGACTCTGAACGATTGATTTCACTAAAGTATTTTGTAAAAGTTTAGGTTCAAAGCTGCCTATTTGTAAGACTTTTTGTCGTTTGCTATGGGCATATCCAAAGCAAGATTATTGAGAGTTTGAGAAGAGATCATGCAAAGAAAATCTCTCAATGGAAAGCGAGGAGAAACTTGTAAATTCGGTCTATTTCAAGAACAAAAAGAAGCCGTTGTCGAGTTTATAAAGAATTTGCCTTGGCATTGGCCGTATCTATTTAAGCGCCGAATTGAAGGTTTAAACATGATACAAACATTTTCAAACAAGGCTCAGCAATTGATGTATATGCACCAGTCTAAAACACGAAATCAAAATTGCCAAACCGAAGAAAAATAAGAATTAAAGGTAGAAACGCCAAAGTGGCGGAATCTATTGCCTGAATGCTGTACTGAACCAAATCCGGGTGGCTTTAACACCGACAAGATATGGACATTACCAGCGGCGGCAAATATAACAATATTAATGTAAACATTAAATATTGTTCCCCCATCAGAACGCCTACAGACCGGTTTTGACCTTTCAGGTCTCATTAGTGTAGTTAGCAACTAACCAACTTTTAACGGTGTTTAGAATACTTGTATTCCAATAGTTATCTCCGTTTCCCCATCAACTAACTACACTGATAAGACCTGAAAGGTCGAAACCGGTCTGTAGGTGTTCTGATGGGGAACAATATTTAATGTTTAAAATAAGAATTAATGACAAATTAAATCTTCTACAAGAAGTGTGCCAAAGTATTTTACCAAAAGATGAATAAAACCGATAACAACTATGAAATAATTACTGTACTCTTCGATTTACAGCAAGTGCATCCATTGACCAAGAGAGCAATTCCATGACAAAATATAATTCTTGCGTATAAAGAGCTTAAGCTAACAATGCTTTAAACTTTTACATTACTAAAGTCAAAATAGTCTGTTGTCACTTTGTTAAATTTTAATGTCAATAAATTATTTTTCAAAGCCACCTTCGATTTTTATTCAATAAAAAGGCTATTGGAATAGTTGATAAAACGCGTTTTCTACAAATAACTTTTAATGCGTGAGAAATTTCGATAGGGTTGTAATTATTAAAAATGTTTGTTTTTTAATTCCACATAGAATGACATAAAAATATATAGGGGCTCCAATTTAAAATAAGAGAAATAAGGTGCTTTAAAGTTTGGAATGTTGACACTAAATTTTAGACACCCTGTATAATTCATATCAATCAAACTTGGTTAACGGGACTATCAGACCTTATTTAATAAGTATCTTGTATGATTTTATTAACGAGGCACTATTTTTATTTTTTAGTTATTTTTTAAACCAATAGTGCAGAACTGATTTTTTCTAGTTTTTATTTATTTTTTGCTGATATCACTGAATCGATTTTAATAAAATTATAGGAGTATATGGGCAACCATAAAAGGTACCCAAATAAGCAATCAAATACATAGCATGTAATTTAAAAAAATATATTATCATGACGTCCCACTTTTTTGGGGTACCCTGTATAATCAAAAATATTTTCCTGAAATGCATCCTATTATACAAATATATTCTGCAAATCGAAATCCTAATTTAATTAGCAACTGAGCTATAGAAGACGGGAGGTGAGATGCAGGACCCTGTATATAAATTTCATCTTAGCATGACAGAACATTCTTGTGGAAGAGATAGCAAAACTAAAATCTCACCATTTCATGTCAAAAGTCCAATCTAATCATAAAGACAGCGATTGGTGATTTTTCAGAAAACTTGCATTTTGTTTTCAGGATGAAATTCAAAGTTACCATTGGACTTACAGCCAGGCTACGTTACATCCGTTTGCTTTTTTATTTGAAAAAAGAAGGTGAAATTTGCTGTAAAGGTATTTGTATGATAAGTAACTACCTCATTCGTGACACCTCTACAATTTATAAATTTCAAAAGCATCTTATCAATGAAGTGAAGAATGTTTTACCATAAATCAAGAAGATGGCGTACGGCGATGGTGCCAGCAGCTAACAAAAACAAGAAAAAAATTATTAATATGTGCCACAACGTGAGACTGATTTTGGCTTGGTAGCTAAATGGAATTTCTCTTTTTTGTAACATGTATATATGATCTGGATCACATGCGTGATCAACTCTCATCAAGCCCGAAAATCGAATGGGGGGCGAAGACATTACTTGGGAATTAAGAAAGGGAGTTTTCGTGGGACCGACACGATAAAGGAATTACTTGCACCGGGATTGGCCCAAAGGATTGGATATAATAGAGGTGGGGTGGGGTAATTGTAATAATAATAACAATTAAGAGAGCTCAATTACGTATTTGAAAGTTTAGATTGAATGTGTAATATTATGTCTATAAAGATAGACCTACTTCTTCAAGGAAAGAGTTAATGGCCTTTAAAATACTGAAATTATTAGAGTTAATCTATACTTTGTACTTTGTGGTTATTCCTTTAGAAATCGAATTTATTTTTCGGTATAATTCCCTTATAGCTGATTCAAATAGGGGACATAGATGAAATATGTGGTATAAGTTCTGAATATCGATAGAGCATGGGCTTTAACTCCGATGCGGAACAAATGATCATTACTTGAACAATGTCCAAATTTTATTCTAGGCGTTGTGGTGATCACTTTTCACTTTGTTTCTATCGTTTAGAACCAAGGAACTTTTTTGAAATAGGAATAAAATTATTTATAATGTCCACCTTCTTGAAAAGATAGATAACTCTTCTTTCCACTTTAATAAATTCCTAGAATTAAAGAGGTTGCGCATATCTCTGGGTAAAATAAATTGTTCTTCAGTTTCCTTAAGTAAAGATTCTTTAGCGAGCCTATCTTCCACTCCATTTTCGCCGATTCCTGAATGGCCCTTCACCCAAAGGAGGCATATTTTTTTGTCATTGCTACTGTTTATATTATATATGTCTTGCAATAAAACCAATAAACATGGATCATAGATATCTTCTTTGTGAGACTCTTGTAATAGGGATTTACAATCAGAAATTATTACAAAGTTCCCGGAAGTTTCCAATCGGTCAATATACCTTACTGCACTTTTAATAGCATAGAATTCGGCCGTGTATATTGAAGCTATATTAAGTAGTCTATGTTTCTCGATGTATTCATTATTTTCATGGAAAATTGCTCACCCACATGAACCCTCAGCATTTTTGGACCCATCTGAATAGATACTTTGATATTCAGGAAAGTTATTGATGTTCGATTGAAACTGAATTTGATTTTCAGGATAGTTTGGAATCACTATTTTAGGTCTTGGAAGATCGAGTGGGAAACTAAAGGGGCAGGTGATACATCTGATGAGGGCAAGAGATGTTTAAATTCTGAAAGTTCAATATATGAATCGCCCCGAATAGGGGCCTTCTTCTTGATCCAGTATTTATGAGTAAGCACTTTAGTCGCAAGACAATGTATCCGTTCGAGGCGTGCATTATCTGTTGTTAGTTTCTTTAATATATATCTATCTCCTTGATTGGAGACTTTGCTCGGCTGTCTCCGCTAGAAGTGCATTAGTCGGAGTGGATTGCATTGCACATATGACCAGTCGTAGTGCTTTGTACTGCAAGCGATCTAAGAATTTTAACTATTTATTTGAAGCACTATCGTACAGAAAGCAGCCATAATCAATTCTGGATCGTATTAAACTTTTATATAATGACATGGTAATAGATGGATGTGATCCCCACCAAGTGTGTGCTAAACTACGAATTAGATTCAAGGAACATTCGCTTGTTGTAATTATTTTATTTATATGCAAGTTCCAAGTTAATTTTGTGTCTAGAATAAATCCTACATACTTAAACGGGAGTGTTGTTTATAGAAATATAATTCGGTATAGAAAGTTTGCGTGTAAACATAACTACTTTTGATTTCTGCGGTGATACAGTAAGTCCTAAGGTAGAGAGCCACCTGTTAAATTACCCCACTGCTGTTTCCATATTAGAAATGCAGAGATTCAGATTTTTGGAAGATGTGCATAAAACAATGTCATGAGCGTATTCCAAGGTTTTAGTATTGAGAGGAATATGAGTAAAAATATCAGAGATATATATATATATATATATATATATATATATATATATATATATATATATATATATATATATATATATATATAGATATATCCACCTATCGTTGTGAAATCCCTTCATGAAATTTTTAATATCTCTTTGACATCCGCAAACTTTGTGACATCCAAAATCGGATGTCACAACGTTTTACGTGTTAAATCATCTACAAAAGGTGATAAGAAAGCGTATGTAAAATTTTGGGAGGATGTCAAAAAACTGAACTTTATGATTTAGTGTATATTTTTAGTTCCGTATCTTACTGCGTAGACGGCGCGCAGGAGACCTGGTTTTGTATATTTTGTATAAAAACATCCGAATATGCCCAGCGGTTGATGTAACATCCGAATGATGTCCGTGTATGTTTATTTTTATGTGGCATACTTTATAACCTCCAAAACGCGGCAACTATGTAACTGTGGCAATTGTGTGATTTTCAACAGTAATATAACGAATGCCCATGATTTGAGCGTCAGGATCACGAATGCTTGTTCCGGCAAAGATCGGAACGACTGCGAAGCAGGAGTGCCGATTTTATAGACGCATCAAGCAAGAGTGATCCAGACGCTAATAATTGCCTGGGAAAAATCAGTCACGGGTTAGATTCGTGAAGACAATTTGCCGTACAGAAAGTTTGCACATCATAATTTGAGAAATTAAATTTAGTGACACCAAGTGTCAGATGTGTATTAATCTGCGATACAATAATTATAGACAAAATGAGCTTGCCAAGATTTTGAGAAATGCCTATTAATAATATTACTGATAAAAGCACTAACACATTACCCAAAAATACGAACAGATCGAATTCAGTGAGGAAACAATTTTAAAAGTCCGACGATGACTGACGTTTTATACGTAAATTTAAAGAAATGAATGCACACTTAAAAGTACTCTTTTCGATGTTTACTGCACTGAGACCGAAGTATTGCATATTAGCTGGGTCAAGTGATGTAACAACATCAAAGCGGTAATCACACAGATGATTTTGATGTTGCATGGAAATGGATCATGCGACGGCTTAGGAGGTATGATCAAAATATTAGCTGCAAAATTCAGTTTGCAGAATATGAATGACCCTGTAAATAACCCTGTCAAATTTTTCATGTGGGTTAACAACAATATCAGAATGTTAGTACCGATTTTTTTCTCTTCAAGATTATAGAACGGAAGCTCAAGCCATTTCGAGAAAACTCTAAGACAAACCGAAAAATCTAGCTACAACGTCAACGATTACAAATGTGTGAAAAAAATTAAAATAAACATAGTTGTTTCATTAATTTATGTGTAAAGAGCCCGTTGGAGTTCCGTCTTAATTTTTTCACTGTTTCTTTGAAATTGGAGTTTTTTCCAAAATTTTAAGTTGGTGAGTTGACGATAAAAAATGCTAATGGATTTTATAAAAAAATTAATAATAGTATATTAACATTAAACGCAAATTTGAAATACTCGTACACCACAACATAGAATAACTCAAGATCTCCAAAATCCACCTGATGATTTTTTTTATACGGCTAATGGGTTTCACGATACTATGAATGTTCGTACGACCGACGTTTTCAGTGATTTCTTGCAGCACAATCGTGCATATCTTCTTTAAAAAAAATTGCGAAACATGACTTCAATTATTTCATGTGTGGAATGCGTCTCAAAAAATAAAAAAAAAGTGGAATCATCATTATCAAAACTAAAGTCTTTAGTTTTGATAATGGCAAGCTGAATTGCCTAAACTGCATTCAAACAAATAAATCAGTTATACAAACAATGTAAAAAGTGTTTTATTCTAGATAAGTACAAGTTTATCATTTTTGAGATAATTGCAGTTATGGGCGTAAAACTCACTATACCAAGTAATGACGAAACCATATATGTATGTCATAAACAGAAAACTCGAATCCGCATGTGTACAGAATAGATTAGAAGATTTTTGATGTAATATTAAACTTTACAACTTCGATATCTTAAAATGTGGAATTGTAACTTATCTGGTTTTGGTTGTAAGCCGACGATATGTGAAATAAATAGATTGGGTACGATTCCGACCGCAGAAATTGATGAAAATATTGATGCAGTAAAATCTAAACATACTTCAAAATGCAATGAATCCGTTCGGAAACAATTTTATTTATTAGTTATGTTCTATAGATACCTTGCTATCAACCCATTAGCTTTCATATACCGAGTGTCTGGGATAAGGGGCAAACATAGGGATTTAACATGTAAAATTAAATATGTGTAATTATTAGCTCCCCTATTCATTTTAGAGAAAAATCGTAAAAATATTTTTTTTTTTAGAGAATTAAAAATTGTACATGTATCATCCATCTAATTTACGTTTATACCAGAATACACCTCAGAAATAATAAAAATAAGTTGAACAATGTACTATTTAATAAAAACCCATGCCATGTGTTTGACTAATGTCATGTCATAGTGAAAATCATTTTGCTAGTCAGATATCAATTCACGCATTGTACTAACTATGAACAATAACGTTGGGCTCGTTGTTCATATGAATAAGGGAGCTAATAATTACACATATTTAATTTTACATGTTAAATCCCTATGTTCGCCCCTTATACCAGACACTCGGTATAAATATATTGTGGTAAAAAAATAATCAAATTAAATACATCTTAAGGGTTCGATAAATTAGAAAATAATTTGACAGTTTTTTCGGAAGCTTGTTCTCAGGCAATAGACGTGAGAGCACAAGATGCTCGAGATTGCCATAAGACAACAAGACTGAGATAAGCGAACAAAGAAATTTGACCAAATATAGTTTCGACATCAATTGGCATCTAATAAACCTCCTAGAAAACATAATTGTATGCTTAAATAACTAGAAAACATAATTGTATGCTTAAATAAAACATGTTTACTCACGTAAGTTAATATCACACTGTTAATTTATTAGTGACTGCAGTTTCGATCAAACAATAATCATTATCAAATCATAAGTAATCATACTTATTACTTATTGATAAAGATTATTGTTTAATCTAAACTGCAGTCACTAATAAATTAACAGTGTGATATTAACTAACAATAAGTAAAAGTGTTTTATATAAGTAATAAGTATGGTTACTTGATAATGATCATTGTTTGATCGAAACTGCAGTCACTAATAAATTAACTGACAATAAGTAAAAGTGTGTTTTATTTAATTAAAAATGTATCGCGAAGTAAGTGCCGCCAACCCCAATCAGTTAATAAATGTCTAGATTTGATGAAAACCAACATTTTATAATAAACTTGGCCTTAAATTAAAATCTCCATTATTATCTAATACACCAAGCAGCAACAAAGCGCAATCGCTGTTTCATAACAAATGAGCCAGTATTTTGTAGAAAATTACATTTTACTATACCTAGTTGTGTGGATTTTACCATAAATGTTACACAGATACTTCATTTAACTTCAAAATAGGAGCTAATACTCAATCTATATCGAAAATTGTTAGTAGTATATGACTTATATGGAAACAAAGGTAGTAACTTAAATATAAAACTTTCTGTAAGACTTTTATTTTATATTGTATTACCTAAATGTGTTTTATACGAAAAATGTTAGCACTGTAAAATTGGCAACGCAGCAATGATGTCATAAGATACGGATTTATTTAATGGATGTCATAACATCTATGTGATAAGAATGTATACCGGATGTCAAACAGATAGTAAATTTTTAATTGAAATTATGTGTATGGTTTGAATTTTTTGCTTTCAATAGCATCCTTATGTCGATTTTACAAAGTCATATTTTTGTTTTATATGTATCTGTTTTCTAAGCAGTGGATGCCGAAAGGTCAAAATTTTTGCCGGATGTCATAAAATACGTTGGTCGACTATATATATATATATATATATATATATATATATATATTAGAGTGTTTGGGATAAGGGGCGAACATAGGGATTTAACATGTAAAATTAAATATGTGTAATTATTTGCTCCCCTATTCATTTTAGAAAAAAATCGTAAAGGAATATTTTTTAGAGAATTAAAAACTGTAAATGTATCATCCATTTAATTTACGTTTGTACCAGCATACACCTCAGAAATAATAAAAATAAGTTTAACAATTTACCATTTAATAAAAACCCTTGCCATGACTTTGACAAATGTCATGTTATGGTGAGAATAATTTTACTAGTCAAACATTAATTCGGGCGGCCCGTTGGTGTAGTGGGTACAAGCGAGCGCTTATGCCGGTTGCACCGCGTGCCGCGAAGGTTCGAATCCCAGCCCGGGCGAACGATTTCGGGGTCGCGGAATATTCGCTCGGGACCATGGACATTGCATTTGTCTTTCATTATTCAGTTATTCATTTAATTTCTGATATATTACAATACAATGATTATGGCAGATGGCCTCGTAGCCGACGCCAATTTCCCGAATCATTCAATCTCCTTAACCCGCAGTTCCATAAACGTCCAAATATCAATTCACGCATTGTTATTACTATGAACAATAATATGAGTTATTCCAATGGAGAGAGGGTATTATTTATTATCAAAATATTTACAGTGGCGTCAGTTTACACTGAGTTCGTGACTTATTTTCGGTTACATTTAACAATCGACCAATTCCGTCTGTATCAACAATTTCCAAATTTGTGAAAAAGTTCGAAAATACAGCAAGTGTAGCGGCAGATGATTCAAAAGGTATTTCAATAGTCCAATTTCAACAAATATTATTTCAAACATATTAAAATTAAAGGCAAACGGAACAGAAGAAGCAACGATGAATTGAATTAAAGTGGTGTCAGATTACACACAGTTCGTGATATATTTTTGGTTTTACCGTAACCAGCGGTCAACGGGAAATTTTAGAGCAAGTACTCAAAAAGTTCTCCGTTCTGGTGTAAACAATAACCCAATCGGTTATAAAATGCATGTCAAACATTAGCCAACTGCCTATCTGTAATCAATGTGCTTTCCGCAAAAATTGCTTCCCGCAAAGATTCAATATTTGGATGGTGTTTTTTGTAAATTTTGTTTTTCAAGTGACCCCACAAAAAGAAATCACATGGTGCTAAATCAGGAGATCTTGGTGGCCAGTTGATAGTGCCACCGCGACCAATCCAGCAATTGGGAAAATTAGCATTTAAATATTCCCTTACATTTAAACCATCATGGGCTGGACATCCATCATGCTGATACCATATCTCCTGATTGTCACGTGCAACTTCTTCTAACGCAGGGCCAACCTGGTTGATTAAAAGGTCTAAATAAGAATTCGAATTTAAATTTCCACATATTTCAAACGGCCCAATAATATTATTTTTAAAAATACCAGCCCAAATATTGATTTTTTGCGGGAACTGGGTTCTAGTTCTAAGGCATATCCGCGGATTTTCTTGGGTCCAGTATCGCGTGTTCTGAGTGTTGGGCTCGTTGTTAAGTGTGAACGTGCATTCATCCGTAAAACAGATAGACTGCAAAAAGTTTCTGTCTATGTTTGATCGATCCTGCATTATCTCGCAGAATACACGCCTGCTTTCTTCATCCACTAGCAATATCTCCTGATGGCATTGATGTTTGTAGGGATAATACCCATGCTTATTCAGAATCTTATACACTGAGAATGTAGACACGCTGCACTCACGAGCAATGCATCGTATGCTAGTTGTTGGATCAGCATTTATCAACCCCAAAACTCTTTCTTCCAATTCATCGTTGCTTCTTCTCTTCCGTTTGCCTGCAATGTTAATGTTTTTGAAATAATATTTGTTAAAATTGGACTATTGAAATACCTTTTGAATCATCTGCCGCTACACTTGCTGTATTTTCGAACTTTTTCACAAATTTTGAAATTGTTGATACAGACGGAATTGGTCGATTGTTAAATGTAACCGAAAATAAGTCACGAACTCTGCGTAAACTGACGCCACTGTAAAATGTTTTAATAATGAATACCCTCTCTTCATTGGAATAACTCAGATTATTGTTCATCGTAATAACTAGAATTGATATCTGACTTGCAATATTATTATTTTCAACAGTAATTGCACAAGTGCATTGGAAATTATCGGTAACAAGTTTGTGCGATTTCGACAAACGAAGTCGTATTGTTTGGCAACAGTCCCGAGCCCGGAAGGGCGAGGGGCTGTTGCCTAAAACAATGCGACTGAGTTTGTCGAAAGAGTGCAAACTTGCGATAATTTACAATGCACGAGAGCAATTTATCAGACTATATCCCAACAAAAATATTACAACAAAATAGAATGACATTTACTGTCATCGCGGGCGTGTCGTGCCGGTTTGAATATTACATTTTTAAATGGATCAAACAAAATTTAAAAATCAGAAACGTACTTCTCTTGCACTAACTTAGCACTGATATTCCATATGGAGTTTACATTTTCTTTACAGTACGTACCGTTCGCGCTTCGCACGTTATGTGCCCCGTTTTCCAATATTGTAGAAATGACTTCCCAAGTACAGGTCATGTTAGTGACTCCGCCCAAACTTTATGGTTGGGCCTCTTTCCCTTTTTCTTGAATTACTTCAAGAGAAACACTTCCAATGCGGAGTTTTCACTAATTTTAATAGCGTTCTATCCGCAAACTGACGTTTGACATTGAACATTGTTTTTCTTGAAACCAATCATGTGCCGAAACATAATGCGAGTAGAGAACTAATCACAAAGCCGCATTCGAACTCTACATGATATGTTTCCTGAAAATAGAAGTTATATAGAATCTGATTGGTTCTAATTCATTTGAATTTCGACATGCTACGTTTGGCGGGATATAGTCACTATAACATGAAACATGACATTTGTCAAAGTCATGGCAAGGGTTTTTATTAAATGGTAAATTGTTAAACTTATTTTTATTATTTCTGAGGTGTATGCTGGTACAAACGTAAATTAAATGGATGATACATTTACAGTTTTTAATTCTCTAAAAAATATTCCTTTACGATTTTTCTCTAAAATGAATAGGGGAGCAAATAATTACACATATTTAATTTTACATGTTAAATCCCTATGTTCGCCCCTTATCCCAAACACTAGGTATATATATATATATATATATATATATATATATACATCTTGCTATCTTTTCTGCTTCCATACAATGACACTTTTACATATGATTCTGCGTCAGCCACCCTTCGGCGTCCGTATACGGACGCAGAAAGGTTTTCCTTGCTTACTGAAGTCTAAGGGACTCTCAAGACATCCGACGGCAAATTAATAAGATATTATGCTTGTAATGATTAATATAAACCTTTCCTAGGCGGTATAAGTTCTATAATGGCGTAAGTGGAAGGCTCCAAAATTTTGAAGAAAGACGCAGAAACAATACTGAAATATATAATAATATTCAAACGAGGTTCGAATGTTTTGCGGTAGGGGGCGAATTTGTCGTTTGCTGTATATTCTATTACTATATATTTGATCGACTTTGACCATGATTATGCGTCCACACAATTGACAACGCTGCATTGCAAGAGTTTGATGGAAAATAGTATTTTTGCTTCAGAGTCATTACCGTGCATACGCAATAAGTTTATCCCGTTCGTTTTTGTTTATGGTTTTCGGGTAAAGTAACTCGAAAGTTAAGTGAAATGTCAACCAGGGGAAAGAGATTAGTGGCTCTAGCGAAATCTATTCCAAATCGTAAATATTAATATTATAATCGTATCTGTTCAATACAATTATTAATAAATAAAATGAGATTTTTGTTTCCTTTAACCTCTTACGAAATGAATAAAAATAACTGTTTTAATATTTAATTAAGAATAATTTAAAAAAACTAAGAGTACTTTCTGGAAAGCATGCCGATAAAGTGTCGCTTGCTTTTAAGAAAGATTCTCTGATTTGTGCGTTCGGCGCAAATTATTTATCAACTCACAGAACAGAGAACAGCATCATGTCAATGTGTGTTTTAGAAAAATGCGTGAACTGGCAAAAGCTTGAATTGAAAAGTGAGCTCCGAAATTAAAAATCTTTTTGATCTCCTTGACCCGCAATATTTTGATGTGGTGGTGAACAGTGCAAAAGTGATCGCCAGATATGATCCTCAGAAAGATGTGTTTCTGTCTTCTACGTTTGCTAAGAACATTAGCAGAAGTTCAAAAGATGCATGTGATGTAGCAATTCCGCATTTTGTCAAACGAAGACATCCAATTCATTCTGCAGAAGCAGAAGCAAACAACTGCTCGATAGTACTTGGCAATATGAAATTTTAAGTCAAGCAGGAAATGATTTAAATATCAAAACTTGGAATAAAATAACCATGATACCTCTCGCATCTGATATAAAGTTATTTAGGCAATATCTAATTAATTAAGGAAATGAAGCTGAAAAGAAATTGAGAGATAGTATGGGAAATTGCAGCGAATAAAATTGTCTACATATATGCAGTCGGAAGCCCAGAATCCACAAAATTGTGAGGAGTTTGAAGAAGCAATTTCGCCAACTGAGAAAATATTACTAAAGAGCTTCAAGAGAGTTGTAATTACAGTAAAAAGAGGTGCCAGTTCTTTTTAGTAAAGATATGCAAGATCGCATAAAGCTACTCCTAGAAGCTCGTCCTCACTTTGTGCAAATCTCAAAAACGAATACAGGAATTAATATGAAACTTTGAACATAAGTCTTATTTGACAATCCCAAAAAAAAATAAAAGCTTTTGATAAAATTTCGTACACCAGAAGTGGATGTTTACCACAACCGTTTTTTTTTTGTTTCTTCAAGATAATTTTTTAAATATAAAAAATATTGCAAAAATATATTAACAAATATTAAAGACAACAAAGAAATAAACATCTTTTGCCTAAAATATTTTTCATAAAATATATTTTTCAGAAAAATAAAATAAAATTTCGAAAAAAAATAATTTTATGAAAAATCTTTTCAAACAAAAGATGTTCAATTCTTTGCTATCTTTAATTTTTGTTATAATATTTTTGTAATATGTTTAATAAAAAATTATCGAGAAGAATCAAAAAACGATTAAGGTAAGCACCCACATCCGGTATACGAAATTTTACCAAAAGCTTTTTATTACTTGGGACTATCAAATAAGACTTATGTTCAAAGTTACATGTTAATTCCTGTATTAGTTTTTCAGATACAAAGCGCAATTTGAATTTCACCTGTCCTTTCATAAATTTCACAAGGTCAAACCTAGGTCACTATGTAACTACTGTATTTTTCTCTTCAAACCGTTCACCTTTTATCCGAAACATTTTTTGTATCATTGATAGTTTCAGAGAAAATCGATATAATTAATCCTGAATTTTTGATATTTGATAGAACCTCAAAAGTTTTCCCCAGACTTTTCCGCGGTCTAACCTATGTTTTCATCGGTCATAGGCGTTACAGATACATATTAAATGGGTTTTTCCCGTTGCGGCGTCAGGTAAAAAAAAGCGGGGTTTTTTAACATTCTCATTTAACCTATGTAATTTACCTATATATCGGATTTTAAAACTTGTCCCGACGTTTCTCGATTAATTCAAAACTTCGTATTTGACTAATTAAAAGTCAGGTATCATAAGACTAAAACTTATTTATACTTTGATTCTGTAAAACAACCTATTCTTCTCACAAACAGTATATAAACTTAAAATATTAAATTAAAATGGGAAAGTTTATTGGTGGGTATTTTTTTTTCTAAATTTAATGGTTAAATGGTTTAGTTATAATATATTTAGAACCGTGCTAGATTATGCTTATTATAACTGAAACATTTTTGAGGTTGGCTTTAGCATGAGGTTATAATTAAGCTATGCTCAGGTATGTAAGCGATTTTATTCAAGAACGTTTACTTTTATAAATAATTTGCAAGTAATGCCAATTTTAATGAGTTGGGATATGCTGATAACTTTAGACATTTTCCAAACGTAAAGTTGTGAAATTTAATAGAAAAGTTCTCAAAGTTGGAAAGAAAAAATCTGTTGGTATTTTTCGTCAATTTATTTCCAAACTGTTCAAAAGAAGTGAAGCAGTTAATAAAGGATTGTGAATTGAACAAATTGCCTGTGTGATCTCAGATCAGTAAATTATTAACTTATTTATTAACTCTAATTGTCACAGTATTTATTTAAAATAACATAAACATGTAGTTATTAAATCACCTCTTCAAATGATTAGTACCATTGGATATTCTCCTGATTTATTTATTATCGAAAGGAAACTGGCAACCATGTCGGATGTCTAAGAAATAGTAGCATGGATAAATATATATAGATTGGTAGTGGAAAGAATAGAACAATGGTTATTTCTTGGAATATACCGGTGACGCAAAAATAATAGTGAAGTGAAATGACGCAGAAAGGTGGTAAAATATAAAATTGAACTTTTCTGTTGAACACATTATGTAAAAATAATATACTCGATAGATTATTGAACAGGAAACGCCCCTTTATAAAATGGCGTCAATATATTAAATAAATCTCTCACGGACGCAGGTTTATTGCGAAATGTAAAGACGCAGAAAAGGTAGCAAGATGTATATATATATATATATATATATATATATATATATATATATATATATATATATATATATATATATATATATACATCTTGCTACCTTTTCTGCGTCTTTACATTTCGCAATAAACCTGCGTCCGTCAGAGGTTTATTTAATATATTGACGCCATTTTATAAAGGGGCGTTTCCTGTTCAATAATCTATCGAGTATATTATTTTTACATAATGTGTTCAACAGAAAAGTTCAATTTTATATTTTACCACCTTTCTGCGTCATTTCACTTCACTATTATTTTTGCGTCACCGGTATATTCCAAGAAATAACCATTGTTCTATTCTTTCCACTACCAATCTATATATATTTATCCATGCTACTATTTCTTAGACATCCGACATGGTTGCCAGTTTCCTTTCGATAATAAATAAATCAGGAGAATATCCAATGGTACTAATAATTTGAAGAGGTGATTTAATAACTACATGTTTATGTTATTTTAAATAAATACTGTGACAATTAGAGTTAATAAATAAGTTAATAATTTACTGATCTGAGATCACACAGGCAATTTGTTCAATTCACAATCCTTTATTAACTGCTTCACTTCTTTTGAACAGTTTGGAAATAAATTGACGAAAAATACCAACAGATTTTTTCTTTCCAACTTTGAGAACTTTGCTATTAAATTTCACAACTTTACGTTTGGAAAATGTCTAAAGTTATCAGCATATCCCAACTCATTAAAATTGGCATTACTTGCAAATTATTTATAAAAGTAAACGTTCTTGAATAAAATCGCTTACATACCTGAGCATAGCTTAATTATAACCTCATGCTAAAGCCAACCTCATAAATGTGTCAGTTATAATAAGCATAATCTAGCACGGTTCTAAATATATTATAACTAAACCATTTAACCATTATATTTAGAAAAAAAAATACCCACCAATAAACTTTCCCATTTTAATTTAATATTTTAAGTTTATATACTGTTTGTGAGAAGAATGGGTTGTTTTACAGAATCAAAGTATAAATAAGTTTTAGTCTTATGATACCTAACTTTTAATTAGTCAAATACGAAGTTTTGAATTAATCGAGAGAAGTCGGGACAAGTTTTAAAATCCGAGATATAGATAAATTACATAGGTTAAATGAGAATGTTAAAAACCCCGTTTTTTTTTACCTGACGCCGCAACGGGAAAACCCCATTTAATATGTATCTGTAACGCCTATGAATGATGAAAACATAGGTTAGACCGCGGAAAAGTCTGGGGAAAACTTTTGAGGTTCTATCAAAGATCAAAAATTCAGGATTAATTATATCGATTTCGAAAATGTTTCGGATAAAAGGTGAACGGTTTGAAGAGAAAAATACTGTAGTTACATAGTGACCTAGGTTTGACCTTGTGAAATTTATGAAAGGACAGGTGAAATTCAAATTGCGCTTTGTATCTGAAAAACTAATACAGGAATTAACATGTAACTTTGAACATAAGTCTTATTTGATAGTCCCAAGTAATAAAAAGCTTTTGGTAAAATTTCGTATACCGGATGTGGGTGCTTACCTTAATCGTTTTTTGATTCTTCTCGATAATTTTTTATTAAACATATTACAAAAATATTATAACAAATATTAAAGATAACAAAGAATTGAACATCTTTTGTTTGAAAAGATTTTTCATAAAATTATTTTTTTTTCTAAATTTTATTTTATTTTTCTGAAAAATATATTTTATGAAAAATATTTTAGGCAAAAGATGTTTATTTCTTTGTTGTCTTTAATATTTGTTAATATATTTTTGCAATATTTTTTATATTTAAAAAATTATCTTGAAGAAACAAAAAAAAAACGGTTGTGGTAAACATCCACTTCCGGTGTACGAAATTTTATCAAAAGCTTTTATTTTTTTTTGGGATTGTCAAATAAGACTTATGTTCAAAGTTTCATATTAATTCCTGTATTCGTTTTTGAGATTTGCACAAAGTGAGGACGAGCTTGTAGGAGTAGCTTTATGTGATCTTGCATATCTTTACTAAAAAGAACTGGCACCTCTTTTTACTGTAATTACAACTCTCTTGAAGCTCTTTAGTAATATTTTCTTAGTTGGCGAAATTGCTTCTTCAAACTCCTCACAATTTTGTGGATTCTGGGCTTCCGACTGCATATATGTAGACAATTTCATTCGCTGAAATTTCCCATACTATCTCTCAATTTCTTTTCAGCTTCATTTCCTTAATTAATTAGATATTGCCTAAATAACTTTATATCAGATGCAAGAGGTATCATGGTTATTTTATTCCAAGTTTTGATATTTAAATCATTTCCTGCTTGACTTAAAATTTCATATTGCCAAGTACTATCGAGCAGTTGTTTGCTTCTGCTTCTGCAGAATGAATTGGATGTCTTCGTTTGACAAAATGCAGAATTGCTACATCACATGCATCTTTTGAACTTCTGCTAATGTTCTTAGCAAACGTAGGAGACAGAAACACATCTTTCTGAGGATCATATCTGGCGATCACTTTTGCACTGTTCACCACCACATCAAAATATTGCGGATCAAGATCAAAAAGATTTTTAATTTCGGAGCTCACTTTTCAATTAAAGCTTTTGCCAGTTCACGCATTTTTCTAAAACACACATTGACATGATGCTGTTCTCTGTTCTGTGAGTTGATAAATAATTTGCGCCGAACGCACAAATCAGAGAATCTTTCTTAAAAGCAAGCGACACTTTATCGGCATGCATTCCAGAAAGTACTCTTACTTTTTTTAAATGATTCTAAATTAAATATTAAAACAGTTATTTTTATTCATTTCGTAAGAGGTTAAAGTAAACAAAAATCTCATGTTATTTATTGATAATTGTATTGAACAGATACGATTATAATATTAATATTTACGATTTGGAATAGATTTCGCCCGAGCCAATAATCTCTTTCCCTTGGTTGACATTTTACTTAACTTTCGAGTTACTTTACCCGAAAACCATAAACAAAAACGAACGGGATAAACTTATTGCGTATGCACGGTAATGACTCTGAAGCAAAAATACTATTTTCCTTCAAACTCTCGCAATGCAGCGTTGTCAATTGTGTGGACGCATAATCATGGTCAAAGTCGATCAAATATATAGTAATAGAATATACAGCAAACGACAAATTCGCCCCCTACCGCAAAACATTCGAACCTCGTTTGAATATTATTATATTTTTCAGTATTGTTTCTGCGTCTTTCTTCAAAATTTTGGAGCCTTCCACTTACGCCATTATAGAACTTATACCGCCTAGGAAACGTTTATATTAATTATTACAAGCATAATATCTTATTAATTTGCCGTCGGATGTCTTGAGAGTCCCTTAGACTTCAGTAAGCAAGGAAAACCTTTCTGCGTCCGTATACGGACGCCGAAGGGTGGCTGACGCAGAATCATATGTAAAAGTGTCATTGTATGGAAGCAGAAAAGATAGCAAGATATATATATATATATATATATATATATATATATATATATATATATATATATAGATGCTGGAGGGAAGTAACGGCCGTACTTGTTGGAAAATAGTAAAAATGTCGAAGAAAAATCCTCGTATCAGGGAATCCGACCAAAAAGGGTGGTTAATAAATCATCTATTTATCATAAAGCTCGGTTTTATGATAAATAGATGATTTATTAACCACCCTTTTTGGTCGGATTCCCTGATACGAGGATTTTTCTTCGACATTTTTACTATATATATATATATATATATATATATATATAAGCTGAAAAGAATAGGACTTAAAATAGCGCCTTGTGAAAGCCCGGGAAAAGCAGAACGTTTTAAAGTTTTTTTGGAAAACTTTATTGTAAGGTTTCTTTTATACGTACAATTGTATAAAAGCTTTATGAAGATATTGGGTAAGGAGAACTTTGTTTTAAGCAGGTCCATTCATATATTGATTTGTACTCTATCAAATGCTGATTCTATGTCTGCAAAAAAGGAAAGCATGTATTCGTTTTCTGAATAGGTATTATAGATATCCATAATCAATGATACTGCGTTGTCAGTTGTTGATTTAGTTTTCCTAAATCCTGATTGTGAGTTTGGTATAAGTTTTCTAGATTCGAGCCACCAAGTAAGTCATGCCTTAAGTATGCGTTCAAATGTTTTAAAAATACATGAGGATAAAGCAATAGGTCTGTATGAGCTGCCAAGCCAGAGATCTTTTCCTGGTTTTAAAATAGGAATTATATTAATGTTATTCCATTGGTCGATCCAAGAACCATCCTTTAATATTGAATTGAAGATATTTAGCAAAAGTTCTTTACAATTAACGGGCAAGTGAGATAACATCGAATATGTGATATTATCTATTATCTTCTCCGGGGGCTATGTCACTAGACTTTGATTTTATGGCGGCATTAAGCTCCTTCATAGTTATTAGTTTACAGAGGAAATGATTAGCATCGCTTTCATGGATATCTATTTCATAAGGAGAATATGATGTTGCAGGAGCTAATTTGTCATTGAATTCTTCAGCACAGGTATCTGTATTAATGAAACTTTATTTCACTCCACATTTCTCCGATAGGCATGTCTTTTGTAAATGAATCACAAAAGTTACGATAGTTAGATGGCTTAGCTTTTTTAATATTTTTTTTTGTTGCGGCACATTGCTTTTTCCATTCGAGTTAATTCTCGTATTTCACATTTTTGCGATACTTGGAGAGCGCTAGCTTCTGTAGAGCTATAACTTTAGACTCTTTATCCCACCAAGTGACACCTGTGTAATTCGCCATAAATGGCCTCTTAGTCTTCATCGATTCATTTGCACCATATTTAATTATACTGATTAGCTTGGCATACATGGATTCTGCATTCATATTATCATAAACCAAGTCAGTACAAGCTTTGTCAATAAGTTGATTGTAAAGCTGCCAATCTGCATCTTTAGTATTCCATTTGCTTTTGGGTTCAATTAGTATATTTTGGGATGTGAGATCATTGAACTTTATAATAAGCGGAAAGTGGTCTGAACCAAGTGAATCCTTGTGAATGTGCCATGTTAACTTTATGGCTATATTTGCAGAACAGATAGTCAGGTCGACAGCCGAAGGAGCATGATTCGGTTTATTTATTCTTGTAGGGCTTAAATCATTTAGTAAAACCAAGTTGTGGTCATCTAGCAGTCGCAGAATTGAACTACCAGCCGTGTCAGTACGAGAACATCCCCACATTTGGGAATGAGCGTTAAAGTCACCTCCTATAAATACTGATGTTTGACAGTTGCTTAATATTTCACTCCAGGTAGAGTCACTTATGCTATGCAATAGTTTGATGTAAATGGATAGGAAACTAACCAATCTGTTGTTAAGTACTGCATTAATAGCGGTAACCTGACAATAGTCATCATTAAATCTATCCATGTTAAGGTTAAAGAATTTAATGTTTTTCTTAACCATAGTACAGCATCCTCCTGACCCGTCGGATCTGTCAGCCCTTAATATTTTATAATTTTTGAAGCGTATATGCTGATTTGGTTTAAACCAAGTTTCAAATATTAGAATTAAATCGTACTCGAATGAATTATTGAATATTTCTAATGATGTTCTATTGATATTTAATGAACGCACGTCCCACTGTAATATGCTAAGTGGTGCCGTTTTTCTTAAAGTTAAGGTTTGCGTATTCTTCATTGGATAATAAGTTAGTTACCAATGTTTCAATATTAGCATTATCAGTTCCAGTAGTACCATTCAATATATCACTAGTAACTAGTTTAATTATTAAATCTTTTATATTATTACTATGATAATTCGGGGGATAGGAGTTGGTTATAGGATGGGAAGGTTCTATAGTTCTAGAGAACATAGTATGGATTTTAGTAGGGGGAGGCGAAGTAGATTGTGTCGGCTGTTTTCTTTTTGGGACCCTAATAATATTAGGATTGATCCTAACTCTATTTTTATCGATGCTACTGGTGGATGGAAGGAGTGGGTATTTGTTATTGTAGGTGAGTGTTAATGGATAGAATCTATTTTTTGCAACATCTGCAAATGATGCAGAATTTATTGCCGAGGTATAAGTATTCTTATTGTAAGCTTGCTCGACTTTTTTTATCTCGGAATTGCTCATATAAGGAGCATGATTTGGACAAACTATAATGGTTTCGTAAGCAATTCAGACAATGATCAATCCTTTTATTGCTAATAGATTCTGCCGTCAAATGAACCTCACTGCAATTACCACACCCGGGCTGTGATTTGCAATTTTTACTTAAATGTCCCAATCTTAGACAACTAAAACAGTTCACAACAGGGGATATACACGGTTCTACTTTACAAGCACATCGGAAGATTTTGACGTAATGCGGTAAATTTTGTCCGTCAAAAGTAACCAAGCAAGTAGATAAATCTTCAAGACCGACCTCATTTTCCTTCCTAACTTTTTTTGTAAATAGTTTGATGTCAATCACTTTGATTTGAGATTCAATGTTTGATAATAATTCCTCTTTAGATAATGATTTGTCTACGTGTCTAATAACACCTCTACAATGAACGTAGAAACCGGGAATATATGCATCTAATTGGAATCTTGAAATATCTAAGGAAGCAAAAGAATTTGGAAAGCGAAAATTTTTAAACTCGATGCAGATTTTAGATCTACCTCTGCTGCTAATGTTAACAATATCGTTTTTGCGCGAGATATTATTGTTGTATAACATTTTACCCATCAGCATGCGATTAAGTTGATTATTATTTACATGTTCTACGATAACAAAGTACGGGCCATCATCCGATTGCTTATGGAAATATTTGTTTTTTTGCGGAGGAACAGCGGCAACGTTTCCGTGGCCAGAATCTATTTCTGGCACGGAGTGAGCGTTATCAGTGCGAGCCTCGTGCGCACTATCACGGCGAATGCTGTTGTTTGCATTGGAATGAGCACTTGTTAAAGACGAATTGCCATAATAATTTGAATTAGAATCCATTATAGACTCATTGTCAAAATTGGGTAAAGGGTAATCTTGCATGGTGTCAAGGGCGGAACGAATTTCATAACCCGTATCTCCCAAACCGGGAGGATTTAGTGTGTCACCCTCTTCCCCGTCCATTGGGGAAGAGGTAATTAGTTAGAAATAAATATACCTAGTAGTTATTTGTAGTATTACACAGAATATAATAATGTCGATGAATGAATAAATTAATTAGTGGATCTCTCCGACTAAAACGCAGCGCTACACTTTTAGGCACGTCCGATACGTTCAAGTGTCGACGCGAAAATGTGGAATTTCTTTGTTACATCGCATGGCAAAAACTCTGGTGGCGGTACCATGTTGTAAACCCAATACTTGTGTGACGGGCGTGATTAAATGTAGTAGTTAGAATCAAAATTCGTGCTTCTCACAGAGTCGTAAGATATAGTTTCTTTATTATCTTAGAAGTTCTGCTTTCAGCTAAAGATTATTTTGTGCAAACCTTTCGGTTCTCACCGAACTGGTAGAAGTAAATTTAGAGTCACTACTTAATTAGTTTTAATGGGGAAATGCAAATGTTGCATTCTCCAGAGTATCAAATGTGTTATCCGCGATAACACACTGACCGCCACACAGGTACGGGGGTAGCCTCTCTGCGCCAGTCTTGTTCCGCTGTTTAAACAATTAACATCACCATCTGTTTTTGTACCAAACTCCATCACTTTTATTCAATAAATAGTTAGCTACTTTAATTAAAAGTTGCTGTCTAATTTAAAAGAACCCTCTTGTAGGATCCTACTTCAGTTTACTACAACCACAAAAATTGAAGTAACTACAACCAGCATGCAAAGACCTTACAATTGCCACATTCTTACACAACAAGACAAGTTTAAATACTGCAATGAAAAAATAACCGGAATAAAATACATATTCATCTCTGCCGCACAAATTAAACTAACTGAAGCTAAACTAACAAAAAGATTTGAACTTTGCTTTCCTGTGACAGGACCAAGACGATATCATTGATTCGTTTCTATGAGTGACAATCAAATGTTACACCACATTAACATGTAAAAAATTTGATGAGCAAAAAACTTCAATTGTGTTTACTAACACATATTGAAATACAAATATGGACTATGCATGCTTTATCAAGTGATAATTGATAATGACAGTAAAATGTCGAAACATAAGTCGTGGTATGTATGTATATGTAATATTTGTACATACATCAAATAAATTGTGGTAAAAAACATAGTAAGTGTTTTATTCAGTGATTATATAATATATTACCACGTAGTAACGGTCGCAACCATCACCATGACTTTATTTTCCGTTATTGTTTTTTTTTGCAATTTCGAGTAGATCTTAAATTGACTAAATATCTTAATTTTATTGTCAAAGAGCATAAATTAAAAAAAAACATGAACTATTAGTAACACGTTTCGAAAAATCTTCAGTTGAAAACCCAGGTGTGTGAGACTGTCGTCGCCATTGATCGAAGTCAAATTTGCGTCACCAATGGCGGGTTAACCGTGTTCTTGTGTTCGGCGGGCAGATATCTCTTCAGGAACATATATTTATTTACATTTAATCAATATTTTTAAAGAAATTCTTGTATTATTTTAATATTGATTGCAAAATGAAATGACCTCGGCGAAGTGAAAAAAAAATATTTATCCGAATAATCACACGAACACTGTAAAATTTTAATAATCTTCAAAAGCTCAACAAAAAAGTCATGTTAAAACTATACACAGATATGTAAATTTAATTAAAAAGGTTATTAACCTATATGAGACGGAGATAAGAAGCGATTTCATTCTAGATAGTTGTCGTGAATTTTATTACTTTTATTGATTCGAAGTTAACGACCTGCACGGTGATTACACACGACCTTGCTGTTCTAATAGGCTAAACATATATATTTATTTACTGAATACTACCTATTTGCTGAATACGTTCACAGTTATGTTTCCTGAATACTCTTGAAAAAATTCAAGAGTTATTAAGTAGGTGTTAATTACCACGTGCTGTGTAACGAAAGTAATAAAATTCATGCTCGTTCTTACAGCGAACACAGCTGAGTTGTTTTAGGATGAATTTAATTTGCCATAATGGGCGTCGCGCAATTTGATGGGAGAAAACCACTTGACGTAATTATACGAGACAAAATTACGAAAGTGACAGCGACAAGTTAATTTTTTATATTTAATACAACGCATTCTACAATATAAATAGCGATTATGTTTCTTAGACTTAACTAATTGGTTCTGGACATTATAAGACAACTTTGTGTAATATTTAGACAATTAAGATCTTAATTTACAAATCCAAAATACGATCCCATAAAATATGCAATGGTCTGACCATATGTTAATTTGAAATAGGAGAATACCATGGCACTTGAAGGAATTTTGAATATGGAATAAATTATAGAATAAGTGTTTAAAGTTGCTCATCGCGCCCACTAAGGAAAGCCTTAATAGAATATAAGTAACAAGTGGCTTTCAAAAAAAAAGGAAATAATAATGAAAATAAAAAATGAACAATGAATAACGAAAAATAAAAAATGAAAAATAAGAAATGAAAAATGAAAAATGAAAAATGGAAAATGAAAAATAAAGAATGAAAAATGAAAAATAAAAAATGAAAAACGAAAAATTAAAAATAAATAATAATTTAAAAAATATATATGTGTTTCATTGACGGCGCAGCGGAGCCGTCGTCCGTCACCGGTTACTTTACTCGCACGGACGACGGCGCAGCGCAGCGGAGCCGTCGTTCGTCACCGAAGAATTTTTTTTTTTTTTTTTTTTTTTTTTTTTTTTTTTTTTTTTTTTTTTTTTTTTTTACATAACTAATTATTACATATAAACTAATTATAACATATAAATCTTAAGCTTGGACAATAATTGTTATTTGTTTAAGAAGGCAATAAAGTGGCAGATTTACTGACGCGGCTGGAGTTTCACAGCCGGGGTCGGGAGAAACAGACGCGGTGATTTTAAAACTTCGGGGAATCTGTTTTTGGCCTTTTTTGACACAGAAAATTCGAAGGCAACTTTCAATTAAGAGAAAATACATTGAAACGCCAAATAACATTACGTAGGTCCTGAAGTCTCATCTATTTGGCTCATTACTTTGTCTGCCTAGCCAATATTAAGCATTTATAAAGCCTAATCCGTAAAAGTGAAACTTCACGACCTACCAGCAGTCACTAAAATCTTACATTTCATAAAATTTCGCGAAAAAATAATATTATCAATAATATTAGGTTTTTTTCAGTTTAAAGTACTACATAATATATTCATTAGTAAAAAAAAGTGTTGTCGTTGAAATATTGTGAATGTTTCAATTCGCGTAAATATGGATTGCCAACACATTTATTTTCAGAAGCGTGTTATTTTTTCAATTGGAATATTTTACAATTTCTTTTTAATTCAAATAGAAGGAAAAGAGGTTTTGGTCTTGATGTGTTGCTTTAATTTGTTTCAGATCAGTATGCTTTCTTGTTTAGTTAGCGAATTTTATTTGAGCGCCTAATGAATTGAAGACGTAAGTGTATAAAGGTCTTATGTCGCATTTTTTTTAAATGCTCTTATTCACTTTTCATACACCCAAGGTATAAATCTATCTTTCAGGAAACCACAAATATTTTTCTTATATTTTGAGGTAATTGCCAAATGATGAAAGCGTTATGTCTTAATAACAACCACCAGTTGTTGGTTGATAACGGTGCTATGGCAACATAGCAGCTTTATCCACCAGAAAATAATAAAGTTCAAGGTAAAAACGCCAAAGTGGCGGAATCTATTGCCTAAATGCTGTACTGAACCAACTTCGGATGGCTTAGACACCGACAAGATATGAACATTGCCAGCGGCGGCAAATATAACAATATTAATGTGAACATTAAATATTGTTCCCCCATCAGAACACTTTGTAACAAGTTGTACTTTTTCACTTGGACCGAGGATGTAGCCAATAGAGGCAGTAATGAAATTGCCAGTTGTCTGTTAAGATTTTACAAGTTACTAAAAGAAGATCATCCCGAAATTGATCATCTAATCGTTTGGTCGGATTCGTGTGGTGGTCAAAACAAAAAGTTCTTTATTCTTGGCCTCTATCAATACTCAATCTTGAATGGGTTGTTCGAAATTATCGAACACTAGTTCCCAGAAGTTGGTCATAGTTACCTTGATTCTGATAGGGACTTTGGACGGATCGAGAAGGTGATTAGGAAACACTCAAACATTTTTATTCCAGAACAATATCGTGAACTGATCAAGTCCGCAAGCACTAAGAACAGTGTATGTCTCAATATGGAACATTTTTTTATAACTTTGAGGAACTTCCCAGAAAACTAGATTTGTTTAAAAAGGAAAAAAAAAAAAACTATAAATACAAAAATCTACCTTCGTGATAATATAAAATGGATCAGAGTGGAAGAGTTTAGTTACTTTTTTATAAAACATCTTTAGATGATTTTACACCATTTTTACAAGTTGACTTAACAAAAAAAGGTTCACAAGTAGTTAAAAAGGACGAAGTTACACCTACTAGATTTGCAGAGAAGATTGGTGGTTTGAGTGCTGAAAAAATGAAAAATTTACAGGACCAAATCACGTTTACCAAAGAATAGTATCGATGGTTCTATGTACTCTTTGTTTTATTTGTTTTATATTGCAATTACTAAAAATAAATGAGTTTGTAGATTACATGATTCTTTTATTTGTAACAACGCAACCTCGTTTTGATTTCAGGTTCAGTGGATAAAAGTGCCATGTACACAAAACATTTTTTTTTTCAGTAAGATAGTATTATATTCAATTGTAAAATATGGCAAATGAAAATACTATTAATATGCCTTCTAATAGGAGACACTTGTTGAAAACAAAATATAAAGAAAAAAGTTCCAATTGAGAACGGTTTATTTAGATTTACTCAAAATTTTAATTTTGTGACATAACACCTTTATCCACTTATGTCTTCAATTGTAAGTTCATGGTAAAGAGTCTGGGTCTATTAACTTTTTGCAGTACTTAAATGTAAATTAATATCAAGCTTTACTTGTAAAAATAAATGGCTGAAAACATAATAATCCCTAAAAATGACTTCTGACGACGGTGTTTATCTTCCAACAATCACTGATGTACTCGCTAAGATTTTTATATATCATCTAAACTTCGAGACATCTATAAATGTTGCAAGAGCCATTAGTCTTCGGGTTAATACACCAGAAACTTCTTTCCTTGCTCGGCCGAGGGGTAAAAATATTTTTTGGTTAGACATGCCTTTTCGACCTGGTCATTTTTGAAAAATATCTATGTGTATGTGTGTTGTGTGTCTATTGGTATTTCTGTCCCTATATTTGTCTGTGGTTGCCACCAAATGTACACCACCGTGCGAGTGGGGAAACGGGCAGCTGCAGGGCTAATGTCGGTTATATTTTGTTCGCGACGCTCATTCAGGCACTAAATTTTTGATTGACACAGGTGCTCAAATCAGCATTTTAGCGGTAGACCAAACTTACGCTAATACCCATGGTCGCGCTAAATTTTTCCTAATGACGGTGAATGATAATTCAATACCCACGTTCGGTCAATCTAAATTGAACATTGATAACGGCCTGGATGTAAATTTTATATGGCACTTTGTACTTGCGCAAGTGAACCATTCCATTCTGGGCGCCGACTTTCTCAGGCATTTCAACATCATTATTGACATTGCCAATAATAAAAAATTGAGAAATGCATTCGGTCCAACAGAACTAAATTCATTGCTGACTCAAAATTCACCTTATTCAAAAGTACTTCAGCAATTTCCGGGTTTAATATCACCATTTGATCTTTCAGAACCCGTGAGGCATGATGTCGTGTATCACATCACGACCACGGGTCCCCCTGTTTTTGCTAACCCCCGCGGGTTGCCACCACAAAAGTAGCAAGCGGCTAGGAACGAGTTTGACAAACTCATTAAACTTGGTTTCCTACAGACTTCGGCAAGTCCCTAGGCCACGCCATTGCACATAGTTACGAAACCAGACGGCACTTGGCGCCCCTGCGGAGAGTACCGTGGCTTAAAGAGGGTAACAACCCCAGACCGGTATCCCTTGCCTCTTCTTCACGATTTCGCAAATAACTGTTGTGGTTGCACGTTATTTTCTAAAATCGATTTGGTCAAAGCATACCACCAAATTCCAATTCATCCTACTGATATACCGAAAATGGCAATCACAACACCTTTCGGACTATTCGAGTACACCAGGATGAGTTTTGGCCTAAGAAACGCCGCTCAAAGCTTTCAAAGGTTTATGGATTCGGCTTTACGCGGACTACTATTTTGTTTCACGTACATTGATGACATACTCGTTCCAGTAAAAACGAACGCGAACATGATCGTCACCTTTTCCAATTTTTTCAGCGGTTGACATCATTTGGTATAAAAATGTACCCTGATAAATGCATTTCCGGCCAACCTAAATTAAGTTTCTTAGGTCACAGCATTAGTGGTGAAGGGATGAAACCTCTGCAGTGCAAGGTGGATGCCATCTTGTCTTTCCCTCAACCCGCTGACCTAAAATCAGTCCAACGTTTCCTCGGCATGATCAATTTCTATCACCGTTTCGTAAAATTATGCTCCAGCATATTGTCACCGCTGAATCAAATTTCTGCAACAACTCCTCGTAACAAACCATTGATCTGGAATCAATCTGCATTATACGCGTTTTCGGCAGCTCAGGCCCCATTGGCCAGCTCTGTCATGCTCGCGCTTCCAGATCCTGTTGCGGAGTTAGCGGGCCCGCACACGGCCAATTATTAGTTGAGCGATAGTTTAGTCGAGGTCTATAATGGCATTACCGTAAATGCAAGTGCGCACACACACCAACTATCGTCCAGCCCGATTTTTTAGTCAAAAGCAGTTGGTGAGCCCTTATGATTAAATAATAGTTGGTGAAGAATCGTAACATGTATCCAACTCAACTAAATAGTTTAGTCGTTGAACAATTGTCCGTGTGCGGGGCCCCTTAAGCATCATGGTAGACGCAAGCTCCTCTTCTGCTGGCGTGGTTTTGCAGCAGAAGGATACATTTGGCGATCAACAACCGCTATATTTCTTTTCAAAATCTTTCACTCCGACAGAACGCAAATACAGCACGTTCGGCCGTGAATTGTTAGCCGTATATTTGGCAATTAAAAAGTTCAAATATTATCTCGAAGGTAGAGAATTTACCGTTTATACAGATCATAAACCTTTGATATCTGCTATCTGTTCTCACTCAAATCGTTTTTAAGGAAGAGAGCACAGACACTTGAACTACATCGGATAATTCACCATTGACATCAGGCACATTCCTGGAAAGGACATAATGTGGCTGACACTCAACCAACTGGAAAAATTGCAATCTGAAGACGTGGAACTTAAATCTATTCAAGGTAGTGGCACTACTGCACTCAAATTGGAACAGTGCATTAGCATCACCACGACCCTATGTTCCTCCTGCAATGCAGCAGAAAGTTCTTCGTTCACTTCATGAACTCACACATCCGGATACTCGTGCATTGAGACGTCTCGTAGCAGCACGTTACGTGTGGCCGCGGATGAACCACGACATTGCACTATTCGTCAAGTCCTGTTTGAAGTGCCAGAAGAACAAAATTCATCGCCACACTGTCACCCATTGCGAAATTTCCAGACGCGGATGACTGATTCACCGAAATCCACATCGACATAATCGGCCCTTTGCCTGTTTGTGACAATTTCAGATACCTTCTGGCCTGTATTGATCGCTTTACGCGTTGGCCAGAAGTAATTCCTTTTATTGAAATTACTGCAGATTCCGTTGCACAAGCATTTTTGAGTGGTTGGATTGCACGTTTTGGAACACCATCTACGGTCATTGCTAACCGGGATCGGCAGTTCCAGTCCAACACTTGGAAGGAATTCTGCAGGACTTTCAGTATCCAACACAAATCCCAACCGCCTACTATCCGCAATGTAACGGCCTGGTAGAGCGGCTCAAAAGTATTTTTGGAAAAACAATAATTAAAATAAACTAACTAACATTCATATGTATCAATCATCACTATCACTAACATTCATATAAATCATTTATCACTCTCATTAAAATCCATAGCAATCCTGTAATTATAATAACCCAGTACATAACCACACAAATCCTAACTACAACATCCTTATACTCACAGTCACCCATAATTAATAAATGGAATCTCCGACACCAGGTCTGAAATTACTGTTCAGATTCTGAAGGAGGTATTTTTTTTTAGATTAAAAAGGGGAACGCAAACAATGCTTAGATTGCAACATATCTAAGGATATTGCGAACGCCTAACAGTGAAAAAAAAACTGCCAAGTCAAAGACTCAATCCGAATGAGCAACGATTCTTAGAACTGGGTAACCCAACTCCCTTTAATTCTCCGAGGACTCAGGACAGTTTTCAAATCATCTCTTTTGGCGACAACTGCAGAGTTCGTCTACGGCAAGACATTACGCTTACCGGGCGATCTTATATTTCCAAATTTCGCGCGTAAAAAAATTCCTTCTGGTATAAAATTTCTCGACGGCCTGAAGGACAATATGCAGACACTTGGTCCTGCAGCGGCGCAGGAATTATGTTCCTGCCGACTTAAAAAATTGCACACATGTGTTCGTCCGCCGGGGTTGTATCAAAAACGTAACGCACCCATGCCCATGACGGGCCGTTCAAAATTTTAAGTCGAAATTCAAAATTCTATACAATTCAAGTTAACGGTAAACAGAACAACGTTTCCATTGACCGATTAAAACCTGGATATATTTCCACTATTTCGGCCACTTCAGTAGAAAATACCCAAAACACCACCAACCTTTCTGTTTTTCCTCGTTCAATTATAAAACATAACAAATCTTCTTCTAAACCTTCCACCTCTCACAAACACGTATCCTTCTCTTGTACTGTTTCCTCTTTTAGACGGGAGTAGAGTGGTGACTGCCTGGACCGGAATAGGAAAACGAAAGTGAGGATCACGGATAGCTGTGACGTTCGGTTAGTATAGAGAGGAAAATAAACAACAAAGACGAGAAAAATATTACCACACGCTAATTCTTCTTGTACAAAAATCTTTAATAAATTGGAGACAAATAAAGTAGTAACTGTATATACATACAATTACACTATACTATTATAGTTTATAAACACACGGTCTAGACAAGGTTTTCTTGAATTTCTGAAATGTGGAAATTGCATGGGATTTTTAAATACTGGACGCCATCGGGTACCGTACGTTTTGACCTAATCCATCATATTCGGGCCTAATTTTATTTACGCAATTTTTATTTTGTGTACAAATAAAGTTAATTAAAGCTATTGGTAAATATATGTTCCGCCTGCACCCTCGTGGTTTTTAAGATACCTTTTTTTAGTAGATACAGAATTATCTTCACTTCGATGAAGCTATATAAATAATGCCCATAAATTGTATTGGAGACTTATCTTCATTTTTTTTTGCTGAAAATTAAAGGCTTGCATAAAGGCTTTTAAATATTAAGTATTTTAAAATCTCATTTTTTTCTTGACCACTTGCATGATAGAAACAGGCTAACTACATAACATAAATGGCTTTTTATTTATCAAGAATCCTCCAAACCAGAAAAGAGTCCTAAAAAACTTTCATACATTTTCAAGTGATGACCTTTGTTTCATCGTTTCTTTCTTTGAAAAATATAGTTTTTATTATAATTTTATACTCTTATCACGTACTGGTAACTCGATATTCGCGTCCACAGTTTGGGAACGTCTACTCTAAACTAAAGCTTGATCTAAAGAAACCTTGGAAACAAAAAATAGCTGATATATGAGTCCGTTAAGGCATTAGAATGTGAACATCCCAATTCCAGTAACGTAGTCCAAATTTTTCGTTAGTCATAAGCAAAAACCTGTATATGTGCTGTATAATACAAACCTTATTTTTGTTAATAATAACAACCTTCTTGCATTAGGTTCTTAAGGTGGCCAAACTCTCTCGATTTAAACGTTTTGGATCTTGCCTTTAAAACAATACAATATTTGCAAAATTAAATACAGGGGTAACAAGAGCCTTTATTGAGTCACGTGGCGAGGGGGCCATGACATTTCTACCTTTATAACCTTAACCCCCTAGCCACCCTCACTTCATCCACCGATGTTAAATAGAGAAATTGGGTCGAGTGAAAAGCTTTTTTGATTCTGAATCCAACGGTGTCATTTTTTTCGTTTTCTTTGATTCTTGGGAGAATAGTAACACCTCGAAATTGCATTTGAGGTAACAAGCTTTGTGCATGTATCTTAGTCACATCCTATTATACATGATTTTAAAATTTGTTTTGACATTTGGCTCTTGCCAAAAACCCGTACTCACTCGAAGAAAAAATGGAATTATGGAACTATACTTTTCATGGAAGTTGCGCCAACAGCGCTGCAAGTATTCAATTAGCATTATGTGGCTACAAATTCAAGTCATTCCCTTCATAGTAGAACTAGTTGCAAGTGAAGATAGTGATCAGGAAATCCAGCTAATTTTTCAACAGGACGGTGCACCTCCATATTTCGCTTTGGCTGAACGACAGTAACTTGACAAAACTTTTCCTGGGCGATGGATTGGTAGAAGAGGTACCATTGAATGGCCTCCGCAGTCGCCTAATTTGACACCCCTAGATTTTTCTTATGGGGACAACTGGATACCTTAAGATCAAAGCGTACAATACGCCACCAGAACCGCTAGATGCTTTGCACGGTAGAATATTGAATGAATGCCGTTTGATAACTCCAAACATGTTGTCTCATGTAAGACGACGTTTCGAACAGAATCTTTATTTCTGTATGGAAACGAACGGAAGCAATTTTGAACATTTTCTTCTGTAGGTAGTTATTCACGTGTAATGTTTGTAGTTTTGATAAGGAAAGGAAGGTTTATTTAAGTTACTTGCGAACAGTTCTACGGCTCAACTCAAACTGCTTTATTTATTCGCAGATATTCAATTTATAAAAAGAAACAAAGAAACATTCTATTGTTCCGCGTTCGCGCGATTTACAATACATCGAAAATATATATACAGAATGTACAAATACATCATGTTTTGAGTTAACTGTAATTATTTTTATATTCTGTTTTGTTCTTTTATCTTATTAAATCATTACATTCCTTACTGGATTGTTTACTTTTTTTGTGGCGTTAAACAGGTGAAATTGCAATTTCGAAGTGTTCAATTTCGTTCCCTCATGAATCAATGAAAACGAAAACAAATGACACCGTTATATTCAGAATCAAAAGAGTTTGTCAAATATATATCACTCGACCTACTTTCCCTATTTAAAATCTGGGGTGAAGTTAGGGTTGGCTAGAGGGTTAAGGTTATGAAGGTAAAAATGTCATCACAAGTTGTCCCCCTCGAAACAAAAATCGACGTGTCACGGCTATATTTTCAAAAATGCCGCATAACTCAACAAAGTCGCTTGTAACCTCTGAGATGAACCACCTTATAATAATTTACAACCTGATCGAATGCGTTCAATACGCATTTAACTAATAAGACAGAAAGATGATTGATAATATTTTTCAGATATTCCCGAGTTTTACACAATACTCTAAAGATTTCACATATCAATTTCGTTAAGAGAAACGGATGTCAGCTACTTGAATGCGTTCACAAGAAATCCCGAAAAAGCCAGACCTCATAAAATTTGGGCAGGAATAGATTCGAAATGTTTACCATATTTTCGGACAATTAGCAAGCACATATCATTTTATGAAAACATTAATTTAATAATTAAAACATGAATGCAATTGTAACCTTTTGAATGTTTATTGATTCGCACTTGAAATATATTTGTGTACAAATAATTTAGTAATTCACTTTGGTGTTTTTAATATAAAACCATATAAATATCATCCCATTGTGTATAGAAATAGCCTAAAATTCAAACCACCCACTGGTGCCTCGAGCATTGTAAAATTTAAATAAATATAATTCGTATTAAAATATATTGTTGATGTTTTTATATGATATGTATACATTTAAACAATGAATATTCAATTAATGAAAAACCAACATTTGTTCCGATCCCACGGCCGGAAAATAAAACAAACGCGTTGAGATTTACCAAACTGACGAGGAAATCGACGCATTTCTTTTTAACGTGAACCTGTGTATACGCAGCAACAGTGGAAAGTTTTCCTCCGGGAAATCCGCTTGCTGGAAAATTCTGTATCGATTATTTGCTGCGGGAGAAGCGTTTTCCTAATCCTTGCGCAGACTGAAATTTTCTGTGTCATTTGATGGGTGTGAGAAAAGGTAATTGGTTTCGATGACCTGCATCGATCTGGGTCATTGATGATGTATTGCCGCCTTTTAATTAGAGTCATTCTCAGACGTGTTTTTATGCGGTTTTCGGATTATATAAATTATAAAATGGTTAGATAATAATTTTGCGAATCTTTAAACTTGGCCCAATTATAGTAATCATTTTAATACACAGCGGGAATTTTTAATATGTGAGCATGCTAATTGCTAACATTTAACTTTTAGTTTAGTCAATTTAAAAAAAATCAATTACAGGGTGCCTTTGACAATTAATACAAACATTGTGTTATTTCCCAAATCAGTTTATTAAGTCATAATAATATACCGTATGTCCCGTTTCAAGACGCATCATATGGAATTCCCATGTAAAATTTTCAATTGCAGTTTGTATCTCTATTATTGAACTTAAAAGGTCGGAATAAATTTAGAATCATTCCATTATCTACTAGCATTATTTTCGAAGTTTTATTTATTATCATAGCAACTACTATTTTGAGGATTTTATTTTCGAATATTTTTTCACTATTTTTAAGCTATATTTCCTAATAAACTAAAGAGAAAACAAAAATAAAACTTCGAAAATAATGCTAATGGGTACAGAAATCATTCTAATTTTATTCTGACCTTTGAAATAAAATAATAGAGAGACAAACTGCAATTGAAAATTTTGTATGGGAATTCCCTATGGTGTGTCTTGAAACGGGACACACGGTATACAAAGGAAGAAAAAATTTTATTCTATATTGGGATTTTGATAAAAATAGTTTGCGAAATAATCCTGTTCGACCAATTCCATCGATTGTCACGGTTGACAATATTGGAAGATATAAGACAATAACTCTGTTGAAATGAGTACAGTAAATGGAAAACTTGCCATGTTTTAACCCTTTGCGGGGCGGTGGGACATATACGTCCCACCTACATTCCCTCGCTCAGATGGCATTATTTTGTACCCTAGGCCATGTCTCACGTGGACAATGGGTGCTGGGGGTTTTAGGAGTTCCCTCAACTACCTAAACTAAAAATTTGGCATTATTGTTCACTGGGAATTTGTTATTAACAAATAAAGATGAAAAAAACAACTTTTTTCAGAAAACAAACGGTCACGTGAAATTTTTGCAATTAACAATATGATTTATTACCTAGATATATGTTTTTGGGGTCGCTGATTATGAATTCGGTGTCAAAAATGACTTTTGGCAGCTGTCAACTGTCAAAACAGCTGTCAAGATTCACAAAATATTTGAGATTCGCGAAAAACGCGCTGATTTCATCTTCTGGTGTTCTCTAGTCCTGACTTACGATAAGCTGATATATATTTTAGCAATTGGCCGCTGCCAATAGACTGTCAAAAGACGAGAATGGTAATTAAAATCTAATCTGACTAGCATTCCGGGTATTATTGAGGAGCCTGATTTGGGATGGGGACTTCGGAGTGTATCGCTCATTCTACAACTTGTGAATTGTTCGATATGGCAATAGTACTTGACAGTTCTCATCGGACTGCCAAGATGGTGCAAGGGTCACAGAAATGGAAGCTGCCACTCATTTTATAGATTTTCGCGGTCACTGTTCGCGATTTCAATACCTAAAATATTGGTTGACAGTTGACAGTTGTCAACGGACTGTCAAGATGTTGCAAGTGTCACAGAAATAGAAGCTGCCACTCATTTTATAGTCTTTCGCGGTCACTGTTCGCGATTTCAGTGATTAAAATATCTTTTGACAGCTGTCAATTGCCAAAAGAGCTGTCAAGTTAGATCATCTTCCGTTATTCCGTAAGAATAGTTTCTATCTGAAAAAATTTTGTATTTTGAAATGAGAATTCAAGATTTTGAAGAGGATGAAATCCCAAGTGATATTGAATCAGTAAATGACGATTTCGACGATAGCGAAGAGGAGGAGTCTCTCTGTCAGGATGATTTATCAAAAGAGTCATTTATCGGGCTCAGTGCTCTAGAAAGAGAGTCAGACTAGTGACTCAGATGACAATACTCCTCTAAGCATTCGGCTATCTGGGATGGACGGAATCTGGGAGAGAAAGCGTAGGGATGCTACCAATAAACCTTTTGTCGAACATACTGGCCCTAAAAATCTACCAGAGAATGTCAAGAGCCCGGGAGATTTTTTTTATGTTTATTTTCTGAAACCAATATTAACTCCATTGCAGATCAAACTAATCTCTATTGCTGTCAACAGAAAAATGAATTCACGGATATCACCCCCCAAGAAATCAAACAATTTCTCGGTCTGAACATAATGATAGGAGTTAAACGGTTACCATCCTACCGCGATTATTGGTCTTCCAACGTCCAACTCAATGATCGTTATGTTAGTTCTACGATGAGCGTGAAGAGATTTTCGTTTTTACTATCCAGTTTACATCTGAATGACAGTTCCAAAGAATCAAAGAAGAATGAAGCTGGGTACGATAAATTGTACAAAGTAAGACCCTTTATTGACAACCTCTCAGACACATATTTGCGATTTTATGACCCAACTAGAAATCAAGCGGTGAATGAGAGCATGATTAAGTTCAAGGGCAGAAACTCCATGAAGCAGTACGTACCCATGAAACCGGTCCCGAGAAGATTTAAATCTTGGGTGAGAACTGATTATTATGGCTATGTTTGTGAGTTCCAAAAGTATACCAGAAAGGTCCAGGGAAGACCAGAACTTTTCTTAGGCGAAAGGGTAGTAAGAGATCTGACTCGTACTTTGGTCAACAAAAACTATTGTATTTATTTTGATAATTCTTTTACCACCGTGGCCTTGATGTCGAGTTTGCTAGTTGACGGAATTTTGGCATGTGGAACGGTGCGGAAAAATAGGAAAGATTTACCCAAACTACAAACGAGAGATAAAGAAATGTCGCGCGGGGATAGCGAATTCTGGACTTCTTATAAAGGCATACAACGGGTGAAGTGGATCGATAAGAAGCCGGTACGTTTTCTAACCAATTTCCACGAAACCAATTTCCACGATGCTTCTATCATCTCAGAAAGTAGAAAAAAGCAGAAAGATGGAACTCTGCAGGTAGTTTCTTGTCCGATTCTAGCCAAGGATTATAATGCCAATATGGGCTGCGTTGACAAAGCGGATGCCATTAAAAATTGTTACCAAATATCTCGCAAGAGTAACAAATGGTGACATCAAATTTTTTGGCACTTCGTGACGTGACTTTGGTGAATTCTTTTATTTTATATAAACTGCCCTTTCCACAGAAAACTTTATCGCCCAAGGACTTCCGGCTATCAGTGGTTGATCACCTATTAGGGTTTCCTGATCGTTCAAAAAGAGGGTGACCTTCGTCCGAGCTCCCTCAGAGACCTCATTTCCCAGGTACTCGAGAAACTTGACACCGATGTGCATATTGCAGTTCAAAGGCAAATGAAAAACGGACAAAATTTTATTGCAAAACCTGCAATGTTTCCCGGTGCATTGATGAGAAGAGCAATTCTTATGAGAAATTTCATCTAGCTAAAACATCATGAAATCGTAACAAACGCTCGAAAAAATTCAAAACAATACGTGGTTTATAGAAAAATGTTTTTTTGAAAATTATAAATAAACAAAAGAAAGATAAACACTTACAATGATTGTGAAAAAAAAACAAACAAAAAATACAAGAAAAAACAAAATACAAGAAAAAACAAAATACAAAAAAAAACAAAAAAAAACACAAAAAAAAATATACAAAAAAAAATGGAACTGGCATCTTCTCACGTCCATGTCGTTAGTTCTGGGTCACGCAAAGCGGGAGAATATGTCTTTAGCAGCCTTCGACAAAAAAAATGTGATTTTCTTGCTTGTCACAATTTGAAAGTTTGAGTGAGTGTAAAGCTGCCAAAACTCATTTTGGATGTAAATACAAGAAAACGAAATGTAGCCTGAATATATGAATATTCAACCTGTTCGTTAATCTGCAAGCAAAAAATTAAGTCTTACTAAGACTATAAACAAATAACTTATTGAAACAACTACTTCCCTGGCTAGTGCC
Organism: Ocypus olens; assembly: GCA_910593695.2. Classification (NCBI taxonomy): domain Eukaryota; kingdom Metazoa; phylum Arthropoda; class Insecta; order Coleoptera; family Staphylinidae; genus Ocypus; species Ocypus olens. The sequence goes on from OU343047.1 coordinate 31,417,917, forward strand.
ACGCCGGATATTGAATGATACAAAAGAAATTTGCATTATATTACTAGTACTACTAGATAATGACATTGGTTTAAGATCGTTTATTTCTACATACAAGACTAACTTAGAAAATTATTCTGAAATGAAATGTGAAACTTTAAACTGTAAATGTTATTATTAAAATGAAAAAACCAGAAAACATTTTGACAAGGACACACAGTGCTAAACTTATCTAGTGTTACTAGATGAAACAAATTTAATAATAACTAAAAATAATACTGAATTAAAAAATATATGAAAATTAAGTAATTGGCCATCTGCAGACACGTTTCGAGATTTATCTCTCATCAGTGCAGCTTCGCATTTAAATTGAATGTTAAATAATAAAATACACTTACGTGAAGGTGATCGTTAACGTGGAGACATCGTAAACGACTGAGGAGATTATGAAAGGTTTGAACGGGTTTTATACCTGATTTTGGGGTGATTAGTGAAAGTACAGATGTGAAGAAATAAATGATCTTGTTTTCGTTGGAAAACCGAATACACGATTAAATAATAAACAAATTAGAAACAACTTTACTTGTTGCAGAAAGCATTAGATAAATACAACGCCGATACGACGTCTCCACGTTAACGATCACCTTCACGTTAGTGTATTTTATTATTTAACATTCAATTTAAATGCGAAGCTGCAATGATGAGAGATAAATCTCGAAACACGTCTGCAGATGGCCAATTACTTAATTTTCATATATTTTTTAATTCAGTATTATTTTTAGTTATTATTAAATTTGTTTCATCTAGTAACACTAGATAAGTTTAGCACTGTGTGTCAAAATGTTTTCTGGTTTTTTCATTTTAATAATAACATTTACAGTTTAAAGTTTCACATTTCATTTCAGAATAATTTTCTAAGTTAGTCTTGTATGTAGAAATAAACGATCTTAAACCAATGTTATTATCTAGTAGTACTAGTAATAACATGCAAATTTCTTTTGTATCATTCAATATCCGGCGTGGCACTAGCCAGGGAAGTAGTTGTTTCAATAAGTTATTTGTTTATAGTCTTAGTAAGACTTAATTTTTTGCTTGCAGATTAACGAACAGGTTGAATATTCATATATTCAGGCTACATTTCGTTTTCTTGTATTTATCTAATGCTTTCTGCAACAAGTAAAGTTCTTTCTAATTTGTTCATTTTGGATGTGTTAAAGGTCTCAGAAAGCTATAGAATGATGTCCAATTCGTATTTTTACGTCTACTGCTCTATCCTGACAGGACTGTGTCGGTATTTGACAGTAAGCTTGGTCCTCAAATTTTCCAAAATATTCAATAAATGCTGATTTTTGTATGATCTTTGCTGATTACTTTATTTTACAGTTGGTTTGGCAGTTGCCAGCTGCCAATGCTTATCTCGGATATCGATATTCTGTCCGGTAAAACCATGCCAACCCTGTATTTTGATTTCGCTCTCTTCACTGGGACAGTTATTTGACAGCTGTCAACTGCCAACATATTCTTCCCACTTCATTGTTAGTCATCAATTATATTCCCAGAGAGCCAATGAACGTCTGGCTACTGGGTTTGATTTTATAATACATGACATAATACTTGACAGCTGGGTTGACAGTTGACAAGCTGTCAAAACTCTTCCGGCGTTGCAATCTTGTTCAGCGACCTTGGGAAGCGGGAAACTACGCCCAACTTGTTTTTTCTTTCGCTACATTCTGTCCCTTTTGACAGTTTTTGACAGCTGTCAACTATCGAAATATTCTTCCCACATCATTATTGGTCTGTAACCTTCCTGGATCAGCCAATGGACGCCTATTTCCAGATTTTAATTGCATTTTCCGACACTTGACAGCCGATTTGACAGTTGACAGCTGTCAAAACTCATTTCTGACACCTAAATCGGAATCAGCGACCCCGAAAACCTTAAGTGCCAAAGTGCCATTAGTTTCCCCGTTTCACCTCCTTCCCAGAAATGTGCCCCTCAAAAGCTTAACTGAAGATATGGAGTTAAATACTCTGATGAGATTGCAGAACACCCAACCACATATCCGTAGTTTAGTTGAGAAATTTGAAATCTCAGCTACAATTACAAATCTTAGTAACTTTTTGAAAAATTAAATCAAAAGAACTGATTTGATTTTAGTGAAACTTTATTTAAATTAACAAATCAAAATGAAGACATTTTAAGGAAATGGTTTTTACAGACATAGCCACTGTATGACCTCGTCGTAGTCTCAAAATTATCGGTTCGTATCCATTAACCCTTTAAACTATACTAGTAATCAAACTTTCCCTTTTTTTATCAAACACAAACGATCATGTACAAAACTTAATCCATACCAGAAAAAGTTAATGTCTGGGCAGGAATTGTCGATAATTTCCTTATCGCGCCCTTTTTTAATCAGGGATATCTCAATTAAACTAATTTTTAGAACTGCTTAGGGAAGATATACTGAGAATGCAACTCATCTGTCACGTAGTATTATATACACCAATCCACTAACGACAATTAAACTGGGCGGACCAATAGCATGATTATTGCAGCATACAACGCAAATCTAATGTGCGCCAATCAGCTGCTTGAATCGACGAACACACGTCACCTGTCACATAACCTAATTCAGACGCGCGCATATTTTGTTTCGGCATGCCGCGTATTCATTATATTTTCTTTCTAAATATAATTCTTGGTGCGGTTTATAATCGAGATTTTTTTTTAATAAATGCCACTTATCTGAATCCCAATCTTCCGAAATGCAACAAGTGCTTGGCACTCGTTGTGCGCTCCGATGATACTTGAGGACACGGTGTAATACAATCAAGTACACACACGGGCAGATTTGAAATAGTAGATATGCCACAGAAAAAAAAAATATGTACAAGCGGCAGCCGACACGATCTTATATCTTAAACAAGTGAATATTAGCAAAGTTTTACGATTGAAAATTGACTACCAACACCCTAGTTTTTTGTTTACTAGTGAATCTTTTTCTGAAGTGGCACATTGGAAAGTAACTCCGATACGTAAAAGAGGAAAAACCATTATATATCTTAAAAATATCTCAATATACCAGACAATATAAGGGCGGTGACAACAAGAAAAAACACTTAATATTCATGATTCCATGTCTACAACACCATAAACACCAAGTATTCTAGGCTAATTTAGCTAAATAATATACTGGCACTTAGCCAGAACAGTCGCTTAGCCAAGTTTTCATTTTCTCTGATTTTGTCGTAGCAAATGTAGGTGTAAGGCAGATATGTTAGATAACACTGGCCGGCAAAAAAAAAATCGAGCCATGACACCATTCCTGCTGATTCTTATGTAAAATGCCTTCCTGAATCTAAATATGACCCCCGTTTTTTTCAATCACCCACCAATTGCGGGGGACTTCCCCCTACCTATTGATCACTTTGCGATCATTTGGAGGGATCAAGAGGATTATTACTTAAAAAAGTGAAAAGTTCTAAAACGTGGACATGTGTAGCAAGGAGGTAGATTTGGGGGGATTTGCCCCCGTAGATTGTAAAAAAATCATTAAAAACGATCGATTCTTCCGTTTTTTTACAATCTTTTAATTTACGCGTAACTTTCACCCGCTTGATCAAGCTACTGTAAAAAATAGTTGCTTTTCTTTGCGCTTTTAAAGTCAATTCCCCACAAACATAGCAGAAGCTATCTGGATGATTTTTTCACTCCTATGGCATAATTAAACAATAAATAAATGCTCGATATCACTCAGCGAAAAAAATGTCTTTGTACACAATTTAAACAAATTGGAAACAAAATCCCGCCTAGAGCACCAATTTGACTCTACGATGGGTAGAGATGTACTGAGGTAAGATAAGGATTGCAGTGCAGGACTATAATGATAAGACCAATGCAAGTTTAAACTTGTCAAAGCATACAATTTCCTGTACAAACCTGTGCACGCGAGGTATTGAGAGCGCCATCGTGGTGCAGTGAATCTTCCTAACTGTTGTTATATATTTTTATTACTGTTGATATATATTATGGCTTCATATTTTTATTATTGTTGCTATATATTATTCCTTAATATTTTTATTATTTAGGAGTGTTTGGGGGTGGTTGAGGGGGTCTGGAAAATAAGTGAATAAATTGCAAAAAAAAGGAAAAATTGATCATTTATAATGATTTTTTTTACAATTTAAGGGGGCAAATCTCCCCAAATATACCTCCTTGCCTAAACATTTCCATGTTTTAGAATTTTTCACCTCTCTAGACCCTCAGAGGAAATGTAAAGGTTAAAATAATTCTTTTAATCCCTCCAAATGAACGAAAAGTGATCAAAATACATTGGGGGGCATCCCCCGAAAATGGTGGGTGATGGGGAAAACGAATGTCATATTCGAATTCGGGAGATCATTTTACATAGGTATTAGCAGGAATGATGTCGGTGCTAATTTTCATGCCGACCAGCGTAATTATTTAAAAAGTCTTTTGTTTTGTTATGTGAACATTTTTTATAATTTCTCTGTTTAACCATTTTGGCACTTAGCCCCTTTGTTATTTTTGCTCCTTGATTGTTATATGATATTGTGTTGTGTTTGTTTCCCTATGAATTGTAACAAATAAATATTAAAAATTATTCTAATATTTAATACGTTTGTATTTTTACTAATACCTAATTTACATCCTTGTGTGAAGCACAGTAATTTCATATACTTACAGTTCGGGAGCGGTACCCGAATTGCAAGCTGCAGTAAAAATATGGAAAGCACAATGCGATTGAAGTGTGTTTACGAAACCTAAAATGCTAGCAATTACCATGTTTAGAGATTAAAATTATCGCTGTGTATATTATTAATTATACCTTTAAGAACCAATTTAAAACGACTAATATGTAATATAATAAGCAAGAAAAATTCATGAACTAAGAACACCAGGTAATCAAGGCAAATGCCGAGAATTACAGGGTGGCCCATCTATGAGTTGCTTTTTGAACTATCGACTTTGACAGCTCGAATGACTTTGCCAATGTGTCAAATATTTAGTAAAAGGTTTGCGGTTTACGAAATGGTTAAGTTCACGCTCGAACAAAATTGGGAAATATTGAAAACTTCCAAAATGGTGAGTCTTTAACCGAAACTGCAAGAAAAATGCGCACAAAATTCGGGAAAAATAAAGCGCCTTCCAGGCAGTTTGTGGATAAATTTGTGAAGACTGTGCGTGAAAGTGGCTCGTTAATGGACAAAGCAACGCGTTCCCGTGCTCGTCCAGTGCACCCAATCGAAAATATTGCTGCTGTTGCCGAAAGTGTGAGTGACAATCCATCAACATCAACTCGACACCACTCGCAGGAATTGAACATTTCTCGCACGTCCCCTCAAAGAATTTTGACGAAAGACCTCGGTTTGAATTCAATTGGTGCAAGAGCTGAAGCCGCATGACCATCCGATGCGATTTCGGTTCGCTCAATAGGCCGAAGAACGCTTGATGGAAGATGAGCGTTTTTATCGAAAAATCATCTTTTCAGATGAAGCTCATTTCCACCTCGGTGGTTATGTCAATAAGGAAAACTGCCGCATTTGGGGCTCAGAAAATCCACACCTAATCATGAAAAAGTCACTGTACCCACAACTAGTGACTGTTTGGTGGGGTATGTGGTCCGGCGGCATCATTGGTCCATTTTTCTTCGAAAACGAAGCAGCAGCCGTCGTAACCGTCAATGGTGAGCGCCATCGCGGCATGTTGGAAACATTTTTCTTTCCCCGAATGGAAGAGGAAGACATCGGTTGCATTTGGTTCCAGCAGGACGGCGCCACGTGCCATACAGCCAACGTTACAGTCAAACTTTTGCGCGGTACGTTCGAAAATCGCATAATTAGCTGAAACGGCGATATCAACTGGCCGCCTCGCATCTGCGATTGGACCCTGTTGGACTATTTTTTGTGGGGAGCCGTCAAGGATAAGAGCTACGCCAACCATCCAGAGACGATTGACGACCTAAAGCACGAGATTGAAGTCGCCATTGCAGCCAGTGAGGGTCCACACCATCGAAAATGTCATGAAAAATTGGATCGACAGAATGGGCTACTGCAAAGCCAGCCGGGGCAGCCTTATGAATGAAGTGGTCTTCCACTATTAAACCGCAATGTTGGGGCTATTCAATAAAAAAAAAATCATTGAAAAATATCCACCCGTCTTTTTTTTATAGCAATTTTAAAATGCAACTTTTTCGTGGGACATCCTATATTTGACGTTCACAGTTCACAAATGTTGTCAACACAAAATATTCACTTAAAATGGATAACTACAAAATACTGGAAAAAGTGTTATAAATTATAAAAAAAAAAACATGGGGTGGGATTTGTACGGTGCAAAACCACGAACAATTGGTACAAAACGCAACGTCACGTTGTGTACTTTCGAGTTTTCTATTTGGTTGTTATATATGAATTGCATTCTCCGAAAAAATAAAAATTTCTGTGCAGCTACATTTGAAAATAGATGTTAAAAAGATTGCCGTTGACTTGTCTATTTGATTTGGTACTTTATTTATTACCCTTTGTACAAAACGCCTTGCTATTATGCGAAAGGCATTTCTAATGCGAATTTTTAGTTCTTCTAGGTTATTTATTATAAATTTAATTAAATGTAAATGGTCATGGATTGGGCGACCGCTCTAGATGGTCAATGAAACCACCACTTCCAATACATAAAGAAAATTCTTGATTTAAGAAATTTCTTATGGCCCTTGTGTTGTGGTGGGTGTCCCGTCCTGCTGGAACCAGATCCGGCGCATTCTGCCCGGGAGAATATCACTTAAATATACTGGCCGCCATAAATAAATGAACAACCAGTTAACGTATTGTATTTAAATGAAATTTTAAGAAAACGTGTATTTTCTCGTATTAAAAAATGGTGATGTGGCCATCATGTTACTTTCTCCGACTTTATATTTACGTTTTCATGGGTTTATTTTCAATTGAAATCATATTTTAAATGATTATAGAGCGTTGTGTAAACTCGGATGAAACTGACGTTTAAAACGTCAAAATCATGAAATATGGAAAAATTATACTTCAAATGTAAAAACTCGGTTTACTCAAAAACTAACGAGATTTCGAAAAAAACTTATTCTTTAGAAGTTGTTCATTTTGGCATTCTCTACAATTATTATTCACATAAATTTGCTGTAACTATTATCGTTTCATAATTATAAACCAAAAATAAAAAAATAATAATAATTTTTTTTCTCGATTGGCAATGATTTTATGAAAAATATTTTCAAGCAAAAGATGTTCATTTCTTTGTTGTCTTTGATGTTTGTTTGAATGTTTTTGTAATATTTTTCATATTTAAGAAAATATTGGCAAAAAACAAAAAACAGTTAAGGTAAACACCCACTTCCGGTGTACGAAATTTTACCAAAAGCTTTTCAGTTCTTAGGATTATCAAATAAGACGTATGTTCAAAGTTTCACATCAATTGCTCTATTAGTTTTTGAGATACAGCGCACACAGACAGACACACACACAGACAGACAGACACACACACACACACACAGACACAAAAAAATTTTTTCCAGAAATTGTTGAAATGACATCTAGGGACCCCAAAACGGATATTTCCGTAAAAAAAATTTTTGAAAAAAAAATCACGATCACAATACTTTCTCGTACTTCGTAACGGAGAAAGTAAAAAACGATGAAGATAGAATAAAGATTAATCAAGTTATCATCAACAATGAAACAGAAACTTTTTCTTTTCATTCAACATTAGTTACTTAAGCGTCAATGCAAAGTATAGTTATAAACTTACTAAGTAAACACATTAAAGTTTAAGGATTATCAATTCGTGATATTGCCGCTCGCGTGGGACGCAGTGTAGTCACAATTTCCCTATATTGGTCAGAAAATAATGAGAAACGACGACGTTTGCGTCCCGGACGTCCTAGACACACCACTCATCGTGATGATCGTGCTCTTCGCGATTTTTTTTTTCATCAACAAGGAAAATTGGTGATGGATGGAGAGGATTAACTGATCATTAAATCTCCTTACGATCGACGTATCAAAGAGTTCGATCTTTGGGGCTCAGATCATACCGACCATCGTTTTGTTTATCTCTCCGCACTCCTCGGTACTGCACGGCGGCAATGGTGTAACAAGAGCTTGCATGAAATTAAGTCAACTTTAGTGATGAATCTCGATTTTGTTTAAGGGCTCATGATGGTCGTAAATTGGTTAAAAGAAGTACAGCGACATGCTGCTCTCACTCAACGCGTGATGTTGTGGGGGGAAATCTGCTATGGAGGCAGATCTCCTCTAGTAGTTATTCAGGGAGCATTAAATGCAAATCGGTACATTAACGACATGTTTGAACCAGTGTTACTCCCATATCTGCAAGAAATAGAAAATCCCTTTTTCAGCAAGATACTGCGTGGCCGCATACCGCAAGGGTTGTTATCGAGTTTCTAAATACTACCAATGTTGATCTGCTTCTATGGCCTTCTCGTTCGCTAGACTTATCACCAATCGAACATGTGTGGAATATGGTAGGACGGTGAATACATGATTTACAGCTGCCCCCAAACAATGCAGATGCCTTTCAGCAATGGATTTTAGAAGCATGGGATAGTAAACCTCAGGCTGGCATAGATTCGCTCATTTCAAGTATGTCTAATTGGCTAGCTTATTGTGTAAGAAACAGAGGAGGGACGACGCATTATTAGTGGTAACAATGTTCGTATCTTGCTGAACAAAACGTTTTCTGAAAATTTCATTAAAATACATCGGCATTAAGTGGATGTTCATTTATTTATGGTGGCCAGTATATTGCTGAAACTCAGTTGTTACGAATTCTAAATATCTATCACCAGATAGAAAAATTTTATTCAAAGAGAAATGAGCCAATAACTTTATTACCATAGATCCCAGCCCATACATTAATACTAATTTGAACTTGTTTTCTCAGTTCTCTGTTCTCGCTAGGATTTCAGGATCAGGCACGATAGGGATTTCCATGTTAAATTATTACTATTCAAATATTGGCTCCCCAAATTATTTTAGAGAAAAAAAGTAAAAAATTTTTTTGTAGAGAAAAAATACTGTCCTCACCTTACTTATTTTTTTACCTTCCATACAAATCATAAGTGCACGCGAAATCTATCGAATGCATATTACTAGGGAAGTTTCGAAGGCAATTTTTTCATCAAAATTGCATGCGATTTTTTCCAAAGAGTAACTCGCTTGAGTTAAAGAACGTCATTACAGATGATAGATAATTTTTGTAAAAGCAACCACTGTTATTAATTTATACATTATTCGCGCATGCGTGAGTTTTTTCTGTAGGTGCACTCAGTTGTCCACATGGAAATATAACATTAGATGTTACTTACGTTTGTACCCAATTTTCTAAAATATGATGTAATTCACTCTACATTAATAATATTACGTATTTAGCACTTTTAAAGTACAAATTTACGATTTGCTTTGTAAGCGGATATCCTTTGAGCGGTAATTATAAACTAAAGCCAGTCGTGTTTAATGATTTATGCCACTACATTAATGAAGTGCGCTTAAATGATTAGAAGTCCACGATTTTAGAGTAATTGAATTAATTAATCACGCTCTCCATACGGCGAAAGACGCAGTTATACTTACAGAGCGCATTTCATTTAGTTGACCTGATATCAGAATCAATATTAATTACTGCAATGCTCATACCCATTCACATAAACTTTAGCTTTAAACCATGATTACTATGTATGATATATGACTTTACAACTCTACTAAATATTGATCATATTGCGAAATAACATAAATGGTATTATTTTATGAAATAGTAGAGTTTATCATCATCGCATCGCTCTAATTTTAGTTGGTTGTAAATGAATATTTTTGTAATGTTGTCAAATTACGAAACATAAAAACATGTATGATTTCAATAAGAACACCAGTTCTGCTTCGATAGGATTGTTTAAAGAGCATAAGCCTAAAAGATTGTATATTTTTCACGGGCTGTAACTAGCTCCTGGTAGATATTATTTCAATTTGCTATTTTCGCAAGAGTTGCTTACTTTAATGTTAATAGTAGTATATGATATCTAATTTAGAAATCAATGAAGAGGGTGGTTGCGACCGTAACTACGTAATAATCTATCATTTAACTGGATTGGAAAATTGACTACAGTTTAACCAATGATTGTAAAAAATGTAATACAGGGTGTAGAATTGAATCAGGCACCAGAGGGATTTCCTTGTTAAAAAACAGCTTAATGGAGCAATTAACATGAAACTTTGAACATAAGACTTATTTCACAATCGGAATTGTTTTCCGGCACACCGGAAGTGGTCTTTACCTTAACCATTTTTTTTTGTATTTTTCCAATAATTTTTTAAATATGAAAAATATTAGAAAAACATTTAAACGAATATTGAAGACAACAAAGAAGTGAACATCTTTTGTTTGAAAATATTTTTATAAATTTATTGCTTTTCGAGAAGAAAATGTTTTCATTTTTTTTCATTTATTTTAATTACAATTATCTTTCAAAATTTTGACGTTTTGAATGTCAATATCATCCGAACCTGCAAAACGCTTGATGTACCTTTAACATATAATTTAAATTGAAAATAAATCATAAAAGTATAAATGTAAATAACTGTTATATCATCGAATCGGAGAAAGTAACATGATAGCCACATCACCTTTTTTCACTACATATTAACACTTTCTCTAAATTAATATGGGGAGCCAATATTTGAATACTGGAAATTTAAAGAAATCCCTATGGCGCGTGAACCAATTCCACACCCTGTATAACGTGAGAAGACAGTTATACTGAGTGTTTGTTGAATTTGGTTCTCGTTTATCACGTGGTGAAACATTTTTAATATTACTGGTTGTTGAAATTAGGCACTTGGTAGGTTTCACAAATTTTATACTTTTTATTCCGACTAGTTTCGATTGTTACATTTCCTAGATAATGATGTAACAATCGAAACTAGTCGGAATAAAAAGTATAAAATTTGTGAAACCTACCAAGTGCCTAATTTCAACAACCAGTAATATACTGAGTGTTCGATGAAAACGCCCAATGCCATAACTGTTATTTATTGACCGATGTAAATCAAATAAAAACCATAATAAATAAGGCTGTTATTCGTTCAAAATTCATATTTACTTTTTAAAGGGTTAAGTAAAATACTTTTTAATTTTCAAAAACTTTTATTGCTTTGAACCAGGGGCGGCTCGTTTTATAGAGCCACGAAGCTATGGCACTACCTGTAGACTCAAGCTCAGCAAAAAATTTTAACTTATTCTTAAAAAAACTTTTTAAATGTTAAACAACACCTCAGCATGGAAGTTCCACATTAATTTCAACAGATGGTTAAAATTTTGACAGATTATTTCTGAATAATGTGTTTTTACAAATTTCCAAAGAAAACAATCGCAAGTTTACCACAACAAAAATGGCTGCACTAAAAAGAAAATTTTGATGACAAAAAAGGCGCATTTTTCAAAATACAAGTAGGGATTGCACATTTATTTTAACAGATGGTTTAAACTTTGACTGACTAATTCTGAATAATGCGTCTTTATGAATTTTCAAAGAAAATCATCGCAAGTTTACCACAACAAAAGTGGTTTCACTAAAAGGCAAATTTTGATCACCAAAAAGGCAAATTTTTACTTGAGAATTATATATTTCCTTCAACATATGCTTGAAATTTTGACAGACCAATTTTAAATAATGTCTCTTTATAAATTTCTTCAAAAAATAATCACAAGTTTACCACAACAAAAATAGTTGCACTTGAAGAGTAAATTTTGATAACAAAAAAAGCGGATTTTTTAGAAATTCACATGGCAATTCTACATTTATTGCAACAGATGGTTGAAATTTTGACAAACTAATTCGGAATAATGTGTCTGCAAATTTACAAAGAAAATAATCGCAAGTTTACCACAACAAAAATGGTTGCACTAAAAAGCAAATTTTGATGACCAATAAGGCGCATTTTTCAGAAATTTGCATGGTAATTCCACATTTATTGCAACAGATGGTTGAAATTTTGACAGACTAATTTTGAATAATCTGTCTTTACAAATTTCCAAAGACAATAATTTTCTTCTAAATTTTCGATTTTTTTGTTAAAATTTTCGAATTTTTGGCCCGCAATTTTGATTTTTAGGATCGAATTTTTGGTCAAAGTTTTTATCCTATATTTTAGATTTTTTTAACCTAAATGATTGCTTTCTATACGCAACTTTTTTATTTTTTGCCGATATTTTCAAGTACAGTTTCTGATTTCTTGGCCTTCATTTCAGATTTTCTAACTTGAATTATTATTTTTTTGTTGCCGAATTTTTTTATTGTTTGGTTACTTTTTGACTACCGTTTTGAGCCAAAGAGTTATTTTGGGAGCTGAAAATTGCAAATTAATTTAGTTTTCCTTGATTTTTCAATTTTTTGGTTTGCATTTTTTATTTTTAAACCAGCATTTTTTATTTTTTTGGCCTTTATTGTAGATATTTGACCGCGAATTTTAGATATTTGTCTAAATTTTTTATTTTTTGGTGCTCATATTTTAGTTTTTTTCCTTAATTAAGAGCTAATTCTGCAAGTGATTATTTTTTTACAATTTTTCAAAACATTGAGTGCAATTTCCGTTCCCTCCTGTGCATAGTTTTAGTAATTTTAGAGCTAATTCTACAAGTGATTATTTTTTTACAATATTTAAAAACATTGAGTGCAAATAATTTCCTTCACTACAGAGCAAATTTTGAGTTTATTCCCTTGTTTTCTGCAGGGGCATGTCGCTGTGACTATTTTTGAATAATTGAAGTTTATTTGAAGCGAAACCTTCGTGTAATAATTTTTTTCATTTTTAAATCGTCAAGTGCAAATTTCCTTTGCTACAGAGCAAATTTCAAGTTTTTTCTCATGTTTTCTGGGGCTAATCACCCCGAGTGCTGAAAATGGCAATTTTCGTACTTGAATTTTCAATCTTCTTGTTTTCATTTTTTTATCGTTAAGCCCGGATTTTGATATTTTGGTCTAAATTTGTAATCTTTTAGCCTTATTTTTTTCTAAATTTTCGATTTATTTGTTAAAATTTTTTGGTCCGCAATTTTGATTTTTAGGATCGAAGTTTTGGTAGTAGTTATGCATTTTTTATCCTATATTTTACATTTTTCGAACCTAAATGATTGATTTTTATACGCGACTTTTTTTATTTTTTTGCAGATATTTTCAAGTTTTTTTTATGGTTTTTGATTTCTTGTCCTTGATTTTATATTTTTTACTTTGAATTATTATTTTTTATGGGCGATTTTTATTACTTCTAGGTTACTTTTTGACTAAAATCGATTAAATTTAATTTTTTTTTTCAAAAAATTTTTTTTTAAGACTGAGACTATTCTGAACACTATTTGTCCATAAAATTTTTTATTGTTCTATACTTTAGATTTTTAACGTGTGTGATTGATTTTTATTTGCAAATTTCTGATTTTTTGCCGATATTTAATTTGTATAATTTGTCATTTTCATGTTCCATAATTTTGACGTTTCAAATGCCAGTATCATCCGATCTAATAAATTGTGAAAATGGCTTTGAACTCGCAACAATTGTTTCGCCACACTGTGGCTTCTTCAGGCGAAGAAATCGTAACAGTACAAGTTTGTTCGTAGTTTAAATAGTAATTAGGGTGGTGGGACGGGGGTTAGAATATGTTTCATTATAAAAATAAAAATAACAATCCCCTAACCCGCGTCCCACCACCCTAATTACTATTTAAACTACGAACAAACTTGTACTGTTACCATTTCTTCGCCTGAAGAAGCCACAGTGTGGCGACACAATTGTTGCGAGTTCAAAGCAATAAAAGTTTTGGAAAATAAAAAGTATTTTGCTTAACCCTTTAAAAAGTCAAAACAAATGGCCGTTCAAATGCTAGGAAATGACACCAGTAACTTCGTTACCAAATAATAGCCAACTAAAAAATTTAAATGGTTGCCTATAGTGTTTTAAACTTATTAAATTAGGCATTATTTTTTTGAATCCTATATATGTTGTCTTTTATTCAAAACTTCGAAAAAAAAATCAATCTTCTATTTAAAATTATATATCTCAAAAATTATAATTGCGTGCCTTGGAAAAGCATGACAAATGTCATCTTTTGTGAGGTCAGGTCAACATAGATAATAACATAATGTTATTTACATTATTTGTAAATAAATAATGGAGAATATTCTCCGTATACAGCTAAATCATCATGCCTCTGACAGGGATCGAACCGCAACCTCTAGATCTCCGGTCTGGGATGCTGTCATTTGGACCACAGAGGCCCCACAATTTCGATCCCGCCAGAGTACATATTTACACTTCCAATTGCCTTTTCCATGTCAATTCATTCTCAAAATTTGTGTCGAATCAATGGCTCGTGCCAAAAAATTTAATTTATCCGGCCAAATTCTAACCTCTTGTGGTATTACCCCCGATTAATGTGATGATTGAGCTTGCATCTGATTAACAAGAGTTATAATTCTGGGTTGAGTTTTTGTCAAGGCCAATCTCATGTTCAAGATGACATCCAGGTTATATATTGTACATTTATATATGGAAACTAAAAGGGGTTTAAGGACCGAGCCCTGGGAGACACATTGTTGAATATTAACAAAAGTTGACCTGTCAACGAAGACAGTGTGTTGAAATTGATAATTTCAACACACTGTCTTCGACCACGTAAATAGCTGCTTAACAGCTTCCTCGCTGACTCATCCAGACCAATATAAACAATATAATTCATCCCTCTCATGCGCCGCGTCCACGTTTGTGGACACGTTTGTTTTTCTATTTATTTCCAAAAGTATCAGTTAAATTCTTTTAGAAGTGATCTTCGTACACATTTGTCGACATATACTTTCGCTAGTTATTCATAGATGGCTGTAGTTGTATTGAATTGCATATTATAATCGTTTGTGAACATGTCTCCATGTGCTCTGTGTGCTTATAGTTACTTTGTGCAAAGACAGTGGAAAAATCGGTTTACGGCAAAATAAAGTATTCTTAGGTAAATAAAAAATGTTTTGTTTTGTAAAAATAGTTTGTTCTCAAAATGAATAACTCACCTTTACAAAAAAGTCCGTTATGTTTACGAGAATTGATAATAGTTATTTAAGCAACAAGTAACGTAAGGACGTAAAATGTTAATAGTCATTACGTTCCGTGTTGCTTATTATTTTTTTTCCGCCACCGGAAACATGATATTTAAAAAGGATCAGAAAATATTCTAAAATACGGCTTGTAACATTTGGGATTCAAATTTTTGTAGTCACCTATGCGTCCTATGGCAACCCAGCAACCGAGAAAACAATGTCGAATTTTGTTTGTGACAGTTTTTGCGGGCACGGATGCAAACGAATTGCGTGTTAGAACCTGTTACCGACAAAATCGAAAAGGTATGTGCCCTGTTACGACTCTTTCAAGCAGTGGTTATGTAAAAAGAATGCCGATGCTATAGGTATAGACAAAAATGTGTTGCTCGCCTATATGTTGCAGCATTACGTTTCTGTTTATTATTTTCCTAGGTCCGTAAGTAAAAATTAAGTTCCGTCGCCAAGGACAACAAACACCACGAATGTTATCAGCCACTTACGGTACCTGTAACTATGCTTATTTACATTGTCGGTAGCAGAAAAATATATTTGTACACATATGTGGACAAAGCGCGGACAAAAATTGTAAACAACCTTTCTAGAAAAAAGAAAATATACGTTGGAATATCAAGTAATGTTATTTTTATTTGTATAAATTATATTTTAAACTTTTTTTGTTTTTGTAACTTCAGAAGTGGTGATAGCTTATAGATTATAAAGAAAATAGTATTACTAATGAACAGATGGATCGATTACTAAAGGATTGTGATCTGAATAATGAATCGCTAACCAAAATTACAGCAAATTAACCACCTAGCTTCAACTTCAAGCAGAAACATTGATCCAAAACGTCCGCTATCTAAAGCTGAACTAGAGAAAATATAGATGTCATCGGATGGTGAGTTAGAATATTAACCTGAAGATTGTGGAAATGAAAAAATAAACATAATAAAATTGATAATGTCTTGACTGAAAAATCTATCACCGTGAAAAGTAAAGAAAGAAAAACAACTGAAAAATCTATCAACGTGAAAAGCAAATAAATAAATACAACTGAAAAATCTATCAACCTAACAAGTAAAGGAAAAAAAAACGAAATGTAGCGAGTATGAAGACGACGTCTAGTGACCGACGCAGAAATTGAGTCAATGTTATATACCGATGACTCAGAAGATGGAATCAAATCAGAAAGCGATTCTGAAAACATAGAGTCCATGCTTGAAAACAATGGCGATCAAGAAAAATTTGTCGAAGAGGAGATATTGAAGAGGCAGATATGGAAAAAAACATAACCAGAAAAAAATGTGGACCCAGAAAAGAGAAAAAAATCTAGCCAGAAACCAGATTGCTCGCCTAATTGGGTTCTAAATAAAGAACATTTATTTGATGCTAATATTCCTAACGCCAGTAAAGAACAAAAAGTACATGTCTATGGTGATTCGCCAATAGATTACTTCAACTATTTTTTTTTCTGATTCACGTTTGAGACAAAATTGTTTTACAATCGAATTTATATGCTAGCAGAATAATAAATTTCAATCTGACACTTGGTGAACTCAAAATATTTTTGGTTATTACAACGATGATGCCATACATCAAATACCCAAGAATTAGGCAATATTGGTCATCTGAAGGTGGATTGAGGATGAATCTCATAGCAGATGCTATGTCTCAGAAGCGGTTTCAAGAAAAAAGATATTTGCATTTTGTAGATGCTTCAACAATCAAAGAAAATAATACGGATAAGTTATTTCGCCTACGTCCTGTAATTGATCATCTTCATGAAACTTTTCATTCGGCTGTTGATCCTGAACAGTATATGTTAATTGATCATTGAATCAATACTTACCAAAAAAAGCCCAAAAATCGGGATATAAAATATGGGTCCGGGTAGACACATCTGGATATGTGTATTGTTTTGAAATATTTCAAGGTACTTCTGGTAATAGGCAAGATATTTCTAAAACTGGTGCAGTCGGAGATGTGATAAGATTATGTCATGATATTGAAAACAAAAATTACAAAATTTATGCCGATAATCTATTTTCGAGTATCCCTTTGATAGACGCGTTAACGAAGAAAGAAGTTTGGTATACGGCAACAATGCGATCAAATAGTTTGAAGGGAGCTGACAAAATTTTGAAATCGGAGAAGTTATTGAAAAAAGATGGTCGTGGAAGTTATTCGTTTGCAACATCTGATAATAACATCACAGTGGTAAAGTGGCACGACAATAACTTAGTACACACAGTATCCAACTACGTAGGAGTATCCCCTATCGATACTGCTGAAAGATTTTGCCGCAAAGAAAAACAACGAATACAAGTTCCTCGACCATTTTCAATAAAGTTGTGATGATCTTATGGACTCTCTAACAGCCTTATATACCAAACATACAAGAAACCGCAGGTGATATATTAGAATAATTCACCACCTAATAAATGTAGCTATAGTAAAGTCTTGGATTCTTGGCGATGGGATAAGAACAATTCAATGGAAAAGTTGGATTTACTACAATTCAAAAGTCGCATTGCAACCGCTCGAATTATTCGTGGAGATGCACAGATGACACGACAAAAGGGTCGTCCAAAAAGTACAACTTCTCCTGCTATAAAAAAAGCGTACAGTGGTTCCCACAGAGAAAAGATTAGAGAAAGGGCCACATTTTCCAAAAAAAAAATTGAAATAAAAAATGCGGCACGTTGCAAAAGTGTAAATTGTTCAAAAAGAACACGATATATGTGCAAAAGATGCAAAATAGCGCTGTGTCCCGAATGTATTGAGGTATATCATAAAATGGAATATTTCAAATTTTATGTGAACAATACATTTATAGTATAATATTATAATTGTCATTATTTCTTACCATAAGTGCACTGTGTACACATATGTGGACATTCTATTTTTTTTTCAAAATAAATGTAGTTTTCAAAAATGTTCAACTTTTTATTATTATTATCAATATAGAGCTCAATTCCAACCAATATTAATTTTTGTTTCACCACAAAATCTAATTTTAAAAAGTTGCGCCTAAATTAGGTCAAGGTCCAAAAAACACTTATGCAAAATTTCAACCCTAGAATTTTAATAGTTCATGATTTTTAGTCAAATAAAACTATCCTACACAACTTATATTCTTTTATTCAAATATTATATAAGCTAATATATTAATTTGAATAATTGGTTATGCTTGTCGTTTTAACGACATTAGAAAACATAGATCGACATCATCTTACGTAATAAATAAAAGTAATCTCGGCAATAAAACGGAAATTACACTTTTTTCAATTTACATGTGACATCAAATGCAACAATTTATGTTCCTCGGTCTGAATTTCTTATTCACGACATGAAAAGAGCGTCTCGCTTGAGAGTTAGGTACGTATTTTTTTAAATGTGGAACACTCTTTACTGCGTATAAAACCATTCGATTCATTGTTATTCTTTAATTATATATTGTTGTATTTAATATATTTGTTATAATCATATTGAATTGCTTTAATTATTGTTTTCTGCTATCAGAAAAGTAAGATCTGGTTTCGGAATATTAGTCCTCATCAGTGCAGTACAGCCAAATGACGAGGAATAGGAATTAATATGAGTGTAATGAATCATTCACTCGCCAACATAATATCAGGTTGAAATAATATGTTCAAATTATTAAATACGGTTGACCACGCTTAGAACGATTTTTTGTTTGTGGCCAATATTCGTCTTATATACCGCGCAGAAGATTAGATTCGCGTGGAATAATTCCAATTCGCAACTAGGTTGTATGTGTTAAGATAAACAGTTAGATCATGTGCTCAACTTTCTATTAGATTATACAAAAACGTTTTTATATCGGTTCTATCCCCTCAATTATACAATATGAACTGGAACGGAATGAATATATTCCAATGGTGTTCAAAGGCTCGTGTACCACCAAACTAGGCTACACTGACCAAATTCGAAAATTACGAATTCCGATGAACATATTGTAGTACAGTTACATTTACTTAATACAATTCAGCTAAGTGATTTTGTAAATGGTCTTAAAGACGAGCCGTTCTTGTACTGTTAAATGCTCATGGATGTATGGATTCCGTGCTTAAATTAATTAACACTGAATTGTGAGACGAGTGAATTTTCCTAGAATATTGAAGTTACGTGTGTTAATAATCGTTAGCATTTTATATCATCTATAAATACAAATTCAATTATACCTTGGGAGATTATTTAAATTAATATGATCAATTAAATGTCTTACTAATAAAATAAGAATCATATGGTAAACATATCTATTATAAAAATCTTCAAAACTACAGAATATGTATTTAATGGTGAATTTTAAATTACACAGATATTTTATTTACGGTTTACAAATTGTACCATAATCAAAATATTATAGATGTAACAAATGCGATTCATTAGCACAATTTTAACTTCCAAAGTACATTGTTCATTTTTAAACTTAAAAAATGCCGTATTCCAGAACACTCAGTACATATTTTGTTAAATATTTAGATAGACCACTTTAAAAGCAACACATTGATATAAGTTACTAGGATGTTTTGTTCGTAAATGATTTAGTGAATTACTCTTTTTTATGAAAACAGACTCAAGTTTATAGTCACACCTATGCCATTTTAAAAGAATCAATTTTTGTTATGCAGTTAGAAATTTTTTGTACTTTTTTTGCATTACAGTTATTATGTTATATTTTTCAAGTATACATTTAATAATAATAATAATAATAATAATAATAATAAACAACTTTATTTCCTTCTTTTTGCGTATACAATTACGAACTTAAATTAAAACAAATTAATAAGAAGGAAATAGGCGAGGTTCAGTTTCGTGTACCAGTTTGGCACACACTGTTCTTCCACCTAACCTAGTATATAATTTACAATGCGTAAACACAACACACACATACACACATGCACATACCCCCCCCCCCATACACACACATGCATGCATCCACGTACATACAGATATTCAGACATATCCACGAATCAGCGGAGTGTCAATAAAGATTTATACAGTTCCTTGAAACGATGTACAGATGATTTTTTCAACTGCGACGACAGTCTGTTATAATAGACATTTGCAACTTGATATATAAAAGCACATTTAAATTTTTGCGTTTTGTGCTTAGGTGTACAAATTGAGTCCCTAAATCTTGTATCGCGTTGATGTACATCGCTGCGGAACACAATCTTATTATATAAATATTGGGGTGTTTTTGTCGCAATGATTTTATGAAATAAAACAGCGCTATGTAGTAACCTGCGACTATACATATCAAGCCACCCTTTCACTGTTACTTTTAATTTGTGTGAAATTCTGTCAAATTTCCGAATGCCATGTATAAATCTCAATACGTTGCAGTCTGTTTTTTTCAATCATATTTACAAAAAATTTGGTGAGGCAAAACTAGGGTTTCACACAGCATACTATTCATCTGAGTACTTAATAAATGCCTATGAGGATACAGAAGTTTTAGTGCATAGTATGACAATTTTGTGATTTTGGCGACATGTTCACAGGATTTTAAGTCAGCATCTAATAAAACACCTAGATTTTTAACGCAATCAACAAAGTTGACTTTATGACCATCTACAAGTATTTCCATAGTTACACGCACTGAATTGACATGCTTCACTGATCCAAATAATATTCTTGTTGTCTTAATAGGATTAATCACCAGAGAGTTTTTCTTGGATTGTGCGCAGATGTAGTTTAGATCACTATTAAGTTTGTTAGATGCTTCTACTGACATATGAGGTGGAAATGATAAATATACTTGTGTATCATCAGCATATTGATGTATCTTGCTAAATTGTAGACCTTTAGTAATATTGTAGGTATAGATGGTGAAGAGGAGTGGTCCCAAAATCGATCCTTGTGGTACAACAGCCATTGGAAATATTGGAGTTAAGTATTTATCATCTACTTTAATCTGCTGCACGCGGTCCTCTAAATAAGATTTAATAATTTTAACTGCTACCTCGCTGCATCCAATATTTTTCAGAATCTTGATAATCGTTACATGATTCAGCGTATCGAAGGCTTTACTTTAATCTAAAAGGACTAGAGCCGTGAGCTGACCGTTGTCCTTTTCAGCCAAAACATCGTCAACTAAATCAAAAATGGCTGTTTCGCAACTGTAGCCCTCGCGAAAGCCAGATTGTTTTCCAGGGAGAATATTGTTGATATTTAGAAAGTTTCTAATTTGCATTGACATGATTTTCTCAAGAATTTTAGATAATATTGGCAAAATACTTATCGGTCTTAAATCCTTGACGCTAGATGGCTGATTTACTTTCGGCAATGGAATTATAATTGCACTTTTCCAAGCAATCGGAAACAATCCACGGGTTAAGCAGGCTTTTATAATGTGCAACAAATACGGTATTATGTGGGGGCAGCAGAGTTTAATCATACGTGAAGATAAATTGTCCCACCCCACCGCATTTGTTGTTATTGATTTAACGGTTTTATAAACTGTAACCTCGCCAACGGTCTGAAAACTAAATGTAATATCTGGATTAGCTATATTCATATGCCGACCATTTCCGGTTTCCGACTCATTATCACCATCATTACCTGCCGTAGATATTTCATTTGTAAAATGGTTACTTATTGCTTCCACGTCCTTCAGCGCCTGTGGTATTTCATTAAAGTTTATAGAGTGAATATCATACTGCCGCAGTTTTTTTCCAGAGTAATTTATTTTTACAGTTTCGAAATTCATAGTTAAGATAGGCTTTCTTTTCATTTTTTGTCGCTTGGGTGACGTAGTTTCGTAGTTGTTTATATTCATGAAAATGTACTTGATTATTTGTTTTTTTTTGTGTTTTCTGAGAGATTTGTCATGTAAAGACATCATAAATTTAATCTTATCTGTGATCCAGGGAGCATATGGTTTGGTAAACTTAGTTGTGACATAGGGAGCATGATAATCGAAAATAGATGTAATACATTCGTTGAAAAAAATTATTTAAGCGTCTATGTCATCAATGTCATACATTTTGTAAAATGTGATCCTTTGTAAGTCTGCGTAGAAAAACTTTTCGTTGAAACTCTTGTACGATCGAAAACGTTTTGTGTTGGAGATGTTATGCTTTTTCGTTGTTTGTATTATACAAAATATTGCGTCATGATCTGAGAAGTTTAAGATTAGAGTACCCGATGCCTTAATAGTTTTGTTATTTGTAATGATAAGATTTAGGAGAGTTGCTCCTCGCAAACCTAGCCTTGTGTGCGACTTAATTTCTTGTGTTAATCCATACCACTTCATGAGATTATTAAGTTGATTAGTTGGCCCGGATCTATCATTGAGCATATTGATATTAAAATCTCCAACCAAATACAGATCATGCGCCTGAAATATAATATCAGATAGTACAGTATCCAATTAATCGACAAAGCTCATATAATCATTATCTGGTGGCCTATAGATCACTCCAAAAATACATTTATTTTTCTTAATAGCTATTTCGACATACAGTTGTTCGATCCTAGTAGACATCGGAATAATTTTGAAATTAAAAAAAATAGAGACGTAGAAAGCTACGCCTCTGGCTCTTCGGTTCACGCGATCTTGCCGTACGATTGTGTATCCTTTGATTTCTGCCTTGCTATTAGGAACAATTGAAGAGAGCCAAGTTTCTGACACTCCTAAGATATCATACTTTTCCGTAAGGACATGAACGCGAAGCATATCTATATTAGAAATAATCGACCTAGCGTTAATATGGCCTATCTGTAAATTACTCATTTTAATAATTGTAAAAAACAAAATTTGTTTGGCAATAACCGTTATTTATCTTTAATCTTGTAATATTCCAAGGTTGTTTAGTTTATAGTCTTCTTACGACGGGTTCTGTTTTTTATTTCCTGGTATATTTTGGCATCTTTCGGTATAGCTTTCGACATTGCAGGCATGCCACATGTTTGCTCTCCTATTGCGACGTTATTTTGTACTTGCGACTTTTCACCGAAGGCATTATCAATATTTAAGTCACGGATGTTAGGAGTCGAAGGCGCACTATTAATAGTACGTTCTTCTGGTTCTTTAGATTTTTCAGATGGTGTACGTTTCGTTTTCGACGATTAGTTGAATTTTGTTTATATGTGCATTAAGATGTTTCTCTTTAGCATTTCAAAGATGTTCTCTCAAAATGTTGCTTTATGTTTTATAAAAACAAACCATAAATGGCGACTAGAAACAATAATAATGCAGCAATAGAAACAGTAATGTTCTTAATTAATTCATCTTTAATTAGAAGATATCTAGGTGTTATATAACATTTTTAGAAAAACATTCAATTAGAAGTACAATTCAAAAAAAAAAGTTTATTCGGGCGTAATACCATAAGAGGTTTAATTTGGCCGGATAAATTTTATTTGTTTGCACGAGTCATTAAATCGACACATATTTTGCGAATGAATTGAGATGGAAAAATTTTGCCTAATCTTAATTCATTCAAGAAATTTGCGATGAAATGAGTGCTTAAAATAAAATTTACCTGCCGAAATTATAACTGCGAGTGGTATTTGTTGAGATAATTTAACGAATAAGAACTATATTTATATTAACAATTTATATTCATTAAATGTACAATGGGTGAAAGAGCATTGTGTATTTGTGATGGAATTGTATGATGCACCAATCGTCAAAATCGTGTATGGGTAAAATGAAAATGGTTGAGTGCCATGGGAATTAGCGCCTGCACGTTTGCGAGTGGTACAAACACTAGGATCCAGCCGTTAAAATGATATTTATAATTATTGTTTTGTATAAATATATATTATTACTTACATTTAGTATACATTCCAAACATTTCTGATCTATCTTATATTATATTATAGGTTATAACCTCTCACCAAACACACATACACACACTACACACACACACACACACACACACACACACACACACACACACACACACACACACACACACAAACACACACACACACACAAACTACAAGCGGCATGAAGTTAAGAAACCAATAACAGCTGATCGTTAATTGACCGGGTGCACTTATTTCCGACACCCATAAAAGGGAAGACGCCAAATACACTAATATATAAATGTTTATTTCACACTATTAGAACATGATAGAACAAGATGGATATTAAATGCAATGCAATTCTGCAATTCACGCATCGCATCAGCGCTGATCTCACGCTTGCGACATCTCGCGGCCGAAGTACGAAATGCAGTTATGTCAGTGTCGCCGGCTTTCATATCGAATGAACGAAACTAAATGTATAATTAGTGGAAAGACAATATTTACCTCCCTGGCACATGGGTCAGAATGACAATTGTGAACAATTTTTCACACAGAAGCGTGTCCGAAACGGATTTCCATTATATTTCATCGCAGAGGTATTCAGACCTGACACGAACGGCCACTGTTCAACTGTAGTTAGCTATTTAGTAAAATTGTTAATATAAAGATCACAGTGAAGGTAAATAAAAACAATTTGCAAATTTTGTTTGTCCGCCGTTTTAAATGCACCTTTTTATACATGAGTTGAATTATCTACAATGAATGTAAAAAATGTCCGTACACATAGTCAGTCTTCGAAAAAAAAAGAATATCTTACTGCTCTCACTTTTTCCACAGTGATGGAATTTAAAGGCTTCAGTTAATATCTTTCATGTCATTTGAGGTAGTCGGCCGGGTTTAACATACCCCCACAAACAAGATCAACAAAGATCAAATCTGCAGTCTTTCTATCCACCTATTAGGAAAGCCATTCTCCAAGTATTGTTGAAAAGTATTATGAAAGTTAAAGGGGTGGAAGGGGGGTATTGCTGCAGTCATATAATTCATCTTAAGGCTAAGTTAACATCTGACAACAGACCTTCTAATTCTTGTTGACGAAATATTGGTGATACCGCAATCCGTTTCAATTATCGTCAAAAAGAAAGGACCATCGATTTTATTGGTAAAATATTCTCTAAGCCAGTAGTGATGTATGTTATGGCGATTTACAGAACCATTACTTTCGAAAACTTTGTCGTAAAAAACCCAATCCAGGAATATTGAACGTAACTCGTTTTGCAAAATCAAGTCCTTAAAGTTCTTGGTGTAACTCCATATGGCACGGATGAATCCGGTGTTTCAAGATTACCCGATTAATTTAAAACCTAGCATGGTTGCTCCGCAATTTCTCTGGTGCTAATTCTTTCCTGTAACCCTAACAAAATTCCCAATTCGCTTTTATCGGTAATGTATATTTTGGGTTTTGGCGGAGGTGCAACTTTTTAAACTTGGGTCTGTTATTATACAAAATAGTAAAACACTTGACCAGATATCAATTTGTTGTTTTTAAAGTGCTTTGTCTAAATACTGAACAAAATACTGCATAATTAAAAAAAATAGAACTTCGGAATGTAACTTAAAATTTTAACACTATATATACATAAAACTATTTTAAGACAGGATCCATGATAATTCATCAACAGATTTTCTTAAATGCTTTTAGTGTGGGCATAATCTCCCATGGGCATACGATTGGGACACCCTGTATTGATCGTAATTTTAATCGATTTTTGAATAATACTCCACCCTCTGATTAAATAAATATGGTCTGCTACCGCCAACTTCAGGTTTGACTCTAAGTGGCGGTGGCGTGACCATAGACAAAGTATTGAATTATGGTACTAAATTCGTAGCCATTTTGCGTCTATGAGCTCGCGAATTAGCTATGTGGTTTATTGTGCTTTAATGGTTTAAATGTTGTGACACCGTGAAAACGATTAGCATCATGACAATACATTGCTTTGTTGAAGGCTGCAATTCGACTATTTATGTATGCCGACGCGGTAATAATACTCATTGGCCGATGTACGGGTAAGTTGACTTTTAACCTAAAATGCTGACAATCTGATAAAAACAATATTGTTTAGAAGACAATAATTAATAGTTATTTGTTTAACAAGGCAATAAAGTGACAGATTTACGGACGCGGCTGGAGTTTCACCGCCGAGCGAACTTGCGTGCGAGGCTGTGAATCCAGCCAAGCGAGGAAATCCGCTTTATTGCCATGTTAAACACATAATTTTTTCGCAGATTGTTCAAGGGAAATTAATAATAACTTGCAATGCGATAATTTTCAATATATTTAATTCTATCAACATATCGCAGGTAGCGTTGTAAAAATTTCGTTGGTACCCAAGTAAAACAAAAATTGACATTTATAATAGACATTGTGGTGTCCGCGTTTTGACGGTGTGTGTGGTGTAATCATTTATAATCATAATGATCATGATTTTGTAAATGATACGCAATGATAATTTAAATCGGACGGACCGCATAATTATTTCGAGTAAAACTCTTTAACACATTTCGTTACTGATATGGTTGATGGTGGAAGTCATTACTTTGATTCAGGAATTCAGGAACTTTTCAATAAAATGCACTTTGTTGGTATCACACACATTTCTTTATGATTAAAAATATTAAAGTCGTTATGTTTATATTATTATTGTTCAATGATTAAATTGAAATAAAACTTACATAATACGTAACCTTCAAATCCGCAACATCTGAAGGAAAGTCTCCTGTTTTACTGTGCCAGGAAATAAGTGCGCCGGTCGACGGCGTTTAAACGTCAATTGCCGAGCCACTGGAAGCTGGTCACGTCTAGCAATTTCTCCAGCGTTCCGCAACTCGATTTTTGTGCGTGGATAAGTTAGGGACTCGCATGGAGATCGGGTAAAACACACGCGGTGTTACTAAAACTTCGGGGAACCTATTTTTTGGTCTTTTTGGCACGAAAAATTCGAAGGCAACGCTCAAGTAAGCGAAAACTACATAGTAATGTTAAACAAATTTCGGGCGGCTTCTATTGGTCGACGCGGCGTCTCATCTGATTGGCGAAATAACATGACGTAGTCTCACCTGATTGGCTCATTACTTTACAGCCTAGGCGTAAATAAGCATTTTTAAAGCCTAGTCCGCAAAAGTGATATTTGATGGCCTAAAAGCAGTCCGAAAAATCTAGTATTTCATATCAATCCACGAAAAAAATATTTTTATATTACCTAATCTCTTTGCTCCTTGTTGTATAAACTTAAAATAAATTATCTGTATTTGTATGTAAATTACAAAATTCTAGACTGTAAGATCGATTGATTTATAAAGTGTAATGCTTACTAGTTTTGAAATTACCCACCTTTTTGGTATATGGGGCGGGACTTACATGGGGTTCCCACACGCCGACAAATATTGAGCAGTGCTCATAAATGGAGGAGGACTAGCAGTCCATATGTATATAGTCAAAGACCATATTTCATATCTATACTTTCGATAAGAAACCAGTGGCGGCTCGCGGGACATGTTGATGGTAGAGCCACTTATAAATATAAACATGTATCTTTGTTAAATGATTCAAGTGTGAGGCGCAATTCTCATGATTCACGTTTCGGGGAAGCACAAGCGTGTGCCTCAATCTGTTTTTGCGTTATCCGTCAACCATTAAAAATTGTTGCTTAGCTGGAAACTACAGGTAGTGCCATGGCTCCTTGGCTCTATATAACGAGCCGGCCCTGTAAGAAGGCAAATGCGTAATCTGTCGTTATTGTGTCATATTTTTGTTTCAAATGAAACCAAACTTTATAGTATTTTTGCAATCAATTTGTTATCTAGGCATTATTAACAAACAATGTTTCTTATCTTCAACATTCCATATTTAATAAAAACCCCTAGGGAATAAAAACCCATAAGTTCTTCTGATTGTCAAATGAAGCTTAAGTTTAAAAACGAAAATAATTTCTCTCGCACTTTACATGGAAAAAGTAAATGGAGAAATATTTTCACTTAACTGAATATGTTAATAACTTAAATTGATTTTGAATTTTTGATTTTTTTTTAAAGGGGGTGCTCCTGCCTCTAGATATTTGGCGATAAATTCTTCTAGCTAATAGAATATTTCGATCGACTTCGCCAATGCAATAAACCACATTTATGAGTTCATGGCGTGTAGAATTCATTTTTACAGTAAGAAATTGTTTCTAATAACATCAAATGCCTCAAAATTATTAACTGAAACCAACTTAACAATTAAATTTCTAAAGAAAAATGTTTTTATTGATAAACCTCAAGAGTCCTTAATATTTCCAATATACAAACTGAATATAATTGCTTATTAAAAATACCATGTAATGGTGGCAACATATATAGGGTGTTCCATTTGAAAAAAATGGTTATCTATTGTTCTGCGTATGTTGACACCCTATATAGCAGGATGAACAAAAAAGAACCAAAGCTAATGTGTATTATTCTTCATAAATTATTATTCTTCTTTCATAATGGGTGTGGATACCAGTTTATGAAAAACAGAAGTCGATATTTCAAATAGAAAATAAGTTATAGGCTTTTACAGATCCCTGGGTCACCAGGTATGTGCCACATGTCACATACTCAATGACAAATGGAGATATTACAGGAGAGATGCCATGGATGCTTAATTTGTTAAAAGACAACGTTTGTAGAGTTTTCATTAACCCTTTAAATGCCAGCCAGATGCACTAGTAACAAATGATTTTAAGTTTATACATCCCGAGAAATATTGCATTTGTATATTGCTGTGCCATTTATAAATATTTTAACATAGAAAAATCGCAAATGAAGTGGAAAACTGTGCCTAGTTGACGATAATTTTACAGAAGATGCATAATCGGCCCGTAAAGCGTTCAGTTACCCATAAGAAACATGTGATCAAATATTTTGTAAAAACTTACTGCAGAGGAGATCGTTTTGTATTGCAAATAAAATTCCGTAACCTATTTAAAATTATACGAACCGTTATTCGATTTTCCATAGTTTATTGTTTAAATGAAAGAAATGAGTCTCATAATGCTGGGAAAATGTTATTTAAATCGTTATCGATTTCAATTATAAAACTGAGTGATTATTTAAAAGAAGTGAGAAGCATTCATCATAGAACCTAGTGGGAATTAGGTAAGGCGATAGGCAGAGTCGCATGTTGGCCAGGCTACTGACACAATTTCTTTTGAGATTCGGGGCGAGTGGTGTGAAAATGTTAAATCTTTATTTAATTTTAAAAAGTTTTACCTACATGGAGCTACTGCCAGTGACAGGTTTTAAATAACAGATAATTAATGACAATATTAAAATATGCTAAAGTACGTATTAACAAACTAACATGTTAGGACAGAAACATTGCACTAACTTTCATAATTAGTGGAGTTTTCAACCGACATCTTCGTCTTAGTGGTTATTTAGTTACATAGTGAAATTTCGTTTGTCCGTCAACATTTGTACTGTGCTGATGAGACCGTAGGTGGAAACCGGTCTGCAGTTGCCGTGACGGGGAATCCATAATTCATGTTTACAATTAATATGTATTAATCAAACATTTCTGCAATTATAGTTTTTAGAGTTTCGCTGCTCTACTGAAATGGTAAGTAGATGAATTTATGATGCTATGCTACTTAAGAGAGATTGGTAATGGGCGTTCTTGGGAGGGAATTATTATTATTTATGACATATTTCAAACTCAAGTGGAACATTTATAACAGGTAGTAAAGAGCAGGTGTAAATACGGTGTGGCTATGCTTTCTTAGATACTTTCCTTCTCATTAAAGTTTATTTCCTGTTTATAACAATAAAGTATCAGATTGAATATGCTTAAGTGTAACAAGTTTATTTAGATGGTTCAAAATATAGTAGTCGTATAACAAAATAGAAACATAGGAAACATAGGACTGATAAATTGGTAATAAATTGGCTACAAAATTGAGTTATTTTTATTTAGGGAAAGCAATCTAAAATACGAATTCCTATATTTTAATTATAATTTATTTAAAAAAATGACTCTGACAGATAAATCCTTATTAAGTTATCTCTACAATTCACCAATTAAAATAACTTTACTTACTTTCGCTTTTGCTAACCTTTGGTGTGTTCTCAGATTAACTTACTGTTAACAAATTAGTGAAGCTTGGCAAATATAATCTAAATAACGCGTCTATAATAAAATATTACAACAATTAGCAATACCAAGAATGACTGCTAGAGAGCCAACTTTGATTATCAAAAGTGAAAAGTTTCTTGAAATTCTCCGGGAATTTATTTGTAAAGTTGCTTGATGACAAATTAGTGTTGAACAAACTGTCTTTTTAATTGCTCAATGAATATTATTCGCTCTAAAAAAATGTTTGTACCAGAACTATTATCATCTCAGTAGGGGAACAAAATCATTTCCGTATGATGAGAGGAAAAAGGGCAAGCTTCCGAAGTTAACCTTCATCCTCACAATAACATTGGATCCCCCCCCCCCATTGATATTTCACTTTATAACCTGCTGCCTGTATTTCCCATTTTAGCAATGAGAAATTCAGTCTTTGTGAGTCTTAATTTTATAGTTTTAAAAATAGGTTGAATATTCATATATGTCATGTTTACTAAATATATTAAATGCTAAAGATTTAGAAATGCGGGTAATTAAAAAAAAAACGGGTAAGCAGCTTTCATGTAATTTTCAAACTAATAAAACATTTATGCCAAAAATAAGTACCTACAAATAAATTGTGAGATTTCATGTAATTTCTTAAATTTGTATCCCAACGAAATAAAAAGCTATATGAAAGACTAAGCTAACAGAAGAATGATAATGCGGATTTTATTAAACTTCTAACTTCAGTTGAATTCTGACAGTTCGTGATAATACTGAATAACTGTGGTGAAATATTATTAAAAATCGCTTAGGACATTTTCGCGATTGTCATCCCCTACTATGTAATATATAAGTAAATGTTGTTCTTTGAGCAATTATACATTTAACTACGAAAATCTGAAATTACAGCCTACGTGAGCTTAATGTGAGTCGTGCATTTTCGTACTAACTCGTAGACCTCATAGTAATTCACGAATGTCGCGGACGTTGTGTGAATTGTAGGATTGCATTGCACTTAATATCCACCTTGTTCTATCATGTTCTAACAGTAGTAAATAACAGACGTAAACAGGGCCGATCCTACCAGGGGGCTAGAGCGTGCATGGCACGCGGGCGGCGATTAAGGAGGGGGCAGCGAAACCGGCGTCCAAAATCTGTAAAATTTGGTCCGAGTGCCCCGAAATAGCGGCAGGTCGCTTGGGCCCCTGCCTAAAGTGTATCCGATTTCTAACCGGGTAATGATTTTCCCAAAGAAGCAGAAGTATCACACCTTCATTTGTAGTTCATATAAGGAAACCTCCGCGGATGTCCAGTTATGATGCGATGAAAGTGTTTTGGATCCTAGGGAAAAATTTAGAATTCACTTTAATCCTGAAATTTTGGACATCGCTGTTAATTTGATATACGAACGTTCTGAACTGTCAGAAAATTGCTGCTCCAAAGTTTAAATTTTTGCTAGTATTTCATTCTGCAGACTCCGAATATCTAAGAAAACGTTGTATGGATTTAGATATTAAATTACAGGTAACCGAAACCGGAAAATTGACAAGAGATTTAGATGGAATGGAACTCCTAAAAGAATTTTTCCATTAATTAATTCCTTAATTAAAAATTATTTATTATTATTATTTACTATATCAAAAGAGCGATTTGCTAATTTAGTCATAATTTCTGTTGAAAGTGAAATCGGTGAAACATATATTTCAAATGTAATTGATTAATTTGCATAAAAAAATCGCGTATTAAAAACAATAAAAACAACAAAAAGTATTGTTTTAGAAGTTAGGCCAACACTGAGTAGCGTTCGAATAGTCGATGTTCTTGCCACTGAACTGAAGGTTTGATCATAATCTACTCCTCTTCTTTACGAAAGACCGTTGATCACCAATCTGGCCTTGAATTTGCCGATCAATCCATCGGCGTTTTTTTTGTGGCATCGTTGTAGGTGTGGTTCCTCGAAGGTCGTCGAAGTGAGCATTAGTGGCGGCTCACGGTTTTTTTTTGGTAGGGCCGAGGTAGCAGAGATGGCAATACAGATAGGTTTAGTCTCTGCAACCGACCCTACCCATCTATCAGAGGGCTTCATCTCTTCAACTTTGTTGCTTTTTGAGGATATAACTAGCCCTTTTTCCACCAATTTTTTTTCGAAGATGACGTCCTTGGATCGGTAAAGCTTGTTGTCCTCTTCACTGCAGATCCTGTTCTGTCGTCGTTATCATGGCAGATGAGGATTCCATTAATGGCCTTCGGATCCATGTTCGGTCCTTTGCTTCTTCGATATGAATATACATGAATTCAGCAATTTGAACCAATGTTTCAAACATGGTTTCTTACCATACCACAACTCGAAAGGTGATGTTCCTGGGATGTAGGAAGGTCCTGTCTTATTAAGGGTGTAGATACATGTTCGTTTCATCTCAGCACAAAGTGCCTGAGGAATGGTTCCATGCACGTGCATCATTACTCTAGCAGTTTCCACCACCATACGATTTTTCCTCTTACTGAACCCGTTTTGTTCCAAATTGTAGGACATTACAAGACGTTGAATAATACCTTTCTTGTGTAGACTGGTTCTGATCTGTTTGTTATCGAACTGTCTGCCATTATCACTCAGCAGGTCCCGACTTTTTCTGCTTCAGCTGGGAACTGGCTCAGTTTTTCAGCAACTTCGGATTTTTGTCGCAGAAAATAAACTGTCTTAAATTTTGTGTAATTGTCAAAAAATATCGATATTCACACCTCAATTCTTGAAATGGACCGCAGACATCCATGTGAATTCGGTTCTGTTGTTCTGTACCTCGTGCCGAACTGCGGACGATGAGGATTATCATAAATATAACCTTCGCATAGTTCACTAAGCATCTCTAAGTTCAGTAGTGATTTCACATGTTCTGATGTCCGAATCGTTCATGACACAACTTTAGCAGGTTTCCCTTAATCACTGCATTGGCCTCATTTGATAGGGTTCAAAATTCTCACGGCCAGCTTGAACAGTCCTCCATGATGAGCTTCTACCATTTGTTAACTAGGAAGTTGTAGACTTGACAGCTGATGAGATGAACTCGCTGTCTAGGTACTTATTTTGAACTGCAAGCATGGAGAACAGATTCCTCTTGATTCGGGGCACACACCAGGCAATTGTGTACCATTTCTGCCCCAAATTCTACTTCACGTATTCCGATGGCTTTGATTTTCTCACCATTTGCTGTGGTCACTGTGTGTTCAGTTGAAAAAGACTCGAACTTTCTAAAGCAAATCTCATAATTTAGAATATGGCTTTTCGTGCCATTATCATCCATCATCCATGCATCTCGACGATTTGGTATGTGTTTCAGTTGAGTTCACAGTGACGAGTATCGTATTTGAGTCGGACTCCAGAGGACGGCCATCTGCAATTCATTTTCTGCACACTTTAACCATGTGATTGGGCTTCCTGCAATAGTTGCATATCAGTTTTTTTCGTTTTATTCGCATCGACTGAACTTCGCTGTTGTGATAACTTCTTTGATGATTGCAGGTAAGAGTTTCCTGCTTGGTGGATCCAGCTCTCTTGGTTCGAAATTGGATATAATAAATAATGTTACATTTCTCTGTAATTGGATATATGTCTGTTGAAAAATAAATGGTTATTATTATTATATTATTAACAGAGGATTTTTAAATTTTTCGAATTAAAAAATAAAAGAAATGTTTTACTGCACGTGAGGGGGCGGCCAACTCATCATTTGCACACGAGCGGCCAAGGGCCTAGGATCGGCCCTGAACGTAAACGTACGTCTGTGTAATCTGTAGGAATTTGAGTGCCTAACTGCATGCTTCTTATGAGTGCCACAAGTTTTATAACCGATAACATAAAAAACGCAAAACGCCTCTCAGATGATGTTCCAGAACATATTGAGGATGACGGAAGCATAAAAGTAATTTACGATACAATTAACGTTATGAAGATTTTTACATTACGAGAGAAAAGTTTGAAAGCACGAGCGACGTAGGAGAGAGAGGGAGAGAGAGAGAGTTTCGTTAAGATACATATAACAACACAAGTGTTGTTAAAGGTACCTTAACGTTACTCGTTGCTAAGGAGTAATTGGCATGACAACATTATAGGATAAAATAAAATGTATTTATTTTATCCTATAATGTTATCATGCTAATAACTTCTTAGCAACGACTTATGTTAAGGTACCTTTAATGAAACCAGTGTTGTTAAGACATTCTAAACAACACTAGTGTTGTTAAATGTATCTTAGCGCAACTCATTGGCATACAAACATGATTTCGCTTTTTGACGGTTTTCATTAAAGACTTTTTAATTAAAAAATAGAAATAAGATACAATAAACCGTGTTATGACATTTGTTTTTACATTACTCGAGAATTTTTTCAAACTTTTCTCTCGTAATGTAAAAAGTTTCATAACGTTACTTGTATCGTAAATTACTATAAATGCATAGTAAAACTAAGTAATAATACACACTTATTTAAAACAATAATTATAAGTGTCATTTTAGCACTTAACATAGGCACAAATGACCCATTCTACTTTTAATTAATATAAATTGATATGATATACAGTTCTGCCTTATTCGTTAAATTATCTCAACAAAGGTACTTTTCCAGTTTATGATACTAAACAATACGCATGCACGAAAATCATGCGAATGGTATGCTATGTCGTCACGTCTCTTTATTTGAATTTTCAGTACGGAATACTTTCAGTTTCATTCACAATAATTTGCTAATTTGCAACAATTGATGCTTATGCTTAGGTTAGGGTGAGGTTAAGGTCCCCCCGTCCCCTCCTTTGGACCGGTTAGTAGTTTTACCCTTAGGAACCGAAGTCACAAATGTATAAGTAGTTTCACGGGCATCGATCATCATTACTTATTCGTTAGCAGTTGCTTATGCTTAGGTTAGGGTGAGGTTAAGGATACATTTTATTTTAAGCACTCGTTATTTTATCGCAAATTTCTCGAATAAATTGCGGTCGGGCAAAATCCACTCACGATAAAGCGCTCGTTGATTTTTCCATCTTAATTTATTCTCGAAATTTGTATCGATTAAATGACAAATTATAGCCTGTTGTGATATTATCCCCGACACACTTTATTTAAATCATTAAAACGGTTCTGAATAAAATAATAAACAAACCAAGTTGCCCAAAAGTTTCATTATAGCCACGAGAATTAGGTTCCTAATCTCTTAGTTATAATTAAACATTTTCCACCTCGGTGTATAAGATATTATTTTGTAATTGAGCAAGGAATTAGGTCTCGACGTTGTTTATCAAACAGTTGCTCTTCAGGATTAATTTAAATAATGAAAATAGCAGAGGTATTACAAAGCATTGGAATGGATAGATATATTTCAGAGAGATTGTATATTACATTATAATTAATTAAATTATACTTTCTGGATTTAGTTTCGTACTTGGATTGCTAATCTGTTTTCCACGAAATACAATTTTATTATTCGTTTACTGTTGGTTTTATAATGTTTGATAATAATGTTATAAATATTAAAATGATAGTCACTAAATAAATAAGAACGCTTAAATTCACGGGTATAGTAAGTCATCTGCCACTTATCGAAATTAAAAAAGCAGCAATTTTAATCAATTAAGATGAAAAAATAAAATAAGCTATACGTTATTAGTTTTTCCTGTGACACTCTACGAAAGTGATCAATAGGGCACATTTAAAAACTGACAATATCATTCATCTATCAGAAATCATATTTAGTATATTCACACGTGCATACAAACTCCCATATTACACTAGTGCGATATTATTTATCGTAAGAGGTCGCGTTCATCAAGCGTGCATATGAACTGTCAGATTTTGACAGTTTTGTGACGAGCGTCAGATTCGTGTATTAAGGTGTTGCATTTGTTATTTTTCTTGGTGCGTAGGAAAAATACTGTTCATAACTCGTGTAAACGTGCGACCCTATACGTGTTTTCTTCACCCGGCTACACTGCGCTTCTCTTTCGTCAAGTTTCACACTCGTTAGCGATTTGCCACTCTCGGCACTTGTTATGAAATATACTTTATTATTACTCTAATAAGAAAGGTACAGATTACTCTACCAACTAAAACTATTCTGACGCATTTCATATATCTTATAAAGCCGCCTTTGAATTTAAATGCGCACGTCCTTGATAAAAATATCGCTGTTGTCATTCAGGCAGTTAACATTAACAGCAAAAAAGTGTTAATCAGAGACATGCGCATTTCAATTGATAGGCGACTGCAATTAATTTATTGTTTAAACACACAAATAATATATTAAGGATTGCCAATGCATAACAATAATAAATAGATGCCTACAAAAAGTTCTATCAGAACTGCTAATCATTATGTTATTACCGACAACACTGATCAAGCCATCAGATCCACAAAATGCAAGTGTAACTAAATACCGTAGGATAAGAATGTTATCAAAGCCGTGTGCGATTACCGTAATAACATTCGCTAATTATTCGGTTACAAATTAATCAAGAAACTCGTCGGTCAAGTAATTTCAATGAGAAGAGTGCACTGGTAAATCAAGTTTATAAAACCGTTTTAATAGTTCAGCGCACTATACGGCAGCAGTTGATACAATCAATTCGAGTTGATGTACTGCGGTACGACTACTCGCCATTGTGTCCAATGAAAATTTCGAAATTGAATTACGAGAGTGTATTATTTGGTACCAAGGAAGTAAATTCATCCGGGAATGTAACAGGTGAAATTAATTCATGAGCAACTATACATTAAGTCATTATTCAAAGCAGTTGTTGAACCACAGAGCCTCCCTGCTTATTATAATCAAGTCCCGTTATACGCATGATTTATGTACCTGCGTAATTATTGGGGGTTGGGTAAATACATAATGGACTAAAATGTTCACCCTGTACACGGATTTGTTTCGTTTATTTATCTTAATTCTATCGTAATAAAACTGGGAGCGGATATTTAGATATCTTTCTACAACTTTTTAAAAAGTCTCCGATTTAATTTCAAAACTTTAAGTTGACGTTTTTTGAAGATTAAACGTCAGCCTATTTTCGTTTAAAGACGAACGGTAGCTTAAATATATGAATATTTAATCTGATCGTAACTCTGCAAAATAAAGACTTACAAAGACTTACAAAGACTAAAAACAAATAACTTATTGAAACAACTACTTCCCTGGCTAATACCACGCCGGATATTAATGATACAGTAGTAGAGCATGCAATGTAGCTTTCAAAACGTGTTTAATACTCTGCCTTTCCTACGACCAAACATTTTCTTAAGTATGTTTCAATCATAACTTTTCTCGAATTTACCCGTGTTTATATCAATAAATATGTGCATAATATTCGCGTCAAAACATTCTTAACTTTTAATCTAAATTTGCTTATTATTATTTTAAGATCGATTAATAAATAATTAATTGTTCTTCGTCACCACCCATTTTATTTTAATGATTTTTATACATTTTAAAGTTTGAGGATTTTACTTTTAAAACGGCTGTTTTGAAAATTCAGTTTTCAAGCATGACATTACTTCTCAAAAGTGACAGATATACACTTGATAACTTTCAAAGCAAAGAATTTCTGTTTTCGGGAGCGGTCGCAGGATAAAGAAATTTGCATGTTATTAATATCGTGTGAGCAACAATGTTTGCAGACAATTTTAATTTCCCGCCGAAAAATCTGGGGAATTTGATCGCTCCAAGTTCATGCCAAGGAAAAATTAATAAAGAGTAACTGAAGAGTGGTAATTCAAAAGCGTCTAAGTGCCAAAACTATTATGTTGAGAAATTAAAGAAAAACGTATTAGGTATTAAATTAGAAAATATACATGTGAATACAAATTTTTATTTTACCGTATTACACGAATGAAATGGAATGAACAAAGAGAAACTTAGAAAAACTAATAATTTTTTCACATAAAAAAATAACAACCGTACAAACCAAGAAACCGTCTATGTGCCAAACTAAAGTAAATCCTAAACATTCTAAGTCAAAGATATCGATCTAGCATTATGAATTTGCCTTACTGGTTTTTGGATTTATCTAACAAATTGGACCAAAACTGGTGATACCTTAGAGGTATGTAATCTAACATATCTTCCAGATTTTTGAGTTTTTAGGCAGAAATTCGGTTTTTGTATTCCAGCAGACATAGCTCAAGACTCAAAATGTCTTGTTTTGTTTTTCCTTTTTTTTTAAACATTACAGGTATGCCATTCTTCAATGATGCTAAATGATTTTCGAGTTTTAACCAAAGTAGGGTTACATTTATCGACCAGTATGCTGGAAACCGTCGAAATTTGCAATTTGGATGTATTTAAAACTGTGTCAGCCAATTTTTGGAAATCCTTAAAATCGTTCGCTTGCATGGTTATTGCAGTAAAAGGATGCTTGTGACATGCACTTTGTATCATTGCTTTAATATCCTCAGGAACAAAGGTTTTTGTTACTTTTTTACGTCTTTCAATTTGCGCAAAATCTCTATCACATGGGTGATATGAATGTCCCGACACTAAAATTTTTTGTTCTATTTAGTCATACTTTCATACTTTCCCAAACCTACTAAATAAATAAATAACATCAACATAATCTTGTTTTTGTTCTGTCCGATACAGTTATCGCTCCAGACAATAAGTTTGTTTCTTCTTGGAAAAGTTTCCTGTGACAAAGCTTTAAACAAACATGAAGCAATTTCATTTCCGCCACGACCGGTGAGTGCCTCTTCCCACAAACACATGTATGCACATTCTGTATCTGAGAGATGGACGTCAAGGTTGTAACAAGATAGTTGCGTGCTATAAAACACTGCAGAGTGTGTTAAATTTGGAAGAAATAAAACTTGTTCCAAGTCAATAGAAATAACGTTAGTGTCACAGTTTATTTTTTGTGAGTTAGCCATTTCGTCAGTCATTGTTTTCCTGGCCTTTTGTGCTTTTCGATGGTGCAACTCAAGTGCATTGAAAAGGTTTGCCTTTTCAGGATCAGTGGAATTACAAGCTTTTATTTTATTGGTATATTTATCACATATTCTGCATGTGTCTGACCTTGGACGACCAAATAGTAATTCAGAAAACTTCCTTGTATGCACGATACATATGATTAACCCTTTGGCCTACTTTCATTAGGTCCGAATGCGTGCACTTTTAATAGCGCTCCAGTCGCGATACATGTGTACCGATTCAACCCATGCAGACGCAACGGATAGCAGCAGAAACCAGCCCAACTGAGGCACACAAATTCATGCTTTTTCATAGCACAACTGAAAACGTAATATATGGACTTCAAAAAATTCCGTTTCGCAAGAAAATGCATTCATTATGCAACACGCATGCGCTGCGCCAGGAGTTGAGCTCGTGCTTGATGTGATTGGCCCAAGCGGCGCGCCACGAGATATGCTCGTGGTCGTTGTGTGTGGCCCGAACATTTAAACACGAGTAGTACTCGTGGTTATAGGTCAAAGGGTTAATATTTAAATCAGGACTCAAAACTGTTTTTCAGATCTACCACGGCTATAGCGATTTTCTTCACGTGGAAAGCTATCAATGTGTGCTTTGATCTCCTCACGTACCTGCGCAGAATATTTTTTGGTTTTTGTGCTTTTACCCCGTTGATTAGATATTGTAGTAACTCCTTGTTTTTTTTTCTCTACAAGTACTTGTACTCTGCTATGGCTAAGCAGGTACCGTGTAAAACATTGTAACTTGACGCCGACTTTCTTCGGGCCGATTGTATGTGCCGTGACGCCTCCGGTTAATTTGTCCAACTTGAATCAAACCAAGTAGTTAGATACATTGTTTATTATAATCAAGTGTTCCATAAAATTCATCGAAGATTGATCTCTTGTGGTCACTAGAGATATTTCTGCATTGAAATTTGCATGCACAGTTGAGCTGTAATAAAAACAGTCGGCCAATGCTTTAACCGCTCCCACAAAATGACCTTTTAGGTTAAAAATGAGAAAAAATATTTACCTGAGCATAAGGCGGATTTTTGGCTCGTTTCAAAACACCCTATAATTCGTATGTGCAAGACCACTAACTTTGAGCCTTTTCCTTTCTTTTTTTTTACACTTTCCTGACCCTTTTTCCTTCGTTTTTTGACTCATCGCAGCGCGGAAACATCGAGTCCTCGGCCATTTTCTATACTGTCAAAAGTTTGGCACTTAGACGCTTTTTCGCTGCAATACCATGGTGGAGATAGATAGCAGGCGCGTTTAAGAAATGGATATAATATAGTAGAATTTTGACTGGCATATAGACTGTTTTGTATACTATTAGCGATGGCAATTAGACCCTAAAAACATTAAAATACCAAAATATTGAAATGTGGCACTTAGACGCTTTTGAATTAGCACTCTTCAACTATAGATTCGGGCAACGTCGTGCGTCGTATTTTGCCATTGTGTTCATTAATTCTTCGAATTTAGTTATTTTACCCTCTGTTTTATAGACATCAGTTCTTATCAGTACTACTTTGCGTAAATCTTTATTGTGTGATAAGTGATTTGCTG
The DNA here is from genome assembly GCA_910593695.2 of Ocypus olens. Taxonomy (NCBI): domain Eukaryota; kingdom Metazoa; phylum Arthropoda; class Insecta; order Coleoptera; family Staphylinidae; genus Ocypus; species Ocypus olens. The sequence goes on from OU343047.1 coordinate 31,458,484, forward strand.
TTTTTTAAGGTTAGAAAATTATAAAATTTAAGTTTCATTCTAAATTTACAGAGTATTAGTGAAATCGCCTGTGTGTTTACACCACAGCATGATGCTTTCATCCTGAAAGCCCATTATCGAAGTGGAACCATGAATGAAGATGGTACATGGACACACTCGTTACAATCGTGTCTGAATCAATTTAATGAAGCCTTTCCCGACGTCGACATTCCTTCTAAAACATTTTTCTCACATAAAACATTTGCCTAGAAAATTAATTCATTAATAGAGATGCCAACTCCACGTTTATTATTTTCAAATACACAAAAGCTTAACCTACTTCAATTTACTTTGTATATTTAATAAAAATTGTACATAGTTATGATTAAATATTTAATTTATTTTGGGAAAAAATGTTTGCTAAGCTAATGGAAAAGCAATCTAAGGAATTTTCTTTTCATATGATCAGTTGTACCAACGTGCGTATTTGGTTGCTTACCTATCAATATGCAACCATTGTTGCTCACTCTGTAGCACTACTATTAAAATAGTATTGAATTAAGATCGTTTATTTTCATGTTCAAGGACTAACTTGGAGTTTGGAAACTGTTAATGTCAATATTAAATTGAAAACGCTAGAAAACAAGGATATCTCTGAACTTTATTATACCTATCAATTGCATGCTTCTGCAATAAGTTTTCTATTTTAATAAATGTTGCTTTTATTGCTTAGTTGGTTTCGGAAGAAAACCTAATAAAAGACAGAATTATTTCAAGTACAAATTGTCTTCGTTTGGTTTTCGATAGATTGTAACAAGCACTATTGGTGTACTCCTAATACACAAATAACTATGAAATTGCGACAAATATCACTTGTCAATTCACCAGCGGCCATTTGGAGCTAATAAGAAATTAAATAAGTTAATTAAAATTAAAAACAAACTCAGTTATCACAGAAGCATTAAATAAATTCATTTAAGACGAAAAGTAACCCGCATATTTGAATATTTAAAGTGTTCGTAATTCTGCTTTTAGTATGTATCGAATTTATTAAATAACTTATTTTAATGAAGTTTACATTAGGGTGGGCCGATTTAATAATTGAATTCCAGAACATACAATAGTGGAAAAGCTGTGTGTTAATAAATTAGAGAAAATTATCTCTATTTTAATACCTTGGCAGTTCAGGCCCAGGAAGTTGCTCTAAAGTTACTTTTTTCTACTTGCCTTAAATCGGATATCATCTCTAAATTTTGATAAAAATAATCAAATGAATTGCAAGCTCTCAAAAAAAAACATTAATACAGTATTATTTACGATTTTTTTTATTTATTAAATTAAATTTAATGAAATTTTGCTCTTATTACGTCAAAAAACGCCGAGCAGAGGGCACGAACACACAGCGCCCTCTAAGCAATAAAAGCGACATTTTAGACTTATTGTGACCCTTTTTCGAAAATTACAATGTTTATAAAATACATTTATTAACAAAATCCTTGAATATTTGCATCATCCGGCATTACTTTGTGATTTAGAGTTAACTACTAAAACCAAATCTAATTTTACTTCTAACTTATCACAAATTTCTTATGATTTCTCCAAAGCGGACCTAAGAATATTATACAGTGAAATATCCTTGATAAACTGGGACACTGTCATGTATTTGAATGAACCAAATGAGGCATGTACTGTTTTTTATGAGTTGCTTACTAAAGTACTCTCTAAATGTGTTCCTGCTCGAAAAAGTAATTCAAAAAATAAATATCCTCCATGGTTCAGTACATCTTTAAGGAAAATAATAAATAGTAAAAATCGTGCCATCAAAATGTTTAAAAAACATCAATTTAGTTATTTAAAATTAAAAATAAGTCGATTGAGAAGCGAAATTCATAATTTAATCAAAATTGATCACAAATGTTATATTAACCAAATGGAACAAAATATTTTGCGTGAACCCAAAAAATTATTTTCATATGTAAACATAAAAAGGTCAACTACTCGAATTCCAGGAAATATGCATTTTGAAGGCATTAACCTTACTAATCCTAAAGAAATTGTTGATTGTTTTGCAAAAAATTTTGAAAGTGTGTTTATAAAAAATCATAACACTTATGATACAGAACCTTATAATAATTCAAATTATCCTAATTGTAATATAGACAAAGTATGCGAAATTGATATTGAAAATGCAGCTCGCGAGTTAAAGGGCAATAATAGTGCTGGAGCGGATGGAATTCCAGCTTATGTAATAAAAGATTGTATACAATGCTTCCTTAAACCACTAATGCACATATTTAATTTAATTATTAAGTCAAATACCATTCCCGACATATGGAAAATAGGTAGAGTTACACCTATCTTTAAGAGTGGCGATAAATCAGATATTTTGAATTATCGTCCTATTACTGTGGTTAAAATTTTTTCGAAATTATTAGAAATTATTATTTGTAAAATTATGTACAATCGTGTTAGCACGTTTATTACAACTCGTCAGCACGGTTTTGAAAAGAAAAGATCAATTGTATCAAATCTGCTTAATTTCACAGACTATGTTTTCCGTCATCTTGATGAGCGCAAACAAGTTGATACTATATATACTGATTTTTAAAAAGCGTTTGATACAGTTGATCATAATATTATTGCTAGAAAGCTGCGTTTTTATGGTTTTACTGAGCAAACTGTTTCTTTAATTCGTTCCTATCTTTACAACCGAAAGCAATTTTTTCAGTACATGGGTCATAGTTCAAATAGATATGTCGCTTCTAGTGGTGTTCCGCAAGGATCTAACCTGGGACCACTGTTGTTTATAATTTTTATCAATGCTATTGTAGATGCTCTTCAGTGTAAGGTACTTCTATATGCCGATGACATGAAATTATTCAACGTCATAGAGTCTGTGCAAGATTGTATTACCTTACAAAATGATATTTTTTAAATCCAGCAGTGGTGCCAGGCAAATAGATTATCTCTTAATGTTTCTAAATGTAAGTGTTTGTCATTCTCACGAAAGAATGAACATGTACAATTTCATTATGGGTTGCAAAATGTGTGCTTTGAACGTCTGGATACTATTAGAGATTTAGGAGTAACATTTGATTGTCAATTAACGTTTGTTAAGCATATTAATCACATTTGCTTTAAAAGTATCAAAATGTTGGGATTTATTCACCGTACATGCAGGGATTTTGAAAACATAAAAGTTATTAAAAAATTGTATTCCTCGCATGTACGTTCAATTCTTGAATTTGCCTCTATCATCTGGTCACCGCATTTTTTCATTCACATAAATAGTTTGGAAAGAATTCAGAAGAAATTTCTAAAAATGTTATATTTTAAAACGTACAATGAATATCCATCTATATGTGTAACATATGATGAACTTAAATGAGTTTTCTTTCCAATCTTTGCATCATAGGCGTAATAATGCATTTGTATTGTTTCTTTATGGGGTGATACATCACAAAATAGATGATCCGAACATTGTTCGTAAATTGAATTTTTTAGTTCCTCGAATTTCATCTCGCAGCAGTCAACTCTTCTATTATCCTCAAACTAATACCCTTGCGCATTTTAACTAATGGTATCCATTACTCAGTAGATATTTTTAATATGTCGCGAAAAATGTTACTGGATAATATTTCCACATTATGGTAATATTATTTTCTTTAGTTAATTGTATCATTTTAATTTTTAATTCTTGTTTTGTATAGATATATTTATGCCCCTCTGTATTGTGTGTAGGTTTATATATTTTACGTTTATTTATTTTTTTGCCATGTATGTGTAATGTCATATATTGCTTTCAAAGATTTTGTGTCTATTGGGAAAATAAATAAATAAATAAATAAAAAGTCTATGTTATCTCTAACATATAATTTTTAAAATGGCTTTTGTAATATTTTTTAAATACAGCGTCTTTTTTTAACTCAGAACATATGATTGTTAATGTCTATGTTCTATGTTATAATAATCACATCAACGCATTGCAATGTATTGACAATGTAGGCAACCAAGTACACAAAGGTGCCAGTGAATGCTTCTTCTTCTTCTTCTCTCGGCCCCGTCGACCTGCCACAGTACAGTGAAAGCTTAAAATTATTACGAATAAAGTTAGGTTAATGAAACAAACAATGATAAATCGTAAGTGATTATAATAAATATTCAAAATGACCACCTTCGCGTTCTAAGCAGTAGCGATCAGAGGTCTGCATGGGCCGAGCTTTGGCCCGGCCCGGAAAGCCCGGCCCGGCCCGACATCGGGCCGGGCCGGGCCGTACCGTATTTTTCAAACTCCGGACCGGGCCGGGCCGGGCTTTCCGATGGATAATTTAACCCGGGCCGGGCCGGGCCGGGCTTGGATGAATTTAATTTTATTATAATTTGGAAAGCAACAACTAAGTGAATTGAAAAAAAATGTTATTAACATGAATTCAATGTATTTTTGGAATTTTAAGAAGTACATAGGTCCAGTAATTTTATTTATTTAATTCAACATTTTTCGGAGACGGGCCGGGCTGGGCCGGGCTTTGAATATTCAGCTCCGGGCCGGGCCGGGCCGGGCCCGCAACACATTTTCGTTGCAACGGGCCAGGCCGGGCCGGGTTTTAAATTTTCACTGTCGGGCCGGGACGGGCCGGGCTTTCAAAAACCCGCTTCTGCAGGGCTCTGGTAGCGATTATAAAATCCTTGAATAGCATTTCTAATGTGTTGCGGATTTCTTCTTAATTCATCGCAAACAGTAATTATACGATGTTTTAACTCTGAAGTATTGTTTATAATAATGTTATTATAAACATTGCTTTTTAGATGCCCCCACAAAAAGTCGTTTGGGGACAAATCAGGCGACCGGGGTGGCCAAGGTATTGGACCAAACCTACCTATCCAGCGATCCGGAAGTAATTCACTTAAATAATTATTAAAGGCAGCTGTAGAATGTGGAGGCGCTCCATCCATCTGATAATAAGGAGCAGCAATGTTTAGTGTATGAATTTCTGGCATTATACGAGTTCGCAAAATATACTGTTTAGATTTCCATTAATAAAAAAAGGACCAATAAGGGTATCATGAATTAGTCCAGCCCACACATTAACTCTCGCATTGTATTGTGTGTGCGTCAAATTTTGTAAGCGAGGATTATTGCACGCCCAAAATCTAAAAGGTGAAGGAATGGGTGTAACAAATGGGTATCGATAAGGAATGAAGAATACTAACCTATAATTTTGTGGATTAACTTCACCATTTAAGGAAAATGATATGGAGTTCTGCTCTACGTAACATAAAATGTTGAGTTTCATCTCTTCCGTTAAAATGTGATTTCCTTTAGCCCTTTTAATGTGAAAATTACTCACGCAGCCAATATTGTCAATGGACAATATTACAAATTGTTGAGATGGATGGAACTTGTCTGCTCGGATACTCAACCGAAAACAAATCTCTAACACGCCGAATGCTGTTCCCACTCTTGTACCAATTAATTATTTGTATTCTTTCTTCGGTGGTGTAATACATTTTTATTAAAAACACAATTTTGACAATTAAATAAAACTGAGTGTACGTATGGTTGCCTTCATTATCAAAACATTGCAATGCGTTGATGTGATTATTATAACATAGAACATACATTAACAATCATATGTTCTGAGTTAAAAAAAGACCTTATATAAATAAATATCGGTAAAACAAAATATAACGTTTTTTTATATATATTGAAAGCTTTCAGTTTTTTGTTTAATTAGCAAATAAAGTTTAAATATCATTTGAAAATCTTTAGGAGTTTTTAAGGTACGCCTAAAGACAGATACACATCCATACACATAAACAGAGAGACATTATTCAAGATACATATGTTTGTTAAATCTAATCGAATGCTTTCTTTTCATTTTCTAATAAATTCGCACATTTTTTCTTGAATTAATTGCTAAAAGTGACATCTCTCCGTAAATGACATTTGTTTTTAAATACTTGACCGAGGCCGCAACAACAAATTTCATGAACGTCGGGCTATCACACGGCAATGAACTTTCTAAAAAGTTCACTTTGATACATTACAAGAAATTATCAATAGTATCCTTAAAAAAAATAATTTGGTCATTTCTGTCAACAGATTAAAAACATGCGGTATTTATCAAATCTTTATCATGAAAAAAGTTATGGTATGTTTAATATTAATAATTATACGTAAACTTCTAAGGCATCTAATACTATTCTTGCATATCATTACTTCCTAGACTTTGCGAAAACAAATATTTACATATAATAAAGTACCCTACTCTGTTTCAGCTATAACTACACACCCTTTATTAAACACAATATTTGCCCCATACAATTAACATATAAGTACAAATAAAAAAACTCGCTATGCTACATTATATTAACAGCTCGTTATGCTACTTTATATGAATAACAATCATAAATAAATACTTACATACCACTATATTTATATGTTGTGTAAACAGCTTTACTTACATATATGTTGAACTTTCTAGTTTTCTTATAAAGTTGGTTAGAATAACCAACAGAAACCATTTAAAAAAAATAATACTGATATTAGAAAGTAATGCTTATTTTTAAATCTTAACTAAAATTGGATAAAAAGAATGGATTTTATTTAAAAAAGAGATTTGTGAAATTACGTATTGTAGGTCTGTATAATTACCACATCCTAAAGTAAACAAAATTAAAAAATGGTACAAATCTTAATGTATGCAGCAAATATATAGGTTTATAAATGATAAACCATCTAGTCTAGGCTATTATATCAAGTAATAGTGTAATATCTATTGTTAAAATATTCACTTTCTGTATCTCCAGTATGCCAATTAAGCGAAATTTACAACTAACACAATGACGTGAAAATTTTCTCATAATTGAATTAAAATATCACGTGGAAATTAGATTTCTAGAGTAGATGAGGACGGTACTTGAATTATTATTACCATAATTATTTGGGTTTGTATAACAATAGCGGATCAACATTTTTTACATTGCGTCTGAGTACTTAAATTTTAGGCTAGCACACGATGTTATTATGAAGAAAACTCGTTTCACGTACGCTTGCGGCTGGTATGACATCAAATATAGGTCACCTTGACCCACGACTATTGCTGTATTATTATTCGGCAGTATACACGAGACATAAAACGGAATGACACGAGGCGTGACACTTTCCGGTAGTTTTTTTAAGTATAATAGGTGTACTCCGTACACTACAGGATTAAAAATATGCAGATAAATTAGAATAGTACGGAACTTATAATGTCCCCGGAAAATACTCGTCCAATTTAAAATATTGAATGCACCAAAGAAGTTGACCGATCGGAAGCAATTTAAATAGAAATTATATTCGGCACTAAAAGAAAGTTTGTATCTGTAATAGTGTTTTTAAGGCAAGCAATTTGTCTAACTGGTCATTGAACGCGAGATCCTCTAGCCGTGTAGATTTGTGTATCTGTAACAGGGCTTGTTACTTCAAAAGGTCCCCTCGACACTCTGAGCCACCATTAATTGTCTCAATAGCGAATGGTACCAGCCACCCCTGCAACTTTAGATCCGGAACAACGATGTTTGACTCGCAATCGCTGAAACCGAAACCGAATGCGCCAACCACCGCACCGGCGGCGATTTGTTTTTAAGGTTATGTCCTCTATTTAATATCGCATTTACATATTCGCGATCTCGTCTCGCCTCGTCATTCGCTGCGGAATTCGCACGTTCGGCCTCACAACGCGAATGATAGTTTACACATTCACCAACGTCGAGGAGAAAGAAGCACGACCCTTTGGCTCGTCCCCAAAAACCGCTTTCGGCGCGAGTGCTACGAGCCACGAGCTAACCGATTACATATTCACCTCGCCACTTGCCTCGCTATTCGCCTCGCGATTTGACTGCATACTCGTGCGGATGTGTAAATGCGCTATTAAAATTGTAGGTAATTATGCTCAGTCAATATTTGTATGTACACACATTCAAATGGTTTCTAATTAACTATAATGTGTACATACAAACTATATTTGATTTAAGACGAAAATGGGTAAAAGAATTACCAATTGTATAAATTTTCCGTTTAATATTCATTGTTTTGAATGTACTTCACACATGATACTTTCTAATTTCCCAATATTTTCATAAAAATGTAATAATAAATACAAATAAAATTATTTCCGTCAAACATTGCGTGTTTATGTAAAGAAAATATTATATTAATTTCATGAAGAGAATGGTTGCTACGATTTTTTATGTGGTAAATCATAATTAAAATGAATTGAAAAATCTATTATGATTTAACCAAAGCTAATAAATTATCTTAATTAATAAGTAAATATAATTTATCTGAGTGGTACAATCCACAGTTTTAATATCTACTAAGAATAAATCTGTAGTCACTTGTATTAGTAGCAAACATTTTGATGGTAGAGCCACTTAGCATATACTCGTAATATACTTTTTGTATAAAGAAAGAAAAAAACGATAATTGTTGCAAAATCATTGTTGACGCGAAAAAAAAAATATAAAAACAATTGCCATCCACTAGAAACTTCACAAAATCACTCAATATTAATTCAAGACTGATTAGGTAGAAAATTCCTATACATTCCGTCGATTGCTTTGGCGATTTTCATGTAAATTTATGAAAAATTGTAATCATTTTTTGTTGACGCGAAAAAAATATAAAAATAATTGTCATTCACTTTAAACTTCACGAAATCACTCTATATTAATTCAAGAGTGATTTGGTGGAAAATTTCAATACATTTCGTCGATTGCTTTGGCGATTTTTCATGTAAATTTATGAAAAACAACTGCAACACACACTTGAAATTTTCCAAATTTATTCAAAATACAATAATCTTAATAACCCTAAAAAAAACTCAAAATACAGCATCACTGGTTTTCAAGATCACCGACCGAGAACAGCGCTTAAAGTCTTTTAAGTTTCACTTCTTCCGAGTGAAAAAAAATACAGAAAAGAACTGTAACACACTTGAAACTTTTCAAATTTACTCAAAATAATCTTTAAAATACTCGAAAAAAGTCAAAATACGCCATCACTGGTATTCAAGATATAATCGACCGAGAACGGCGTTTAAGATTTTTTTTTAATTTGCACTACTTCCGAGTGAAACAAAAATATTATAAAAACAACTGCAACACACTTGAAATTTTCCAAATTTACTCAAAATATTAATTTTAATAATCCTCAAAAAAATTAAAAAAACCACATCACTGGTTTTCAAGATTTTAAATTTTACTTCTTCCAAGTGAAAAAAAAAATATAAAAACAAGTGCAAATTTTCCAAATTTACTCAATTTACTCATTGGCGCGAACAATTTACTTCATCGGAGTATGTCCATTGCGAATGGTGAAGTAAAGGAAAGTTGGTTCAACTTATTTAATTCCTCTTATTTTTCTTTTAAAAGGAATTTAAATAGAAGACTGGTAGTTTAATTTCTTCGTTGCATTATTTCAGGTTCGGTATATTTTCATTTGAATTGTTTTTTTTTTGCTTAAATTGTATTTTATTTTTATTTTTTACTTACATTTTAATTTAGACAGATGTCAAACTTGTATTTCATTTTTTTTGGAATTTACTTTCTTATTTTTGTAAATTTATATTTAGTTATATTTTAGTGTAGGTAGTGACCAAATTTGTATTTCATTTAATTATTTTTACTATTTTTTCTTAATTTAAATATTTATTTTTGGTTTTGTATTGCTGTATTTTGTGTTTATTTATGTAAAAGGGGTTACCCGTAAATAAATTGTTATTATTATTATTATTATTAAAATACGTTAGTCATAATAATCCTCGAAAATGTCCAAAATACTCCATCACAAGTTTTCAAGATAACCGACCGAGAGCAGCGCTTAATTTTTTTTTGCAAGTTTCACTTCTTCGGATTAAAAAAAGAAATACAAAAACAACTGTAACACACTTAAGCTTTCCAAATTTACTCAAAATACATTAATCTTAATAAACCTCTAAGAAACTTAAAATATCCCATCACTGGTTTTCAAGATAACCGACTGAGAACAGCGCTTAAGATTGTTTTAAGTTGTACTTTGTCGGAGTGAAAAGAAATTCAAAAACAACTGTAACATACTTGAAGCTTTCCAAATGTACTCAAAATACATTAATCTGAATAATCCTCTAAGAAACTCAAAATATCCTATCACTGGTTTTCAAGATAACAACACAAAACACAATTCTGCAAGTATTTTTCAAATCTGCTAATTTTTACAAGAGATATATTCTCAAATGAATGCATTGCCATTTTTCTCGTCTCATAAAACTTTCGCAGGCATCGTTTTAACATTTAAAATGACAAATCAGTGGTTTTAGAATTAATAAAAAAAATCTTGCTTCGTTTGAAATTAGAGGTAGTGCCATGGCTCCTTGGCTCTACATAACGAGCCGCCCGTGATAAATAACACATCGGTGTTTTATTTAGAATACAAGTTCTCAATTTGAAAAGAGGTTTCATAACGCTGGTCAACAAAATTTTTGTTGCATTGATAAAAGAACTTGTTCTAATCTAATTTGGGTGTGCTGAATCCAAATATGACGTAATTTTTTTCTCCCTAAGCTATCATTTCAATGCAATTCAACAATGAATATTTTGAGAAATTTACATATTTATTATACATATAACATGCATAACAAGTCATAAATCAAATATGAGCGTAGAAATGTATTAATATTACGAGCCCAGAATTATACCTTACAGTTCAACTATATTCAATTCCGGCAAAAATTTGCGCTTGTAGCTCTTGCGTTTGGGCACTTGCTCAGGTCAATCTCGTTTTATACTCCAACAGTACTCCGCCATTATATTCCTGCCCCATCGCCCTTGATAAAGCTCATCTATGATCATGATCCATGATCATCAGATCCTGGTGGCAGCGTTCTCCTTGTTCGCCCCAAAGTTTTCTGGGAATTTATCAAGGTGACTGTTCAAGAAATAATAATAATAATAATAATAATAATTTATTTGTATACAAATTCATATAGAATATTGGACCTTGATACCCATGTTACACCCCAGTTCGCGGAAAGACAACAACAACGTTCCAGAAACCAGTAGCTCGTAGTTTACACACAAGTCACACGTCTAATGATTATTTTTCTTTCGGCGTGTTCGAAAAGAAATGTATTTTTTCGGGGCGAAGAAGGTGAGTAATTTCGGGATATTTATGCGGCAATTAAATTTTTTTTTAAATTATTTCTTTATGAGTGCAGTCGTTTCACAAGATTTCATCGTGCGAATCAACTTTAAGTTTTCCAAACATCGCGCTGAAAAATACCAAAAGTAATAACGCGGATATACGTTAACACCGGTTCCATTTGAGACGCCCAGCGGACGTATTTTTGAGTTGAATGCTTTTTCAATCATGCATTCTAATATAATAGAAGGCCGGCATATAGTTAATAGTGCATTAATTTGTGCGCAATGAATTCCTTCAAAATTAAATAGGACAGCTCTCGTGGTTGCGACTTTAAGCAGAAATATAAATCTAAACTTTGCAAAGTCCATTAAAATTGGGCTAAAAATGATTTGTTTCGACCTTCCAAAAATAGAATCGAATAGCCTATGTTTTTTTGCTGCATATGATTAACGAATTAATAAAATATCTAATTCAGGACTAACCTTTTTAAACTAATAAAGCCTGAAGTCAAACCGACCGTAGGTCGGAAAGTAAGAATTAAAAAGGCTTGAAATTCTCAAAATATAGTTATAGATTACAGAACATTGACTTAAGATTAGAAAAACAATAACATATTTTCGTTTACAAATTTAGTTTATATAGTACCTACAGAAAATATATTTGAAAAACTTGATCAAAATAAATCAACAAATGATGGATGTGAAAAATATCGAAACTCTTATTTCATCTATTAAATCAAGGGGAGGATCAGATGTGTGACTCACCGATTTGATCCATCTTTGGCTCACGTGTAGGTCATGACTGGAAGTGTAACAGGTGCAAGTAATAGGGCGCACTATTCAGCCGTTTTCGAGAAAACATCTTTTTTTAATTTGTTATTTATTCGTATGTTTATATACGAAAATTCACCGAACTTTTGTCGCATCGGTAAAACCTCCGATTCGTACTCAGGAGGTCGGAGGATCGAACCCTATTGTTGAAGTTGGGCTCATATCTTAATTTTAGAATCAATTATATTAATTTCACTTTTAGGGGTAAAAGGATTCTTAAACAAATTAAACAGTAGATTGAAAAATGGATAATTGTATTTCCAGACTATTTTTTTTATAAATCCTTATTCGATATTATTTTCTTTATGATATTGTGCTTTTCGGGCGATGGACTGCACGAACTAGGATAATTATTTAGAACAAAATACTGGAAATGAAAATATTGATTAATTTGTTTAACAATCCTTCTCCTAAAAATGAAATGAATATAATTTATTCTGAAATTGACATTTTTAAATACTCACGGATTTATAAAAAAACCACAAAAAAAGAAAACTATTGAGAACTTGGCCAAAAGAATTCGAACCATGGACCTTACGATTACGAACTGTTGATTTTACCAATACGCCGGTTATACTCCTAGTCATAACCTACACGTGTGCAAAAGATGGATCAAATCGACGAGTCACATATCTGATACTCCCCTTGTTAGAATCATGAAGTAATACTCTATTAAATGGGTAAAGTCCATAATACTAGCGGGTGAGAGTGAGATAAATGAAAATTAAAAACAGCCAAAAAAGTCAATAATTTTATGAAATCAAACATTCACATAAACACTTTCTTCACTTGGTTTATTATAAGATAGAGATTACTATGCAACCATTATTAATAATTTAATTATTAATTGACATATAGTAACCGGTATGGACATCTTTACATGCAATCAATTTAAATTTTATTATCACTCAGAAGACATAAAAGTTCAAATAGAAAATTATTGACAAATTATTGCATTTCATAAAGGTGGTCTAAATATAACTCTGGCTTAAATTGACATAACACTGGCATTATATTTTCGGCTGTGTAAACGATCTTTCAAATGGTAAATGGAATGAAATGTAATATAATTTGAGGTTAGATTCTGCGATTACATTACACATATTTTAATTTATATTTACTCTTCCGCAATGTTTATTAACAAATTCTTTTATATTTCGATGTATTTTTAACTTACATCAGGCTACATTTCTAATTTAAACAATAACGATTGAAAAATGTATTTTTCACTGTGACCGACAGTGACAGACAATGATGCATGAAAAACATTTACAACTGAAAATATAATACAGGCTTATAAAAAACCTGGCTTAAATAAGTGTTTGTGATATCCACCGTGAGAGTATTATTCTATTGACAGGTTCACTAACTAAGATAGGCAATAATAGTATAATATACAATATATTATGAAAGTGCTTCACTGTTCAACGAGAGAAACTTTTTAAGTTGAAAATGATTTCTCAAGTTGTACAATGGCAATTTAATAACAAGTTGTGTATACAATTTTTTTAACGTCACAGTTTCTAAATATAATTCAGAGGACTAATTTGAAATTAATTTGAAAGAATTTATTATCCCGCATAACTCATAGTAGCAGTTTGCCATAGAAATGGAAAACAGCAAACATTTTATTTTCCTCACTAGTGGTGACATGTATTTACTTCTCTCACTTGTGAGGAAAGTAAATCCGCTTCTCCCCTAATAGATTTACTTTCCTCACAAGTGTTCCAGTCTGCTTTCCTCTCTAAGTTAAGTGATGAAAAGCTCATTTTCAAAGGTGACGTCCGAAAAATAATTTATGGCTAAATTTTCCGATTTAATAGTATAATAAGGATGTTTATGATATTCGATCTTTTTCCAAAACTAATTGGATTTCTAAGAAAACGTTATTCTTTATGAATACTTCATTTTGGCACTGTATGCAATTTGATCATCATTTCATAATTATAGACCAAAAAGTCAAAATATTTCTATTTTCGACTTCTTGAAAAACCAAAAAAAATATCAACTAAATATGTGTCGGTCTTTGTTATTTTCAACATTTATAAAAAGATTTTCGTAACATTTTACTTATTAAAAAATATAAAAACGATTTTCTGTTTTTTCCAAAAATAATTTAAATATGATAAATATTTGAAAAATCTTTATATAAATGTTTAAGTCAGCAAATACCTGCATATCTTTTGTTTATGAATATACATATTTTCTGCGTTGTTTAATTTTCGAGGAAAAATTAAAAATAGATTTTTTAAATTTTTGTTCTATAATTATGAAATATAGATAGTCCCATCAAAAATTCTAAAAAATCCAAAATTAGCAACTAATAATAAATAATATAATAAAGTAGTAATTAATTACTTGAGCTTCTGCAGCGAAGTCTTACTTTTTATAGTAAGAACCGCAAATATCAATCAAAACAACTACTCCCCGTGCTAATGCACCCCCGGGTATTGAATTACATGATTGATATTTGTCGTTACATGTCTGAAATCGCATTCAGCACTATGTAACATTTTGGGACTGATATTGCCATTCGTCGCTCCGTCGAATTATTTAAGAACTTCCAGCAATCTGCAGACACGTGCATATATAATAATAATATAATAATTTGACGGAGCGACGAATGGCAATATCAGTCCCAAAACGTTACATAGTGCTGAATGCGATTTCAGACATGTAACGACAAATATCAATCATGTAATTCAATACCCGGGGGTGCATTAGCACGGGGAGTAGTTGTTTTGATTGATATTTGCGGTTCTTACTATAAAAAGTAAGACTTCGCTGCAGAAGCTCAAGTAATTAATTACTACTTTATTATATTTTAATAAACTGCAGCTAATTAAACATATGTTTAATATTTTCTAAATAATAGATAAGTTTTTTCGAAATTCCACCAGTTTTTGAAAAAGAAATCTATAAATATGCAATATCATAAAAACTGGTTTCGCACCTTCAAATAGAAGAAAAGCCTTATTAACATTTTTGTATTTAATTTTTGTGAATAATAAAACAGAATAAACAATGATAATCATTATAAGTTTCCACAGTTCTTATCATCTTACTTTATACATTATTGAATTTCACAGAATTCGCCTATTTTAAATAATAGATATACATTTTTCTATCTGTTACAATGAAATCTAAAAATTTTTAAGACCAAGAAAATCATTATTGCTTGCTAAAATAAACGCACAATTTTTATAAACTAATTTGATCTGTATCCATATATATATATTATTAATTTATAAAAATTGCAATACACTTCATCCAGTCTGACCTACATACACGCTGTTGAAAAGAAAGTTTTGGATTTTGTATACACCGGATTTTTGAGGAGATTCGATCGTTTTGACAAAGGTTTAAATGGAAATTGTCGATCTTTTATTAATTTTTTTTATAAAATTGTTTCAACGGAAGTCACAATAGGCGATTTTAAATATTGCTGTGTCTGTCGTTGCGAGCTTTATCTTAAAAACAAATATAGGAATTAACTTGAAACTCTGAAAACAAGCCTTATTTGACAATCCGAAGATTTGAAAAGCATTTAGTAAAATTTCGTAAACTTGTAAAGTGGGTGTTTACCTTAACCGTTATTTGTTTTTATTTTAAATATGAAAGATACTACAAAAACATTAAAAGGTATATTAAATATACACCTTTGTTCTAAAATATTTTTTCGAAAAAAAATTGATCAATAATTATAGTCACTTCTGGTCTATAGTTATAAAACGAAAATAGTTACATCAAATACACATTAATTGCAAAAACAGTCAAAATGAACAACTTATGAGAAAACGTTTTTTTTTCGAAATCTCTTCAGTTTTTGAGTAAATTGAGGATAGATTACTAGAATTTGAAGTATAATTTGTCAATTGCATCCTTAATAATTGTGACGTTTCAAACGACCCTGAAAAACGCTCGATGTATATTTAAATTTACCATGAAAGTATGAATAATAATAATTATTAAAGCATTAAATCGGAGAAAGTAGCATGATGGCCACATCAATATTTTTTATATTTGCAACTAAATATTAAATAACTGACATTAATTTAGTTATTAGTTAGATATTTAAATATTTTGAGATTGATAGTTTTAAATGATTTGTAAGTTAACAAGTCATTTCAATTATAAAATTTCAATAAGCTATAAAACGAATTTCAGTATCAACGACGATGGATTCAATAAAATATTCAATATTTATATATTATGGTACGTGGGAAGAAGATACCTCCAGCATTCGATTAAATACACTTCCAGTTACAATACAAAAAATAATTACAACTTACCTCGACCACCACTTCTTGATTCAACTTCAATCGA